>JAWWLV010000057.1:12790333-12846909 GCA_035041135.1 Platyrinchus mystaceus
AAAAGCTTGGAAAGCACTGAGCAGCCAACACAGCTCGGTGGAGGGGTGCAAAGTGCTGTGACCATGGAGGAAGTCTCCAAAGGGCTTATTCAAACCTATTTGATACCCAATAAAACTGGACCCAAACTCCTGTGGAACTCTTCTCATGGCCCTTGTTAGTTGTGCACTCTGTGTTTATGAGGTCAGGTTCAATTTTTTACAGCTGAGATTGAAACAGACCCATTTTTAAAGGACTTGCCAGAGAAAATATTATTGATTGAGGTGGATTTTTCACACACCAGTGACCAACCTGGGGCCTTCCCTAGATGTGATCTGCGCCTGTCCCTTAAGTTCTAATAAATCTTAAAGGACGTGGCTCTCAGTGTTTGTCTCATCCCAGGCTGGGTTTGAGTAGACCCGGGTGGGATGGTCCCTGTTAGAGGAGCTCTGTTCTCTCTCCCCACATCCCAGAATGCTGTGGAGAACAAGGGACTGAATGTGGATTTTGCTGCTTTTCATCTTTTTTTCTCTCTGCAGTGACTTAATTCTTGTTGCTCTGTTGTGTGGATATTGTAGTGCTGCAAAGTGGGAGCGTAATCAACCCTAATTGGCTTTTCCTGTGTTTGTAGACAGTTGTAAGAAAGTAGTGGATGACAAATCCCAGCAATTCTATTTGGGACTTCAGGCACTGGCCTTTGGATCTGCCTTCATGCCCCAGAAATGGCTCTTGGAGGCATTTTTGTAGGATGATTCTTTTTGTAGGGTGATTCTTACACCTATTTCTGCAGAGCGCTTCCCTGTGGCTCGGAAAGAAAATGCAGTCAACCCTAAGCTTGTTCCACATTTTTTATCTTGCATGGATTTTTTAATTTATTTTTTTGTTTGTTTTTTTGAAACTAAATTATTTTCAGGCAGATAGTCACTGAGCTTTGCTGCAGCATGTTATCCTGTTGGATAAAAAAATACCTCTTAAAACTACAGTAGAAATAGAACAAAAAGGCAAGTTGAAACTTGAAGTAAAACATGCTCACCAGCACCCTTTGATATGTTTTTTTCCCTTCTGTTTTACAAAAGGGAAAGCTTTTTGAATACTTCAGCTTCAAACTTCGGTTATAGTTTCTCCAGCTGCCTATAGGGAGAGAATGAAAGAAGTGAGTAGGGAAGGGACAAAGGGAAAGGCTGCAGTAGAAGTGTCACCCCACAGCCTGAACCTGCCTGTTACAGGAGATTTTTTGAGTCATGATGCAGGGAGGAAGTGTTAATCATGGCAGAGTGATAAACCTGAAAATGGGGAGAAAGGGCGTAGTTAGAAAAGAAAATCCAGGTTCTGTTGACACCAGCCTGTCAGTGGCTTGTTCCCTCTTACACTCTCCACCTCACCCCCAAGATCCCTCCAGTTGGGTTTAGCAGGAGATGAGTCTTTGGCCCAGGCTTGGGACAACTTGAGCTAAAAAACCCAGAAGCTTCTTGGTGTTAAATGTGCTCGTTGTTTAAACCTGGGTTAGAGGAGTGGGCAGGGGAGACACTTGTAAGCTCTGGAGATACAGAAAAATGGAAGAGAAGCAACTGGCAACAATAGCTTCCCCTGTTTTGGGGCATATTAATTCAAATCATGTGATCATTGGCTCTTAGGAGACACTTTTGAACGTTTGAGTCAGATTTTGAATGAATTCTTGTCATTAGGTATTCGTTTGTCTGGAAATGTGTCTTGTCTCTGAGTGATTCTTTGTCAATTTATATTAGTCTTGTATTAGTTTGCTAGACTTTTCCTTCATCCAGAAATCTGATCAGGTGGAGTCCTGAACTCCACCCAGCTATAATTTGTCATCCCAGAGTGGTGAGTTGCTGGTAGCAGACATATAACTTTAGTAGGCTTGGAGATTTAAATTGGAGTTGTGATTAACTACATTATAACCCTTTTTAGTCTTGTGGAATCTTTCCCTTGTGAGTAAAATCAATTAAGCACCTTTTTTGTTGTGTGCAGTTTGAAAGTAGAAGAGTTTTCTTTTAAAAACATAGTAGTTGGCTTCTTGCATGATTTAAATATTAATATACTGTTCAAGAAATAGTATCAATTTATATCAAACTTTGAGATGTTCTAATTGTACCAGCCCCAAAACTGTCACAGACATTGTAGATTTGTGGGTGATAGAAAAAGCTCTGAGTGTGGTACTGGTGAATAGTCCTTAATACAAAGATTTGTGCTGACGCTTCCTGTGTTCCAGAACTGTAAAAGCTGATTCCAAGCTGTCTGGTCTTAAAAAAAAAAAAAAGTCCTTTGCTCAACAGCCTTTAGAGGACAAACAAGTGAAGTTTTACTGTGGTTTCACCGGTTCAAGGAAAGGTTACTTGGGCTTGCTGTGTTTGCTTGTTGTGAATTCAGGAGTGTATTGAAATATGGTTTCAGCAGCTTTATATAACAGGGTAGGAGCAGGTTTAGAATAGACAAAGTGTTGCTGTTCTGTAGCAGTTCTGACACAGAAACCCAGCTTATGGAACAGAGGGATGGTCAAGACCAAACTGTTTCAAGTGTGGAAGGTAGAAAAGTGACCATAGTGCCTTTCAGCTGTCCCTCTTTGACTCTTAAAAATATGCCTTCTGTGTTCAAAAGCACTTGGTAGTTCTCAGCCCTCCTGTTTTCATTATCTGGGACATAATCCTTCTCTTTGGAAAAGTCTGACTGACTCTTTTTTCTCTTTTCCAGGTGCTGGAGTTCTCTGTGGCACTGAACTTGGCCTTGAGTGTCTTTTGCCCAATGCAACTATTTGAAATGTTTGTACAACAAAACTAAGTGCAACTGACTGTATCTGTAGACTTGAAAAATCTGAAGAAACAACTCAATAAAAAAACCTCATTCCATCACTGAGTGAACCCACGGATGCACTTGCAGTGATGTGTGAAAGCACATAAAGCTGAAAGAGAATAATTTTTTTGCTCGTGGAAAAAATAAAAACCTTTTCCTGGCAGAGGTTTTCCAGCTCAGCAGACTTGTAAGCACATGTTGGAGAACTCTACAAGTGTCCTTATTGTGATCAGTGAGCACCCCCAAAGAACTGCAGCCCTCCAGTGAGACATGTAAGAGGGAACAGAAGGGAGGAATCATGCCCACCCAGCCCCTCCTGGCATACATGGAAGGGCCGGATGGAATAGCCAGTACTGTGGGGGCGCAGATGGACAACAGCGACGCCTCGATGACAATAAAAGGGACAAACACCATTTCCTACAAAAGCTTGCAGGAGAAGTTCCTCATGCAGGCTGAGGGCTGCATGCCCCTGGACTGCATGTTCTGTGACGAGACCTTCAAGCACCCCGAGGAGCTTGGGAAGCACGTTTTAACCCAGCACAGGCCCACGCTGTGTGAGCCGGCTGTGCTGAGGGTCGAGGCAGAGTATCTCAGCCCTCTGGATAAGTGCCAGGTGAGAACCAACCTGCCTTCCCCAGACAATGAGCAGGACAGCGAAGAACTCAGCTGTAAAGTTTGCGGGCAGACGTTTGATAAAGCTTTTGACATCGAGGCGCACATGAAAAAGCATAAAGACTCTTTCACGTACTGGTGTAATGTTTGTGGCAGAAGATTCAAAGAGCCCTGGTTCCTCAAAAATCACATGAGGACACACACTGGAAAGCCTGGCTCTAGGAACAAGCACCAACAAGGTTCTGAAGGCCCCATAACAATAAATGAGGTGGTGCAGGAGCACGTAACTGAAAATGTAACGTCACCTTACAAAATTTGTATGGTTTGTGGTTTCCTATTTCACAATAAAGAGACTCTAATTGAGCACAGCAAAGTGCACACCAAAGAATCAGTAGCCAGCGGTGAAAGCCCCCAAGTGACTGCTGAAGTGAATGCAGAAGAAACATCTCAACACCAGGAATTTTTCCAGTTCTTGAACTTGAGACCAAATTCAGTTCCAGATAAGGACAAACTGCAGAAACCTGCCAAATGGATTGCTGAGCTGGATCCTTTCACCACATACCAAGCATGGCAGCTGGCTACCAAAGGGAAAATTGCAGTTGGCCATGGCCAAGTGAAAGAACCAGGGCAAGAAGGAAGTACAGACAACGATGAGTCATCTTCTGATAAAGAAGAACTCTGTGAAATTTGGAATGCAAATAAAGGTAGCCAGGCTGAAACTACAGGGAAGTCAAAAGTAAATAAAAACAGCAGTTACGCAGGGAATGGTAACTTAACCCAAGACAAATTGAAACATCCAGGTGGTGAAGTGCCTTCTATGGAGATGGATTCTAAATCATCCCAGAACAAAGAGAAACCAACACACTGCTCCGAGTGTGGGAAAGCCTTCAGAACATACCACCAGCTAGTCCTTCATTCCAGGGTGCACAAGAGAGACAGGAGGGCTGAGGGAGAGACTTCAGCTGCTTCCAGGACGTTCTGTGCTGATCTAATTGCAAACCTGGAGGAAAACGGAGCGGGAGAGCGAATGGAAGGAGGCTCCGAAGATGGATCTGAAGATGGGCTCTCGGAAACAATTCATTTAGGTGAGGAGGGTTTGGAGCACTTGAGTCTGAAGTAGCTGTTGTTGAATGGTTTATGAACTCCTTAGAGCCAAAGAATACATTGTGTCTTTGTTACCCCGTCAAAACTTGGTAGGAAATGTTAAAGGAACTAGATAGGAAGTGTTATGGTGGGGAAAAGGGGAAAAAGAAAAATGACAGGGAAAGGAAGGTTTGGATGCTGCCATTTTGAGGTCTTTGGAGTTGAGTTGGGCCTTCTTGCAGTTATGAGTTACTGGAATGACTGAAATAACTTTGACAACAATCAGTGTAGAAAAAGTCTGTTTACTCACCCCTTCTCTCTCTCTTTATTGGATGCTTTGGAGTGTTGCATATCCCTTCTTTACCCAGAGTATTTCTGAAGAAATTATTGCAGTTCCACTGTTTTTCCCCCCTGCATCTTGTAAGGGCAGAAAACGTTCAGTGCTCGATTCCAGCAGTTTTTTAAGACCCTGAGGAGTAAAGAATAATTTAAAACTTTTTCTGTCAAACTTCAAGTTCTCTGTTTGTTTTGAACTGAAGTAACTTGAAAGCCTAAATGTCAGAGCCAGCAAGTTTAAATCCGTTGTGCAAGGACATGCAGGCTGTTAATATGTGGACATGTGTGTAAGGTATATATTTAAGTCCTCCTCCTTGAAGGGTTGCTGACAGAGTGGATAGGCTCCATCTGTACATTACCCAGGATTAATTCTGCATGTCACAGTGTCTTGGAAAAGCAAGTGATACTGAATGATTCCTTAATTGAAAAAGATTGCCTGTCTGGGGACAGAAAGGAATAGCAAAGAGTCTTGCAGCTAATCTCACATTCCTGTGTGTGACATGCTCCGAGTCGGCATTTAAAGAACAGACACTTGCATAATCTCAAGGAAAGACACGACGTACAGAATGTCCTGGCACACACACAGGGCTGACTTTTCCATTTCTGGTAATGTGCAGCCCTTTATTTTGCCTCCAGTAACAAAGGAATGGAATTATTACCTAATGTTAACGTGCTTGTTTTGTTTCTCGGCGTCTTATCCTAAAGCACAGCAGATTTCGGTGTGAGGTGCTGAGTCACAGCTATTGAGACATGATGTGTTTGTTTAACACAGCTACAGCTTAGCCAGAGCTGAGCCAAACAAAGGAGCATTTCCACTAGAGAACCTTTCCAACACGTAGGAACCTCCAAGAACTGTTTTAACCTCCATCTGTTAAGTATCTGCAGTCTTAGTTAAGCTAAAAGTCTCCTTCCTTCTGGTTTCCAGTTGGACTTGGGTGTTTAGATGAAGTTGTCTCTGTTTTTATTGAACCTGCCAGTTCAGTCTCGTTGCTCGGTGGTGTTGGGAGAACTCTTCTCTCCCATTTCCCTGTCCCTGCCGCCCTCCTGTGGCACCTGCTGCAGCTGCACTCGAGTGGAACACTTGGCCATCCCTGGATTTGTTCCTGGAATACACGTGTCCACCCCTGCCACTTCCCTCTCTCTGTTTCTCCAAGCTTTAGCATTAACGCTTTGGGGAAAGATTGCTCCTCAAATCTAAGGATGCTGTTATACAGATACACCACTGATTAGCACAGAAATAAATTACTATAAGATTTAATGAAAAATTCCATCTATTTCTTTGCCCTCCTTCCCCAAAACACCTCTTTGTGTTTGGCTACTGTGCACAGAGCACATTTTTATTCAGAATCGTGATTCTCACACTAATTCAAGCACTACCTTTAGTAAAATAATGCAGTTTATAACCTGTGTGAGTTTTTGAGATGGGCCATTCTCCTTCAAGTTCCTGCAGGTCAGTAAAGAGAACTTCTTTTTTATTTCTTTGAGCCCTAGTTTTGCACCTTGTTCGTTCTCTGGGCTCCTTCATCTCAGTCACAAGGCTCAGCTCCTGGACACAGACTTTTAAACTTCTAACATTTTAACTCTTGTGCTCTGAGATGAGAACAAAAGATATTTGTAGACTGTAGGATTTGACAGCACAGCAGTTCATAATTGTGTTTTTTTCTTAAAAAACCCAATTAAAATAGTTATTGTTTTAAACAAGATTGCACATTTGCATTTGCTCTTAATAATAAACCTGTGTTTTTCTCCCAAAGACAAAAATGAAGATAGTTTGGAAAGAACAAAAGTCAAAACCCTTGGAACCTCCAGAGAATGCAGCTACTGTGGAAAGTATTTTCGCTCCAATTATTACCTCAATATTCATCTCAGAACTCATACAGGTAATGGGGGCTTCACCTTTGTGGGAGGGGAAGGAAGTCTGCTGAACCCACTTTTTAAAAATGCAAATCAGAAGTCACCTTTAAAACTATTGCTATTAAGAACAAGGTTTTCTCCAATGCTAAAAAAATGTAATAATTGCAATTAAAATTTCTTAGAATGAGTTATTTACCTAGGATAAATGTTTTTGAATAGGACTTGTTGCATCAAGTATTATTAAAAACACAGTATGTTTTAAAACTTGATTTATTTCCAATTTTAGCAGTGTAGCAACAGGTTTTGAGTTTGGTTTTAATTTTTTAAAAGGGCCTATTTCCCCAAGTATTCAGTTGTTTGTCTGCCAGCTGCTGCTACCTGTGAAAAGCTGAGCCTGCTTTTCAACCCAACTTCTTGTTTTCTGTGGCCAGGCAAAGTCTTTTACTTCTGCGTGTCCCTGTTTCTGGGGAAGCAGCTCTATTTATAGGTGAGCTGTGCCATTTGTGTTGTTGAGTACCACACTTGTGGTGTGATCAAGGGCTACAAGTTGTTGGGGTTGACCCACAGTTACACTTCTTGCTTATCTCTGCCAAACATGTTGTCAGCTCCCATCTCCATCCGTGGCCAACATGTGGGAAACATCTCCACTGCAGCCAGAAGATGTCACTGTAGTTAGTCAAAGCAATAAGATGTTGTTTAAATTATTTAGATGGGTTTGGGGCTGCAGGAGGGGAGAGAAAAATCCGGTTTACTGTTTCAGAGTCTCTGTTATTCCCGCGTGTTTTATTGTGTTCAAATCGCGTCAAACTTATTTACTGATAAAACTGTTTCAGGTGAAAAACCGTACAAATGTGAATTCTGTGAGTATGCAGCAGCACAGAAAACTTCACTGAGGTATCACTTAGAGAGACATCACAAGGACAGGCACGGTGACAGTGCAGCAGACGTGAAAAGTGACAGCAAAGTTGCATTACGGAGTCAGGAGACGGTGCTTTCGCTGGCTGCTGATGGTGCTCAAGAAACCAAAAACCTGAAGAGGCTTTTTGATGGTGCCAAAGATGCTGAGAGCTGCCCACCTGCCAAGCTGCAAAAGGAAGTTCTGTCCTTGAGCAATGCAATAGGCAGCACAGTCTTTTTAAAAATCAAAAACAATTCCAGGGAATCGAACAAAGGTTCTGTTTGTAACAATTCCAGTCAAATACCCGAGAACGTGCCCACTGCTTATGTGGAAAAACTAAAGGCTGAGAAGGAAACAAAGGAAGCTCAGCTTAATGTTCCTCATAAAAGAGAGAGAAAGATTTCTGTGGCATCAGATGAAGATGATGTCCAGTATATCTGTGCTTTTATTGGTGGAAAAAATGTGAATGATGTGCAGGAGTGCTCTGAGAACTACAAATACAAACCTGTCGCAGGCTGTCACGAGCAGCCCTTGGACTTATCTAGCAAGACTTCACAAGAATGTTCAGTGGTTGCAACTAAAGGCCTGATAGCACCCAGCACCTGCCCCTTCTGTACTTACAGGACTTTTTACCCCGAGGTCCTAATGATGCACCAGAGGCTGATGCACAAGTACAACCCCGACACCGTTAACAAGAACGGCTACAGAACCAAGGCCGTGGCCAAGGCCCGGCGCACGGGGTGTCCCCCAGCTCTGCTGGGCAAAGATGTGCTTCCTCTGTCTCCTCATTCCAATAAAAACAAGGCTTCCCCATCTACACAGCAGAAAGCATTGCAAACAGGGAAAGCTAAACAGTGTCCCCCTGCACAGAACAAAACCCCTCTCTTCTCAGCGCCGGAGTCGAGCAGCACAGCCCCCAGTAACCTCAAGTTTCATAAACAGCCAAGTAATATTGGAGCTCAGGCAAATAACTACAGACAACCTCAGCAAGAAGTGCACTCCAGTCCCAGCATCTCTCCAGTGCTGGACAGAGTAAAAAGGTCTGAATCTAAGATAAAAGCTCTGGGTGCCCCAGTGACTCAGTCTGGGCTGATAAGCAGCAGCATGAATGGGGTTCTTGACTCTCACCTAAATGAACCCGCCTGGGCTTGTCATCGAGGAAGGGACTATCTTTGTAGTAAATCTGGGAGCAATGTAAACCTGGACTATGGTGAGCCCTCTTCCAAACGAGTGAAACCCACCCTGGTGGCTGTTGACCACGTGGACTCTGCCATGGCCAATTATAGGAGATACGAAATGAGCAGATTTCGTGTTGCAAACAGATATGCAAATCTGCTACCTCAGGAATACCCTCGCACCAAACCTGCACCCTCTGCTTTGCCAACCAAACAAGGGCTTCTGAATTCTGATGATGCTGATCCTCCCAATGCATTGACTGCTCTCAAACCCTACGAGCCATATGGCTCTGGATCACTGTACGGTTCCTGTGGATCCAGCAATGGCCAAGTGACCAGCTCTACAGGAGAAGGTGCAGTGTCCCCTTCCTCCTTAAATGTCCTACACTGGTACAGAGGGAGGGGAATGGAATAGAAATGTGTTTTACCCACCTTGAAGCACAGAAAATAAAGCTGTACTCGGTGTTTCACTAAGTCCAGCCAGTGCTTGGATTTTAAATTTAAAATCCAGGTTCAGCAAACTCCTGGCTTGGGGAATTAGGCAAGGGAGGGCTGAATTTTAAAGAGGGATTTGAAGTTCCTCAGGTTCCCTCCTCCCCCCTGCCACGGGGCTCTGATAGCAAACATGTATTGTTTGCTCATCAGAGCACTCCAGACATGTTGACTAATCCAGGATATGGAATGAGCCTTTCTGCTTAATATACCAGAAGTCTTGGACCATCTGGAATATTAATAAAACTTCTTACAAAAAAAAAAAAAAGGAAAAAAAAAAAAAAAAGAAAAAGCTGTCGTGGACAATCGTTCCCTTCAATAGCAGAAAAGGATGTATTGCAGATCATAAAACTATGATTTAAATCTTATACTTCAGTTCTTCAGTGGGGTTTTTTAATGTTTAGTTTTTAGCAGGAACAGAATACTTTGTTAAATCAGGACAACAGGTTTCTGCTGTTGTAATTATGGTGTAGTAATGCTCTGTGGAAAATCCTGGGCATAGCAGAGATAAATGATTTGTGATGTATTGGGAAAACTTTGGTACTTTTATGAAATACGTGCTTTTTGTGTTTTGTTCTCAGTCAGCATTTTCAAAACTTAGCAGGAGGCCAAGATTGAAAGGTGCTGGGTGATATTTAAGCAGTTGTCTGACTATTTGTAGAAGGTGGTATTTATGACTTGGAGCTGAGGTCAGCATGGACTTAGCTACAAATACAGGACTTAGAATTTTGAAATGAAGATCCTACTATAAAAATGAATAGTGTGTGTTTGTGTGTGCTGTGTAGTCTTAAAGTCTGTTCCTGAACTCTGAATACTCCCATTCTCTGGAAGCAGTAAAGTTACTCTTCTGAAGTAGTCTGGGCTCGTAACAAGCCAGGGGTGTGTTACTTGAGGTCAGAACAAACTGCAAAATACTAAATCTACTAAATCTACATTTTGTAAAAAAAATACATTTGCTAACTCTGTTCTGGTTTTTGTTTACTTGTTTTAAGGTTGAGGGCTTCAAAAATATATCAGATATATAAATAAATATCCGGGCTTGTCCAGTGGGTTCTGGAAGGGTGAGGGAAAGTGTCCCAGTTGTGTTTCCAGGCTGGGTGGGGAGTGGATGAGGGAAAGCCAACATCCCAGCTGGCTCACTGAGGAGGTTGTGAAGTGGAATTATTGGCTGATTTTGTGAAGAGCATTGTCTGTGTGCCCTGAGCTGTACCAGCAGCTGCTGTGGGGGTGCAAACTGGGCTCTGAGTTATGCCCAGAGTGCCTAGGGATGGCCAGGAGGACAAATGGTGCTGCTGTCCTTTGGTTCCTGGTGATGGGAGAGGATGAAGCAGAGGGTCCCAGTGCGTGTGTGGGGATGGGAGATGCTCCTGTTGTGTCAGCAGGCCCAGCCAGGCCAGGCTGCTGAAGGAGCAGTTCATGCAACTCTATTTTTAAACAATGACTTCACTGGAATCCACATTGTTCTCCTTTTGGAATCTCCACCTGTCTGTCAGAGAAACCTCCATGGCTTTTCTGCCTCTTCTTTGATTCAAGCCTGGAGAACTACCCTGGAGTCCAGAACTCTCTACTGTTCCTTGTTACTTAAAGCTCTCAAGGCTGTGCTTGCAACTAATTTGACAAGTGGTGTTGTCGTGGAAAGAAAGATTTCATTGTTGGTTACAGGGACTAAGGAAAGCAACTTTTAATGGCTGTTACCTACATTGGAAAGACTTGTGAAGCAAGCCCCCCTCTATGGGGTTTCTTAGCAACTTCAATAAAAACCCCATCCAATAAGGTGTAAATAAAATAAATATAAATAAAATATAAACAGTAAAACATGAACAATAAAATATAAATAATAAAAAATATATAATAAAAACACAGAAAAAAGTGTAGGTTTGTAAGATTAATTTCCTAGTTTCCCAACCATTCTGCCTTGAAGAACCCAACCCAAACCTTGATAGTTGTTGAGAGGGTACAGGGGAGCAGCCAGCAAACCTCTCAGTGTTAGAGTTTTAATGTGGGTGGAGACTGAAGATAAAAGTTCCTGCAAATTCTCTTTATTTTTGGTTAAAAAGCCGAAGTGCAACTGTTCGTCACCGGTTTCAGCTCCTCAGAGCTGTGTTTTGTAAGACACCACAAGCAAAGCACTGCAGGTGCAGACCTGCAGCTTCCTGCACTCTTTTTGTTGAACTCTGGTGATATTATAAAACATGATGTCAAACCCCTTTTCCAAGGGCCCCTGTGCCTCGTGGCAACATTATTTAGGTCCCGTGAACACGTTATGTTGCATGTTAAATGCTGGATCAAGTTGTCATGAGAATATGTTCCACTTGGCAAACTTGATTAAGGCACGATGCCTTCCCTTATTGCTTGTAAGCTCTGCCATCCCGTGTTGCCCTGAAGAGACAGAAACATTCTGAAACCACTCACTTTGTGTTATTTTCAAATTAGTTGCCTTTGCAATGGCAACATGTTATCAAGGATAACCTGTTGGCTGATTGACTTGGCAGAGGCTGCAAATTAAATGACAATTGCTCGTGACACACTCCAATGGCTTCCTAGATTCTGTTGAAATATTAATTTAGCTTTGCCATTTTAATTTAATTAAAGCTTGCTGGTTTGTTTTTTTTTTTTTTTTTTTCCCCAATGCTGCATTTAAAGCTTTCATGGAATATGGATGGCAGTTGGGCTTTTTGTATCCTGTGGGAGTAATGATATGGGACTTTTTTCCTTAATTTTATGAAGTGTTTTTGACTGCTTGCTTGAGGTAGTAAGACTTAATATGGAACAGGCATTGATTTCACATATATAAATCTGAATTAATGGTCTCAGATAAACATGAAACTACCTGTATACTGGCCTGAAAATTGCTTAACAAAGGGCTTCAAGAAAATGTATATTAACACTCTTTAAAGTGTCACAAGTGCCTCATAATCTATGATGGCAACAATGAAGTATCCCCAGTTTTCCTCTCAAATACTCATTCAAAAATTGAGTTTTCAAACAAATACAAGCACTGGATCTAGAATGTCCTGCAGCACTTACACATCCTTAGGTGAGGCCTCTGCTGTGTGATGACTTAAGCAAAGAAATTTCTTCCTCGCAAATAAAATGAATGAAATCAGAGATGGCCATTATGTTTATAAAGCTTAGCACTAAGCTGTTAAATTAATGCTTTTCATTCTCCTTGCATTTGTTCTGGACAGTGAATTCCATATAATCATTAATCAGGACTAGGAATATCTGTGTCCTGAGGCCCGATGGTGAGATGATTTGTTGAGGCGTCTGTGGTATTTTGGGAGCCTGGATGCTGATGCAGACCTGAGATTAGCAGAAAATAATTCTAATTTCTCTTAAATTATTTTTTTTCCCAGGGAAGAGATCAGTGTCTTACCAACACTTACCTAGCAGTCTCCTGCAGAAGAGGAGTTACGAGCCCTTCGTGGGGAACTCACACTTCAGGCCAAGCGACAAGAAGAATTAAATCCTTCAAGAAACGGTAAACAAACCTTTTGAACTGATTGTTGCTCAAATCTTGCTTTGTGCTCTGGTGGCATCAAAGGTGATGAGAGGTTGTGAAAGTCTGAACCACAAAAGCTGAAAAGACACAAACTCCCTCCTTCTCATAAATTCAACCAAGTGCTGGTGTAGCAGCATTACTTGTTTTGAACAGTAGTTATGGTTTGGGTATTAAGTACGTAGGTGGTTTTTTTTGGAAAGAAATGGGAGGGCTGAAATAAGATAAATATATTAATTAGGTACAGTATCAGTGGGAAGTGTTCAAGCAAAGTCTGTCAGTAAGGTGAAGTCAAAGTTAAGTCAGAAAGTCAAAGTCAGTCCTTGGGAGTGGGGGAGCATGTTGTGGAGAATTAGAACTGAGAGGAAGTGCCTGTGATCACAGTTGCTGAGGGCTGTGGGAGGTTATGGGTCGATCCTTCCTGAGAATGTAGGTTAATCCTTCCTGAGAATGCAGACACTGCTCGTTTCGCCCCTGCTGGGGCCTGAGCATGGCCCCAAACACGACTCTGTAGGGGATTGTTACATGGAGAGGTGAGGGTGTCCTGACAGCTTCTGCAGTTTCTCTTTGTACTGGACAGGTTATTCCAAGTAGTTTTCCCTCTGTTTGACAGAGGGGTGGGTGTAGCCCCTTAGGAGAGGAGGTCAATGAGCAGCTTTATCCCAGTGCTGTGAATTCCTGTGCTCCAGCTCCTCAGTGCTGTGGCTGAGAGTTCACCAACCCCAGTGTTTGCAGCACCCTCCCTTGCTCAGGAGACAAGTGCTCTGTAAGAGTATAAATAAGTAAATGTACCTGTGGGCCTCTTTCAAACCCAGAGCTACAGATAATTTTCCTCATTCAGATTTAAGGAGCTGTGCCTGGATACTGTAACACCTGGATCAGCACACACTATTTTATGGAAAGATTTTACATGTCTTGGGCACAGAACTATCTGACATCTAGTTGACAGCTTTTAAAGTACTTTGCTTTATTCTTGATATTCTTCTAATCTTATTGCATTTATTGTCCCTACTAAGCACATTTGTGTCCAGCTGTGGTGTTTTAAGTTAACTCAATTTCATGCTTGTAGCTCTACTTGGGGCTGAGTATCTTCCAAAGTAGACTTGATTGCCAGCTTTTATTTGGAAAATTAAATATACAGACCTTATATGGCAATACCAGTTCCTAAATACACTAAGCAAGAGTGTGGAAGAAATTCCCTTTATGTTTTAAAGCTACTCTTTGAAAAAATATGCTGTGCTGTTTTATAATTATGTGCCACAAATTTATTTTTTCCTCCCTCTTTTTCCCCCAGGTCTAAGGACACAAGTGCATGTTTTATGGAGTTATACCTGCAGTTCATCCCCTGAGGAAGAGAAAATGGTGAAAGCTACTGAACTAAGCTGTGATTGTACTGTATATAGAAACACTACAGTTTTATAATATTGGTTCTTTTAACATTTTGTACCAAATAGCCATAAAAAGTAGTCTAAACAATTGGGTTATGAAGGTGTGTGGAGAATGTATATCTTGACATTGACTTCTCGAGTATTTTTCATTAGAATCAATTGACCAAATATTAGGTAGGAACTATATTTTTACATACTTGAGCGCTGCTGAAGAGTTTCTCTTTGAAAGAATATATATCGTTGCACCTCAGGTAACCTGTAAATAGTGAAGATGAAATCCTGTTGGCTTAATGCTCCTTTTTCATAAAAGTGAAAGTTTCTCATCTGGTTTTTTTTTTTCCTGTTGAACTATGTTAGTTTTTTGGGTTTGTTTTTGGTTTGTTTTTTTTTTTTTTTAAACAACTTCCAAATAAACTGTCTGAAACTGTCCAGTTTCTAAATGTTGTGAACATTAAAGCAACGGTGCTGACCTTGTGCTGATCTGCCTTGTGTGTGAGAGGACCACGACGTGCTGGAGGGCTCTGGTCCCCTCTGGGCTTGTTTCCAGCATGTTTTTAAATGCAAGGATGAGGCAATACTTGACATTTGGATTTCCTGAAGTGTGTTTGGATTATTCTCTTGGCATTGGTTGCTTGTTCTTCAGAGAAGCCTCTCAAACATCTTTCCCAAAGCTTTACAGCAGAAAATCCCTAGGACTGGCTTGAGAAACGATGCTGATCTGAGTGCTGCAGAGCTTTAGTTCTGTGCTAAGCTCCACACAGTTACATTTAGAGAAAAAACTACTTTGCACCTTTGTCCAAGCTGTAAAGTCACAAACAAGACTTGCAATATGAATATGGGATCTCCAGACTTCAAAAGGGATGTGGCTCTGGTGGAGCCTTATTGACTGTGCTTGGAAGCTTCTTGATGTCAAGTTTTAGCATCTACTGGGTGTTTAAAATGAGTGAGAAATAACCTGTAAATGGGAGAATATCTCCTTTTATTTTTTTGTGAAGACAACAAGAGTTTTTTCTAATGCACATGCAGTTTAATTTTTGTAAAGGGAAGATGGCCAGTTACCAGCCAGTAAAGCAGAACTGTTGCATATTTTGACTTGCCTTCCTAATTTCTCCTCATGAAACCTGTAGTTAAGAGTTAACTCCTTCTGGACCTGGCTTTGACTTCCACATATTTTAGTAAAACAAAACAAAAAAGAGAAATATTTTGCACTGTTCATTTTGCTCTCTTCCCTCATACAGCAAATGTAAAATAGCAAAAACCTAGAAACTCTTTGTTTTTTCATTATGCAACTTGAGATGTTCCAGTTGTCTGTCTTAGTTCCTGGATATGGGACCTATTTTTACTGTCTCTGTGAACTGGCAATGGAATGAAGTGCTGTGTATCAGGAAATTGTACACTATTGACCTGTTTTCCTGTTCATAAGCTGAGCCATATGTACATAATCTAGATTTTTGTTTTCCTAGTTTTGCACTTTTATAGCCTATTTTTTGAAGACGAATTCACTTGGAAAATGGTTGATCTATTTTTTTGCCTGATCTCTCCATGAGTTTTTAGAATCCCTGGCTGTCCCTGTCCTGCCTGTGCCAGGGGGTGTCCGGGGTTGTTCCTCTATGCAGGGCTGGGTTTTAACGTGTTTCAGCAAACAGACCTAAGGCTTGTTTGTTTTTAATCTCCTTTCTTGCTGGTGCAGTTTTTCAAGGCTTTTTTTTGTTGTGTTGGTTGGTATCTTTGAGGTTGGAATGGAAAAACAGACCTGAAGACTCTATTCCACAGCAGCACCACCCTGTGCTTCAGAACACACTTTGCCCATCAGTATTAACTATTGGGATACTACTGGTTTTGTATGTCTTTGGAAATAACAGTGCATATATAGAGGTACAAATTGTTGATTTTTTTTTTTAAATGTATTTATTTCATTCCATTTTGTTCTATTTTAATTGTTGGAACCGGAAGTCGTCAAGCAGTAGGCACACAATACTCATTTAATTTATGATGTATTTCACTTTAGTTGAGTATATTATTACATGTGGATGTAAATATAGACTTGGTGTTTTGCAAAACTGGTTTCTGTGTCTTGCTTTTGAGGCTCAAAAGGAGTTGCCTGGAATTTCATATTCTCTTGACCTTTTATCATACCTGCTCTGGAGGGGGGGGTGGCAGGGAGAAGCTGCCAATAACCCAAACCAAATTCCTGCCATGTTCAGTTGTCACGTGAAAATACTGAGTCACTCCCCAGAAAATCCATCTGTCAGGAAAACTTAAAATAATGAAGAAACCTTTGGTCTCTTGTTTTTCAGTTATTTTCCTTCAGAAAGGAAATTGAGTTATTGGATGCATTTTTGGTGGTAATAACATTATCAGGGGACCATGTGTGTGTATGTATATATATTTTTTTTTTTTTTTTTTTTTTGGTGACACTTCAGAGTTGTATTAAAGTATCAATTGTTTTTGAAACCAAGTATGTTGGGTGTGGAGAGAGGGTGTGGAGTCTCCTCACTGGGGGTGTTCCAGGACCATCTGGACACAATCCTGTGCCAGGTGCTCTGGGATGGCCCTGCTGGTGTGGGAAGTGGGACCACATGACCCCCTGTGGGCCCTTCCAGCCTGACCCAGTGGTTCTGTTTCCTTGACAGCCTGCAGTGCAGGTTCTGTTTGGTGCCTCCATACACAGAACCAGAGGGCTTGGAGCGCTATCTGAGGTGATGGAAGGCATAACTGAAATAGTGTTGCTCTGTAGATGTTCAGGCCAGCATCACAAACACTTGTTTGAGGGCTCTTCCCCCTCTGCTTTTAGCAAATTACCAGTTCAGATCCGTCCTCAGACTGCTGGATGTCCTGAAATTGCAAAGAAGCAAAGCTCATTTTCACTTACGAGGAAGATCTAATATTAAATCACAAAACTGTTTCTTCTTCCCCTTTGTGGAAGTGGAAAATCTGCAAGTGCTTTCCCGAGCAGATTTCTCCCTTCATTTGCACACACTTGAGAAAAGTGCATTTAATTAGGATTAGCAAGTCTCTAAATTGCAGATGGTTCTCAGGGGAAAAAAATAGTTATGAGTGCATTCATGACATTAAAATCAGTACATTTAATTCAATTTCATCTTAATATTAATTCGTAACATCTAAAGTAGTAGTTCCTACAGAAGATATTCATATGATTTAGGATTACTGGGGAAAATGAGATGTAGCAGTTCCAAACACGCTGCAGCACGATTCCCATGTGTGATTATGCAGATTGAGTAATCACATGCTAATTGCAAGAATGCCCATTTTGACATGTGTTGTTATCTGTAACAGGGTCAGTTGTATGCTGAGTGGTTTTATTTAGTTTGGAGTTCATTAGTGAGAGGCACAGAGTCCAGTATGGGGTCAGAAGTGAATTACTGCAAAAATCAGGAGCTGTGGAGCTGTGGAGCAGAATTGCAGAGGGGAGGCTGCTGGGCTGAGCATGGCACTGCAAAACACGAGATGCTCTGGTTTCACACTTCTCAGCCCACCACAGACTCGGTGAGGTGGCTCTTCCCCTGAAGAGCCAAACATGAAGGTGTGGTGTCTGCCCAGGTCACCCCTTCCCTGTGTCACTGGATCTGAGCTGTTTGGGGCAGACACAGCAGCTTTTTATCTTCCTCCTGTGTGTTTGTGTGGAAGGAAATCACTTTGCTCCAGACCTTTCTGCGGGACTGGGGAGCTCTGGGTTTTGGTAATAATATTCCCTATAACAAGAACATCCCCTCTCCAGAATCGTTCTCCCTTTGCTTCTCCTGAGGTTATCCCTACTCCCAGAATCCCAGCACGCAGAATTCCATCCTGCAGCCTCCGGGAGCTCATCCCTGCTGTTCAGCACGTCCCAAACGTCCCTGTGAGCCGGGGAGAGGTTCTTCCCCGCGGTCCGCGTGTGCTGCACCCCCAAAGAGCCACATCGCCCCTCCGATGGGGCAGCTCCGGGTGGGCACGGGGGGGGGTCCAGCAGGGCGGGAGATGCGGCGGGAAGGACGCTGGGAGCAGCATTCCAGGTATTTGGAGCTCCAGAGGAGCGGGATGTGCCGGCATTAGGTGGCGGTGTTGGCCAAGCAGAGGAGAGGGACCCGCCCGCGGGGCTGGAGCTGCCGGGTCCCAGGGACAAGTTTACTCTACACCGAAATTAATTAGCAATCGCATAAAAGTACCTAATAAACACAGAGCTGCCCCCGAACAGCCCAAACAGGCTGAAAGGCGGTGACCTGTTTAATAATGCGGGCAACAATCACGGCATCACCGGGAAACTCCCGCGACAAGGGAGATGAGCCAGAGAAAATGTGGAGATACAGAAATGTTATCCCCGATTTTCTCTTCTCACCCGATCAATATTTCCTGAAATGTGTTGCTACCGAGCAGATGTAGCTGCTGGCAAACATTATTTTTGACTGCTTGGGTTTTTGCTATTAATTAAATGATGTGTTTCATAACGTGGGGCAATCATTGTGGACGTTCCTCTGTGTGGATCGTGGGGACAAAACTATTTGCATGAGCAAGTTCAGTCTAATAAATAGTTATGGAACACTTTGGCATTTAAAACTAATTTTACACGTATAAAATGTTTTTATTAATCCTCTCTGGAAGTCGTGACCTAATTACTGATTCTTTTTTTTTGGTCTTGTGGAATAATTACTTGCAAAGAACCTTCCTGTGACTTCATCCCTCAATCTTTGGTGCAGTTTAGTGGAATGAGAGGTAGATAAAGAACAGGCAGAGTCTGTGTTACCCACATGAGCTGAGGAAACCACAGGCTTCATGGTTTTCTGATAAAAATCAGGAACTAGCTCTCACTTAAAGCAAAAAAAAAAAAAAATCACATTTTGTAATGAAATGTTATTTCATTTTAGGATAGTTCTGAATTTTTAATATGTATATATATATATGTATGTTCTTGAAAATCTAATTAAACATTGCTAAATAAAGTAGTTCTGAGCAAACCAAATGAAATTTTAATGTCAAAGTTGAGCATAAATAGTTTGGGAAAAGAGAAGATCAGAACTGAGTGAAATGATAATTAATGTTGAAATACATTCTCACCAAACTTGAATTTTTTTGCCTTCTGTGTTTTTCCAAATCTCTCCTGAAACTTCCCAGCAGCAGGCCCAGGTATTTCCTACTCTGGGGCAGGTTCCTGTTCTCTCCTTGAGGAGGAGCAGTGGCTCTGCACTGCAGTTCTCTTGATTACCCAGGGAATTTATTTACCAGGCTCAGTTTTTGGGTAAAAAACCCCTTAAATGAAGCACCTGCCCCTGCCCCTCTCAGTGTTGGTGTTGTGTGTTCACAAAGGGGAACGAGGATGAGACACTTTTAATTTCTTTTTCCTTTTGGTTCCTTTTCAATCTTGAGTTTGAGGTTGTATTTCTGGTCTCCCTCCAGCTGTTACTTGAGGTTAAAAGGTAATTGAACTCAGTATTTCTGTTCAAATTGCGTCTTGTTAAAGTCTCTTTTAGCAGAACCTTAATCTGGGCCTTTGACATTTTGACAGAATCTGTTTTCAGGTTGAAAAATTTCTTCCCCAATAAGAATTTTGGTTGTTTTCCTGTTTGACTCCAAAAGCCTGCGCTGGTCATCTTTAAAACATTAACACAATTGCTTACAGATGGACTTTTCATATAAAAAATGTGATTTCCCCTTTTCTAACCAGCACTATTGCTGTTTGCCTGAGCTCAGGGGCTCCTCACTTTGTTAATTTAACCTAAATATTTTCTGGGATGAGTTTATCCAGAGCTGTCAATATTTTGTTAGTTCGGAAAAACAAGCAAACAAAATTCTTAAACACTTGTAATCCTGGTCTTGTCAATTAAATGGTTCAAGAAATGCTTTGGATTTGGTTTTGGTTCCAAATTTTGTTGGGGTTTTTTTTTTTTTTTTAAACTTGTTAGTGATTTTTGGCGCTGGATTTATAGAGCCCAGTGTTGGGACACCTTAATCCCACCTGAGTTGCACCACAGCACTGAGCTGCACACTCAAGCAGCCAGATGCAGTGAATTTGGCTGAGAATGCTTTAAAAATAAAAATCAGTGCTAGTTTGACAGCAAAAAGGACTTTTTGGTGGAGAGCCAGGGCTGCTGACCGAGAAACCAGAGCTGCACTTGCATCGTTATAGATTGTATTAATGGAAAGCTGGCATCCCTTTCTGAAAAAGAAAAAAAGGAAACATGTTTAAGGTGTATTTTCCTGGGAAATCTGTCTTTTAAGTAATTTAATGTTTCCTGAAATGTCCAACCTTTGCAGCCCTGCTCTGTCTGGTCACTGCAGGAACAGCCAGTGGGCCCGAGGCTGGTTCATCACCACATCTACAGAGTCCCTAAAGACATCACAGCCATAAAAGCACCATTTCACCAGCAAAACTATGTCTTTCCTGTGTTAAAAATGTTGTAAATGCCTTTCAAGTGTCAGTACCACTGCAATAACTATTTTCAGTGTGCAGACAGTCTTTGTGTCCCAAATGCTCTTGTTAGTGTTGAGGTTTATCTGATCTCTTCAGGAATTCTCTTCCTCCCTCACTGTGCCTTTCAGACAAGCAACACACTTAATATTTTAGGGGCTCAGGTGTATTTTGTAGGACAGCCCGAGGAGGTATCAAAGGGCTTAGCCTGGACTGCCATTTGGGCTGCAGAAAACTCTGCCAAAGTAGTAAATTTTACAGAGTTGAGCAGTTTGGACCTTGCTCCACAAGACTGACGTGGCCTGATGTGCTGAGAAAAAATAAAGGCAGGATTTGAAGTGTGTTCTCCCAAAGCACAGCTGGGTTAAGAACTGCTTTGGGGCAGTTGAGAACTGCTGAGGTGGATGGTGTTTAATGTACTGGGGCCATGGGGAGCTGGGGACCCACTGGGAGCTCTGTGTCCTCCTGTTGATGGGATCCCAGAGGAACATATCCCTTTTCATTCCTCATTGTGGTGCCAGGTCACTGCTGGTCACCAGCGCCAGGGGACATGGGCAGACATGGTCTGAGCAGGGCCCTGTTCAGTCCTCGTGTGCTTGAAGACAAAAATCTTGGATGTCTCTATGTGTCTGTTTGTCCTGCTGTGACAGACACCTGCCCTGTGACCCCCCTGCTCTCCTGGGATGGGGTGGGGGTGGAGGACGAGGCCCCAGCCCCGTGCCCTGGGGAGCAGTTGGGGTGTCTGTGTGTGCTGAGTCCCAGGAGGATCCCCATCATCATCATCATCCTCAGGACTCGACTCCTTCCCCTGAACAAAGATCTTCCCAGTAGTGGGCAGCAACTTGACACAGCCTGATGCTTTCTGCTGCATTTTGGATGTTTTTCCTGTGATATTTGCTCCTGCCTTTCCCCCGAGGGCAGTCTGGGGGCTGGAGCCCAGTTAACAGCTTGGTTTGCTCTGGAGCTGCCTCTGCGCCGCGGCTCAGGCGTCAGTGTGAGCTGGGAACAGATGCTGAGGGGATGTGGGGTTGCCTTTTGTTCCTTTAAACATTTGTCTTCCCGACCATAAATCTTCCCAATAAACTGCCCTGAGTGGCACAACCCCCTGCAGCTGCTGTGCCGGGCGTGGTGCTCCAGCCCTGTCCGGCCTGGCTCGGGAGTGCAGGGCAGCAGCTCCTGGGGAAGCTCAGCCCATCCTGGCACCAGTGCCAGCCCCACCTGGAGATGTCCCCGGGCTGGGACCCCCCTGGCTGTGGAGGGATCAGGGCAATGAAAGGGGCTGTCTGAGTAGGGGCACCAGCCCAGGGGCACTTCTGTGCTTTGAAACTTCGGAGCAAACAGTGGGTCACAGAATAGCTGGGGCTGGAAGGACCCCCTGGAATCACCCAGTCCAACCCCACACCAAGTCAGGGTCACCCAGAGCAGGAGACACAGGAACAAGTCCAGGTGGGTTTGGAATGTCTCCAGAGAGGGAGACTCCACGCCCACCCCGGGGAGCTGTTCCAGTGCTCTGCCACCCTCATGGAAAGAAGCTCTTCCTCAGGTTGAGGTGGAAGTTGTGTTTTGGTTTATGTCCATTGCTCCTTGTCCCATTGCTGGGCACCACTGAGAAGGGTCTGGCACCATCCTCTGACACCCCTTGGAGATATTTGTATGGATTGATGGGATCCCCTCTCAGTGTTCTTCTCTTGTTCTGTGGTGCCTCATATGGGTCACGTAATCCTCCTTCTGGTGGCAAACCCAGCCCCTGGTCCCAGGTTCTCCTCTCCTGCCTCCCACAGACCTGGACAGGTCCCACCTCACCCTTTGTACCATGACTTTGGTGCCCTCCTGGAGTTATTGGATCTCTCCTTAGTGCCTGGACCCCTCTTTAAGACCAGCTATTTAAATTGTAAAACACTCAGCAAAGGTAGACAGAATTAAATTTATTCCTGAATTGTTGAATAATGTAATATTCGTGTTGTACATAAAAGAATCACAAACCACCCAGCCTGATTTTCCTATGAAAACATTTAACTTTTATTAAATCAAGACAGTTTTAAGGAGCAGCAAAAAAAAAAAAAAATGAAAGCAAAACCAACAACTGAACCAGCTTTCAAAGTTGCCCTGTAGCCAAAACATCCATCTGAGAAGCTGAAGGGTTGATTTTATTTGTTTGTTTGTTTGTTCTTCTCTTGGAGTGTATCACCAATAATTAAAAAAACAAAAAAAAGAGAAAGATGTAAGTTCAAACCCTTGGAATAAATTAGAGCAGGCTCTTCAGCCTGCTGGGAGCTGCCTACAGCTGGTTTGGCATCTCCATCCATTCGGGAATGCTGTGGTGTGGGTGGGTGAGTGGTCCTGTCTCACTGGCTCACCCAGGGCTCCAGCACAGAGGGAACACGGATCCTTATGGACCACAATCCCAGCCCCACAGCCAGTGGGGTGCTGTGGGCAGGGGTGTGGGGTGAAAACCCACTCCAGTGGCACATTTATTGCTGCTTCGTGGGGCACTAAAATGCGCGGGGTCAGCACCCGAGCACCTTACAGGTGAGACTCCCTCCAGGCCAGGATTTGGCCCTGCACCTATAAAACATTCCTGACCCATTAATGATCCTTCCCAGGGAAGTGGCAGAGGACCCTGTGAGCTGGAGTTAAGTCAGAGAGGCGAGACAAAGCCCAGGGGAGGGTCTGCGGGGAGCAAACCTGTATTGGCAGACAGCAAGATAAATTGGATGATCTAATAGTCCTTTTCCATCTCTAAGTTTTATGATTCATTTGTTATTTTAGCCATCTATATATATTTTTTATTTTGCCCTAGAGGGGTTTCTTGAAATGTGTGCAATATATTCCTTAAAAAAAAAAGAAATCGCTTAAAAAAAAAAGAGAGAGGTCGGTGTTGCAGGATCTGAGGCACCGCCTGGGAGGAGGTTTGGAAACGAGTGTGGGAGGGATGGATGGCCCTGGGGGTCACCCGTGGGTGTGGGATGGTCACAGCAAGGGGTGAGGAGTGGGCAGAGCCTGTCACTGGATTTGGCTCTGCAGGAGATGGACAGCTGGAAAAGGTATGGGTGATGTGCTCTGCAAAAACCCGGGGGGTGGCTTGGGAGAGGAGATTTGGAGGAAATCAGAGGGTGTGGGGGATGCATCCAGCTCTTCCCTCCCCTCTCCTCTCCTTTCCACAGGGGTGGGGACACCTGGCCTGTCCTCCTGTGACCTTCAGGGACAGCCAGGATGGCCGGGAGGACGCGCTGCCCTCGGGATGGGCTCTGTGTTGTGTCACAGCGAGGAGGAGCAGCAGAGTCAAACCTGGCTCAGGCCTGTGCCCACCGACACTGCAGGACGAGCCTCAGGAATGAATCTCTGCCCCGCAGAGCTCCGAGTCCTGGGCAGTAAATAACCCACGGGACGGGCGGTGGGGACACAACTCCCGGCACAGGGGACAGGGAATGCCCGGGGAGAGGGAATGCGAACCAGGGGACGGGGAATATTAACCACAGGACCAGGGAGTGTTAACCAGGGACTAAGGAGTGCCCGGGGACAGGGGATGCGAACCCGGGGACAGGGAATGTCAACCAGGGCGATCCGGAGGGGGGTTTGGCGTCTCAATCTCTCCCGGTTTTTGGCCGGCGAGCCCCGAATTTGTGTGACAGCAGCGCGGAGCCTCCCGCAGATTCCTCCATAAATAACCTGGGGTGGCCAGAGCAGCCACAGGAGGGGAAGGAAAGCTCTGCACCACCAATGCAGGGTGGTGTCGTTGGGGATTTTTCCCTCTTTTTCTTACTTTAAGTGATTATTATTTCTGGAAAAGGAGACTGCTAGAAATTGTTTGTGAGTTTTACCGAAACAGGCACATTCCTGTGGGTTTTTTTTCACTCCCACAGCCCCTCCAGGTCAGTCTTTTTCTTTCTCTGCAGAGAAAGAAAGAAAAAAAAAAGAAAAAGAAAAGAAAAACCCACACAAAAATCAATCCATCAAATGTCATTACAGATTTATTAAGCCTGATGTAGAAAGACTTTTAACAGTAACATCTTCAGAAAGCATAAAAAGAGCACTTCTGTTCAGTCTTGTGCTTTGAAAATCTAAATATATTTTTATCATATAAATAATTCTTTTCATGTTTTAAGTGCATCTGTTTTTTTTTTCTTTTTTTTTTCTCTTTCCCTTTTCAAATTTCCATTTTACAATTGGCCAAAACTGAAGCCTGCATTGACTGAAATGAAGCCATTTGCAAAGCTAATGATGTTGTGAAGCATGTCTATGGTGAGCCATATCAGCTAGATTTCAGAAAGGTAGTTCAATGAGTGCAGCATTAAAATGAGGGACAGCCTCCAGCAAAATCATAATTGAACACACCCAAGTCCTTAATGTCTGCAGTTGGGTTTCCTGATGCAAATTACGATAACATTTCAGATGTGAGCAGTCGCTTTCCAGTAGCTGCAGTGGAAAAGAGACATTTTATGCCACAAAGGAAAGAATTACCATGTTTAAAAATGTAAATAATATATGTATAGAAACCTTTTTTATGGAAATGAGGCATTCAGGATTATGTGAACAGTTTGGGCCATTTTTTTTTTTTTCCCTTTTAAACACAACAGATAAAGATGTGTGATCTATTATTCAGGGCTTTAATTACAGTTCTAAAACTGCAGTGATTTTATTAAAAAAAAAAAAATCCCTGGGCATAAAAAGTAATATTTTCTGTGGGAAAGTTGAGGGATTTTTTTTTTTTTTACATTGTATTTACCATGGTGAAAATACAGAACAAAAAAAAAAAAATCACCCTTAATAGATTTCAATGCTGCAAAATCATACACAGAAATACATCTTAAATGCTCTGGAATACAGTCATCTTCCTGTAAATCAGAAAAGGCCTTAGATAAATAGGTTTGACCTGATTTAAATTTAATGAGATACATAGTCCTGATTGTTAATAATTGGTTTGGGGGAACCCAAAACAATAAAAGAAATAATCTCCTGTAGTATAAATTATACGAATTTATTTAGCAATCAACCATTGGGGGGGGAGGGGAAAAGCCATTAACATTATCAATTTGTTTAGTTTAAGTAAGTTATAATAAGCAAATAATTGGAAGCAAAATTGCCAGTCAGGCTTTTGGAAAGACAATAAATATTGGGAAGGTGTGTGTGTGTGATGAAGCTCCGAGGCCACTAGATGGTATGGTCCTCCCAGCAGAAAGGGCTTTTTCCTGGAGAAGGACCATTCATAATCACCCAAACCAAGTGAAACATGGTTTTGATTAAAACAGCCTGTTGGCTCAATAATCTTAGTAATTTTAAAAACATCCTTAATGTGGAAGAAGAACACTGCAATGTCAGAAATGGCCTTGGGGCCCATTATAAACAGCAACAAAATAAATAAGGAGAAGAAATGAGGGGTCATGAAAACAAAATTAAGCTAATGTTTCAAATTTTGACAATTATGAATTGTTCCTCCAAGAAGACATTAAAAAAAATAATTCAGGCACTATTAGATAAAATACAAAGAGAATAATTGTACATGTATGAGTTTCCCATGGGACTAAGCATGCTTTAAAAGCAAAACTTGACTTAGATTTCCCCTCTTCCCCCCCCGCCCCCCTTTCTAGCCAGCAACTGGGCAGGTCTCATGCAAACACAGACTTGCTTCTCAGAGTTCCTCCAAAAAACTCGTCTCTAATTCCTTTATGAGCCATTAAAAGATGATGACCAAGAAAACAAACAAACAAAAATTACAAGCATATTTTCTATTGGGAAAAAAAAAAGATAAAAGAAAATAATATCCCCCGTTATGGACCAATTTTTTTTCCTCTTTTTTGTTAGGAAACCAAAACAAGCAAATATAACAAAATCTGTGTTCATAACATGGCAATATAGTTAATATATACAAATATGTACAGTATAAAAATGCATCAAAGGCGCAGCTTTTCATCCCAACAAGCTGCAGTGCCCAAGGAAGAGCAGCTTGGCCCCCCCTCCACTCTAAGTTACAGGCAATATGTTCTATACAGCATGCACTGGTTACAAAATCAGTGCAGAGCACTGAGACATTCTACAGAGAAAGTCACTGTGAGTCCTCTCCAAGGGAGTCCCGTTGGTTTGTTTGTATAAAAAATGTGGTTCATCTTTCCTTTTCGCCATTTGGAGTATATACATTTTTTTTTTTTTTTTGAAAGAGAAATGAGTTTTTGATTCTTTATTTTTCTCAGCATTTTTGAAATGAAATTCCAGCCCTAACACCACGGGTCACAGATGGGACCTGAAGATGCTGCCAATAACAAACGTGGGCAGGGGCAGAGCAAACCCATCCAATTTACTGTTATGGCCAACTATGCTCTTTTATTTAAATGGGGGTGAATCTCTCGTGATTCCTGCTGACAGATTCCAGATAATAAAACCCAAAACAAACATAGAGAGTAAAAAGAAACCAACAAACCAACAGAGGATTAAGGAGTGGTGCCTGAGCACGAGACAAAAGGGGGTATTGTACCAGAGACAGGACGGAGAAGTACCCTGAGCCAGATAAGAACTGTTGAGCTTGTCAGCTTTTGCAACCTGTATTGCACATCCCAGCATTTGCTGTGTTATAAAGCCAAAATCCTGCCCTGCTCATCCTGCAGATCCTGCTGCCAGCAGTGCCCAGCTGGTCCCTCAGCCAGGGGCAGGAAGAGATGCACAAACACACCCGGGTGTGCCCGTGTCTGCACACACAGGGTGCATGTAGGGGGCATGTCTGTAGCTACCCACATATCTACACATAGATATGCATTTATTTAATGCTACATGGACCAGGTGAAAGTGAAAACATTGCCCACATAAATCCTCCACATTGGAGACAGTTGTGTGGATGTTTCCACCATGAATCCCCGGGGATGGGGACAGCATTCCCTGCCTTTAACGTAGCTGTGTTTTTCCAAGGTGTTATTTTCATTTTCTTCTTGAAACACTGCTCTTTTTTTTTTTTTTTTCCCCTGCTATCTCATCTAAGAAGTATAATGAGAGAATTTGTTGCCTTTACTTAGATCAAAAAAGGAAAAAAAAAAAGAAGTTTGCTCAGCGAGATGGTGTGAACTGAAGTGGGGATGTACGATCCGCCAGGATTAGTATTTAATCTGTTGTCTCAAACAGGGCTTTTTACAAAGGCCTGGAGACGTTTCATGAGCTGAGAGGGATGATGAACTGGAAGTTTATTACTCTGCAGTTAAGTCCAGTAGTACAGCAAGTTCACTTTTAAAAATACTCTCCACGAAATTATTGTGCAGACACTTTGGTACAAGAAAACAAGAAACAACAGTGTCATCCTAAACTTCATCTGCTCTTCATTTTTTTACCAGCATAGTCAAAACAAAAAACCACCACTAGTGTAGACTGGAGGATACTGGGATAAAGGTGCTTGCTTGCACTGGAATAAAAGTGGTCCAGCAAAACAGAAGGAGCTGTACCAGTATAAAGTGCTTTATAGTGATACAACTGGTTTTACATCAGGATTTTTACCAGCATAGTCACATCAACACCAGAGTCTTGCAGTCTGCTCCCTCACATAACTGAACCTTCTGAAGTGCAGCAGGTTTAATTTGCCTGGAGTTAGAGGCTGTTTGCTGAAACTGTTTCCAAAACTGCCTAAACACGTTGGAAATGCAAGGTTAGGACCATGAGGACAGTGTTTGGTGCTGTGCAGACAGAGGGTAAATCTACTGAATTCGAAGGAGTGGCTCTGGATTTACACTGG
Source organism: Platyrinchus mystaceus (assembly GCA_035041135.1). NCBI lineage: Eukaryota > Metazoa > Chordata > Aves > Passeriformes > Tyrannidae > Platyrinchus > Platyrinchus mystaceus. The sequence goes on from JAWWLV010000057.1 coordinate 12,818,564, forward strand.
AATAAATCCACCCAGAATCTGGCTTCTGTTTTTTAGACATTGGACTGAAAACAAAACAGAGGGAGGTGGTTGCAGGGAAGATCAGGGAGTTGCCGGCAGGACGTGGCACAGCACGTGTAGGAGGCAAAGGTAAGTCAGCTTCTGTTATCAATGCAAACCCATTGTTTTATTCTTTCACTTTCCCTAAGAAGGAAATTAGAGAATAAAAATTCTAAATTCTGTGTGCTTGTGTGAAGCCAACCACTACAGGAAATAAGGAAGAAAAGAAGAAAATCCAGGAGAGCATTTCTTTCTGGAATAACAACCTTGTGACTCACCCAGGGCCTTCAACAGACAGATCTTGGCTTCAGGTGCAGACAAATTAGGACCTCAGTTTGATGAAATGTGAATTGAAGTCTGCCTTTAGATGCATGTCATTTATTCACTTATTACAAGTCTAAAAATATTACACTTGCTGTGGTGCAATCTGTCACATAACACAATGGTCAGAGGTTGGGCTCCATGACTGTGGGGGTCTTTTCAAACCTAAAGGATTCTATGGTATAAAAAAGGCTCAATTTGCACCCACCAATGTCCAACTCAAACTTTTCAGCACCATAATGGAAAAGTTCTTAGTTTTAGTGAAATTCAAGACCCTCTTGCTGACCATTCCCAACTGAGGACAGAGCTTTGGCAACAAGGGAAGTTGGGATAAATTGTGAGGGGAAGCAGGAAACCCAGGGGAGCAAAACCAGTGTCACTGACCCTGCTGTGACACCCAGTGAGAAGCTCTGGGAGGTCAGTACCCAGGAATTACAGCTCTATAGCTCCTCACACGACTTCCTAGGAGCACAAATAATGTGTCAGGCTGTGAGAAGATGGGCACAAACCAGTAGCACTTGTTCCCGATCCATCGAGGTGGCTGGATCGGTGCTCTTGCCTGGGGACAGATGGCCTTTAAAGCCTGCTGTAATTGCAACATATTGATCTGGAATCTGTGATCAATACTGTCTTTATAGAGAGAATTTTAAATATAAATTGCATCGTATATCTGTTGGCCAAGACAAAAGGGCTTTGTGATGGAGATCCACCTCTGCTCCAGCCTGGGAGTTACGATGGCACAGGGAGAGGGGACGTGGCCTCAGCACAGCCTGGCCTTGAGCAGAGTCAGTTCTTCATTCTCTGCCAAAAATCAGGCTGCCATCTTCAGTCCCTTGTTTTTTAACAGGTTTGAGCCCAAAAAATATCCACAGCACAGCCAAACCACGGGCTGCCCTGAGCTGCTGTGTTGGAATGTGGCTGAATCAGGCCTGCAGGAACCAGCACACAGCCAGTGTCCCCCCAGAGAACTCCCACCAGAGCTGCCCCAGGCCAAAACTCCCTTACTTCTGTATTTCCTGTTCACTCAAGGCAGCTTGTTTTCCATGGATGTTTCCATGGATGCTCCCAGTGGGAACACCCCCTTTCTGTTTTAGGCACTGAACCGTGGGTATAAATTAATCAACAAATATGGCACTTTATCAAAACATGATTAAGGGAAGAAAAAAATGGCCAAAAAATAGGGAAACAATCCTTGCCATGGTAATGAGTAAGAGTTGACTCAATAGCCTGTAAAACTGGCTTGGAAGGCTTCAACCCCTATCCTGATAATATATAATTATTGATTTTTAAAGTTACTTTTTATATCCTCCTTGATCTCTAAAAAAAGCTAGGGAGGTCAGTCTTGTAAATACTTTACAACTAGGTAATAAACCCCATGATAACTTGCATTGACAAGTAATTACTGGGCAGGTTTGTTAGCAGATTCTCAAAGATTTTTTTTAACCCAACAATTATTATTGTACTAATGACAGCCATTTTTAAAAATAAGTGTCCTTCTCCCTCTCAGCTTAAACAATAAGAGCCTGGAAAAAACACCTGAGACTGATGCACTGAAACTCTTATATATTAGGCTCCAAAGTGATGCTAATTGCATCTCCCTCTTTCAAAATAGAACAATTTTTTAAAGGTGATATGGCTTATTTTGACATGGGTGGTGGTGGGAAGGGAGCTGTGGTTTCTGAATAAATCTTTCAAAGCAGGATAACAATTCTCACTGCTTTATTGCAGTGCAGGAGCACAAACAGCTTGGATATGTGGTGTATCAATATGCCACTTGTTAATAAGCAAGGACGTGAATCATAAATATTCGGCTGTTTGATCACCAGGCTTTTAATTAATGTTTTGATGATCTCCAATAAGAATAAAAGTCAGAACGATAGATATTGAGTAGCTGCGACAGAGAAAAGATGCAATGATTTTCTGTGTTACCTGATTTATATGACAGATAAACTATCAACTCATCCAGTTCCACACAGAGAAAGAGAGAGCAGAGACGTACATTTCCTTTTTTTATATCATATTGTAAAAAAAAAAATAAAACCCCAGTTAATTCAAATGTGTACCTAAAATGTTCCCAGAGGACAGTGGTGCCGGCAGAACGAGCGAGGCTTAGCTCTGTGTAATGAAGGTTTGTGGCCACATTTTTAAATGAAGTAGCTGTTCCCACACTTGCCTGTGCCAGAGCAAATGCTCCTGAGCAGAACCTGCTGCTGAGATGGCCTGACCTCCCTCAGGGGGACTGGTCCTCCCAAAATCTCCCCGGAGGTTTGCATCTCTGGCGTCCCAGGTGCTGGCAAGGCAGGGCTGTGGGGTTTTTGCTGCCCACTGGCTATGGGGCACCAGCAAACTCTCTGTTCTGCCAAAACTGAGCAGCTGGTGACTCCAAGAGCCCCAGCCCTGGTTGCTGTGGGCACTCAGGGCCTCCTTTTTTGAGAAGAGGCTCCTGGAAACTGCCCATGTTGGCATCCGTGCGGCTTGGCCACAGCCACAGGGGACAAACCCAACTGCACAGAGGGTTCTACCAGAGCAGATAGCAAAACACCAGCACCAGGGCACAGCATCAGGAACTTCACCCATTGGGTGCTGCAACAAGCCAGATATTTTTTCTGTGCACCCAAAAGCTCGGGGAGAGGAGCAGGCCTGGAGACACACACATGGTTTTTCCCAAGTGGTGATTTACCGTGGCGCTCGCGGCCTTTGGGTCCGCGCCACAGGCCCCACCTTGGGCAACTTCACCGAATAACTCTGACCTGGGCTGTGTAATTTAACAGCTTCTGAGGAGCTCAATGCTAATGCATTGATTTTGCTTTAATAGAATTTTGTTGTCAATGGCCGGTGCTCAGCATGGCACAGGCTTCAATCTTAACCCATCTGAAGGCTCTGCTCGTTTCCAGTTGAGCTCCGTTCATTTCCAGTTGAATAGGTTAAGCAAAGACAGACCTCACTGTTCTCAATTCACTTTATGATCCTCCCATCATAAAAAATAATATCAGCACCTTGCTTTTCATGTCAGAACTACATTTGAGCTGCTATTCCCTATGCCCATGAGTAAATCCCATAAAAGCCGCCCCGTTGTACTGTCGCTATTTTTCCTTGTGGATGATTGATTGATGGATGAGTGCTGACACTTCAATGAAGCTATTTCGACTGCCATCTCAATCCGATGATGTGAGGGGTATATTTTCTGTCCATGCCTCATTACTTCAGAATGACATTCCTGGAACTTCATTTACTTTTTCCCTCCTTCCCTCAAGCGCCATATTTTTTCCCATCTAGGTTATGCATGCCATAAAAAAAGCAATTTGCTATTATATGTGGCATAAGGGCAACGCTTTTCCTAGGAGGTAAATAAGAAGGGCCTTTTTTTCTCCTCCATGTTGATTTTAGGGATCATGTCAAAATTTCCCAAGCAGTGCTAAAACAGGCCCTTCTGCACAAGCCACGGGGAATGCAGTGAACACGTTCAGCCTGATTTTGTGAATGCTGCACTTCAATTATGTCCTTGAACATCGAAAACAAAACAACAGTAAAAGACACCCCAAAGCCCCCTCTCGTTTGAGAAAGAGCCTCTTCTCCACTTGTGCCTTGCATACTTTGAATATTTCATTGGCCACGGAATAACGATTTACAACTTGATCCAGACTTATTTTTCCTTGGAGAATAGGGGAAGTTCATCGTTAAATGCAGAGATGGATTTGTCTACTGGAGGTTGCTTTTGCTGAGTGAGAGTAAACAGGGCTGTGCCTGGTTTTCCAAGCAGTGCACTAGGAAACAGGAGACTTGTGTCATTGGCATATCCTGGAAGAGTCTGGGAGTTGACTCGGGACCCGATTTTAATCTGTGTAATACAGTATTCCCGTTAATAATAATGTATAATTAAGACATCCGTTAAAAATCCATAACGTTAATTTAATGGAGAAAATCTAATACAGTTCTATTGGAATTTTTACGTTAAATTAACTTTAACGGGCTTTTAATGGATGTCTTAATTAGATCTCATTATTAACGTGAATATTCCACAAATTAAAATTGGGACCTCGAAGTTTTAATGAAAAAAGTTCCAAGCACAAATTCGGAATTGCCATCTTTGTAGCCCCCTTCTCCCCAGGTCCTGGTGGACTTGAAGGCACAGCACAGAACACGGACACCAGATTCTGATCCCATTTCTGGTGGTATAAATCCAAAATAATTCCATTGGGTGCAACAGAGAGTTTCAGATTTACACTCACCTAACTGAGAAAGGAATTCTACTTTTCTTCTTTTATATCTATATATAGATATTTATATAGTGATATTTATATATAGATATAGCTATATTTATATAACGTTCAATAATCTAACAATAGTACTTTTGTTTAAAAATCCCTCCATCCCATATGTCTCGTCATAAACCACAATGGAGATTTAAATATATATATATATCTGAGGAATAAAACAAACTGCAAATAATCCATTTCAAACAAATCTTTGGCAGCAACATGGTTAAGCATAACTATTTGAACAACTTGCACAGAAGATTAACATTGTTCAGAGGTTTTTTGGCTCAGAATCTGTTTTAACTTAATAATTCTTGTACTTACTGTGATGTATTGATCCCTAGTGCAATGACTGGATTGGGCAACCCAGGTGCAACAGTAATAGCTGCACAGAATAGAAACATTTCCTTTAGACAAACTATCCCAAAGGGGTTATAAATAGGAAATGGACATTACCATGAAAAGTAAAGCTTCCAAAGTGACTGCATCTTGTGTAGCACACTTGGACATTAAACTATGAAGAATTTTTTTTTCCTGTCAAGTGTTACAAATTGACGAAATAAGTACATCAATGTTCTCAGTCATTATCTTACTTCAGTGGCACTTTGTTTCAGTGACAGCAAAAAGGGACAGTGGAGACCAGACAGCCCCAGTGCAGTTTATCAATGAAAATCTAATATTGTCCATAAGCAGGGGAGTGGAAATCAATACTTCATTACCAAATTGTTAGTGAGGATGAAGAAGAATAGCAGGAGTTTTTTTGGCAGTCTTCTGGGTCCGGGTTGCTGTGAGTTCAGTGTCAGGGCCGGAGTGACGTGCAGGGCTGGGCGGGAGGCTGGGCTGGAGAGCTGGGACTAAGGCATTCGTCCTGCAAGCACAACAACAACAGCCACTGTCACCAGGTTGTACTGACTATGTACCCTCAGCCACAGAAATTCCTGGAAATGAGTCAGTTTTGCTTTACTTTGTCCACCCACAGGCTCACAGAAAGCAAGGACACACAGGTGGGAACAAAATCCCAGCTCCTTGCGTCTGCAACTGCACAGGGATTAGTTGGCAAACTCCAGCTGGTGCTGTGGCTCTGCCTGGTGCACCAAGCACTTTACTCTGCATCTCTGCTTTCCCCTCGTGTTGCTTAAACCAGAACAATGAACTCCTTTCTACAGCCAGCCAAGAATGTACTCTAAAATCCTCATGATGCTTTGGACATCTCAGTACCCACACGGTGTTTAGTTACTGTGTTATTTCTGTTGTTGTGGCACTTCCCCCGCATTAAAAGCCACTGTTCTTCCAATGGGCCTTTTCTATTCTGCAGCTGCTAAAAGTGCTAAGTGACTCAAGTTGTGAAGTTACTGCTACACAGAGACAGAGGGGGCTTGTTTTATTTAATTTCAAGATGTGGGTTTAAAAGTTCAGCCCAAAGTTGAGTTCTGTTTTACTTATAACCTGGGAGAAAGACACTGAGAAAAGCAGGAGTAAAAAACAACTGGAAAAATAGGGTGAGAAATGGGGCAGGCAATAAGTAGAGTGAAAGTCAATCTGGAGAGAGCACAGAGGAAAAAAAAGACCAGCAGTGGGCAAAGAGAAATATCTTACTGAAAAATATATTATCTGTTCAAGGCCATGGATAGTTCAGCAAGCACAACTCAAACCCTGCGGTGTGTTCCCTGTGTTCTGGCTAAATCAACTGGAAATTCAGTAGTAGATTTATTTGAAGTAAAATAAACTCAGCTTTTTAATAAATTCCATATGAAAACAAAAAAGTCCATTGACTTCATGCTATTTAGTTTATAATTTGGTCTGTTTTACAATATCTTCACCTTTTCAGTTTTCACAGTGATTCTGAGTTTTGCACTGGCAACCCAAACCTGCTGTGGAGAAACTGTTGGAAGGGAAGAAGAGGTTTTGGCAGCTGAATGTAGAGACTTTTGGCAACTGGGGATGCATGGAAGCCAGTTTGAAATTGTGGTGAATGCCTTAAATCATTATTCCCACCTAAAATGTACTAAAAGCAACCTATGTTGACACTTTAAAATGTGGTCTTTAGATTTCAGGGGTAACACTTCGGAGCTATTCACACCTTGCAAAGCCATTATTTTTCACTGCGGAGGGGCAAAGCTGTGCCAGTTTACACCTTGTTCAGACTATAAAGAAATCCAGACGCCCTGCTATTGTAAGGCCTGGAGCTGGAATAGAGCACCACGAGCTGCTGTGGCCAAGTTCTCGCTGAGGAATCACCTCTGTGAACGGTCCAAGTGCAGCCCCCGCGGATGGCACAGGAATTTGGCTTCACCTTTGCAAGCAGATGCTTGCAGCCCTCACCAGGGTGGAAAACGACCTGTGAGATGCCACCTTAGTCCTGCCTTGGGTCATTCCAAGGCCTGAAACATCTGCCTCTCTAATGGTTGTGGGATACCAAGACCGTGGGCTGGTCCCACATGGGCCAACAGTGGTGACACAGCTCAGTGCAGCAGTGATGGCTCTCGGTTAGCTCAACTCTGCCTCCAGAACATCGTTAAGACAATTAAGCAGCGTGTAAAGTGCTAAATCTGGGGAGGAGTCCTGAAGTTACTGCAGAACACTGGTTCCCTGCCAGAGGGAAATATTTATCAGGGGCTTGGATTGGAAGAATGAAAAACCAAATTCCTGCCTTCTTCTTGTTTCATTGTGAGGAAGGGCCTGAGGTTTTGAATTAGACCTGCTGTAAATTCAGCACAGCAATATTCCTGGTCACTCCCATGCCACAAGGGGAGCGTGCACAGAGCAGCAGTAAGGACACTGTTACTCCAGGGCAGAGCTCTTCAGAGGCACATCAGTCAGGGAGGAGATCCACGAGAAACTCTTCTGTCAAGAAATAAAACTTTTAAGGCTCAGTGTCCATGTACTTGACTAATGGCAACATCTATGCACAAGTAAAATCAATTGGGACTTGGCATTGATTTCCATGGGATAAGTACTTCACCCCTAAGGTCTTTTGGCCAACTGAAGTCTCCATCCTTGTGGTGTACTTTTTTTTTTTTTTTTTTAATTTTATTGATACCTCTGCAGGCTGGAACAGGACTTTGGAAAATTAATTAGTGTGAGCCCTGATCAATAGGGGTCATAGTTTATGTATTTCATTATCAAGTCTGTAAGAGATTCAGGGAGTATGTGGAGAGCTTGTCACCCACAGTCAGGGCACAGCCACTTGGATGTTCAAACAGCACTTGATGGGCAAAGTCTGTTTCTTCCTGGGCATTTGCTGAAGTGCAGTTCAACCTGTCCATAAGGAAAAATCCATCATTTAAATTGTTATGAAAATGAAGTTGGGGGTGCTTATTGTACTGATGTGTTGTACAGCATATGTGAAATATCAGTTGCAGATACTGAAGCTTTGCTTTTATTTAACACTAATTATCAAGCCATCAACAGCTGTAAAGTCGTATCTGTTTGAATGCGGATGTGTCAGGATTCAGGATTCCTTCTAATTCTTTCCGTGGCACAGCTTCCCTCTCCTCATTCAAACCTTGCCATAAAAACACAGCTGTGAAACCCCTGAAATAGGAACTCAGACATGTCTGCAGCCCGAGACAACTGCCAAGGGCACACCAGCAGCTCATGGCCTGGGCTGGCTCCGGCTGCTCGGCCGGGCCCTGCACAGCTCCTGCTTCACAGAGCCACACTCAGCTTACCCTTACACATCCCAAACCCCTCCTTACACATCCCAAACCCCTCCTTACACATCCCAAACCCCTTCTCACACATCCCAAACCTTGTGCTTTCTCTGCTCTCTCTGGTGTCTCCTTTTCCCTTTTCTCCACAGCCACACCAAGGAATGATGTGGCTTCCTGGGGTTGGACAGAGTATTTCACAGAATACTCTGAGTTGATCCCGCAAGGATCATCAAGTCCAGCTTTGGCTTTTTCAAGTGGATCAAACAGGGATCAAACCCACAACCTCAGTGTTATTAGCAGCATGCTCTGACCAGCTGAGCTCACCTCAGGACACAGGCTGCCTGCTCAGGGGACAGTTTCCAAGTCACAGAATTATGGAATCACAGAATGGTTTGAGCTGCGAGGCACCTTAAATATCATCTCATTCTACCCCCCTGCCATGGGTTGGAACTAGACCAGGTTGCTCCAAGCCCCATCCAACCTGGCCTGAAGCATTTGCAGGAATGGGGCATCCACAACTTCTCTGGGCAACCTGTGCCAGACACCACCCTCACAGTAAAGGGTTCCTGCCATGTATCTAATCTAAATTTCCACTCTTTCAGTTTGAAGCCATTCCCTCCTGTCCTGTCACTCCTGATGAAGAGTCCCCATCCAGCTTCCTTGTAGGCCCCTTCAGGTAGTGGAAGGCTGCTGTGAGGTCCTTCCAATATTTGAAGTCCTTTGCTTGGGGATTGCTGTCACTGTTTGCTTTTCGGGATCTCCAGGAACACCAACCTCTTCAGTGGCTGGTCCAAGGTATGGTGGAGCAATAGAGCCAGGCAGATGACAGCAGGCTCATGTGTTTATAATGTGTTCTTTGAATTTCAGATCTTTGCTAATATCATGTCACCATCTCCTATTTATGTAATGGCATAATAAAAATGACGATTTTCCTCTGTGATCCACCCACCTCAGCCCATGGGAGTCTGTGGATCAAAACTTTGTCATGCTGCAGCTGTACCTGTAGTAATAAATTGCAGGACTTTTTAAAGGCCACATAGGAAGACACAGACAGTCCCTTTGTGGTTACCAAACATATTATCTCTAGATGTCATTTTTGACCTACTTTTGCTAGATTTTTGCAGTAGCAGAAAATCTGTTCCTTAAAGAACCATCCTTACCTAGACAGGGAGAAACCAGCAAATCTGGATATATTTTATTTCATTTAGGACTCCTCTCACCATGAATTACAATATTATAGGCTGTAAATGCCTTCTCGTTACCCATAATTATAACTAAAATTATATCAATCTAAACAGTAACTACTCAAATGATTCATCCTGATTGGGAGGAGCAGGCTCCCTTGAGTTATCCCTGCCCATCCATTTAAAAGCCTTGTGCAGGAATAGCTTTCCAGAAGGTCATTTAGCAGCACATTAAATAAATAAACAGAACATATTTGTTTCAGAAAACACACTCCAGGAGGGTAGGAAAGCATTTAGGGAGAGGTAAGAATAACCCTCATGAAAACTAATACTTTCAGCTCTTCTTCATCCTCACTGAGGCTGCAGCACCCACCCAGGGACAGGCAGAGGCTCCATGTGGTGCCAGCAGGGAAAGGTCCCTCGTGTTCTGCACACTGAAAGGTGCCACAAGCTACCACAGTCTCCAGAAGGCCTCCGAGCCTCTCGTGGCCCTGCAGAAGCCACCAGTCTTTGCATTTTCCACCTCAGCCATCAGCCACACAGAGAGGGTAGTGTGGAAAAGGGTGTCCTTTGCTGTAAAACATATTTCTGTGCTGTAATCCAAGCTCATGAGAGTGTGGAACAAGGCAGAGGAAAAGAAATGTGAGCTCTAGCTCAGATGTTCCTGGGGTGTGTCTGCCTAAACACAAAACATACGGTGCTAACGCCCAGGTGGAGGAATTTAGAGACCTTGTTGCCAGGACTGATGGAAACTACATTTAATAAAAACTCGAAGTCATTAAGTTGCATTTATCTCAGAAAACTCCTTGTTGAAGACACTTTGTTAAGAGGCCAAAGGCAGGTGAAAGGCCTCTGGATTGCAGCAGCAGGACCATCAGAGTCCACATCTGCATCAGGTGCAAGCACCTTCTCTGTGGGAGGTCAGGGAAGTTCTGCTGCTTTACCTCACAAGGGTTTTGAGGTATAAAGAAAGAATCTGCTTGAAATCTGCCAGAATAACCTCCAAACCTTGCCTTCAGAAACTTCTGTTGTGCCTGTATGACAGGTCTGTTATCTGTGGCCCTGGCTGAGCAAAACTGTTAAGGAAATGTCTCCTGGTGTCGTGCACAGTGCAGGGAACACAGTGATCCATCTCTGCCAGGAACTGGGGACTAATGGCACCAAACACCATGGCTGGGCTGCACAGGTACAGCAATGCTGACATTTTAGGGCCATGCCTGTGCAGGCCTTTATGTGCATCAGTCCTGCCACTTGAGACCCGAGAGAGAGAGGCAAAAATTCTCCTGCATATATATTATACCTTATGTAGAAAAATAACTATATTTTTATATGTAAAAATATCTATGTATTTCTGGACACCAAGCAGCCCAGTCAGAGTTATGGATATGTGCAGCAGTGCCCAGCTCATGAGGGTTCTCAGACATCCCTGAACAAACACCTCCAAATCCACCTGGACAATGTGGCTTGTGGGAGCCCTGAAAGGAATGAGCCCTTCCCAGAGGGATGGCAGGTTCTGCTGCTGCTGACTAGAAGAGGATCTGGGAGTGTTTTAAAAGCAAGAATGATGAGACACATCCCCAAAAAGCCAGAGGCAAATGAAAGGTGCAACAAATGAAAGGGTGGAGGTGAGCACTGCTGGCTGAAGTGCCCTCCCTCGGTGCCCACTCCAGCAGAGCCGGCTGTACAGAGCTGTGGGACAGGGGGCTGTTTAGGCAGGGAAAAATCAGCAATAATATCTGTTTGTCCTGATATTTTGGGCAACTCAGAGCTGCGCATGGGCCCAGGCAGCTGAGGCAGTAATGGTGCAGGAGGGACAAGCAGCTCAGCCCCTCCTCAGTACTTGAAGGGAGCCGCTAAGAACGGTGGAGAGAGATTGTTTCCAAGGGCCTGGAGTGACAGGACAAGGGGGAATTGGCTTCAAACAGAAAGAAAGTAGGTTTACATTAGATATTAGAAAAAAATTCCTTTGCCCCTGATCTCAGTGTGGGCCTCGAGGTGACACAGGATAGACACATTCAGTGACAAAGAGCACAGGTGATGTCTCACAGGTACAAAGGTGTATCCTGGTCCCCATGGTTACACCAGTTTCCTGGTTTAACTGCTCCCCCGATTGCTTCTGCTCGTGGGCAAAGCCCAGTAAAAGGGTGTCTGGATGGATCACAGGCTTGGAAAGAGAGAAAAAATGCAAAAGAACAGCTAATTTTTATTTTTCCCTGTAAATAAAGCCTAGCCATCAAATCCCAATGTATTTGGGAGCACATGTTATTGACAGCCTATTCTTGGAGAAAAGAAAAAAAAAAATAAAGTGGATTTTTTGGCAAAGTTTCCTAAAGATTAAATTGTTCATTGTACAGGGCACCATCTGCCCTTGGAGAGAGATTTAGTTGATGGCAGCTGCAACCAAAGTGTGGAAGATAAAGCTGAATTTCTGGTTTCTTTTCAACTAGCAACTGTCATTACAGGTCACATGCAAACTGTGTCATTTTCTGTGACAAGCAGGTTCTGTAGACTTGGGTGCTTGCTACATTTTAAACTGCCACCTGTATAGATCCCAGACAGAAACAGCTTTTGTAATACACCTTGAAAGACGCGAATTTAGAGCAGATAAGACCAAACAATTATGGAACCATCTGGACACTGGCTGTGGGTCCCAGTGCCAGGTTTACATGGATGGAGGTCAGGAGGAACTTGTGGGTCACATAAAGGTAGATTTCCTCTATTAATTTGGCTGCTTAAAAAGGCCAATGTCATTTACAAGTGTGCACTCAACTGTTGCATAATTCCTCAATTGCCTCCTTGTTTCCCTTGTGGTGTAGTTCCCAGTTAGATTAAACCCCACATTTTTTAAGCCCTGAAGAGAATTTCTAAATCACCAAACCAGAAGCTGTTGCTGGTGGTTTTTTTCCCAGCCCCACCTATGGGCTGTGACATTAAAATGTCTCAATTCACTGCCAGGCAGCAAAGGCCACTTTGAGAGTGGGGAGATGCTGATCTATCTCTGCATCTGAGCTACTTAAATATTAGACAAAACTTGTACTGGGTAAAGCAAACCCCTCCAGGAAGGGATCTGTACCTCTTCCCTCTCTCCTGCACACTTTCACAGGAGAATGATGTTCCCTTTCTCCTTTGAACAAAACAGGAGGGGAGAAGTTAAGAGCACACTGGTAGATTTTATTAGGACTAAGAAACAAAGCAAAACAAAAAAGCAAACCCAAAGCTCTTCCCTTTCATCCCCGCCTTTCTATGAAAATGCCTTCATATTTCCAGGCTTGCTGACAATATTTCAGGATGGTACATCACACACCGTCTCGTCTGGAACAGCAGACATTGTCAGTGCTGGGAGACAACCACTCTCTGGTTTGTACTTCACAAAGATTCTGTATAAAGCACTTCTATAGAAAAAAAAAGAGTTTTGAAATTTGTGAGTCTCTTAGCCTTTCAGACAAGGATGAGTTCTGGTTAATTTTCTTCTGATGATTTCTACATTTTCTGCAAGGAAAACAACAGCTACTATTGCCTTAAGACAGACTGAACTAGTTGTAACAAGCCTAGATATATGATATCTTTTTTTTTTTTTCATGTGGAAGAATTTGCAGGACATGGATTTGTTCTTGAGTTTATTCTGTTCAGTTTAACTTGTTGGTCTTCTATCCCATTTTATCACAGTAGAATGGGATCATATTTTGAAACAGAAACTGCTACTGCTGGTAGGTTTTTAACCAATCTGGTGTGATTAAATCCATGCTTTTGGATAATAAGATTAATTTTAGAATGGGTGGAGGCTTTGTTTTTCCAACAGGATATTGTTCATCATTTCAGGTGTCAACACATCTGTCTGATGGCCCTGTGAAGTTCCCAGACCATTGAAGCCCAACCTCCTTGGGAAGGCTGCCACTTCCATGTCTCTTTGCTGCTGCAGAACAGAACCACACTCGCCCTTTGCCTTTCCTCAGGGAGATGAACCTTTTTCCATCCATGACCTGACTGAGCTCAAGTACTTTCAGGATTAGGGCCTTTGAAGAGACATCCAGAAAAATGCTTAAAATCTAAGACTCTGCCTGTTTGGGTTCCCTTTTGCAGAGCATTAATGGCTGGGAGAGGAGGCTGCTTGTGTGAATTAGCGTGTGATCTGCTGCCTTTTGCTTTCTTTGTGAGGAAGAGCTTCAAACACAAATTCCCACCTTAAAAACCAGCCTCGCGCACTCAGCGCGAGCTGCGAGTAAATCACCGGCTCGGCGGTGCCAGGGCTGCACAGGCTCTTCTGCTGCTGATTTATCCACAAAATATATCACATGCCAGTTACTTGAATTAGGATCACGGGGAGAAGGGAATCATTAGAGAGTAGAAGAAACTCTAACGCATAAAGAAAACTTATCCGTTTGTCTCCCGCGCGCCGCCTGCTTTATTTCCTCTCCAGGCACTGACAGCGCTGATGAGGCAGCGGGTGCTGTAATGCTGTAATCCCGAGCAGTCGCTTTTGGGGGGAGCATCGTTAGGGTTGGACAAGTTTGACACAGCAAAGCTTTGGATTTCCAGACAGGCCCTTTCCCCCGGTCACTGCCAAGCGTTGGAGGTGCTGGGAGGTGAAGGCACAGCCTGGGCCGGGTCTCTCACTCCTGGTGCTGTTTGCTTTGCTCTCAGAGTGCCTTGAAAAGCCAGGTAAATTAGACTTGGAGAAAGGGACACTGCATCTTTGAGTAATGAGGCTGGGAAACAGGGAACACATTTTCCACTAGCTCATGTCTCACTGTATGGCATTCTGATTTCCTGACACTTCATAATAAATCATTGCTTATCACTCACATGGGAACATAACATGGTTCAAGTTAAGATTCGTTAGTGATTGTAAAGAAGAAACATGAATTGCTCTATATCAGGGCTTTTTGATCATCTTTCTGTCCACTGCAGGTGTTTTTTTTAATCGGAATATTTACAGGAACCTTTGTTTGAGGCATAAATAAAAAGGAGAAGAAAGAGCAGAAAATATGAATAATGAAAATGAATTTATTTGTCTTATTTATGTGTTTATGTAAACATTTGGCAATTGCTTTTCACAGCAGCTTGTATTCAGTGTCACAGGCTGCTGCACCAACATAAGTTTCTAAAGCTGGGATTTTAAATATATATGTGTATGTGCGTATATAAAAAAACCTAAATGCCAATACATTCATTTTGTGGAGAAGAAGGTTCTAGCAAACATATCCAGAGCCAGTTTGTTTTAGCATGGCTGCCACGGGGACAAGAGAGTCTGATCCTGCCCTGCAGTGCTGGACCAGCAGCACAGTGGGAGTGGAAATGTGGTGGCATCGTCCTGGAGGTGAGGGAGAGGCTGGATCCTGTAACTGGGGTGTTTGGGCTGCTCCTGCAGCCTGTTGTCTGTGGCCAGGAATCCATCAAATGCTTAGGAAACAGAGATTCAGTTCAGTATGAGGGAAATGTGAGAGGTGGGGCAGCCTTGTTTCAGTCCCTGCAATGAGCTCAGGGATGGCAAATCCTGAGCTTGGATGGGACACGAGCTGGGGGAGGAACAAGTGGCAGGCCAAGGGGGAACAGCCTCAAGCTGTGCCAGGGAAGGTTTAGATTGGATAGCTGGAAAAATTTCTTCCCTGAAAGGGCTGATCAGCCCTGGCATAGGGTTGGAGTCCCCATTCCTGAGGGATTTTAAAGCCCTGTGGATGTGGCACTTGGGGACATGGGTCAGTGGTGGCCTTGGCAGGGCAGGAAAATGGTTGGACTGGGTGATCTTCGAGGGCTTTCCCAGCCTCAATGATTCCATGATTCCATGTATCCAGCTCTATATTCAGGCAGTTCACTGCCTTCTCTGACCTTCAAGGGACGAATTTTTTTCTGTGTGCTGCAGTTAACAACTTTTTCATCAGCAGTTTAGGGAGAGGGTGAAAAGCTTATGGGTTTACAGATGGTGTCAGTAGAGCTTTAGGGGAACAGTGAATTTCGTATAAAAAGACCTAAAAACTGAAAAAATGGGAGCTCGCTAAAAAAATTGCAACAAATGTGCAGAAATTTTCACAAGAGAAAAAAAAATTAAAATCCTATTCCTTCCCTTGTGTTACAAATAGTTTTACTTTAATTTGTTTCTTTATCTTTTGGGTCTGATTGTGGGAAGTACCTAAAACTTTGGGATAACCCGAGAGAAATCAGATAAGGTAACTATTTGCTGCAACTGCGGCTTTGATTATTCCCCCTTCAGTAATTTGCTATTTACTACATTAATCAACTATATAATGTGTCATTTCTACTGCTCCCTGGCTGAATAATTTCCAAAACTACAAACAGCTTTCAACATAGTTGCCAGACAGGCGCAAATTAATACTTTCAGAAATTCTTCCTAGAAATATTCCCAGGAACAGAAGCTTTCACACCCTCTATTTGTGTAAAGAAAATAGAGTTGGGTTAAGAAAAATTGCCAAATGATTATTTTGGGCAAATTCTTGCATATTTTTTTTCTGGTTTTATATAGATTTATATATATATCATATATTATAAAAATATAAAGTTTTGAATAAGGAGCTTTGGGAGACAAGGTGGCAAAGGAAGTAAATAAGGAATTAACCCCTTGCAGGATCAGGGGCTTAATTTAGTAGTTACAAAAGGAGGGACCCGATCTTCTTTTACTGAGGCAAATAATCCCCTTGATTTGTGGGACAACCTGTCTGAGCAAAATGGCAAATGACCAAGGGACTGTAAATTCAGCCACCTGACTCATCTAATCCCCCTCCCTGACACTCCAAATTCCAAGTATTTGTGGCTACACTGGCCTCTGGCTTTGATCCCCATCCTGCTCTCTTCAATTCAGTTTTCCTTCTTGTGTTCATGGTCAGGTCCCTGTAAGACTTTTCCTTGTGCTCAGAAAGTCCCCAAACCCTTTACATTATGCATTATGCACAAAAACGTGAAATCCTCCAAAATATCAGGTTTTTAAAAGAAAAAAAAACTGTTCTGGAAAACCACAATAAAGATGCTTTTATTTTGTCTTACTTTTCACCTACTACCAACAGATGATTACAGACAAGAATTAAAGCCCCCAGCTCTTGACCAAGAAAAAATACACAGTTTTTCTAATATACATGACACAGGCTCTTAATCTGCTCTCACTTGAAGTGGTGCAGTGAATAGGAATATTCTCCATTTATTTTGGCTTACACTAAACTGGAATTTTTGCCCCATAAGCTTCCTGTAATTTTTGTTAGTGGAACTGCCTTTGTCAGCATTCCTAATATTTCCCCATGGAAATGGTATTAAAAATCAGCACATTTGCCCTGCAATCTCACGTTTTATCCTCGAGAAATGAGGACTTGTGGTAGGTTTTTTTGTTGTTCTCTCTTTCTGTAGGAAAATGGCTTAATAAAAATCTCAAACAGAGCCTGGAACAAGACGGTCTATCTTCAAAATGTTAATTCTCTCGCAAACCATTCCTGGGTTAAAAACAGATATTGAAACAGGGGAATAAATATTTGACAATGCTGTTAAGGCAACTTTGCTAACGATTTTTGAACAACCTCCAACTGAGGTCTAAATGTCTGCAATATCCATAAACAACTCTATACTGTCCAATTAGGGAGACAAAGACATAGAGTCCTGTCAGGAAGATTTGCATGGCTAAGTGTCTGAGATCACAGAGACGATGAGGGATCGTTGGGAGTGATGGGGGATGCACACAACGGATGACTATCATTAGGATATTACAGAGGCTTACACCTTCCCAATTACTGGCAGGATTCATTAGTTACTGCTGCATTTCCCTAATAGAATCCTCTCTCTTGGCTTATCACTACCTTCCCTCTGTCTACATAAACCCACAACTCAGCAGTCGATCACCTATGAAAAATTAGACGGTGGAGCTTCCAGTGGCCTATTTAAAATGAAAAGGCAACTGAGTAAGAAATAAAGCAAAAAAAAAAAAAATCAGGGCTGTAATGCAGATATGTGGGAGCTACAGGAGCAGCATCAGATGAGTTCGGAATTCTCTTGCTATTGAACTGTTTGAGAGAAAAAAAATCAGTGGCAGCTGCAGAGAGCAGCATCATGGTGGGTTTAAAAGCACAATGAAAGTGTTTTACAGGGCTGTACGTACACACACGATCTGGAGGCAGATTGCAAAGTGACAATTACTTAGGGCCTGCTAGGCTGAAGTTTCCCAACTAAGATTGGTGAGTATTGCAGGGGCTCGATGCTGCTGCAATCGGCTCAGCCCCATTAACGATAATGGTGTGAGCATTTCCACGCTGTCATCATGTTACTATCAACAGCATTATCAGTATCAACTGCTTCTACAATTATGCACAATGCACAATTATGCTCTTCCTGCACAAAGACTTAGCAACCACCAAACCCGTTTTCTTTTTAAATATACTGAAAAGAGTGTAGATTTCAATCCTTCATCTGCTCACAGATGAAACAACATTTCCAAATCATCACTGATAGCATTTTTTTCCTCCCATTCTAAGGATGGCCAACTGTTCTCAGCGATTTCTATTACATTTCCTACCTATTATTTCATGTAATGGCATTCCTTAAATTTTAAATTAGCTTTGAAGAATAAAAATAATTGAATTCCTGCTGTTTTGTGTACATAGAGGGTGACAGGAGCTAATGTGATAATTTAAACTGTAAATGAGTCTTCACTTTGTGTTCATTAATTACAGCTAATTACTGAATTACAAACCTTCTTGGTTAGGCACTGTTATGTATTCATGTAGCATGTTGGATTTCCAGCTGGTAGAAAACTGTTTTATAGACTTACAAGCTGACACACCAAGCTACCGCCGAAACAATTCCGCTTGAAAAATAAAGGCAGGGTGGGGGGCACGGAACACCTCCTGCTCTTTGAATTAAGGGACTGATGAGAAACAGGGCTGCAAACCTGAACCTCAGGTGAGGCAGGATCTGGTGGGTGTAATTAGAAAATGCTTGCTGTGTCTGGTGGGTAGAAATGCGGTGGGTTTGAGCTGCCACTCTGGGTGAGGGGCGTGAGCGGGCTCTGCTCACACCTGTTTTACACCAGTGAATCCCCGGATTTAAGCGGAGTTATTCTCTTCCCAGAGGCACAGCAGAGAGACAGAAATGCCCCTGCAAATGGGGCCAGAGCTCCCAGCACTGATTCTCCAGCTCCGCTCCCGAGCAGCGGGATGGTAATAGAAAACTGAACATCCCAGCAAATGTGCATTGTATTCCGTATGTAAGTGCTCATTGTTCCTCGCTGAAGGATCGTCTCCAGCACTGTAGGGCTGTCTTGAGCATTTACTCAACATGCTCTGCACTGAATGGTTCTGTCCAAACCTCTCCTTTGGATCCCTTTTGTCTGCTGATGCTCTGTATTGAAGCTAAATGCAGGAGTTGAAGTCTCTCTCTCTGCAGAGTGAGCAGGAGGAGCCCCACAACGACAAAACCAGCCATGTTAAGGCTTTCCGAGCTACACAGCTCAGTGCCCAGAGAGAGAACTGTGACAAGGGGCAAAACCAAAAACCTCACCCACATTTCTGATAAATACATGGACACAGAGATAGAGATTTCCCTCTCACTAGCAATTTCATTTTCCACTGGTCTCATGTCTTTGGTTCTTTTTTAATAAAACAGGCCAACCAGACAGCACATTGCTGTCACCATCCAACCCAAACCAGCACAGGTAACCCCAGCACTGCTTTGTGCTGGAGCAGCAGAGATTGCAAGAAACTACTGAATCAAATAATTACATTAAAACTGTTTAATTAAATTACTCCATGACCCACTTGGCTTTCCAGGCTGGGGACTGGGAAGACACAGATCAAGGGTCCAGTGCTGGGCATGGAGAGCAGATCCTTCCTGGAAGAGCCCAGTGTTTTGTATGGTCTGTACTGGAAGGGTTTAGCTCAATAATACATAAACAGCCAGAAAGGAAGAGCTGGATCTTCAGCTGATGTAAAACTGTGTAGCATCATTAATTTCAGGAGAGTTCTGTTGATTCACAGCAGCTGAGGATACGGCTCAATAGGTTTGTAATAACAAAGACTTTGATGAGAGGCCCCTGAAAGCGGTAACACTAATGTGTGACTGCTCACATAAACACCAGTTCAATGACAAGGCTTTTCTGCCTAAGAACCAGTCTGTGTCTTCAGGTTTAATGATAAGTACTAGTCTTTTGTCCTTAAATAATCATTTTCATCTGGAGAATGGCAAAGTGACTTGTTCTAACGCCAACAGAAATTCAGCAGTAGGCTTCACAATGGGATTCGTGTCATGTCCTATTCCCTCATCACATTCTCGTGCTGCCTCTTCTCTTTCAGGGTACAAAAAGAGATGGGGAAACCAGGGCAGAAACGATATGCAGGCAGAAATTCCTTTCATTCTGTGGGTAGTAACTCCCTGCTATCATAGAAAGATAATGACTTTCATTAATCTTCTGTAGGTCTTTAATCGAAGGGTTTTTTCACTCCACACACAGACACTACTTAAATGCTACTATATGTGAAGTAAAAATGAGAATCCTTGATATCAGATACACAAAAATGGAGTGAGAAGTAGCACCCTGCAGCACAGTACCTATAGAAACTCATCATGACCAAAGAGCTGCTGTTCAGGAAGGTATCAGCCCCATTTCCAGCAGTCTTCCACCCAACTTGTTTTCATGTCCTTTTTACTCTCACAGCCTCCAACATGCAAATTTACTCTGCAGCTAAGCATTCCAAATGTGCCAGAGGGAAGCAGGGGCCTCATACCTATTGGTAGATCAGTGCACTAATGCCCTTTGGCTATTTTCCCCCCTCTTTTTTAACATAAAGGCTGATTACTCCATCAGTTGAACAACTTGGAAGGAATGACAAGGAACTAACAAGAGTAACACTGTATTTTCTGTTTGTTTTCTTCCCTTGCAGTGGTGCTAATTAGGAGTTCTTGATATGGAGCTTTGGGGAATGCTGATGAGACACACACAAAAGGCTGAAGAGCCTGTTCTGTAGAGCACTGGATGCAGCCAAACACAGCATCCTCTCGATTGCCACTGCCCTGATCTCCCACACTGTCTCAGTATTTGGGATATTATGGCACTTACCTTTCAGGGGCAGTGCAGACCAGCCCAAACCCTCACTTAGGGGTGAGTAATATCATAGTCACTCACAGCTCATCATAACAAAATAAGTTTTCAAGCAGAAATACCAAACCTGCTTCGTAGTGGTGGGAAGGGAAGCAGCAATGATGTGGGAATGTATCTTTAGAGAGGCTCTGTGCTGCCTGTGCACCCCTTCACCCACTGCTCCGGGTGGGAGTCGTTACTCACAATCATTCATCCTTCAAAAACCTGCCTCCCTGGAACGTGCCTGGTTCCAGCCCTTTGGGCAGGCCAGCCTCAGACACTGGGGAAAAGGGAGACACTGCCCTAACTTCCCAAATGCCAACAACAACAGCCTTTCCTTCAAAGACTTTCCCCCGTCTTGGACTCGGGAAGGGGTCATGGGGATGGAGGCTGGGAGGGAAGGACGGCACCTCTTTCCCATTCACCAAGGTTTGATTCTCTTTATGAGCATGATCCGCCAATCCGTAATCAAGGGTTAATTTCACAGCTCACTGCTTCATCTAGCATAATATCCATTCAGACTAATTAAATCTGTCTAATAATGTGAGTGTCTTTGTCTTTGTTCTTTCCATTCTTTGTTTTACACCCTTCACATCTCATCTCCAGAACTACACGCCATCACACTCTGCTTGACAAGCAGAATCCATCCCTAAAATTAAAACATTCCTGACCTATCTGCGATGACAAGGCAAGCAAGCTTCACAGCGCTGCGGCCCATGAAGGGAGCTGACACATTTGTTTTTAATTTCAAAAGAGTAGAAAGTGAAGATCTGACCCTGTCAATCAGGCCCTGTGACAAGTTTAATCATTGCTGCCCCACAAAAATCACGGCTAAATAGGAATGCAAATAATGTATCACAGGGCTCTTATAAATGCTAATCAAGGAGAAGTAATCAACTGACAATTTCACTGATCTCCTTTCTGAAGAAGTCAGTCAACGCACTGTCTCTGGACCACAAAGAGAAGAAAAGACAAAAGGCATAGATGCTGTTTCCCAAAAAAACCTATCCTTTTTCAGGGCTTTCTTTTTCTTTTTTATAGAGGAAAACAGAGAATTCACTCTTTTTGATCCTCCACCGAACTTTAAAGCAAAGCTGTTTCTCAGGAACTTGAACAGTTATATGTCAAGTGTACTTTATTAACAGTACCCTCCCAACCCAGAGACAGCACTTGGAAACTTCTGCTAAAATAAAAATCTTCATTTGTCTTTGTCATTCATCCATCTTCAAAATTCTTTTCCATCTTAACAGCTTCTGTCCTCTACGGGCAATATATTTAGTGATATATGAAGTTTTACAAGTGGAAAGCTAATAGTTGAGCTCCCATTTTTTTTCTAGCAGCTTCCCTCCCCCCTAAACTGAAAAAAAGAAATATCTTGCTTGGGATTTATTTCAGTGTAAAGGGTTCCTTCAGCACCAGGGGGTTTTAAACTGACTATCCTTTTATGACCTTTTTAATGTGGTAAAGAACAGACAGCGCAGGTGGAATGTCAGTATTTCACTCCCAAATTCTGCACAGCAAGAAGTTGTGTCTTCACCTACGTACAGAATAGAGGAGGACCCAGGACAGACAGATGCACAAGCCCTGTAGTGCTATTTACTGTTATCCTTTCAGTGTGGTTTGCTCTGATAAGCTGTGGTTCACTGTGGTGGGTCCTGACGGGGCCCATCAAGCCTCAGAGTCACTGCATTGGCACAGAACAAAAGGATATGGTTTGGCCAAAGAAACTCAAGGCACGGAGATGTAAGTAGTATAAAGACTGCTGCAAGAGATAAAGTTCAAAGAATCTGGTTGTTTGAAGTTTGGTTGGGTTTTATATTATTATTATTATTAAGCTACTTTGCTACATGGAGCCAATAGATGAAATAACTTGAGGGGGGCTTCAGCAAGAGAGACTTGGTTTGGTAAATAGAAATCTTCCACCACTGCAAAACCTGGTGCTTCACAGCCCATGACGGTTACCCACAACATTGATAAAGATGTCAAATCTTTGTCCTGGGTTCTGTTTGGAGGGCTGAATTGCAGAGCTCCGAGTCTGGTGATGCTGTGCCCACTGGGGCTGAGAGCTTTGCTTTGCTCAGGAACAGTTATGTGACTGGGGAAGGTGCCACCAAACCCATTCCAGACTGGATGAACCACTCAGATTGATCAAAAAAAAATGGGAATGATCTTTGGCCAGTCCCAAGTTTTCAGCTTCACTGTGGAAACAACAGAAGCTTCAGTGCCACTTCGGTGAGAAATGTGACCTGGAGCTTTGTCACGCAGCGTTCGCTGCTAGACGGGGATGTTCCAGCAGCAAACTCTCATACAGGATGAACGTGGAGGGTGGGAGTAGAAAACAGAACGAGAAATTGAAAAGCACTTTGCAGTTGTCATGTCACTTAGCAACAACCTTTTCTATTTCACATCAGCATGAGTGTAGTAGAGAACCTGCACAAAGCACACGCACCGAATTCCGGGGTAAGCAGCGCGTGTGGGAGGGCAAGAAGGAGCTCAAACACCAGCTAATCACAGACAGCTTTCATTTATCATTTGAGACATGTTTCACATTGCTGTCCTTGGGCTAGGGCTTCTCCTGAATAAACTCCTGAATCCAGCCATCACAGGTCTTCTGAGCACTAATGCAGAGTAAATGACACAAACACTCCTGGAGGTGGAAACCAACATTCAGCTATTTGTCTCTCAAATGAACTCCACCGAAGTGGTCACCCTTCTGTCACTCTTCTCTCTGTAGTTTCACTCTCAGATTAACACATTTTTCTTTTTTACTTACCTGCTTCAATTTCCCAACTTCTTTCCTGTAGGACTCTCACTCTCCTCTCTCTTTACATGCTGGGTTTTCATAGTAACGTCCAGACTTGCAAGTCCTCAACCCCTAAGACTTCTTTCAGAAGTTAATACTGTGGCTCCTTCCAGACATTTCTGTCAAGTGGGGAATTTGTCTGGGCCCTGATAAACAGAGGAGCAGATCCCTTCCTGCAAGGCTAAGTGGCTAAAATTAAAAGCTCTTACACATGAAGAGAGACCTATGCAGGTCACTTTGCAACTTCTAAGGAGGATGGTAAGTCAGGCACCTCTCTACTTTAATTATATCAATTGTCCTCATTTGTTTAGCTCCAAAGAGTTAAGGTTTAATTATTAGCTTTCCCCACTGTTAGGGAGCAGCTGACTGGCTGAAGGGATGACTGTGGAGACAACAGGAGGAAACCTGTGATTCAGGAATTCATTGAGCTCAGGAAATTCACTCTATTGCTCGGGAAAAAAATGAAATGGCAGGAGCAGACCTGAAGGTCTGTTATTTCTAAGGTTGCTCTCTGAATATAAAGCCCTGCAAAGTGTATGAAATATTATGCAAATAGAGCATTAGTATGTGCCAAATTAACAACATGCATTATCTAGCAGCCATGCAGCGATGTTTATTGTACAATTCTAAATCATCCTAATGGGAAGAAAAAAAATCAGAATCCATCATTTAGTGGCTGAGTTCCCCTCCTTGCAATTACAAAAAGTGACTCTTGCACACAGAATTGTTGGAGATGCATCATGGAAAGCTGGGCATTGCCAAGGGACTAGAGCACACTACTACCAACCAGTGGCTCCTGAGCGCTGCTCCTGCTCTGCTCTCAGAGAGTGTTGCTGAGCTGAAAGCAACTGCAGCGCGATGCCAGAGTGCCTTGCTTTGGGGTGGGGAGTGACAGCCTGATTTTCAGCACCCTGTTAAACACAACCACAGCCACAAACATGTTACACCTTCACTTCACCCAGGCATTCAGCGCTTGTGAATATCTAAGAACACAATTGGTGGCAAACACGTGTTCAGACCAAACCACACAGCAAGTTTGCTTTGGCCCTGCCCAGATGCACACACACCCCCCACCAAAGAGGCCTTGCCAAATAGAGAAGAGACTTATTTTTTACAGCTGGGTTTCGTTTTTGCAGCTGCCAAGTAGAACAGAAAAGTAACCCTGGTGATGAGGCCAGAGGACGTGTCAGATGCTTCCAAACAGGCTTCCTGGGAGCACAGACAATCCAACGGCTGCTGCCACACGGAGCTGCTGGAACCAGCGCCACAGGGAGCCAGCACGGGGGGAGTTATAAAGGGTTGGCTGCTCCTTGTGCTCAGCCAAACACCCCAGGAAATGTTGCAAAGGTGAACGAGGCTTTGGCACGGGAAGGATCTCAAGGGATTGTTTCCATCAGGGCTCAGCAAAGGCGGCTCTGGTGGGTGCAGGGTGAGCTCTGCAGGGGTCACTCTGCAAACTCATCTGAGCAGGTGACCCTGCACACACTGCCCTCGGTCACTTC
Source organism: Platyrinchus mystaceus (assembly GCA_035041135.1). Lineage (NCBI taxonomy): Eukaryota > Metazoa > Chordata > Aves > Passeriformes > Tyrannidae > Platyrinchus > Platyrinchus mystaceus. The sequence goes on from JAWWLV010000057.1 coordinate 12,843,387, forward strand.
ATGCACCACCAAAATCAACAGCTGTCCCCGAGATTGGCTCAGCTGGTTGTAGCACGGCGCTGATAACACCAGCTTGTGGGTTTGGTCCCCACAAGGGCCATTCACTTAAGGGCTGGACTTGATGATCCTTGTGGGTCCCTTCCAAATCAGAATATCCTGTGATTCTGTGAAATGCAAACAAACAGCATTTAGCTCTGAAATGATCCCTCCTTAGAGGGGATGCTACTGGGAGAAAGGGTCAGTTCTCCCCTCGGTGTGAGCAGGGCTCCCATGGGGGCCACAGGTGAACTGCTGCGGTTTGGGGCTCTGGGACCCAAGGAGACGATCACAAAGTGAAGGGTTTTTGTTGTCTTGCTCAGGCAGCCTGTGCCAGGGACCCTGCAGAGCTTATTTATGCTGTGACACCTTCTGGACACAGAAGTGATGATGAGCACAGGAACCTCCGTGATTGTTTTCGACCATAACCAAACACTCATCCGAGGGGGGTACTGAGGACTGGCATGACTCATTGCAGTGCAGGGAGCATGGCCTGTTAAATCAAACGCCTTCTGATCCGAGCTGAAAGAGGAAATTCTGCAGTAAAAATCCAAGTGCAGAGAGCAGCAGAAGCTACAACCTCAAGTAAAGGAATCCTATTATCTCACCCCGAGAATACATTAATATAGATGACCGTTACATAACACACATTAACATAGCGTAATAATATATTTACTCAATATAGGCATGTTTTGACACAGTACAAGCTGTGTGCAGTTGCTTAGAGAATTGGGGATTGTATATTTTTACCAATAGACTGAAAAACTTAATTTTGAAAAAAAAAAAAAAAAGGAAAAATATGGACTTGAGGCTACTTTTGTGCAATTCTGACAACTGGAAGTAGCATTCAGAGAAGCTTTTGCTGCCTTGTCTGGAATAATTGAGCTATCAAATCTGTGTCTGTCACATGTCAGTCATTTAATGGGCTGTGTGTGAGGAATTGCACAACGAGCCAAAGGCTATCATCTCAAATCTGGGTGTGTTTGGTCTGGGTAATCCATGTGGGAGCAGGGATGGATGTTGCAAAGGGCCTGTGTGGCCCCTAGTGCTGCAAGGCCCAGACCCTGCTTATGGCCCCTAAAGCACAACTGTTCTTCTGTGTCATTTAAGGGCTTGAGCTCCTTATTTGTGACCTTTTTAATCCAAATCAAACAGAAGAACAAAATAATGACAGAAAAATTAAGATCGTCCTGTATTGCCCCATGGGAAACTCATTTATTGTAAAAATCTGCTGCTGGAACAAAAGTTTGATTGTACCCGTGGGAGACTTAAAGTGGAAGCATAAGAAATGTTACCAGATTTATGAAAAAAAAAAAAAAAAAGAAACAAAAGCAAACCTGGTAGAAAAATAACCTCTGCATTTCGTAAATCCAGCCATGTTCATCATTGCTTCCCTATCACACCAAACTTTACATTGCAATTTCCTCTTCATAGCCTGGAGTCCCTCCCCACAAGGAGCTGACTGGTGCCAGTCACTGCACACTGATGATGGCAAGGATTTCAAGGATCCTGTTTTTCAATAAGTACCAGGTTTCCTTCTCCTGAAATCCCAGGTTAAGTGACCAGTCTGATCTCCAGAGTTTTAAATCACAAATAGCCCAGAATATTGGTGTGCCTTGAACGAATGATTCTTTATCAAAACAAGACACCAAAAGCAACCTGATTCTTTTTTTTCTTTTCTTTTACTTTAAGATGATTAGAAAGTTAGTTCTGTAGTTGATTAAGTTCTGCAGGAATTGGGCTTGTGATGAATCATTAAACAAAGACATTTTTTGTACAGCAATAAAGCCTCAAATGATTAATTAAGGGCACAATGCCAAAACAAGTGTCTTTGTTTAAAACGCAGTGGACAAGACAGGCTTGGGAAAGTTGATGTCTTAAGTAGACGCCACAACATGTTTTTAATTATGTTCAGGAAGAAGAACAAGAATGGGAATTGCCAACTGTTTGGAAAGATAATTTTTTTTTTTTTAGAAGAAAGATTAGAATAAAAAATAACAAACAGAGCATTATTGATTTAACACAAATGCCATTTGTTGGGCCTTTTGTAATTTCCTTATTAGTGTCATCATTCTGGAGTTCATATGCTCCCTTCTGTTATAGCATTTGGCACACATTCAGCTCCCAGCAATATGATACAGTAAACATTCAGTGACTGCTCATATTAAAATGTTTTATTTGTTGTAACTGTACCAATGATCAGGCGGTGCAAGTCCTAAATTACCCCAACTGTTGTGCAGGCTCGGCTGTGGCAGCGAGCTGGGGATGGTCCCTGCACACACAGCGGGCCCTGCAGGTTGGCTGCAAACAGCACACAGGTCATGAACCACCAGCTCTCCAGGCCCCTTGTCCAGCGTGATCCCAGGGCTCAGCTAACACACACACAAGCACCAGTCAGTGCCGGTTGGGCCGACAGGTTTCACAGGATCACAGGATATTCTGAGCTGGAGGGGAACACGAGGATTGTCGAGTCCAACCCTTCAGAATGGCCCATCCAGGGATCAAACCCACAGCCTTGGTGTTATCAGCACCGTGCTCTGACCCACTGAGCCAATCTCAGGTCTCTACATCTCCCTCTTTGGGGTGTTACTCTGTGGGTGCAGTGCAGGGGACACCCCAGATATTTTTTCAGACTCAATTCTATAAGACTTTTCTGTGTAAGTTTATTAAGGGTTATTTCAAATCTATTCCAGCAGTCACTGAATACACTAGTCCTGTGTTTGCAGATATGGAAAATTATTTTGGATGCTTCAGGAGAGAGGAATTCCAGATTCACTGAGGTTGGAAAAGACCTCCCAGCCCATGGAGTCCACCGTGTGCCCGATCCCCACCTTGTCCCCCAGCCCAGAGCCCTGAGTGCCATACCCAGTCCTTCCTTGGACACCTCCAGGGATGGGGACTCCACCACCTCCCTGGGCAGCCCCTTCCAATGCCTGACCACCCTTTCCATGGACAAATTTCTGCTGATGTCCAACCTGAACCTCCCATGGAACAGCTTGAGGCTGTTTCCTCTCATCCTGTCACACAAAAGAAGAGGCCAAACCCCATCTTGCTACAACATCCAGGAGAAAGCTTAAGGAGCTTGGAAGGAATTTTAGAGGATGAAAAACAGCACTATCCAAAAATCAGGTTTCCCCCAGCAAGAAAATAAAGCAAATAGTAACCACAATGACAAGAGCATTGACCATGAGGATTTACTTATACCAAATCCAACACAAGGAGCTCTGAAGACTTCCCAGAAAACCTTGTGCTTGCAGTCTCTCTCTTTGCTTATGTCCACCTGCTGCCAGAACATGCAAACAAGGCAAGACTCGCTGCAGTCCAACACAGGTCCCACAGAATGTCTCTTTTCCCCACTAAGCCATGGCAAATGCACTGGAGCCTTTATTGATGGGCAACTCCTTTATTCCTGAAGAGTCTCCCTCTACCCTTGGTCTTTCTGCAAACCTCTGAGGGTCCTTGGCAGGAGACCACTGGGCACCCAGGG
>JAWWLV010000057.1:12851777-12865888 GCA_035041135.1 Platyrinchus mystaceus
GATCCCCATCCCTGTCTGTCAGTGCCTGCAGGGAGGGGCAGAGCACAGACCAGGCTCTGCTCGGGGGGGCCCAGCAAAGGGACACGAGGAACGGGCAGGAACTGATGCCCAGGAAGTTCCACCTGGGCATGAGGAAGAACTTCTTGGCTGGGCAGTTACCGAGCACTGAACAGAGACCAGAGAGGCTGTGGAGTCTTCTCCCTGGGGATGTTCCAGAACCATCTGGACACAATCCTGTGCCGTGTGCTCTGGGATGGCACTGCTGGAGCAGGAGGTGGGACCGGGTGACCCCCTGTGGGCCCTTCCAGCCTGACCCATCCTGGGGTTCTGTGAGGCACTTTGCTTTTCACACAGCAGCAGATTAACCTCGTTGCCACCACAGATTCCAAAAGCATAAATTCATCCAAGAAATGCTGAGATGTGGTTGTGGGAGACAGGGGACACGGAGGGCCATGGATACAGATGCATATCATGGATAGAGATGATGCAGGACAGCACAGAAATTACAGGAATAATATTCAGTGTCTGAACAGACACTTGTGAAAAGCTTATTATGCTGAGATGCAGCTGAACCAAAACACTTTTTCCAAACAGTTCTGAAGATGCCAAGTGATTGACATCTGAAACTAAATCAAGAGCCAAGGTTTGAAAGAAATCCATATTTTTTTTCAAGAGGGGCCAAATGAAATCCCTGAATATCAGCCTACCAATCCATCTGCTGCCTCTGTTTGGGGCTATTCAAATCTATATCCAAAATTTTAGGCTTCATCTGATCTCTGATAATAGATTGTCAGCTCTGATGTTTTATCCTCATAAATTGCAGGCTGACACACATTCTTTCTCAGGTAGTTCATTCATCTTACAGCATTTTGTGCTTCTAATTTGTCATTTTTCTTCCTGCATCCCTGCTGACCACAAATTACAGATGGTATCTCATCATGGGGCACCATAACAACAATAAAAGCCTCAACAAAATAGTCAGGATCTGATCCTGAGTGATACTGATTGCCTTCAAAATTCACTGGTGCATATGGGAGCTGAGATGACCCAACATCTCACAGGCAGCACCTCAGATGGTGCCAGGGGATCCCTGTTGTGGGTCCAGTGTTTGTTTTATCCGTGAAGATTAATCCATGTGTGTGTCCTGCTATTCAGGGTTATCATCACCGGTGTTGCTGTAATACCCTGATACTCCAGGCCACGAGGAAGGTGCCACCAGCTATTTTCACATTTTCCCTTTCACTCTCTACTCGGCTGCAACTTTAAGAAATGAATTAATTTCCTTCATCACTGTGCTTTTTTCCCTCTGTCAGGTTTTCAGATAACCCTGCTGAAGTTAAAGATGGGGTTAATAAAAGTGCTCCAAGTTTGAAGACACTGCCAATTTGCATGGCAGGCTGGGTGTGGATAACAAAGTTTATCTTATCTGTGAACTGACAGGGATAGAAAGGAGGTTCAAACTCTCCACACACCTTTGTGCACTGTTCTCCAAAGCATCAGAGCATTTTGTTTTTAAAAAGATAAAAAATTCCTGGCAGGTTTTTGTACCTGCAGGTACTGCAGAGCCACCACCATCCCACGTGCAGCCGTAATTAATTAGCTGCATTTACAATCACTGCAGCTGTGTGTGTACAGTCACAACAGGAGAGCATCAGCTTCTTACGTGTTGTCTCCCCATTTTCAAGTGTCTGCAGACACCTGTCCCTCCACTCTCACCTTCTGTGACACACTAATGTTCAGCAGCTGAAATGTTCAAGTAAAAACTGTCTGCATTATGTTTTTAAGGCATCAGGCATCTTTTCTTTCGTCTCTCAACAGATTTTTTACACTAATCAAGAGCGTAAATGCTACTGAAAAATTTTTTCCTGGCATGAAGTCTGTGATAGGTGATGAGGGGCTGGCCAGAGAGGCCACCCATTAACCCCCGTCCTCCTCCCTCCATCCAAAACCCCAACGCTCCCAAGGAGTTAAATCCGCAACCTCCCTCCACTGCGCTGAAGAAAATAGATGTGATTTTCTTTACAAAAGAGCATTTCATTTAGGGAGAAAAAGAAAAAGGAAAGGCAGAGTTAACATAGCCATTATTCTCCATCTCTGGGAAAGCAAATCCTATTTTGCCTGTCATTACAGTAGGTAGAAAAATCCTTTCATCCAGTCATTAGTTGTAAACATTCCCGCACCGCCTGGGACCAGGCCTCTGTTTCCCATCCCGTGCCGGAGCCATTTTCTAATACTAATGTTTTATACACACATCTCAGATACATTGCGAGCTCCCCCAACCCCAAAGGCAACGGGGCATTCGTTTATACTAAATCAGAAGTGTCACCCTTGGCAACCTGCAGCACTGAAACATTTATTCGGCTTCACATTGCTGGCACTTAGAATTATTTCTTTCATGCCTGATAGCCGAATTACAATATGGCAGGTTTCCCCGGAGCCACTGGATCATTAGTGCCAGCTCACAACATACTTTCAACTGATATGGCATTTCATGTACAGCTGCCAATCAAGAGATGGGGGATGCAAATGAGGGTGGGCCATTGGTGTTCAATTACTGTACAGCGAGCGCGGCGCGGCTCCGGTAATGACTGGCAGTTGTTTTGCTGAGTGGAGGAAGAGCAGAGAACAGAGGCAGGAATTCCCTCCGGGAAGCCGGTTGTGAGTGCAAGAAGTTTTTACATTTGATTTCCATATTTATTCTTTTTTTTTTTTTCTTTTTTTTTTTTCTCCTTTCCCCACCTCTGTGTGTTTCTAAACACGAGGCCGAAAAAATACTTAGCGCAGCTTGTTTTACAAACACACAGCCTTGTCAGTTCAGCCGATTGCCAAGGCCACATCAGCAGAAGATTAGGCTTTTTTTTTTTTTTTATTTTTTCCTTGCCCCTTTCTCTTCGAAATATATGCCTCTCTTCAGAAAGGCCCAAGATGTTTCAGCCTTGAGGGAGTTTTGAGCTCTATGGAATCAGTTATTACAGCCCATTCCGGTGATTTTTGCTGTCCTTTTCACACACAAGAAATATGACGCCAACCTTTCCACGACACACATCCTACACCATTTGTGAGCTGCTTCTGTCATGAAATACCTCTTGGAGGCCCAGATCTGCAGGGGTCAGTGGCAGAGAAGGATGAGAAACAACAGCAATCCCATAAAATCAGGAATTCTGCGTAATGTGTGTCTATGTTACTGCGGGCACTACGGCGTCTGCCTCTCCCAGCGTGGGCTCTGCAGACATGGATCACACCACACAAACCTAGTCAAACAACGTATGACAGAAAGGGAGGATTTGCTTTGCCCTCCTCCCCTTTATCCAAGTTCAAGGAGCAGAATGACACTCAGCAATTTCCAATAGGGTTTCCTTTGCATTTTAGCACCAGTGGCACAGAAATCTTGAAGAGGAGCTTATGGGGACAAAAAACCCCACACACCACAACTGTGCAACACCTGCAAAATAAACCTGGTTTGCTCTCAGCAGCTGCTGAAGCACATTTGTCTGTGGACATACTCAGGTGCAGCACCCTTGGCACACACTCCATAGGGGGGATTTTCTACAGAAACAACGTCCAAATGGCCGATCACTCGCTGTGAGTCAAATGGTCACTGCTGAGGTCGCACAGAGTGACACAGAGGGATAGAAAGCAGCAAGAGACATGTCTGGAGTCCTCTGACAGGTAGCTCAGACCTGTACACCTCAAGGGTTTGTTGCTGACTCTCCTCTGGAACCTCCTGGTCTCTGCCCACAGGTCCCTCCTGGTTCCCAGGGGCAGTTCCCAGCACCCCCCCAGGGCTGGGCACAGCTTTGCTGCCTGCAACAGCCCCATGCTTTCAAAATATGGTCACCAGGAGACAGGACCCAACCCAGGCAATCACCATCTTTTTTTCCCCCCCATGTGTCAGAAAGTAGAAAGATTTGAATTTGATTCTATTTCAATGACTCCCACTCCATAGCCTAGGATAGTGTGATATCATAGGCAACATGGATCTATGCTTGGTCTACCAGAGCAGCTCTGGGAATGCACACGAAGGTGATCAAGCCATGGGAATGGATATTTCATCACATTACTTTGCTGGAAATGAAGGACCTCTTATAAATGTCAAGAACGTTGCATCTATACCTGTTAAAATATAATTAAAAAATGAAGTAGTTCTTATGTCTGCACAGTAGCTACTTTTTAATGTTAATCACTGAGTTGCATTTAAAATCCTCTAAAAACAGGAAATTATGTGAATGACTAAATGCCTTTGTTGTTCTTTAGTTATTAAAGCACAGCAGAAGCCAATTAGACTTGTTTTTCTCAATGCTAAGTAATAAAGTGAGCTCCTTTTTTTTTCTGTAACCAGACTGCAATCCTCCACAGAATGGCATGAAACAAAACCATCCCAGAAATCCCTGGGATGGGGAGCCTGGTTCTGCATCCACGAAAATTGTTTGTGTTATTGCTCCCAACATACGATCCGGACAATCTGAGAACTGAACCATGGGAAGAAAAAGCCATTTATACTCGGCCCTGAAATTATATTCTTAGTTATATCCTTAGCTGCAGTCTCCAGAGGTCACTTTGGGAAGCACAGTGGGATGTAGGTTTGGAACGGTGAGGTCACTGTGATCCCACGTGTGTGTTTCACAGCCTGGCACTGCAACTTGTGCTGAGAGATTTACACTGCCATGGAACACACCAAAGGTTCCTGCAGCACATTCCCTCCAAACTTCCTGCTCTTCCATGGACAGGGAGCACAGATCTCAATATTCTGTCTTAGCACAATGAATTGCAGAATGATACCACAGGGGGAGGAAAAGCACAAACCAATGTGGTAAATTTAATCAGACACACCTTTAGCAATCCTTGGATGAATTCTTGAAAAGGAAATGCCCAGCTTATCCCCAAATAAAACCACAGTTGGCACACTAATATATTCTTCATGCTTCTCTTTTTCCTGATATGTTAAAGGAGAGTTTTAAGATTAAATTATCAGTTGTTTTAGTATTTGGTTAATACCACAGGCCTAATTAATTTTGCTACTGTAGGGGTTATCTTGGAAGTACTATTCCATGATGCTGTCCAGTCCTAATTGACACATCTTACATGAACTGACTTCTCTGACTATGGAGAAGTAAGTGCTTTTCCCTTAAGGAAGGAGGTGAGAGGATTTTTCTGTTCTTCTGGTCTGTGTAAGATGGCAATCGATGCCTCAGCCCTTACAGAATAATTCCCGAAGACAAACTTGGTCATACCTTACTGATAAGATGAGAGGTGCTTCACTGAATATACTTGTGTGTGATATAACAGCCTGACACAGCAAAGAATAGCAACAAACCCTGTTTCTATTTATGTTTAATTATGGATGGCAACAGAGCTGCCTGGACACATCTGAACGCCTGGCAGCTCCTGTCTGAACCACGCGCTCAGCACCTCCAAACACACCCGACTGGGTAGGAGATGGAGGTTGGTTTACAGTCCAATAACCACTCTGAGGTCAGGATCCAATGTTAATGATGCAATGAAACCATGATGCAATTCTTGCTCATCACACAGGCTCACACAGACACCACCCCAGGGTTTAAAACTGCCATTTCCCTGTGTGCCAGCAGCGGAAAGAGATTACAAGCTTCTCTTTGCTGTGGAGCCCACCTAAGAGACAAAGACCTCAAATTTACTTGTATGAGCCTCAGTTTTACAATAGGTCCCTGAACTAGCCTGATCTATTCAATGCAGCATTTTATGAGGCACATCAAGTAATATTTTTTACATTTATACCTAAGTAGCAGTTCCTGCTCGGCGGGCTCAAGATATCTCACAGACTGTTATTGACAACACTTCCCTCAGGTCTTTGTTACAACATAACAAGCCTTTCTCTGAATTGCAATGTCTTCATTTCTGACATACAACACTGGCCACTACAATTGTGTTTCTCAGAAAGAAAAACCCACCGTAGGAAATGTGTCTATTGCACCTCGATGACATTTTCCTTGCAATTAGCAATTTTCAGGTCAAACAAAAGTCCAGTGCAGAGACCACAAGTGAGCTGACTGGGTAGAGAGAGAATATTAAACCCTCAACAGACCAAGGTTCGGGTCTCTGCTGAAATCAGAGGATAGGTTAGAGTGTGACCCTCCCAAGTTTAACTGCTGAGCCATTCTAGCTTTTCTTGTACTTCTGTGTCCTCAACTACGCTTTATTTCCATGGTTTCTCACACTGATGAAAAACAAATCATGAGTGTGGAAAAGCCTGAAGTTTTCCGCGAAGTGGAACAGTGTTTTCTGGCCAGTCCAGCCTTTTCCTTCAGCACAGGCAGAGCAAAATCAGAGATTCAAGATTCAAGGCTGAATAGGAGCTGAGACACTCATTTAACTGGACAAGGCTGGGCATCTGGAATTGGAATTTAAAATGTAATAAGAAGAACTTCTCAATTAAGCTCATCAGCTTTAACTCCTGCCATGACACTCCCATTTGAACTGCTTGAATATGAAGATAAAACCTCTAATGCCTGTGAGACCTCTGGGATTGCCACTCTCTTGTGTCATCCACCTCACTGCTGCTGCTTTTTGGCTGTTCTCCTGCTTTTCATGACTGGGAGATCAGTATGACCAGTCAGGACAAACCATGGACCAACTTTGCCCCCTAAAACAGAAACAAGATCCCCCATTTTCCTCCAGTCACACAAGCTGCTCTTGGCTGGTGTTGTGAGGGAGAAGGAAATTCCTGCAGTGGCAGCAGGAAAACTAAAAGCAGCAGGATTCATCCCTTTGCTTTAAACACCACTCTGGTTTGCAACTCTGGTTGCAGATTATTTTCGTCAGACTAGAAATGCAAGACTGGGGCTGCAGAATGTCTATAATTTGGGAGATACAGTGAATGACACCTCTTAAGTAAGTAGGAGGAGGTTAAAACCTGGGGAATGCATCTTTAAATATTTTGTAGTTGAGAAAGAGGGGAGTGAGGAATTATAAGTTTTCTGAGCAATGAAACCAGTGAAGAATTACTGAAATATTTACTCCTAAAATATTCTGGAATATTAAAGATTTATGCCTGTCTAGGATAATACCTGGATTGGGATATCCTCAAGAGTATGAAGTTTTCAGAAGATGGAGTTGTAGGAGGGGAAGATGGGAAAGAGAAGATTCCTTTCTGTTAAACAGAACTGTTTGCTCTAAGAAGGGCAAAAAAGATGACCAAGAGAAAAACAATAATAAAAAAAATTCCAAGATTTAAAAAGAAGCCTAAAAAATATGATAACAAAATCTGAAAAGAGCCTACATATGCTGAAATACCATTTTACATCTGTAGGTCAGAAGTTCACGTCTGCAGAATCATGGGATGAGTGTGTTGGGAGAAATACATCACCCTCATGTCTTAGGGCTATTGGGAATGTATTCAATACATTGATTAGTTTTATCCAGATGATATGACTAGTTAGGCATTTGAAACCCTCAAAACTTAAGAAAATGCTTTGTTCAATTATTCTCCCTCCCCCTCCCCCCAGTGTCTCCCTTTTTGTTACCAGAGCTGATAAGATCAAATCTTCAGCAACACACATGTGTGGAAAAACTACAAACGTTGCAGAAGAGAGCTGGGAACACCCTCCCCGTTAGTGGGTATGAAAATTGTGCTAAATTAATGCCTGAATCAAGGGCCATTCTGTTGGTCATTTGACTCCTTTTTTTACTGCCTTTGTGGCTGTTGTATCCTGGAACCTGTGCAAACAACTCAGGTGTGCAAATGAGATTGTAGTCAGGAAGATTTGGGTTTTTCTCTGTTACTTTATACTTTAATTTTTTTTATGAGTCTCCTGTGTCTAGTTTTGTTTATAATGCCTTGTGGCAGATCCTATTTGTGACTTATCATTTTAAAGCAGTTTTTGTATTTCATCTCTGTAGAATTCCCTCTGGAGGATGCTACTAAGCAGGCTAATCATGCCAACAAAGCTACTGTAGTAGAGGAACTCATGAAAAGAAGCAGATTATGTTATTGCACATCTGCAGGAATGTTGAATTCACCTGGGCTGCCACAATACATGTGCCTCTTTCCCTCCCTCCCCTATTTTTTTTCTCTTCAGAATGTTGGAAATGATTCACAGCCACTCACACTGTCCCTCACTGCTTTCCCTGACGTGCAGGATGAGAGAATCACTGAGCAGACTTGGAGCAGGAAACTGAAACTGTGGTTTCTGCACTTTTTGTCACAGAATCCTTTTCAGAATCTGCTGAAGTGTCCGGTGGTTTGACAGTGCCAATCATGAGGCATCACACCCCAAAACTGTCAGCGATCAAACAACTGCCTGAGCACAGCAGAACACCTACCAGCATTCCAATACTCTTGTATTAGAGGATATGAAAGATTTTGTTGTAATATGACAAAAATTCTCCATTTATTGTATGCAAGCACCGACCCAGAGCCAGAGCACAAACCCTGACTTGGGCATTTGGATCCAATTTGCCAATAGTTACAGGGCAGAAATTAAACAGGGCTCTTGTACCTGATCACTGAAATGAAGTTGTAGTTGCAGTCCCACAGCAACCCTCAAAACCAGGAGCACCAGCTACCAAGGAAACCCTGGGGTCTGGGATGTAGTGCCCACCTACAACACCAGATGTGGGGTCTGTTCCTCATCCCATGACTGATTTCCAGTGTTCCCCTGGAAAATCACTGTCTCTTGGTCTGCCTCGATGTTTGGACTCAGGGCTTGTCAGGGCAAGGACTGCTCTGTTTGAGAGGCTTTCTAGAAGGTGACTGAACACAGACACTGGCTTGGTTCAACAACACTTGCAAAGTGCTTGGGCTGCAGGAATCAGAAATATTAAAGTGTGACCAAGAATTAACAACAAGGAGGAGGTGATGCTACAAAGAAACTTTGGGATGCTTAACAAGTGCATAGCTGTTCTGTGTTCAGAACATCAAACAGCTCCCTTTTCTCGCCAGTGCTGAGAAAAAAACCCACAGATAACATCATTTCCCCCCAGGGACAGCCTACTGGAACAGTGTCAGCCCTTCCTGACCCAGCCTCTAAACCCGGGCTTACTGGCAAAATGGTAGCGGAGTTAGCATATCATCTTGGGGTGTGCAGCAGTGCAGAAGGATTTGACAGCCTCCTGGATGAGTTCTCTATTTACCAACTCCTCGATACTGACAGTGTTATGAAAGGGCCAGTAAACACAGCAGTGCTCTAGTTCTGGGGCACTGTTCTTGGCAAGAAGCAGCACTGGGGCTGAGTTTTTTGTTTAGTTAGACTCATGTCGATTCCGTCGTGCTTGCCTAACTCGGGGAGGCAGAGCCTGAAAGACTTCTTGCAAAAATGTGAAAGACCAACTTATAATAGTGTCTAAAGAGTCAGCCCTGCCAAAAATATGTGTATTCAAGGGGATTCTTAGCTGGTTAAAATGGAAAAGCTTTATGCTGGCTTAGAGCAGCGAGTATCTGGTCTATCAACTTTTCTTCACCAAAGAAGTATGATATTGTGTTATCAATTAGCTTATGCCTTAAAGCAAGCATAGAGAGTGCAAAAAACCACAACATTCATATCTTGGCTTGGCTTGATTCAGCCAGGAATTTGATTTAGAAGACAAACAAACATCTCAATCTGAGTCTGTGCATACATCTGTTTTACAGGACAAACCCCTAAACTTGAACAGTTATTGAGCTCCTGCAACATTTATCAGAGAAAACAAGGTGCAAAAGAAAAATGATTCACAGGTAAAGCATTTTGTATTCTCAACATTGATGTCATTATTCTACAAAATAACTACCCAAGTTCTCAGATCTTAACAATAACTTTTCTGCAGGCTGAACTTTAGTGCCAGTATTGCTCCAAGTGTACTTATTTTACTAGTTCAGATTTCCTCTAGAGCTAAAGGAGGAAAGCTGGTATTTAACCAAAGTGCTCTGAATATCCCACTGCAGGTTTATTCTTTGCTCTCCTGGTTGCAGAGGGAGCTGGACTCTCACTCAGGGACACAGATGAAGTTCCCAGAGGTTAAAGGCACCCCTGACTCTCATCTGGCCTCAAACCATCCCACTTTGGTGCTTTTCAGCCCAGAGTTGGTCACATTTCAGCAGCACATCTCATGACATCAGTAGGTGCAGACCCACCTGCCAGGCTGTGGGATGAATGTCTGTGTGCTTTAGGTTAACCAGGAATGTTTGCCAGACTGAGCTCTGGCTTTGGACAGGACTTGATTCTATCAGGAGGAGGGGGAACCTACGAGTATTATTATTATTATTATTTTACTTACTACTGCAAACTACCCAATCTAATAACTCATGGCATAATAATTCAGGATCTAGTTAGTCTGGGATGAGATAAAAAATCATCAAAGGCATATGGAACATAGCTTTTAATTGCTCTAAGACTCCCCCCCCATCTTTTAGCACTATGAAATGTCTATTAATAAGTGGCCAGAAAGCAGACAGAGGGATTGTATTTAAAGACATTTCTAGCAATGTTTAGACCTCATCATGGTGACTATCTTAAATTTGCCAAATGAAGCCTCTAAATAAACTATTTCTCAGGCAGAATCTTCACAAACATGCAGATGTTTGTGAAGAGAGGCCGAGTTTCTCCGCTCCTGACATACTATCAATTTGTCAGCCTCTCCTTTTGCACTTTGCAGCAGCAAATATGGCTTTGTGTAGCAACAGAAGGACCATCTTTCATTTCAGCTGAAGGCCACACTCTGCAGCTCAGTCAAATGTTTGAGACAAATGCTCTTCATAAAGTAAGGCAAATGTGTCTTTTTTTGGTTTATAGGAGGTCAGCTGCTATCCTCTGTCAATGGATTATTATCAAAGATAAAACCTTAACAAGCATTTTCTTTTTCTACTCGTTTTTAGGGTCATATTACAACCCATTGAAGTTTTGTGAATCTGAAGAAAAAAATCAGCGACAGGACTCACCATCTGTTGCATAATGAAAGAGACATGTGAATAATAGAACGTCAGTTGAAAGGGTTGCAAGTGATCAAATGTTGTTCAGCACCTCAATAATATTTCCTCAGAAAAAAGGCTTGCTACAGATATTTCAGCTTTGCAAGTTTTTTGTTTGTTTGTTTTGTTGTTGATTCCATAGCTGGGAGTGGAATTGAGTGTATATTCTATTATATATATATATACACGTGGTCGTGGCTCAAAAGTGGCAGTTCTTGGGGCTGGTGACAATGATCATGGACACAGACAGCTGCTCCCTTTGCTTTTGAAGTCCAGGGGCTGTGGAGAATGTACATATGCAGTTCATTTTTATAGATGTGAAGTCGAATTCTTAAATTAAGTCCAAGCTCACACAATCCTCTCTTACCAGTGTTCATTCTTTGACATGAATAAAGAGCTGAGGGTTAATCCTTCATCATAGTCCAAAATAAAGGGCAGACCTGAGCAGATTCAAGGCCAAAATGGTTTTCCCAGATGCCTTTTCAGTTTTGGAAGAAAGAAGAATGCAAAGTACTTTAATATTTGATGAACCCATCACCTGATGGGAAGCCACAAACTCTGCTTTCCCACAGATCCCTTAAGGCTACTGTAGAAATATTTCTTATGATGTTCTCTTAGAACAAGAATTGAGGTTATATGAGTCATAACTATCATTCCTAAGATGTCAGAGCTGATCAAAAAATAGACAATAGCAAATACTCATGCAAACCATAGCAAACAGTCCACTGAAAATGATGCCACATTTCTATTTTAGCCAGTATTTTATCTAATACCAGGATGTCTTTCCACACTTGTTCTCTCACAAACCATATTGTGCAAGGCCTACATACTAAATAACCTTTCCAGAGACATTAATCATGGCTTTTATAGTTCCATCAGAAATGAATCTGAACAATGGAGACACCAGAACACAGATGCAGTTACGACAAGGATGACTCACTGCATCTATCTATATCTATACCTTCATTTTTTCCTTTCCACGTTCCAAACATTTCTGTCCTCAGCCATTTTGCAAGAAGTTTCCCCCCATCTGCAAAGCATTCAAGTGCTAAAAACTTCCCTTCACACAGCAGTCAGGCTCTATTTATATTAAACACATTTTACTAATTTTCACTTTCCTGCTGTAGAAACCTTGATAAGGAGAAACCTTCTCCTTGAATATTCAATCACTCAAATTAATGGGCATTTTCTTGGAATGTTGTTGGTTTTTTTTCCCCTGTGAGTGCTGGCAGATCAAAAGTTCACAGAAGGATTCTGGTGCAATTTGTAGCTGCACTGCAGAGAACAGGGTGCCTCGCTCCAGCCCTAATGGCTCACAATTGAAATGCTACATTTTCATTTTCGACTGACAATGAAAAACACCAAGTAATATTCTAAGGCCAAAAATTATTGCTGGAACTTATGAGCAAGTCATTTCCTAACAGCTTTGTTCCTTGAATACTGTCTTATCAAACGTGCCCAGGATTTTATTGAAGTGAACTGTTCTAATGAAAAAGAGCATTTGATGAACAGGCCTGGCTGCAAACTCAATTCCACTCCCTTCTCCCCAGTTGGGTTCATCAGTAAAATAACCAGAAGCACCCAGGTGACCACAGATGAAAATATCTGGGTAAGATGTCTTCAGGATTTTTTTTTAAATTGTTCTTAAATTAGTTTCCTAAATATGGATGAAGGCATCTGATTTCTGTTCAGAAATACTGAGCCTAGAGCAGAATGCACACAAGTCTTGTATGTCCTCAAACTATCTGTTCCAATTTTTTAAAGTTCTTAAGAAATAACATTTTAATACCAAATTCTGATGTTCCATATGTTGGAAGTGAGCTTACCAATTATTACTGTTTTATTAGATTTAGTCCCCTCTTTGATCTCCTGCAACACTGTGCACTCAATATCTCTGTCTCCGATCCAGATGCTCAGAGTTTCACCCCACTGATACAGTTGTAGTCCTATTACTTGGAATTTCTGTACTTTTGATCTCACTGGTAGAGACAGAGACGTAATTACAGCACCAGATCAGGCTGCCTGCCAGTATCAATGGTAAATAACACTGAATGACTCAGAGTTTCACAGTTCTAACGTGGTTTACACATTTTGGGATGCAGCTGCCCAACAGACTCAGCCAGAATGGATACACAAGTGCTTTTTTCCCTCTTTTTAGAGCAAAGGATCTGTGAATTAATCAGCATTGACCCTTCCTCTGGCAAAGAGCTGAAATCAGACAGGAAAGACACTGTTGCAAAATGAGTTTCCTTTCAAAAAAATTTTAAAAAAAATACCCACAGAAAAACCCAACGAGGAAAAACCAAACCAAACATCCACTTGAGAACCAAACTCAGGCTCAGTGTAGATGGGTGTGACCCCCAGCATCAATAAATCCAGTTCTAGTTTGAGCAGGCTGTGGAACTGGAGCCCTGCTTGAACCAGTTCTCTGATCCCAGACTTGTGGGTGTTCAAGTGCACAAACAGTTCAGAGCCCCAACTGTGAGAATCCTCTCTCTGCTTTCTGAATTGGCTCTGCCCTTCCCCTTAAGCATCTACTGTTTGCTCAGTGGAGCTTAAAAACAGATAAGAAAATCTGGGACTTTAATCAATAAGTCATTTTTAAAACTACACTGCTCCATCAACTCCTAAAGAAAGTGAACACCTGTGTCTTAACTTCTTAAATCTGCAGCAAAATGAAACATTCAAATAAAAAACATATTAAGGATTTATGTGAGTGGTGTTTATAAAACTCATTTCAACAGTATTGTCAATTGAATATTATTAGGATCTCTAAAGTGAGATGTTATCTTTGCTTTTTCCAAAGCAGCAAAACCACACAAGCTAACGCAGCACAAGGGACTTGGAGTTTATGACCAGCAGCAGCTGCAGTGGAACATGCAAAGATAACTCAAACCTCGTGTTCAGGGTATAGAAGAGATCAGTGGGAGGGTCAGGAAGGACCTTTTTTCTGGTACAGGACCCTCTATAATAAGGCAGGTGCACTATCAAGGGTAGGAAGAAGCTGTCATGTTACAAAGCAGTAAGTAGAGACCACCTGATACATAAGAGAAGCTTTCACAGAATCCCAAAATGGTTTGGGGTGGAACTTTTAAAGCTCATCCAGTTTCACCCCTTGCCACGGGCAGGGACACCTTCCACTAGCCCAGGTTGCTCCAAGCCCTGTCCAACCTGGCCTTGGACACTTCCAGGG
>JAWWLV010000057.1:12865968-12938386 GCA_035041135.1 Platyrinchus mystaceus
CAGGGACACCTTCCACTAGCCCAGGTTGCTCCAAGCCCCGTCCAACCTGGCCTTGGACACTTCCAGGGCTGGGGCAGGCACAGCTTCTCTGGGCAACCTGTGTCAGGGCCTCCCCATCCTCACAGGGCAGGATTTCTTCCTAAAACTCCTCTTTTGTGGAGCAATTAAAATTTTTTATATTTCCCCATGAGATTTACTCATACCCATGTGTTCCCACAGGCACAGACTCACCTTCTGTGCTGTGAGATACAGCCAATATATTTCACAACATTAGGAGGATTATTAAACCCTCCCTGCAAAGTTTGAACGAGGGTATAATCATATATACACAAGCATAAATTATGTATATATATATATCTGTACAGATAATGTGTGTGCATTTATCTGTATGTTATAAATGCACACACTGGATATTAAACACACACAGCTCTAAGGGAGCGCCAGACAAAGTTTGATGAAGCCACCTCGTGAGCAGGTTACGTTTTGTGACACGTCTCCCAACCCCATTTCACTGCACTTTTCATTTTGCTGATGGCCAGTAATGACCAGGTTAATTAAAACCCGTCCCAAAGCCGGGGGCAGGAGCTGATGCCCTTGCTGGCACTGCCCTGCTCCTCACGCCGCTCCCCGCACAGCAGCGGCGGCAAAGGGAGAACTTTTCCTTCCCAGAGATCCGCCAGCACAATCAGATATTTACTGTATTTATCGCAGAGATCAAACCCACACACAGATGTCACATTTCTTGAATTCCATCAGTAGATCAGACAAGCAGTCTCTGGAAAGGGGACACTGCAGCCGGAGAGTTCAGAGTGTGCAGGCGTTGGAGGGCCATTCCCACTCCGGGGCTGTCGTGCTCCCGGAGCCTTTGTTGTCTCCGCAATGCTGATAAATCAATCCATCAAAAAATTTCCTCAGTGAAACTCAATCAAGAAAGGTCATGTCAGCGGGAGAGGAACAGATTAAATTAGCATCAAATTAGACATGGAAAGTGAGTTCTGTCAAAATCATCACAGCGCTCAGCACAATTAGAATATGTTAATTATGCATTTCATTAAGGTAGTGCTCTTTGAATGCGAGATGAAATGTCAGTGGTGTAGGCATCCGAAAAAAGGAAGATTGCCAGGCACAACTTTCTCTAGACAATGTGTGACACCTTCATTAACATCAAGAATCACAAGTCTGTCTTGACTTTTTTGTAAAGTATTAAACCGTTAACTGTTTGCTGGCACTGGGAGGAGGGAGAGCCGCCGGCAGCCCCCTCTCCCTCGACTCCAACACCAGCTTCCTGCTCTCCAGGAGCCCTGAGGACCAGCAGAGCGTCCAGTGGGCTCTGCAAAGGGAGCTGGGTTTCAATGATTTGATGAGGGTAACGTGGCTGCCCTGGGGGTGCAGCTCAGGTGGGGCTGGGAGGAGAGGGTGAGATAAGGAAAGGCACAGGGAGGGATGGAAGGAGGGGAAAGGGTGGAAGAATCTTATTTTGCCTCTGGTTCCAAGATATGATCAACATAAAGGGGAGAACAAGAGAGGGGAAAAAAAAAAAAAAAAAGCAGAGAGATTTGCAAACCTACATTTGACAAACCCTAATTTGGGAAATTATTTTGTATATCAAACATCTTTGATTCCTAATGATGAGCTGTTTTTCAAAGGGAAAAATGATCCCTGGCGAGCTTTGGAGGGAAGTGTAGCTTCATAAAATACTACTTATGGGCTTTATTAGATGCACTATCAGATGTTGGGTTCATGGAGGATTAAGAGCAATCACATAATTTCTAGAAACATGAGAAATCCTGCCAACTTCTGGTGACTTGGTTGGAGCCTCCTGTGCTCTCTTGGGGCCCATGAGTGGGGGCAGTTACAGACAATCAAGCCTTCCAGTGGTCACCTCACTTGGATTTCCTTACCTAAGTGAGGATATCTAAGGCAGTAGATTTGAAATTGTGCCCATTTGCTCTGGAAGGAAGAGGCAGAGGCTGGCAGAGCTCTGCAGCAGCTCTTTAGGATCAGTGACACAGTACTGATAAGTTCTTCCCCTCAGGTTCCCCTCACCTCCACACCCCAGTGAGCTTGTGCTGTCCCACTGCCACAGCTACAGGGACAAAAATGGGACTGTCCAGCATGAAAGATTCCTACAAACGGTGTATCGTCCCAAAGACTTGTTTTAAACCCCTTTGGAAATGATAAAAAAAACCAACCCTCACTTTAAAAGTACAAATGTCCTTTCTGGCACCTCTCACCTTTCTCATTGTGGCTTACAAGGAAATCAGTGTGCCGTGGTATTTCTAGTTACAGAGCAATACCCTGAGTCCAGTGTGATGTGCAGCCCAAAATACTGACCAGAAGTGTGTTGTGAGAAGCAAATGTTACCTGCACAAAGCTTCTGTGCCCAAGGTACGTGGCACACGTGGCAAAGGGACGTGCAAAGTCCCATTTATTGGCACAGATGCAGAACAGGCAGTTGTGTGCCCACTTTCGTACTTGTACACCAACATCCTTGTGTCTAACCTGTCCCTTGGCTGTTTGTTTCTCTCCCTGGCTCCAAACTTCCCTTTACTGATGGTATTTAAATCACCAGAGGACCGAGAGAAGGGTTACTGCGAGCACAAAAAAATTCAGCGTGTTTTTAATGAGCTTTTCCTTTGGTTTGCTGTAGCTTTTGTAAATCCTGCCTGAGAATTCTGAGTTGCCAAATCTCCTCCCCAAAGATACATATTGTAGCTTCCAATGCCCCCAGGACTCATTTTCATATAACAGGTTCCAATATAGTCAAAAAATGCCAGGGAGTGAGTAGGAGCCAGAGCCTACTTCAGCACACTTGGCTGGCCTTACAGCTCTCTGAAATCTCTGTTTTCACTGGAGCTACAAAAAAGAGATTTTTATCGTTTGAAAGAACAACTCAAGTCCCAGAACAAACAAGCTTTAAGACTGTGTTAGTTCTGCTCACCAGCTCAAAGACAAGGGGACTAAAGATGACCGGAAGGGCTTTAGTGCTCTGGGAGAGCCCAGTCCCAGCTTGGGAATGGGAGCATCAATGCCTGGTTTGAGATTGCGGTGGGAAATGCCTCAAAGTGCTGGATCTGTTACCCCACAGGTGACCTGAGACACACTGTGGTGTGTGCAGGTGGTGCCTCTGAGCTCACCAACCATGAGGCATTTTGGCTGCTCCCCCCTGGCTCCCCCCCATCCCGCCCTGCCCACAAAGGCACTTCCAGATTTATCAAGAGCCCAAGGAAAATTCACGGCATGAGGCAGAAAATTGACTCTGCCCTAATGACAGCTACCTGGTAATAGCATCTCTCATTTTCCTTTATGTGACTGGCTTAACATTTTAATAATTACAGGCCAAGTCTAGTCATGGAACAGTTTCACTGCAGACAGTGATAGGAGTTCTGGGATAAATGTGATCTAAGTAGAGCTATGCACATGTTTCATTCAGTGTCCAAATTATTATCATTATCATCCATTTTGGGCTGACTCAAAAAGAAAAAAGTTAAGCTTGTGGAAAAAAAAAAAAGGCAGTATCCACTTGGATTTTTAAGAATTGTCCTGTTTGTCCTGAAACCAAATGCTTTGCAATGGGGTTTTTTTTTTGTTTGTTTGTTTGGGGTTTTTTTTGCTTTAAATACCTGAAAACTTTTCTTCAAAATGAGAATTCAGTGTTAATTCCAGAAAATATCCTCCTTAAGCACCTTGACAGAATACTTTCTGGGGTCTGTGGGCAAACTGCATTTTCCATTGGGACACTACTGGCCTGAAAATTTTTGCTCACCCTTGGCTTGGCACTTCTTTTGTAGTAATAGGGATGTGATCATATGCTCTGCTTCATCATTTCTATGTCAGCACGACTGCTGGGGTTACAGGGCTATAAATTAACATAATTGAATGGTGAATCAAGCTCATTTGTTTCTACTTTCCTTCGCGATAGGGAAAAATAATATAAAGCTAAAATAAGTTTCAACTATTATCCCTCAAAAATTAGATTTGCACCTTTAATGCACACTGGAATCAGAATTCCTTTCTGTTCAAAATATGGAATTAAACCCAAACCCGCCACCTATCCTGCTGAGGGATGGTATGTTGATGGATAGGTTTTTTACAAGCAAGAGTTGGGCCATTTTGTCCATCTAATGATTTCCATGAAAGGCAAAATATTAAATATATATATATATAAAATACATATATATACTCACAAATGCCTCACTTGGAGGCTTTAACTAGGTAGCAGTAAAGTGTGTCTCAGCATTTGCTTTGTACACCTTAATTTACTTCATTCCCAACCTGGGAAAATAAGTTTGAAAGCCAGAAAAAATGGAAAATACTTTTTATACTGAAAAGAGAGAAGTGAAAGGTATGGACATGAGCCCTTCTAAGGAGCTGTTTTGTTGCAAGAACAAGGTACTGTCTCACCATTACAAATGTTCATGTCTCTTCCAGGGAACTCAGAAATTAACTTAATCGTTGCTACTAAACATTTTTTTCCTTTGTTTTTTCAATATCTGTAAAAAAAAAAAAATCAATGCAAACTTGTATTTGTCATTTAAAAGCGTACAGGAAATGGCACATGAATGTAATGTTTTATTTTATGTTACAAGTTTTCATTTCATTGTGATTTTAACAACTGGAAGTTTTTTGAAGTCATGATGCCAAACAGCAAATGAGCCCCAGAAATTCCCAGGAATGTTATTACATGATAATATTTGTTTGGGCTGAAATTGGACTTTTAAACAGAAAAAAAACCCCTCAAACTGTTTTCTAAACTCAATTTCAGATAAATACTAACTCAGCTGCTTCAAAATAAACACGGTGTCTCAAATTTAATTTCATTTAGGGAGAAGACTCTTTTAATTTGTCCCTGGCAGAAAAATATTCTCTCTTCTTCACCCTTCCAGCCACTACACGGCATTGTACAAAAGGAAGAGAGACATGCCCTCTGCTCCTTGGATTTTACAATCTGGTTCTATGTGACATGCATGACAGAGAGAGATGCCACTGCATGAGTTAAGGGGAGAGATGAGAAGTGTTTCGAAGATACAGAGAGAGATTTACATGTATAAATAGTTATTTTAGGAAAACATCTCATTCATTTACACAACTGTGGCAGCCCTCTTTAAATTCAGTAAACTGCTCTGCCCTATGGTGAAATAGAAGGCAGAAGAATTTAAATCAGGACAAACATAATTGGTTAATCAGAGTTTAAGGAAAATCCTCCGCTGCTTAATAAGAGCTGGGTTTGCTGATTGCCAGAGCGCCCGTGGAGGGTGGGCTGGGGGTGCACCTGCAGAGCAGCACCAAAACCACAACTGCTGCTGTGCTTGGCACCAAAACATGCTGGGAATTCCAACTGGTGCTCAGGCAGTGACCTGAAGACAATGCCTGTCCCAAAGAGTTCATAACTCAGTGTAGTGACCAATCCACGGCGGTCAAACAGCGAGGGGACAGCGGGTAACAGTCCAAGAGAGGACATTGGCATGTATATATATTTTTGGGCCAAGGATCAGAGCAGCCACAGGTGACTGGTAAATGCCGTGGCCCCACCATCAGTATCAAATCAGGGATATTGGGGAATTCCCACCAAGGGCAGCTGAAACAAAAGCACCCAGCACAGGTCTCTGGAATGGCACAGGCACCACGAGCAAAGGTGTCCCAAAACACAGCATGACCCCAAGAACACATAGTGGTGCTGAATCCAGTGGGCAAACAGAGCCATGGAGAACACTTACCAGTTGCACTCAACTGGATTCACCAAAATCATTGTCCTAAAATGTGTAAACCAGGCCCTTGTCCGAAGCAGCAACCACCCTGCTGCCCGTCCCTCTGCAAACTCAACACTCCCAAGGCCTCGGTGCAGTCAGGGCATCCTGGGGGCAGGCAAAGGGTCTGTTTCAGGGAAGGAAGGCTGGGAATTGCTTTAAACACAAGACTTGGAACAGATCTCCTTGTTTCAGGCCATGGTGCCAGAGCAGAGCTGAGCCCAGGAGGACGATCCCTTCCCCACACTGACGCTGCACTTACCACCCTCTGCTCTCCAAAGCACCTTCTTCCCACAGCAGGGCTGCAGCAAACCACTCTTCCTTTGTTGCCAGGCAAACTCTCCACACTATTTTCCCCCTTGCCAGTCCCCAGTCTGGGGGTGTTTGAGGATGAACTCTTAAATCAAGAGCAAGTCCCCTCAACGCCCATCCCCAGACAGGAGTTCACAGTGCCCCAATCACCACAGACACTTGTTTCTTTGAGCCATGTTTCTGTTTGGATACACAAAGGAGGCTTTAAAGTTTCTCATGCAGCAATTCAGTCCCCTCAGTCAGGAGAACATTCCTCTTAATGAATTATTTTGTCAAACCCTTCTCTTACAGAAGTGCTGGCAAGGTTCAGACACTGATGCAGGACACTGGAGCTGTCTGATTTTTTTTTCCTTTCCTTTGAAAACTTTTTTTCACTTTTTGCTGTGGAAATTAGATTTTTAACCAGGGCAGTTTTCGGTAGAAAAGTATCTGCTTGCTAGAGAAGTTTTTTATCTTTCATCAAATCTCTGAGAAATAAAATGTTTTCATTGGAAATTCTAGTGAAAGGAATTTTTTTTGGGGGGGGGACAAAAATGACCACATAAATGAAAACCATTTTCAAATTAATGGAACAAGTACTTGACACAAGACTAGGAATCAGGAAGGTTTGGACATCAGGATCTTGGACGCGAGGAAGAATTTCTTCATGGGAAGGGTTGTGAAACGCACACAATGTACAAGTTCTAAACCAGGGGCCATCAAACTTTTTAGACAGGGAGCCGGTTTCACTGCCTGCAAGCTGGTTGGGGGCCGGTTTGTAGCCGAGAGGCGCCCCCTGGAGGCAGGTGGAGAACGAGGCGTGGATTGAGTCATTGCGGCAGGGAGGGGGGCGCGGGCCGGGTTCGGCAGCCTCGGCGGCCGGTTCTGGCCCGCGGGCCATAGTTTGGGGACCCCTGTTCCAAACCATCTTTGCAATAAAGTTTCCCTGTAATCCAGCTTGATTTTATATATATGCTTCAAAAGGGCAGCTAATCCTGTTCTGAAGAACAGCAAGCACTCAGGAGTGCACTTGAGGAGCTGTTGTGAGCTTCCATCACCTTCACAACCAGGAACTGTGTCTCATTTTAATAGAGTGTTATTATTTTACCCCTAATTTGGTCAACATCAATATCCTGCCACATCTGCTTTCCCAGCCGGCCTCAGGGGCTGGCTCTCAGGGAGGGATGCCCACACACAGCAACCAAAGCATCCCTCAGGAGTTCTGATCACCTGAGTATGTCAGGTTCTTTAAACTTCACAGCAGAAGGTGGATTTCCAGCCTCCAGGTCATTGCTGTGGCCTCCTCTAACTTTTATTTAGAATATTTTCACATGCTCCTGGAACACGGATATTCACATGGGGACCCCATCAGAGCGGCATATAAGAATAAAATCCATTCTCTATTTGCTTGATTTAGTTTAATTTGCTTTGTTTTGTCAGATTAGTTATTTTATTATTAGTTTTCTTTATACAGGACTGTTTCTTCCCCACAGCACTGCACCACGAAGTGAGCTGAGGTGACTGCCCAACTATTTATCTCCTAGATAGAACCACAGCCACAATCTACGTGCTTTGTTCCCATGGGATTTTCTTTATCTCTGCTGTGTTCAAATGAATTCTGCTGGACTGAAGCCCCTTAACCTGCAGGTTCGTTTTGCTCCCACATAGAAACTTTTTGTCCCGGTTTTCCACTGCCCCATCAAGCCCCAGGTCACCTTGCAGCCCTCACCAAATGTGCTTTACATCTTTGCTTGGAGCATTGGTATAAAATCTGTATATATACATCAACACACATCCACTGATAAGTCAGTACTTAAAAACATCCAACAGGTGTTTAAATCCCTAACGAGGCACAAAACATCGGGTGGACCAAGTCAAATGTCCTGGAGAAATCCAGGTATATTGTCTTGTCCCAGTTCCCTTTCTAAAGCAGATACGTAACCCTGTCAAGAAGACACTGTGTTTATTTGATAAGATTTATATTCCTCCCTGCTGGCTGTCATTAATTGTATTTTACCCTCTAATTCTTTGTTAATAGAGTTCTGGGTTAATCATTATGTTTTACTTGGAATTAAGATCAGACTAAGTGGTCTGTTGTTCCCTGAGTCATCCTTGTAACCTTTCTAAAATACAGGTTACAGTTTGATAAGCTCTAAGGGACATTTAAAATCCATACAAGAATGATTTCATGTAGTAAAACATCAAAAGTAAAATCTTGGTCCTACTAAAGTGGATGGGAAAACTCTAATTTGCATTAGTAGTGAAGGAAAGATTTCACAGAAAAGTGAAAACTGGAAAGCTAAAAAAAATAACTGAAAATATCAACACTAAATTTAGCTTAACACTAAAAAAGAACACTAAATGGCAAGTGTTATTTGCCTCAAGTTCCTTCCAGCTGTGAAATAAAATGTCAAAATTTTTGTGGAAACCAGAAAAAAAATAGTTGAAAATCCAATTTCTCATTGAAAAAATACTTCAGGTGGGAAATTTTCAATGAGCAAAATTTATACTCCTGCCTCTAACCACTGCAGTGCAACCTGGAGGGAACAGTCCTGCAGTTCTGAGTGCACCCACAGATGGTTTGTGCCATATGGGAGTCAAAATTACCAAATTAATGGATCCCCCCCTTAACTTCTCAGAGCATTTTGAGTCCCCTACAGGTAATTTTTGAGGTAAGCAAATGATGGTTGATTGAGGAATGTTACCTGATCAGGCACTGAGGGAGAGGCAGTTTATCCGACTAAGAGGTGACTGGCTAATAATGATCTTAATTTTGTAGAAATCTGTAGTAGAGTCTTGTTTTGTATTAATGTTCACCTCCCTGATGTCCAAGAGCTATTTGATACCCCCCTTACAAATCCCACATTGCAGCCTTGTTTCCCAAGAGTTTTTGATCCATGGGCAGTGTTTGTCACCAGATTAAACTCAACCATAACAGACTCACTGAATCAGAAGTTAAGGTAATTTGGAGCACAACATAAAAAGACAGTGCTTATTCTTAACACTAGTCTGCACAAAAAAAAAAAAAAAAAAGGAGGCTGGATTGTTTATTTATGAGAAATTAAAACAGTTTGAGTGATACACATTGCACATGTGTGGCTTTCTTAAGTCCATGTTGTATGTTCTCCAAGTGGAGGAAGAGACAAGCCACCTATAGAAATCTGCTTAAATATATTCATATAAACATATACCTACACACAGGTATATATCTACATACACATGTGGCTTTGGTTGAGGATTTCTGTCAGATATCACCGGGATCACCTTCCAAAAAAAAAAAAAGAAAAAGAAACACCTCTACAGAAAAACATCTGCACTTGCCATTCCAGATACAGACACTCGAGAGAGCATAAATTCCCCTGAATAGATGTATTGTTTTAACATCTATTTCTTCACCTTCTCAAAATGCCTGCTCATCTGAATTTACAATATCTGAGTGTGTGGTGTGTGCACGGTTCCCCTTCACTACACCGGAGCAGATTAGTGCTCGTTCGCCTCTTTCCTTGCTTCTCTTCAGATCGTTACACATGACAAAACAACTGTCCTAATTACAGCAAGTGTTCCCAGCTCTGTCACCGTGACAATTACTGCAATGAGGGCTCAATATCTGCAGCAGACAGTAAAGTATTACTGCAGTTGTGTTTGATAGTGCTCAATTGTCCCCTTGAGGATTCTCCAGAGCAGGTTTTTTTCCGTGGGGGTAAAGCCTCCTCCCCTCCCCGTGCTCTGCCCACGGTGCCTTTTGCTAACAGGGTTCAAAAGTTGAAGGCAGGGGGATGACCGAGGGTGTGCTGTGGAAAACACTCAAGTTTGTGGCTTTAAAGGGGAGGACCATTTGTAGGTAAGGGTGGGTTTTTCCTGCCTGGGCTGGGCAGAACAGTTACTGTCACAGCCAGACTGGCTCAAACTGACTCCCTTCCCGAGCATATGAGTCTCCACAACACCAGGAGGCACTTTGGGATACTTCCCTCCTTCCTCTGCTCTGTATTTCATACCATCAAAGACTGGTTTTGGTTGGAAGGGACCTTAAAGATCATCCAGTTCCACCTCCTGTCATGGGCAGGAACACCTTCCTCTATCCCACACTGCTCCAAGTCCCATCCAACCTGGCCTTGGACACTTCCAGGGATGGGGCAGGCACGGCTTCTCTAGGCAACCTGTGCCAGGGCCTCACCACTCTCACAGGGAAGAATTTCTTCCCAATATCCACTCTAAACATCCTCTCTGTCAGTTTG
The DNA here is from genome assembly GCA_035041135.1 of Platyrinchus mystaceus. Classification (NCBI taxonomy): domain Eukaryota; kingdom Metazoa; phylum Chordata; class Aves; order Passeriformes; family Tyrannidae; genus Platyrinchus; species Platyrinchus mystaceus. The sequence continues at coordinate 12,876,242 of JAWWLV010000057.1, forward strand.
AAGGCTGATAACCTGATATTGGTCCAGATGGGGCAAAAGATCAGATCCAGTAATAGAACATCCCCCTCCAAATTCACCTCCCTACCATCTACATGTCCATGTCTCTCCCAGGGAGCCTCTCAGCTGCTGTTGGTTTGGCTGCAGGAGCTCCCTGTTCCTGTAGGATTTCTGTTTGTTTGTTCATAAGAACTGATACATCCAGACTCTCCAACCCATCTTAAGGGACAGCCGTGCTTGTGACAGTTCCCTCTCTGCTGACGTTGGACACCTTTAACCCCACTTGCCTCCCCTGTCAGCCTCTGCAATCCCAGCTCATCAGGCAGGGGATTTTAGCTGTTTCCAAAGGCAATATCGTGACCTACACTACACTCGCTTTATCCTGAGTGATGAAGGTGATGTTCTCTGCATTTATAGTCCATTATGCTCCTGAAGTTGATTCATTCAGATGTTCTCCTTGTAAAGCCCCTAAACAATGCACAATCAGGACCTGTGGAGCCCTCTCATTTGACCAGAAATAGGAATGCAAGGTCCTAATATTGAATATTGATCATGGAAGGCTAATGCTGCCACAGTTAACTTGGCATGAACAGACCAGTGTACTTGAAGTCTGGATTTCTAATTTTCTTTGGTCAGGAATAAAGCAATATCTTATTTATCAGATAACATCTTTATTATAAGCATCTTGCACAGCCTTTCCACTTCAGCCCACATGGGCTTCTTCTGCTCTTGGCATGGATCAATGAAGTCAATATTTCTGACTGCAAAGCTTTGTATGACTTACACATATTTAAAAGGATAAATCCCAATCAACAACTCCTCTGCTTGAACATAACCATTATAATCCTTATCTTTGATCCTTTGGGCTACAGCAAGCAGGGTAAGGAAGGAGTACATCTTTGCAGCTCTCAGGAAATAGTTTTGATGATGGCAGGAGATAAACAACATCATCTGGGTTTGCTGGCTGGAATTTCTCCAGCAAAACCAGTAAGTGGGGCCACAGTTTCACAAGTACAAACTGGCCAGTGAACCCTCCAACTGGTGTGACAACACTGGTACCCCTCAGGTACCAAAATGTCTCAAAGCCTTGGAGTCAAACTCCTGAACCACTGACAGACAGCAGATTTGTTCCACACGTGGGGAAATTGAGGCATATCAGAGTCATATCTTCATGATGATACTCCCATCAAAGGAGTCAGAGCCCCAGCCAGGGCTTTTTCCATTTAGCACAACTAGACATTTTTACCAGATGAGATTAAGTTACATAAATCAATCTGGGGAGCTGCCCAGGTTATGTTTAGGGAGTTTGGTTCAATCACTATAAGGCTGGTTTTAGCCTTGTGAATTTAGTATGCTACAACCATCCTTTCCTCAGCACATGGAGGCCAAATAAATTCGAAGCAAGCACTTTTCAACACAAGGGTTTTACTTCTGAGGGTTAAGTTGTTGGCCAACCCTGCATTTTGCAGCTACACTACCAAATCCCACTAATACAGATGCAGCCTTGCCAGCCAAAAGAGTGTTTTTAGCAGTTGTTTTTACTAGTTCCCTCAATGAATAAGCTGTGTCAGCAAAATCACTTTATTTTAGTACAGCTGAACCTGTGCTGAAGGTTTTGCCAATATAGAAGTGCTATTAAAAAAAAATAATAAAAGAATGACACCTCTAACCAAAATGACTGTGTTGGCAAATGGTTTTACTGTACACCTGACTTAAAGTGTTCCTTTGGAAAAAAATTTAACAGAAAAGTCCATTAGGGAAAAGAGGAAGGGGAAGAGGGTGGAAGGGCAGGGAAAAGAGTGAGAAAAGGATTTCTTTTCACCCAGTAGTCAAAGTTTTCTCTGAAGTTCTTGTTTTGCTCTAGAAACAGCCAAACAACTTCAAAAGACGTGTTTGTTTTATTGAGAGATGTAATAGATCTTTTGATATGGAGCCATATGTCCCAACTCTCTTCTCACTTAGTCAGGGTGAACCATCTGAGGTCAGAGAAGCTCCTTTGTGGGAAAATGGCACAAGAAAAGGACCAGGTCCTTTTCCTCAGCAGAACTTTAATTGGAGCTTAAAGCTAAGCTTAGTGTTTACCCAAAGGGGCAGCAGCAGAGCCCAAGGAATTCTCACCTGGCTTTGGTTTGCAGAAAGCCCAGGCAGACAAACATCTCACTGGGTTCCTTTGTTCTGCCCAGGAAAGCCCAGAGAAAAGCTTGGGAGGAACAGAAGTGCAGTAACTGCAGCTCTAATTAGTTTTGTTCTTTTTCCTTGTAAATGTCTCAATTTTTCATGGAGTTTACACATTTACACCCAGGGAAACTTTCTCTTCTGCAGAGAGATTACAAAATGGCCTGTGATAAAGTTATTTCACACATATTACACTGGCACTTTCTATACTATGTGAGTATCAGCATCTTAACATTGGGGCATCTCCTCACTATTTGCATTTATAGCACACTTTGGAAGATTGAGTTATAAAAATAGAGGCTGTCTTTGACTCAGGCTTAGCCTAAACTGCTCAACGAGGTAACAGTTTTCAAAGCTGCAACCATAAACCAGATACTCCTTTAAAAAAGAAAAAAGAAACAGCAGAGTGAAATCACATTGTGTGGACATCTTGTGCAGAGATGATTTTTTAATGTGTGCATGTAAAGTACCCAGCAGAGCGGATGCTTCTGTTGCCTTTGGCCACCACCGAAATACAAACTATTATAATAATATATCACTCACCATGTACAGTCAGAAAACTGAGAGCAGTGAGGGAATAGGGTCTTGTCAGTGAAAAGCTCTTTTGACCTAATATTTGTTCCTATCCCCAGGAATGAATGTTGCTGCAGAGAGCAGCCTTATCCAAGCAGTAAAAGGAGAAATTCTGGTTGATTCTCAACTCCTTGTGCCTTTCTCTTCATTAGGAATTGCCAGATCCCAGAGCCAATCACACAGACTTTGTCCCTGATGCTATTCTGCCTTAATAGTATGTGATGGGCTCAGAAACATTCCATATGACACAGAAAAATGTGTCACACCCAAACGACTGTTATCGGAACGACATAACCCCACAGTGCTCGTGAGCTGCACAGAACAAGCTTCTTGGTTGCACAGTTTGGGCAGATCCTTCTCAGAAATTAATTTATGACACAGGTTGTCTGATTTAAGTGTGAACTTTTACATCTGTTTAAGGGTCTAAAAACAAAGGGGGAGAAAGAAGGATAAAGCCAGCAAAGCTGCCTTAGCAAACCACTGCTCAGGCAGGAAAGAGGGCACCGGGCTCAGCTCCCTGCAGAGGCTCCTCTTCCATTTAGGAGAAAAATAAAGTGATTTTTGAGCTATAAATTGCCGAAGGAAGGTAAGGATTTAACAAAGCAAACCAGAGTGTGCTTTACTGTAAGGAAATTAACATTTTCAATAAACCTGATAGACCCTGGGCACGTGTTGAACATCATGCAGGGCCCTGCTTTTCTAGGGCTACTCAATAAAATAAATGCTTTATGGAGACCTGTTGCAGACAAAGCTGGCAATGGAAGCATCAAATTCTCTCCCTCCCACGTCTGCCTTTGTGTGTGTTTGCAGATGCACCTCTCTCTGTTTTATATTTATTTGCCTTAATAGCATGGGCAGAGACTGAATCCAGATATTTGGGCTCCTTTAGCTCTGCTTTGCAGCTCTTTTATCTTGTTTCTGAACCTTCCTCACGAGGAGCTGTGCTGGTGCAGCCACATGACTGAAGTGTTACAGAGGGTCTGAGTGGAATTAGGGACAAAGGAAAAACCCTGAACCACAGGAAAGGACTTGACTCTGCCTGTTACTCAAATTGCACCTCAAAACATCACATATTTGTGTCATTTCTGAGAGCCTCCAACACCGATCCAAACAATGTTATTTGTAACAAACTATTAACAGAGAACAATGGCCTGACCCAAAACTTATTAAAATAGACATAATGAATAATAGATGGGAACAAAAAGTATAAGTGAACTAGTGGATGTAGACACAATAAAAAAGCCTTTGAAAATACCCTAAAGCAAAATACACATTTTCAAAACTGCAAGTTTTATCCATTTTTTTTCTGGAGGGGGAGGGGGGAGATCCCTTTCTGACCTTAGGGTACAACAAATATATTGGACATAGATCATTTCTAAGTGTTTTTGGCCTTTGTTAGGGAAACATCAATTTTTGCTGTTTGCAAGTTCTCTTTCTGACCACACACAAACCTCCTGCCCCACCCCAAAATGTTCTCTTGTTTCTTTTCCTATTTTAAAATGACACCAATTTCAAAAAAAACCTCCTCAAGTGTAACATTTCAAACTCCTCAGTTGATGGGAATTCTGCAGACCAGCAGGAGCAGCAGCACTGCACACTTGTGTTACCTCAGGCACGTAGAACAGGGGTAAGTCTGACCCAGTGGGATGCCAGCCAGACCTTTCCCAAACCCCTGGAAACTCAGGGAGTGCAGTGCCAAGCTCATAAACCCTCTTTCCATCAGATGGTTACGTAGGGCTCAGCACATGCCAGCGCAGCCACCTGGCTTTCTGTTGGCTTGGAGCTTGAGCTGAGAAAACCTGCCCAAAATACCACGCAGAACTACCCAAAAATAAGCCAAATCACCTTTTGCAATTAACTCTTGCCATGCTGGGAGTTTTTATTAGCAAAAAGATGAATAGTTTGGGAAGAATGGCTGAGCCCCTGAAATGCAGCAACTTTGAAATGCGTGTGAGCAAAGTTCTTAAATACTTTCAAAGTTCTGAAAACAAGTTGTGTTCTCTGCTGTCAGAGAAGGACACTGATTATTGCACCACCGATTTCACCAAAGAGCCACACAGGCACCCTTTTACTCATCAGGTTTTACTATCCAAGTGACCACTAACTTTTCTTCCCATGTTCATCCCCCTGGGTGGGGATAACGTGGGTTTAGTGTAGAGGACCCACAACTCCTCACTGATCACCTGTCCTGTGATGAAAGCCAAGGGGACACAGCCCCAACCCAACAAGTCTCAAAGCCTCGTGTTACTGAAGCAGGAACAAAGAGGGAAGCAGAGCCAAGCTGCCTTTGAAATTCCTTTCAGAATCCAAACCCAACAACAAGCCCAAGGTCCCCCTGTGAACAGAACCCAACCTTCCTCACTCTACAGTGTAAGAGGCCCAAGCAACTTAATTGCCAATTTTGCCCCAAGTCACTTCTGGTGCATTTTCCCCTGTCTTAGTAATTTATCTGTCACTTTTTACTTCTTAGGGTGACATTCTCTGTTCTCACCAAGGTACTATTTTAGAAAGAACACAGCAAGGGGACACTTGTTTCTGGGCAGAAAAGTCTACGGCTGCTCCTCAGGGCTGGGGTGTCCCAAGCATTCTTTGCTCCTAGTGGCTCCTGACAGCACCTGTAGAGCTGTTCCTTCTGCTCTGGCTGTGGCAGAGGCTTTTACAGGAACGTGGCCTCTCCAGCCCAAGTCTTACTTCAGAAATGCTAGTTTAATGTAACCTATCTCTGATCAGCATCAATCACCCATCGACTTCTTTGAAACTATCAACAGGGTCAGGAACAATCAGGAACACTCAATCAGTAACAGATTGATTGGCTCCATCTTAAAAACATCACAACAAAATTAGGCTGAAACTGCTCAAAAGTCCAGGGTAAGACAGAAAACAAAACTGCCCCTGCTCCAAACAGGCAGCTGAGGAGAACAGGGCATGCAGAACTCAGAGCAAGGCTTACCAGAGCTCCCAGCAAGAACACCAACTCTGCTCTCCCATGGAAAGAGGTGGAGGATATTTGGCTCAGCTTTAAGTACTTGCCCAGGATAAATAAATTCCCAATCACATCCAGAACCTTTAACAGCTGTTCAGCAAAACCCAGCGTTTTTTGTAAAGGGCCATGTAAGTGTGGTAGTGAAAGGCAGAGAAATTCCTGATGGGAGAGAGTCCTTCTGTAAATACCTCTCAGGAAGAGAGTGGAAAACAAAGCCTTCAAATGGCTAATAAATAAATAAACTAACACACTAAAACCACTTGAAATTGTCTTTTTAAAGTTTTTTTGAATGCTGCTGATGAGCTTAAAACGAAAGAAAACATCACCCTTGCAGGAAAAAATACAGTTTCAAAAAAACCTGTTTGTCTAATAGAGAAGCTGCTTCTCTAATTAAGCAATTAACGCTCAGTAAGGCAGACGTTATCATCCCATAAAGGTCACTTTAAATGAACAGGAGATGAAAAACACCGTTGTTGGAGAGTTTTATGAATGATCCTCTTATGATTGGTGGCTGCTGGTTTGAAATGAGCTGAGAATTACTCGATAGTGTGTTTGGATTGTCTTCAGCTTTAAGTCAGAGCTGGGAAGGTCAGGCTCTGCTCCCTGTGCCGGCACAGCTCCCACTGGAGTCTGAAACACCAATTCCTTCCTTCTCCTTGCTCTGTAAATCATAATGAGCTCACACTGGGCTAAATCCAGGGAAGCTGTTCTGGATTTACACCTGTGGAAATGGGAGCAGTTACCCTGCTCTAGATCCCCCAGTTAGTTTCCCAGTGCTGCCCTGCCCTTGGCGGTGCCTGAACACTGGGATGCAGCAAACCCATCGTTATTCCACAGCATCAAATGGAAAAGGAAGCACAGGTATCCAAACAGGTTTAAATAGATCTGATGTGATAATTAACATCCATTGAGGGATCTGGGGGAAAGAAGAGGGACAAAACATAAAAGCAATTTCCACCTTTATTTTAAGTTCTTCTGACAGATGGGAATATTTTCTGTTATGCTACTTGTGGTTTGGGTAATGAGATTAGGCCTTGCATAGCAGGAAGCAGAATTAACTTTGTTTACTTAAAGTGACACCGTCAGCTTGGAAAATCACATTTCCATCTGAATTGCAGTGCCTACTATCATTACAAATAACCCTTGAGATCATGATAACTAAAGGAGATTAGAGATGAAAAAAACAATGTTTCTCCCTCTCTGTCTTTTATTTTTTTTAAGTACACTTTGCTCACACTGTGCAGCTCAGAGCATTCCCTGTATCCAGAGTCCCGCTCAGCATCTCCCTGTGGCTCTGCTCCATCGTGCCCCTGCACTGCAGAGGATGCAGGAGGGAGCAAAAGGCTGGGAATGAGAGGGGGAAAGGGATGAAAGCCCAGCTGGCTCTGGTCGATATCAGGCATCCTGAAAAAATACCTCCCTAAAGGCAATTGGTGTGGCAGGAAAAAACTCAACCCAGCAGCACTTTAAACCGTGTTTAACACTGGGTACATGCCAAAATTGAAGTTAAAAAAATTATTAAGTCAGGATCTTTTAGAAGCTGACTGATTAAAAAAGTCCCTTATTGCGGGTCCCCGAGTGCACTTCCACTGCAGGGGCTGTAAAAAGGCTGTGTGTTATCAGCTGCTGCATCACACAACAGGAGGAATCCTTAGGAAGGGAAGGGCTTTGCAATGGGATATTTCCTGAATGACCAGCTGATGCACTGGAGGGTTCATGTGTTAAATGACCAGGCTTGGGTGTACAAAGGGAAAAATTGAGAGGGGAGAAGGCGCTCTGACCCTCTCTGCTGCTCCTGCAAAAATTCCTCCCAGATTGGATGGGAATAGTGCATGGAAAGTGCTTGTGATGAGGAGCCCAAGTGTGTCCTTTGCCAGCCAAAGCCAAGCTCAGTGACTTGTCCACGTGGTATTTGCTGTACTCGTGACCCTGCTAATGTTTACAAACCAGGGAAATGCCTCATATCTGGCACAGTCACAAATGCTTCATGTCAGCAAGAGTGACAGGTAAAGAGAAAAATCTGGGCCCAGCACAGGGATGGATCCAAAATACATAAATAACCAATTAAGAGAAAATATTAATAAAAATATTGTAACAGATCCCAATCTGCTGTCGAGTACCAATTGCCAGTAATAATCTCTATGGTAACTGAACTCTCTTTGGCCTCTCTCTGTATGCAACTAGTGTTTTATGGGTTTATTTTTTTCCCTTCCCTTCTTTTCATGGAAAATTTTCAAAACTGGTTTAAATATTATGATATTTTCCTCTTCAAGTGCTAACTGGGAAGAGTATTCATTTGGTGTCAGTCTCTTAAGCAGATTTTCCCTTCCTTAGATGGCTCTCTCAGAGGTGAATTTTGTCAGGGCATTTGCTAGAAGTTCTTTTCACACACAAAATAGGTGAGGGAGGTTTTCCAAACCAAAGAGGTTAAAATATTGCCCAGCAAGTATATAAAATGACTGAGAAGGAAAAAATATACTAAGTAAAGATGTTACTTTCAGTACCTGGGGAAACTTGACCTTTTTTTATTATTTTTTCTTGTTACCTGGCTGCACTTGTCTCTTCTTGCCAGCTGCTCTCCTTAATCTCAGCAACTCATTCTGGGCTCTGGGTGTTCCCCTTCCCCAGCCTGCTCATGTTCATGCTGGATCCAAAGGAAGGCATTACCTTCAGAAACAGCATCATGCAGTAAATATTTGTTGTGTTACCTCAGCAGAAAAGAAGGAAAATTTTAAGGGAGAACATGCAGAATCATGTGAGAGCTGCTTCCCAAGTGCACATGGAACACCCCGGGGCTTTTCTCAGCCTCTCCTCACTATAACAAATAATTAGATAACACAACTTTGCCAGTGTCAGGATCAGACCTTTACACTTTACATTCTGGCCTTTTTCCCTGTAACTCTGTTATGGGAAAGGATCCCGAACGAGAGGGTTTGGCATTGGATACAACCTATGAGTGAAGGGATGCTCCTCTCCTCCAACAGCCGTGCTGCAGGGTCGGGTGTGAGGGTCTGCTGGGTGCCCCCAGCTGAGGGATTTACTCATCCAGCTTGAGTCCAGAGGAGCCCTATGTGCCAAACATTCCTTGGTGTGTAATCAATGCCACCCCAGGGAATCTGAGCTGATAAGAAGCACAGACTCATCTCACTCAGCTGTAAAGAAGGACTTGGGACTGGAAAACCAAGTTTTGGGAAACTGGATGTTTTGAGCAGAGTTAACTTCCAGGCTCAGGAGAAGTTGGATGTCTCAGATGGGAACAGATAAAATTCATGAAGCTTGGCAGGGTTTGCTTATGGCCAGACCCGGGACATAGATGCTGATCTCTTATTGTAGGGTATATCTCTGGGGCTTTGGGAATCTACTCAGGTATAGCTAAAATTGAGTTACTTGGTTATTTCTACTCCATTAAACCAGTCATTCCTTTGAGGATTCATAGTCTGGGAGATTTCTAGGAAGGTGAATCCCTAGACTTTCTTTAAAAATCTTACTAGAATTTGCTCTCTTAAAACACTTGCTTTGACTCATGGACTTATTTGGGCTCAGAGCACTCTGAGTGTAGGGAACTCAAACCTACATTTTCCAACCTCTGTTTGTTCTTTCAAAGCTTCACAAAAGTGAATCTCAAACTGAGAGAGAAGAAATGGGCTTGGGCACCATTCTGCTGCCCACTGAGGGTTGCTCCCCTAGGGGGTGGGAGGGGGGTAGACCCTGAAGTTTTAGTCCTGAAGGCTCTGGATGCATTTTGCCTCATGGCTTTAGTTCAAACAAAACAGCCCTTGGAGCGTGGACTGGCATCTCCCCTCTCCAGCCAAGTGTTGTAGCCACTTATAAAGCTGTGCTTATGTTTCTGTTCCTTTTCCCCAGCCCAAGAATTCTTGAATTCCTTTGTGAAAAACTTCAGAAAGGGCCATGTGAGAAGTGCTTCCTCCTTGTCTTTAAAGCTCAGGTGTCTTTCGAGAGAGAGAGAACATTTAAGTGTTGAAGGGTCATGTAAAATCCCTATGGACGGGCTGGGTTGGGAGATGCTGTATAAATTAGACTCACATTCTGCAGTTCTTGCTCCTTTATACAACAGCCCAACCCAAGACCTTCTATCTGAAATATGGAGCTGGATTCAGATCCAGATCTGAATTTCTGAGTGGTTGCCTGTCTTCCATCTGTTTGTATTTGGATGTCTCATAGGATATAAGCAGCAGTTTTGGAGTGTCACACATGAATAAAGTGGATAATTATAAAATTAAAAGATATAACATGCTTCTAGGGGAGATAAGACTACAATTAAAGAGTATAAACAAAACTGAGTTTGATGTTCAGACTGATATATTTATTCATTAAATATAATAACATAAACAAGACTATTAACTGTCATATTTTAATGATACTGTACCCTGCAAAACATACTCGGGAAAAAGTCCTATTGACTTCAACAGCAATGCCACATAAATTTAATTCATGGCTGCAGTAAAACAGTATCTCACCAATCTTATTGAAGATTATTTGTTGTAAATACCCCAAAATGTTAGAAAAAAATACCTGTAACTCACTGAACAGAGTCTGAGCTCAAATGTTTTATCTGCAAATCTGAAGAAAGCCGGTGGGGAATGCAGAAACCTGTTCCCCAGATAACTGAAACACAGTATTCCCAAGAGGTTAAAACAGTCAGGCAAGGCTGCTGTCTATTCCATCTCTCTCTGGAAAACACTGGACATATTTTTGCTCAGGAGATGGCAAAATCTGGGCAAATGCCACATCATATCAGCAGTGTTAAGATCAGATTCTGACCTTTTTAAAGATTGTTAACAGTCAGCATCAGTGGAAGCCTTAGAGCAAAAAATTTCTATCTGGAAAATATGCATTAACTTGCTTGGGGTAAGTAAAAAGGCTGTCTGGAAGGGAAAAAGGGTTTCAGGAATTCTCCCTTGCTGCACACAGCATCCGTGCCAAGAAGATGTAAGACGGGACCACTTCGAGTCACAACAACCTCTCCACCCTTTGCGCGGTCCCTTTGCTCACACAGGGCACCAGGCAGGGCAGAGGCAGCTCCTGCAAGAGCACTGCTGTGAACAGCACAAAGCACAAAGGGGGCCTCACCCCACGTTTGTGAACTGTGAATGATCATGTCCAACGTCTCATTGTACGATTCCTCATTAAATCCTCTGGCGTTCGCCACCCGCTCGGCGTCACTTGAAGTGCTGAGAAAACGAGCGCTCGCTGTGCCATGACAAAGGCCATTGGTTGCCTCTTTACTGAGCTTGATACATATGGTGAAAACATATTGACTAATTACTTGCCATTTTCAAAAACTGAAAACACTCCAAAGCCAGGCCCAAGATAATAGAACGAGATGCAGTGGGAAGGATGAAGAGTGGGAGAGCCGAGAGGGGGAACAGCACAACTGCTCATCGCTTGCTCGACAGCTGCTTTGGTGGATGCAGAGGAACAACACCTCACTGTTCCAACCTGCTTAATGAGCACTGGGAAATTACTACACCTGATTAATATACCTATTCAACGTGGAGACTGGCTGGAGTAACACAGATAGACTCCAGACCCAGCCTTCTCCCACAGCATGATGAGGCCAGTCATTCCGGCTGGGATTCAGCTCTGTGGTGCTCAGTTTCCCAGTTTTGCACCTTGTTCTGGTGTTTGCCAGAGAGATCTGGGCCATGGTGATGAAGCACTTTGAGGAAGATGTGTTAAAAGGGTCAAACTCAACATGGAAAGCAAGCCACAGAGTTCTGGCTTGAATTTTCCAAATACACCCAGTCCCTCCCAGGCACCGATCCTGAGCTGCCTGACAGGAGCCCCTCGTACACAGGGAGCCTTCTCAGTGCCGCTGGATTCCCAACCTCTCCAAGTCCTGACAAATCAGTCCACTCAGCTGCTTGGGAATCCTCCCTAAGTAGTGGGATGAACGCTTGACAAGTTAATTTCAAGGTAGCTCATGGAGTAGAAGCAATGTAGAGCTACACAACTGTAAAAAAAAAAGGGATGTTGCTGGATAAATTCTGCCAGTAATGGATGTGTAACAGAAAATACACTTAAAATTCAAGCTCTTTGTATTAGAAGACAAGCTCTTTGGTTTAGAAGCAGGAAATGTGAGGACTCGCTGAAGCTGGGGTTAACAAGAATACAATTACTGCTATTAGAGCTTTATGAATACAAAACTTGTGCTCATGTATCCACAGTGTAGATATAATAGGAAATGCAATGGATGACTTTTAAAAAATCAAGACAATTAAAAAAAATGAATAATTATTCTCTTTTATTTTTGCTTCAAATCATCCAGATAATAGAAATCAGAGACCTGAATAGGATGCCTAAAGTTAATGGCATTGTTAGATTGAGAAAAGAGTGATCAAAAGTTTGACCCATTTACCAAAAAGTTTATAGTCTGTAGAAGCTTGCTATTCTCCTAGTTATGATTTTTTTTTAAAATTCAAGATAACTCACAAACCATGTTTGGAAGTTAGACATAGTCATAAGTATGAGACTAAAAGCAATTTTTAGACACTTATATGAGAAAGAGTTGTTATTTTAGAAACACATTTTATAAATAATACGATCTCTTTCATAACAGTTTTAGAAGAAGTTTTATTTTCCAGCTTATAAACTAAAAATAAAACAGTTGAAGTGATTGAATTTCCTTTAAGACAACTCTGGAGCCTGATTTGATAATAGTACTGGTAAAGTCCTAGTAAAACTCCTGGAAGAATTCCTGGTGTTTTGAACAGCACCAGACATTATCCATATTGCCTTTCATTCCCATTGCTGTTCTAAGGTAAAATCCTGGGGGGATCATCACAGTTTTGCCCCTGTTGCATAAATATGAAAGGGTTTAAAGGACAGGCTGTTCTCCGAGGGGTGGGAGGAACTTTGCTTCACTGTCTTTTTAAAAGGAGTTTGCAAACCTGCAAATCCCATAAGTGTTTCCTGCTCTGGTGAAGTTCCACCTCAACTTTTTCCAAAAGCCTGGGTAAACAACTCAATTCTAAACAGAAGCAATGAACAAAAATCCTATTATTTATTTTCATGCAGATCATTCCCAGGACAGTGGAGCCTTCCCTGGGCAGGCACTGACTCCCTCCTGAGCCCCTGAGGCAGCCATGGTCTATTGCTGGGTGATAACCAGCCTCTTGTAAGGCTTTATGCTTTCAATCATTGTTTTATTCTTTCCAATCAGGACTTTTTTTATTTCCATAGAAGTTTACCAGCAATGCGTATGTGGTGGGAGCCTGACCATGCAGGAGGAGGGGATAACAGAGTCAGGATAATGCAGGGAAAGTTCCTTCAGACATTCCCTCCTAGAGCATCCACACTCCTTCAGTCTGTTGTTCAATTTCTAGGTACAGCCTTTGCTGGCTTGTCTGCAAAGCTCTTCAAAGAACCCATGTCTGAGTGTGGCACACAATGGGCTGGGAATGCCTGAGCCCGTTCCCTCTCTTGCCTTTCCTATCTCTGAACACAAACATCACTTGTGGCAGCAGCAAGGGCTGCAGAGGAAAGGCCAGTGCATTAAGACAGCACATAATTGTCATCTCTGAGTTCCTGACATTAATCGTTTTACTTAAAGAAGGCAGCGGAATGGGCTTTTTTTTGTGTGTCCCCCCCACCTCAAGTGACAACATGCAGGAGATAGTCTGGATAAAACCCATAAAAATAATAATAATTAAAAAAAAAGACTCCAAATTTTTTGCTAATTAAAAGTAATGTGTTTTCCCATTTTTTGGCAATTTGATAACACAAAACACTTACTTGGGGGCCACAGGGGGAAACAAACTGAGACGGATAAAAAATGTTTTGTGTTCATCCAAGCAAGACTATGTTAATGCACATTATCCCATTAATGCACATCAACATCGGGAATAAGCGCGCCAATGCAAGCAAGAAGCATACACTTATCATCATTTGATAACATGTTTAATGACAGATTGACGGTTGATTTGCAAATGTGAACTGGCATCAATGTTGCTAACTTCAGCTTCTGCCGCCTCCTCTGCTATGCCAGCATATTTATGTGCATAATTTGATTTCGCAGCCACACTGTTAGTACATTTTTAATATTAACTATGCAAGAACAGACAGCCGAACTTAAGTTGCACTGATGGTTTGAGTTCATTAGATTGAAAAAGATGGGCAATGATGACAAAGATGGAGATGGCAGCGCAACATCAAAGAGGCAACACTTAACAAACACACTCCATTTTGAACAAACCGAACTAACACATTTCATGTTGTCGGCTGCAGCAGAGCCCTTATGTACAACAGCAAGAAAAAAATATGCTCCTGCCCTGGGCATGCTGACAGCAGCTCTGAGAGAGCTCACAGGCCCCTGGACACACAGGTGTGCGAGACTGCACTCGTGTTGCAGGTAAAGGGGCTGATTCTGGTCTGATGTCCAGTGACAACAACATAACTGAGCAGCCCCGCGCTGGAGCTGCTCCTGATTTCCATCGGTCCGAGCAGAGCCTGTTCCCACTCCCTCCCCTCACTCCCTTTTCACAGCTGTGATTCTTTATGACGAATAATAAAAAGATTTTGCTGAGAGCTCAGCTCTTGCCTGCATGATGTGCAGAGCAGAACTGCAAGTTCAGAAGCCCCGGGGCCTTGTGCTGCAAGGGGTGGGGTGTCCTTCCCGTGTCCCCAGAGCCAGGGAGCCCAGCACCACACGCTCCTGGTGACTTCCTCTCCTTTGGTGATCCTGGGCAATTCAATTCTACTCTAAAGGGAACATGTAGCAATGACCTGGGAGGAGAATATTTCATCCTCTGCTCACATTACTGTCTGGGCATATACTGCATCTAGTATGAATTTGCTTGTTGTGCTGCAATATATAATAAATTTGAGGCAGTAGCTTTATGGTGCAAGTTGTAATTTTAGATTTTATGATACAAACTGACCATCTGCAGGATTCTGACCGTATAACCCGAGCCACTCTGTGTAGACTATAACATTTACACCTCTGAATCACAGTGAAACTATGATTTAGACACACAATTAGATGGACCAGGTCCTCAACAATTCTCAGCCGTCTGAATTACTGCTGAATAGCCTGATAAACACACATCACACAGGCCTCTGTTCTGCAGAGCTTTTAGGAATGTTCTTAAGTTTGTCCCTAATCAGCAAAGCAGATTACACTTGCTGTTACTCCCAGACTACTCCTGGACCAGGAACCTCGGGTGCTTGGCACTGCACATGCAGAACCCGACCCTGCTGCTGGGACACCACGGAGGGATGGAGGGCTGGAGAGGGTCAGGGGTCATTAGGGAGCTGTGGGGGACATAAAGTATTGATTATTGAATTTAATCCTGGAAACACTTGCCAGACTGGGACACTGAGCGGGGGAGCAGAAAAGGACGTTGCATCAATCCTGACAGGACAGCAGCAGGAGCGTTCTTGGCACCCTGTCCTGGGGCAGCTCCTGAGCAAATGCCTCCTGCCAGGATGCTGACCTGGCCTAGCTGTAAAACTGCTTCCTTTAGTGTCTGCCATGAAAGAAACATGAAGGTTTCATTTCAGCACGATCTCTTGTGGAGGTCCGTGCTCTTTTTACAGAGACCTGCATTGCAGGGAGAACTAATCCTAATTCCTGCTACATTCGGTTAAAGGAGCTGTTAAGCAGCTCGACTGGCTGGTGTTGCACAGACTGAGCTTTGTGACTCCCAAAATGAGGAATGTCTGAGAAGACAAGTATCAACAAACATCCTGGAGACCCCTGGCATGGGTGTAGATGGATGTTTTTTAATCTAAACATTAGGGTCCAAACCCAAGAGCAGACGCTGCCCTGTGCAAGGGGCTGTATTGAAAGCAAGATGCTCTCTCTTAGGCACCAAATAATTTCCAGTGACGGGGCAGCAGGTAGATCCTGCTTAACCTAGTGAGGACACAAGAGATCTCAGAAGCTTTCTCAAAAGTGAAAGAACTTAAAAAAAAAAAAGAAAAAAAAAAGGGAGAAAAAGGGCCAGCAGAGACAAGTGCAAGAATGAGGCCACGCTCAGCTTGTTTTGTTGTCTTTTAAGATAACACCAGATCATCAGTGGGCGGTTTAGAGAGGCAGAGGAGCAGCAGGGTTTCCTGCCCGGCGAGCTGAGCAGCAGAGGAGGAGCCGGTCAGCCCGTCCCCAGCAGCCTCGATGATTGCCCTGTTAACAACCTCAGACTGCCTCCTCCTTACCTGGGCTTTGGCAACAATTAGAAATAAAAATATATCCCAGGGAGAGGGAGCTGTGGGCACTGCTCACTCCTGTGCATGGGCAGAGCAGAGGACACAAGTGCATTTCCAGGCTGGGAAAAGGCTCCCCCTGCCAGCCCGACCCTGGTGCGCTGAGGGGCATCGAGAGAGGGTGTGAAACACCCTCCAGCTCCACGTTTGCCCTCCAGGTTGACTGAGCTCCTGCTGTGACTGTGCACTCACAGCACTGGCTGTGGAGAGCTCCGAGAGCGGAGTCAGAGCCTGACACAGTTGGAAGAACCATTCGTTTTCTCAAGTCACAATTATCTCTGCTCCCACATTTGTGTCCTCTCTCCTGTCTCGTTTTAAGTAAGTTGCAATTCTCCCACTCCTGTTACTGAGTAGATGCAGATGCCACTTAGTTCCGTGTGATTTATAGCCAGTAGCTAATGTTCAGTTATAATTCCCCATTTTAGACATGAAAAATAGCTGGTAATGCTCAACACAAGGGCCTCTCAACAATGATATATAATTTAAAAATTAACACGAGGACAGAGGAGACATGGGATTTTGAACTAGGGACTCTCTCATTCAAAGGTTAAATCTCTACAAGGTGAGCTAAAGGAATTAGTTGAGTTATTAAGTGGATGCCTGTGTTCTATTTTCCCAGTACATTAGCTGTTGCAGCCTTTTCCAGTTCAGCTGTGTTCCGCCCCAGCATGTTCAAAGTGCAAATGCTCGTGGCACTGTGTTCACACATTTGCTTTTTTTTCAATGTCAAACAAACTGGAGCTTTGCAGAGCCAAAGGTCAGAGTGGAGGGTCCTTAAGAAAATCTCCTGGGAAATGATGTGATTGTTCTTATGTCTTTATTGTATATAAAATCAGGCTTCATACATGGCTCGTTCTTTTCAAGCATCTCAAAACTAGAAGTGAGTCATGACTCATTCCCGCAACACCTAAGTTATATAAGTGGTCTTGTTAATTTACTGGAATATCTTGCATAACTAATCATTTCTAGGATCAAACTCTGAAGCCTCTGAAACCTCTGAACTGTAAAGATCTTTAGAAACAGAGAAGTTAAATCCCAACCTCACACGATGAGTCAAGAGCAGAACAAGGGACAGAACCTGCCTCACCCGACTCGCTCTGCCAAATGCAAACCATAAACCCCACTTTTAGCACAGCTCAGCAATTCAGAAAACATGCAGGGAGAACAGGGAGCATAGAAAAGGAAAAGAGCTTGGCTATGGAGAGGTTTTGGATGTGGCATTCCTTTCCTGTCTCTCTGTCTTCACAATAAGATGCAGCTCATATCCTCAGTGTCTCCTGCTGCACTTTGGTTAATGGTCTCACTCCAGCGTCAAATATTACATTTATGGATTACAAATTTATTGACATTTGACATTTGCATCAGCTTTCACCTGATCAACAGGAGCTCTGACTGCCAAAGGGAGTTATTATGGAAGATTTCAGCAGCCATGGGAATGCCAAAAAGGTCATTAAATCATATCAGAAAAACAATGTGTTCGTAGCATTCATACGTTTAGTCTTGCCAGTAAATCTTCTGGTTGATGCTTGGACCACCTACTGATGATACTCAAAGAAAAGGAGAAACAGGGAGAATCGAAGAGATGAATTAAATTAAAACCAAATGACATGATGCCTGGCACAGTGGGATCTTTAATTTTCTACTCTATGACTCCGGAATAAGCAAAAAAAGCAAAACAAAGCACAGTGGCTTGACTTTATCTGAGTGAATTCCCTCCATATAGGCAGGGCTTAACTAAATAATCCTGAGTAATGTGTGTACCCCACATTATTGCATGAGATTTGTATGTGGGAGGTGCAGGATTCAGAAAACATATGGCACATGGAAAACAAATGACAGGGTGTGCTTTTACACTCATTTTGACTATACTTATCACTCGTGTTGATATTTTTTTCCAGACATGAAATATGAATGTAGGAACTTTCACCCTAATCTCTTTGGAAAAATACTGAGAGTTATTTTTTTTGTGCATTTGTGATTTACAGAAGAAGGCCACCACATAATTCCTGGGAGCAAAGACAGTGTTTTAAAAACACCCACCAAATAAACAGAATTACCTCCCTCATAGTTTTTTCTCTGGATGACAAACCTGGGTCTTGCTCCATAAAAAACCCAAAGCCAGAGTATTAGGGCTCCATGGGATTATGGAGGGAAGTGAGTTACTGAACTGGAAGCCCACCCACAGTCTGTGTGTGCATGTCTAGTCCAGGGTGAGCTTCCCTGAGGGCTGAGAGGGCAGGAAGGAAGGGCTGACTTTGCCCTTCTCTGGTGGAAGAGCAGTGTGTTCACTTCACATGAACACAGGCAGAAACAGCCCACAGCACTGTCACATCCCAGAGGGACTGGGGCATTGTCACATCCCAGAGGGACTCTTCTTCTTGATGGCCCTTGGGATGTAGATCAAGGGGTGGGAAAAGGCAATGCCAGTCTTTTTAGTCGCCCTGTAAAGGAAGTTGGTAGCCCTGAGGATGCAGTTCCAAGGGTGATCAGTGCCAGCAGCTTGTCTTGACCCCAGAAACACAGTTGGTGTGTAGCCCCTGCTGTGCTTGGAGCACTGACTGATGCACATGTGGCTACAGGGAGTACAGAGAGCACATGAGGAGTGGCAGAGGCAGTCAGGGAACTCAGCAGAAAGGTTTTTCCAAATCTTGGTTTGACATGAGAGAGAAGTGGAGGGGTGGAGCTGTGTGATGGAGATCTCACCCAGCAGCTGAGCACCACACCAGGGTTACCTGGACTGAGATACTCTCAGTAGTCTCTGTGGTTTGTGATTCAGACTCGGGGGTTTTCAGAAATAAGGATTATTTGTGAGTTTTCAGTAAATGACTGTGAAAACAGCAGGTTCACATCGGAGTTTCAACAGTTCTCCAAGAGGAGAGGGCACAACCACTTCTGTCTGCACACAGTGTGCTTTGGAGTTTGAGAAAAGCTGAAAGCAAACCCCAAAGGGATCAAACTAGTATTTCATGTGCAACAGAACAAGCAGCTTTGCCTCCTCTGAATTACTGGTCCGTGCTTGGCTGAGCTCTGCAGTGAGACTGCGAGTCCTGCTCTGCACACAGTGCAGACAGAAATCCTTTGAGTGGCATTTTTATTGTGCCATGGGAAACTCCCAGGGAAAGCCAAACGAATAAAGTGGAAACGGAATAAAGTGGGATGCCCTTAGGACTGGGGGTTTGAGATCCCTTCTGGGTGTGATTCCTTCCTTAGCCATGTGCAAAGAGCAAGTGTAAAGGCTCAGCATGGCTCTGACTGCCATGGCTGGTTTGTAAATCCCTGCCCTGGGACAGGCACCTTCAGAGCTCACTCCAACAGGCCCCGTGGTGGTGCCCAATTTTCTGTAGCTGCCAGGAAGGTCTCTTGCATGTTCTCTGCAGCTCTGGGTGCAGGGATAAAATCATCTTCTCCAGCTGAAGGAGTGCCTGAACTGTAAACTGGAGACTGGGAGAGTGTTCTGGGAATGGCACCACATGTCTGTCCTGTTATTCCTTCACACTACTCGTGGTCAAACACCTTTCCCAGATCTTCGTTCACAAAGACTGGCCACTTACTTACTCGTGGTCAGAGGCAGGATGGACACATGGACTGTTGGCCTAACCCTGTATGGCTTTTCTGGTGTTCTTATCTCACTACTATTCAGCTTTCTGAGAAGAGCAGAAAAATGTCATAACAAAAGTCTTTGCAGTGTTCAGCTGTCTGGCACATCTCCTGGTACAAAGCCTTGTGCAGACTCAGGACTAGGGAATAGAACATGAACACAAAACATGGCACTCGTTCACTTATAGCTGGAGGCTACAGGCACAGAGGAAGCTCAGCCTGGCAGTGATGCAGGGAGGGAATGTCCCTGGTGGGGCCAGGAAAGCTCCCTCAAGCACAAGGGCTTTTGGAGCTTGAGGCAGTGGAATATGGGCTCGACCTTCAGCAGACGGTGCAGAGCCTCTGGGAGAGCAGGAGAAAAGGGGAACAAAAGAGCACGTGGAGTCGTGGCCTTTCTGATCTCTCTGTTTTGGGTGAGCTTGGAGGCTCTTTTGGTTCTCCAGTGCAGCCCAAACCCACCATTTCCACACCCTGCTGGAGCTGTTGTGCAGTCGTGTTAATCATGGGTGAGTGTGGCTGTAGAAAGGGAAAACAGAGATGCTGAGAATGCCCTGGTAAACCATGTCCCTGTGTCCTCTTGGCCTGTCTGCCTTGCCTTGCTGTGGGCACAGTTTCCATGCTGGTCACTTGGTAATAAATCAAAAAGAGATTGCTGGAGTACAGGGGCATGGGAACGCTGAGCATCCATTCACTCTGAGGCCTGGAATCCTCTGCAGGACAGGCTTCCCAAAGGATGAATTCCTTCTCCTTCTTCCACACCCCCTCTGCTGCAGAATAGCACTGAGCAAATGGTCTTGGCTGGCCTGAATAAAGTCTGGTGAAGGGAGGCAGAACCTGCCCAGCACAGACCACTCTGCTGCTTGGTCTGAGGCAGCTGCTGCAGGAGGTGGAGTGGAGGAACAACCACATCAAAGCCACTCCAGTCACCTCTCCTTTCCTTTCAAAAATGTCACTGCGGCACCCTCCACTTTCTCTAACAATGTTTATCATTGTTCTTCGATTGTCTGGGACAATAAATGGTTAGAAATGAGCATATATCACCAGGAAATCTCTGCCTGCCCCTTCCCCCAAGCAGTGTCATAAAAACGTACAAATTCACATTAATAATGAAGTGCATTTCCCCGAGAAGCCACTGTGTATCTCAGGGAGAGCAGGGAAGGTGGCAGTTGCTGCAGAGTTTCCTATTAAAGAGCAGAGCAAATACTCATAAATCTGATGAGGGGCCAAAGCACATGTTAGGGCTGTCTCCCTCTTAATGGAACCTTTTCTGAAATGAAAAAAATATATATCTCGATACATTCAGGGTATTCATTAGACATGACAACCTCCTCCACTCCCACCCCTCCCTCCCCCACTGCTGCATGAGCTGACCCCCGGCAGCAGAGCTGGCTCTGAGTGCTGGCAAGGAGGGATTTTGGAGGGGAGGAGGAACTGGTTTGTTTTAATAAAGGGATTGTGTAAATTTAGTACAATGGACAAGTCCCTGGCTGGCCCCATCTTCCTCCTTCCCTGCACTGCAGCAGCTGATTCCCAATCCGTGTTTCTCCGGGCTGCCCGGGCTCTGCCATGTCCCACAGCCATGTCATCCCAAGTGTCCACCTGCCGGGAAGGAGAGCCCAGAGAGCCAGCACTGCACCCAGAGCAGGATCCCTCTGGCAGGAGACCTTTCCTACCACCTCAGTGAGAGCTTGGCCAACTCCTGCTCTTGGGGAAACTGGATTCTCCAGACACTGGGAGAGGCAGGAGGAGCATCAGTCCTTGGCTTGCCCAGGGCTGTGATTTTGCTGCCTTGTGTGGTGCCTTAATGTTCTCCCAGGCCGGAGACTCAGGCACTGCTGCCCCTTCCTGAGATGAGATGCTCTTGGAAAAGAAACCCCATCCCATGTGAGACCCGAGCTCTGTGTGTTCTGCCTCATCCCTGCTCTGGCAGGCCCTGAGTTGGAGCTGCCCTGGTGCAGATCCTGCCTGACCCTGCTGAGGTGTGAAAGCCAATGCAGAGGCTGATCCTTCCTCCCATGGACCTGCCTGCAGGCACAAACACACCCAGCTCTGAATGGAGATGGGAGGAGACGGCAGAATGAGGCCTGAAGACTACAGCTTAATAATCATGAATTATCTGTTCATTATCCCAATAAATAGTGAAAAATCTCTTCCTCCTTTCCTCCTCCCATAAAGTCATATCTATAATTTTCCTCATTTTCCATCTGTGCTCCATCATATTTGCACTGAGTGATCATCCTGCTAAATTACATTATTTTTATTGAAAGGTGCTTTGCAGGGCTGGATACTGCTCATGTCTTTTCCTTTTGTTATTGATCTTTGTGATTTGATTGCTGAGGTGTAAAATGTATAAACAGGACTCAGATACCCTTCCTTTGAAATCTCACTGGGTAAAAATGTTCTGCTATAGATTATGAAGGCTGTAGCATTTAATAATATCAGGCACAGTAAGGAGAAGGCAAGATTTTGATATCCTTATGAATACTGAATGCTTGAGAAAGGAGGTGCTATTCAAGGTCAGTTAAAATCTGGTTGAAATACTTAAAAGTTGCTGTTTCCTTGTGAGCAGCAGAGTTCCTGCCTTGGAACTGTCATATGCAGTGTGCTTATACAGAGCCCAGGAACAAAAAAGGGATTGACCCAGTGGGTTGGAAGCTCTAATGCGAATGTTAAATAATATTAATCTTAATAGCAACCTGTAGTATTCATAAAAAGCCAGTAAATCTGCCCTGATATATCTGTGCTGGCACAGTCTGATGTATCATCTGGCCTGACCCTGCTCTCAGGGAAGGCAGGAACACACTATTACTGGTTTTACAAGGACAATGGCTGGATTGGAAAAAAGTGCTATCCAGGAAAATTTTGAGGATTTAAAAATGTTCATGTAAAAAAAACCCCAAAACCCAATCTACCACTTTGGGGAAAGACTGAAAAATGTCAAAGGACTGGGGGAGCTGAGGCTTCACCAGAACAGCACTGTTTTGAGGGAGGAGTGATGGGTTGGAGGTAGATCCTTGCTGGCAGTGGCAGAAAGGCCAACCTGTTCCTTTTCCTGCCTCTGCCTCCTCTCCTTCGTAGCGCTCAGCAATTTTACCCACTTGATCCCATCAAAAGTCTATTTTAAAATGAGACTTCCCCACAGAAAGTTTTCCCCATTGAGAAGCCACCATTTTCCAAAGGGATGTTGTCAGAGAAGTCCCATCTGAACGGAATAATCAAGACTTCCCTGCGATGAAGCCTCTTTTTCTGGCTGATAACGTGGTGAGCACAAACCTTGGCTTGGCTGGTAAATCCTGCTCAGAGAACTGTGGTGGAACCACTGCAGGCAGCCACATCCCAGCACGGCCCCTTCTCCTGAAAGGCTCTCTCAGCTTTTCACATTTGTTGCTAAGAAGAAATGAAAGCTGAAGAGCAGAGAGAGCTAAATTCTCTAAAATATAGTTTTGGGCTACTAATTCAGTGATTTTCCTTGACCATGTAACACCCATGTTGGCTAATAGTGGAATCTGATGTTCAGAGCAGCTCCTGCTGCTTCAGAGGGATGAGAAAATAAAATCCACAGAAGGAAAAAAAAAAATCTTCTATTTTGGTATACTTAACACATACAGTTATCTACGTGTCCTATATATCATTTAACAAATTGCTTTGCAATTCTTACAGGGCGTGGTATAATGACTGATTTAAAATCACTGCATTGCTTAAACTGCATTGTTCTTCATCAAGTTGAGTCATTTTTATGTGAAGTGTCAAGCTCTCTAACAAATAACTGCTGCCAGACAAATCAAGTTCCTCATCTTAAAGCTACGGCTAAATAGTTTATAGCTTTAATCTGCTCACTGAGGTGTGCAGTCTATGACAGTAATTATAAATGCAAGGAGAAATTATAGCTGAATGCTTTAACTGCATTAGGAGCCATTTGATGAACAATCATGATTGCCTGCTCATTTTCAACAATAGAGGGCAAGTTAGTGTCAGTGCATTAGAGGATTTTCAGTTCTGCTCTGCTCTTTCTTCCATTTACCACAGAATGTCAGTTGTCTCCTATAAAGTAGGGGAAAAAAAAAAGCGCCGGAGAAGCTTTAAACTTGATGGTTAAAAAAAAGACAAAGGAGGAAACTGAGAGAAAAACTGTTTATCATTATGACTCATTTTTTTTTTGAGTTTTGCAGCAGCCTTACTTTCAATTTAGTTCATCTCAGGTAGCTGCCTGTTTGCCTATCAGGGTCCTTTGAAACAGAAATCTTCCCCATCAAGTCAGTAAATTTGACTTCACGGAGACTTATTTCTGAAAAAAGTAGTAGCTAAGGCCACAGAGAGCCTCAGTTAGTGCCCAGTTTCGAGCCAATCTCACCTGGCTCTAAAGTGAAAAATACAATTCTGCCTTGCCTTTTTCCTCAGAAAAACATAAAAATTCTAATTTAGTTGAAAAAAAGGAGCAAATGCTCTTCAAAGGTAGAAGTCAACATACAAATTACTTCTAATTAAAGCCATGTTCCCTAATGTTTATGGGTTTTCTTTGAAGAATAGCAATAAAAACAAATTTGAAGTGGGTTAAATGAAAGAGAATAGAGATGTCTGATTGTTGTATATTACACATAATCTTACTTTATATTACTAAACCCATATCAGTTAGAGGAATTCAAGAAAACACCAAAGATGAATATAAAATAGATAGATATGTCTTTACATTTAAGAAGAATTTATAGCAAATTTCTTACAAACAGCCTCACAGAGGTCTTAAAAATAAATCTATATACATAACACATTTTTCTACAGTACTAACCCAGATTATTAATTTATATTTTTAATGATAGCTAACATTTGAAAATATAACCTCTAATAGTAAATGCTGTTGAAATATAAAGTACGTTATGTATTTCTATACTTCAGGTACACTTTCCACTGTTTTATTTCCATTTATTTCAATATATATTCTCTATTTTTTATTTTTATTTCACCACAGTATTGCCAAGAAGAAGGAAGCACAGACTTCTGTGTGTGTTTTAAGGCTCTCAGCTTCATATTCCTTGTTCCTAAATACTGTGCTCTCCTCTAGGTTATTATTCAAATGTCTACTGGATCTCAAAAAAATAACATGGTGAGGATAAGCAAACTCTAAAAATCCCTGTGATTTGATTTAGTCTCCTTGCAGATCTCAGGAAGAATCCATCTGAATGAACTCTGGCCTCCCCACTCCCAACCCAGTGAGAACTTCGGGAGGCTTCACGGCTCCAAAACTGTAATAAAATCTTTACAATGCCATCCCAAATACCCCATAATTTCAGACAATTTGTGTTATCATGCATACCAACCGAAATTATAGCTCCAGATAACAGTGCTATCACTCTGCCATTGCAATTTAAATATATTTTTCCGAAGGTAAGATACAACCTGCATCTCGATATAAATTAGAAATGGATGAGTATTAAGAGGACAGCAATTTCTCGGTATCCAGAGGCAGGAAGGACAGTGCCTTATTTATGTAGTTACACATCACCTGAATAATATGTCTGTGTGCAGGTTATTACAATGCAGAAACCACTTTTTTTTTTTTGCCTTGGAGATTTCCCCCCCTCCCCTTTGTATTTGTTCCTCAAATCCTCAGCAATGTGTTTGTAGAGGTGGGTGTTTGGTTTGCCTCTTAGTAATAACACCGTGCTTTTAAGACCAAATCTGAAACATTTGTCATGTATTAAAGCCCTGAATGTGCCCAAATAACTGTTGTATTTAATATATTTGGCAGACAGCTTTTGTTTGATAGTTCCCAAATTATTAGTTTGCTCTAATATCTCCTGTGTGAAAACTATGAATGGCAGAGTCTTAATAACCATTAACTGGTGGGGAAGGAAATAAAGTATGGTCTGTGTTTTCCTGCCCAACCTGTCTGGCATTTGTCAGGTATGTTGATTTTGAATGGCCAGGTAAACAAGGAACATTTGTTTGTTGAGTTCTAATGTTGTGTTAAATCCCAAAATAGAAACTGGAGGGTATTAGGCCTGTTTGGAAAGCAAACTCCTTTTGAGTTAGATGGCTAAAATATGCAGAAATAAATCTATCCCAGTGCAGACAGCATGTACAAGATGGATGCAAAACTTAAATCTTACTGCACTTGAACACTGATGTTGTTGTCCACAGTAACAGCTTCTATTACCCATCCCAAAGTAACCCTTTGATTAGTGGTTTAAATTATTCAAAAGTAGCCTTTTTAATGGAGCTGAAGTGACGCAGAGCCCTTGTGCTGGCTCTGTCCACACAAAGTGTTTCCTAAAGCTTCATGAATATTTGCAGCCAACACATGTGAGGTCTGCACACAAGCGGGTATTCAGCCCCTGCGCCCTCAATTAGCCAGAGAATGGCCACAATAACTGGGGGATCGGTGCAAACTCACAACACATCTTTAATTTTGACTCTCTGATGAATTCATTTTCCCGATGTTATTCAAGTAAGGAACATGTTGGAGAAACCCTGAATCTGCACGTGATTATTCTGTGAACAGAAGCAGAGCCTGAGTCTGCTGGAGGAATTGCTGGGAATGACTAAACAGAGCCTTCCTGCAAAAAAACCCCGTTAGAACAAAAAACTTCTATTTGGACTTTAGGTTGATGTTCTGCATATTTATTTAAATCAAGAATATTCAAGTTGGTGAATCAAGTAAAATTAAAAATGCAAAAAATGGTGTGTCATCTGAATATTACATTACATGTTATAAACATTGGTTGTGGCAACTGGTGTATCTTTCAGCAAAAAATAGCAACACTAATGTAAGAAGTATCCTACTAACAGGGCTTGGAAATATTAAGCTTGTAAAAAATCTAGCTGCTTTCTCAATTAAGCTTTAACCCCCCCCCGGTTATACCCAAACTTGCACTGAAGTCAGCGATGTTTATGGATTGACTCCCACCAAACATGAAGTGAAACAGAATCAAACATCTTCAAGATTAAAAAAGGAATGATGGAGAGAGAGGTTAAAATGATGTGACAAAAGAGGCCACTCACAGTAGCAAGTGTTTAAGAAAGTGTAAAATATTAAAATATTTTACAAAACTGAACATCCAAATATCAACAGAAGAATAACTGAACTTTAGATAGGAACTTTTCAGAGTGATTGGTAGATTTTAGAGGCTGTGTTTGAGATTATGAGAAACTTGGAATAATTGAGATTTTGCTAATTTGACTTTTGAATTGTCTTCTTTTTCCCCACCAAAATTAGATTTACTGGTGTGTCAGCACTGAAAGAGGTAATAACCTTTTGGGTTTCAGTGCTCTTTATCTGCTTTTTTTCACTCTCACTGCAAAGAGTAGATCTAAGTCCTTGCATTCCATACAGAAGTGCGTCAGATGTGAAATGATTTATTCTTAGAAACAAAAGAGAACTGGGAAAAAAGCTATTTTGAACATATTAATAAGCAGCAACTTTTCTCTATAGGGCAGTGTGGTTCTGCATTTACCAAGCTCTCTTCTTGAAAACACTATAAAATGGATAAGTACATGTGCTTAGATTAACGGCGCAGAAGCACGTTATGCATTTTATACTGTTTTCCTACATTAAGAAAGTACGAAGTTCTTATGGAGCCTCCTTAAAACGATGAAATTAAAACTCACTATAGAGCATGCATACCTTAAGAGTTATTCTTCATCCACTTCTGCTACAAATTGTGAATGGTGTTCTGGTGACTTGCTGTGTGTTTTGCTTAGATGAAGTTTTACTGCATGTTTGCTTGCAAATGTCCGACAGCACAACTTACATTTGAACTTAGAGTCTGTGTCCTCTTCCCCAGCTATTGTTTCAGGAGATCTTTGAACTGAAACTCTGGAGATTTCTTGCTCTACCTTGGTTTGCTGCTCCACAGCCAGCCTGTTCATGTCTTTCATTTGGAAACCTAGGTGGGATTCTAAGTGGCTAATGTAGGTAGATGGGGTTCGGAACTGAGATGCACAGTCGCTGCAATAAAAGACTGGATGTCCTTTGTCCATGTTTTTCAAAAACTTTGTTCCTCCGGTTTTTCTAAGCTGATACTTGACATTTGCCAACCAGTGGCTGATGGTGGTCATCGACAGTCCAGTGAATTTGGAAATCTGCATGCGCTCCTGCGGGCCTAGATCAGACAATAAATATTTACCTTCAGATGTCTGGAAGAGGCTGGAAGCAAACTGAGCTTGCAAAATGAGAAGATGCTGAGGGTTCCAGTTTGACTGTCTGCCCTTCCTTTTATGCAGAGTGGAGACTTCTGCTGAGACATCCTCGAAGCGTCGGACATCTATTTCCAACTTCATGGACGGGATCCTTGAAGATGCAGCAGGTTTTGGTGTAGTAGCTTTGGGAAGAACTTTGACCATGTCAGCGATGTCAGACAGAGCATGTTTTTGAGGTGGAGAAGTACAAGATTGTGCTTGGGCTGATTCAGCTTTCTTGCCTTTGGATTTGGTCAGGTCAATAGGCTGATCATTGTTTTCAAACAAATAGTGCCTGGATACACTGGCAGGCTTTGGTGGGGTTGGAGCAGGAGATAAAACCGGCTTCTCCATCATATTTAGATTAGTTTTGTGGAACATGGAAATTGTGCTAGAGCTGGGGCTGCAGTTGGACTGAGGCTGTAAAGGCTCAGTGGCTTTGCCCAAGTGATTGTTCAGCACCGACTGCAGCGCGCTGAGGGGGTTGACACAAGGCAGCTCCGAGGAGTGGTTGGCAGCAGCACAACCATTGCTAAGAGAAGCTGCTGGTGGTTCCTTGAGGACTGGTTTTTCTTTTCCACTGTCCTCTTTAATTTTGTCTTCTTCTTTCAAGGGACATGGTTCTGTCTTTTTTGGCTCCACAGAGGTTTCAGGTTTGAGGGGAGGTTCTCTCTCGCTCTGGCTGAGTGGGGCCGGCTCAGCCTGGACACCCTCTTTAGCATAGTCCTTCTGCACCTCCTCCTTGTCATCAGCCTCCTTCTTCACTTGAGTGCACTGGGCCACATTTGCTGAGATAGGAACCAGAGGCATCACCTTCCATTTGGGCGCTATGGGCCTCAGTTTATTGGTCATTGTGGGCCTGATTTGCAGCACTTGGGATCCCACAGGCAAAGACGGCTTAGCTCCCTCTGAGAGCTGGTAGGCTGCGTGGATGCTGGGATATGCACTCCAGCTGGGAGCTCCGTTCTGAGCTTTGTTGATGGCTGTTGTGACAGTGTTCTCCAAGGACTTTAAAATGTCCCCACCACCCTTTGAACCATCTTCTAAATCCTCTTCTCTGAGGTACTGGTATTTCATTGTGGGATCTAGTGGTTTCTGAAGAGTGTCTTCGTACTCCTCAGTTTTTACTGCTTTCTCATCTTTATTTGCATCCTCAGCTTTATCTTTTTTACTTTCCTTTTTCAGTTCAGAGGTGGGAGCCGTGCACTCTGCAGATGATTTAATGGTCGATTTTGAACCCGGGCTGTCATTGGCTGGTGCCTCAGACAGCGATTGCATTTTTTCCACAGCTAAAGGATCCAGAACAAGCTGCTTTCCTTTCTTTGAAGCCGAACTCGTGACTTTCAAGAAATGGCCCGTGACCATCATGTGGGTCGTGAGCTGCTGCAAGGTGTCATGGGAACTTCCACATTCCATGCACTTCAGAATCTGGGATTTGCAGGCCTCGAACTGCCAGGTGTAGCTGGCACCGTTCTGGTACCCGTAGCGGTTGTTGGATGACAACTGCAGGTTGGCATTCTTCTGAGGAGAAAAGGTATCCGAGAAAGACCCCGTCGTGGAGTCGGGGGAGCAAGGCCTGTTCACATCAAACACACGTTTCTTTGCTGGAGTGACCATTTTGGAAGAAATGGTTGGTACCGGCTCCTTCAAAGGCACTTTTTGGTAATGTTTTGTTTTGATCATATGAACACTCAGATCTTGAAGGGAATCAAAAGAGTCACCACAGAACATACACTTCAGGACTTTTTGTGCATCTTCCTTGTCCATGTCCTGGAAGGCCCTTTTTCGGGGCTTTGAGTAGCTGGTAGGTCTGTGCTTGTCCTTTTTGTGGTTGTCATCTTGGTAGTGGCCTGTCTCGTTCATGTGGACCGTGAGCTCCACCAGGGTGTCGTAGGCAGCGCTGCACTGCCGGCAGCGGAACCGGCTGGCGCCCGTGAACACCGTCCCACACATCTTGCTGCTCTGCCTGTACAGCTGCACCGAGCTGAACAGGTTGGGCTTGGACACAGGCCTGGAAGGCAAGTTCTGCTGCAGGCTTTTGGACAGCGCATCTTGGTGCCAATCAAAGTCAGCTTTGTTCCCTCCGTTTCTGTTGTCGCAACTCCGCTTCTCGGAGTTGGACAACTTGAAACCCAGCCCCAGGCCTGTCCAGTAAGAGTCTGACAGGATGTTGGCATAGACAGCTGTCATTTTGTCCATGCAGTCATGTGCTTCACTCTGGGATTTGGAATGGGCGGTGGATTTTGGGTCCTGTGGCTCTCTAGAGCAAATGCTTTTAATATCTGCCACATGGTCACTACCATCACTCAGCAGTGATTCATTCTCTGCATCCTGGTTGGATATATGGCTGACAGGGGAGTTCTGGAAGCTAAAGTTCCCTTTCTGCTCAGGACCCATGTCATGTTCCTCATCCGTGCCAGTGTCATTGCTGCCCTGGAGCTGAGCAGTTGAGTTGTCGTCATCGTCTTCTTCCTCCTCCTTTATATCCTCCTCTTCCTTTAAATCTTCCTCTTGGACATAACCTGAAATGTAATGTCAATATATGAAATAACCTGGTAAAGGAGAATGCTCCAGTTTGAGCTTCCTAATTTCACTATGTGTTTTCTTTACTGGGTTTTGTTTTAATCCAAAACTATGCCAATAGCTGTAGACTAAAAAAGCCAAATGATGTCTCTTTTTGTGAAGGTTGCTGCATTCTGTTGGCAGATGATCATAATTCTTTATAACTGCCAGAGATTCCAAGTTAATAATTTTCCTGTCAGGGGAGTATAATTCTAACTGTTCTGTAATGGGACAGTTGGAAAATTCATATGTAAGTATTTAAAGTTTATACTAAAAGCTTCAATTCTGTGAAATTGTTTTTAGCCTCAGTGAGAGAAAGGGTGGAATTGGCAAGGAAAGGAAGAAAAATAGGTCCCATAATCTTCCTGGTTCAGAGCATCATGTAGGTACAGTCACCTCTTGCCATTTGATCACCTAAAAATGCACTGTAGAATGTACACAAATAATTTATACGTCAAAATACAGGATATGAGAGCATTAATAGGCATAAGTGGAACTCTTTTGTTTATAAAAGTAATGTACTGAGTAGCATAAAAACAAATTGTGCTTCAGTGAAAACAAATCCACAAATTTCAGGTCAAGAACCCTTGGAAGTTACAGCAGAGTATTAAGATATGACAGAGGAAAACCAAAGTTAACTGTAAAACTGGAAAAAATAGAACAAACCTGGAAGGATTTTATTTGACAAATTAACTATTTCATTACTAAGATGAACTTGACACTGGAAGAACTGTAAATTTGAAGTTAATTAAGAAATTCAGGTATTGGGTTTTTGGGGGGTTTTCTCATCAGAATTTCAGAATCTCAGGTCTTCCCAGGAGATTTGTTGATGAACTTTTCTCCAGGCTGCTTTGGTGTGTTTCCTTAATATCTAGATTTTTCTATCAGGTAATCATGTAAAAAAAAAAAAATTAAAAAAACCTAACCCCCCCAAATCAAAGCTGCCCTTAATAAAATAAAATAATAAAATAAAATAACATTTTAGTAGTTGTAGTTGCAAGGAAACCCTGAAAGCTCAGAGTGCACAAGGAGCTGGACTTCGATGATCCTCATGGGTCCCTTCCAACTCAGGATATTCTAAATTAGACTAAAAGTGTTACTTGTTTAAAATCCAATTCCTTCCCATTTTCTGAGACAGGCCATTTTATGGCTCTTTAAGAGCCTGGCTTACTTTGCTTCCTTGAATTTGGTACTCCTGAACAAATGATATCCTCTTAGCAAATCAAAAGGGATGGGCAGGAAAGGTAGAAATGTTTTGAGTGCCATCTGGGCAAAGCCCTCCACAGTTTTTCCATTGGTGTGTTTCAGTTTTCCAATCTATTTCCATGTGTATCTCACCCCTTCCAACACATTTGCCACCAAGCCAAAGAGACCAGGATTAGAGGAACCATTCCCTGGATGAAGCTGCAGCATAAGAAGAGGGAGATGATGGCTCTCTGTGGATGGGCAAAGAAACCCCTGTGAGACATCTTTCCTACACCCTTCCCATGGGTTTAGGAGCTCCACTGATCACTCTGGCTTAGAGCCAGGCTTGGCTTATTGCAGGGCTGGTCCCAGACAGCTTCACAACCAAATACAACAGCAAATGGCCTTTAGCACAATAAAATAGTAACCACGGAGTAGTGGCAACACTGTGCTGTCCAGCAGATGCTTTCAGCAAAGAAGATGAATATTAAATATGAAGTGCTAAATACTCAAAAATACTCCTTTCAGGAGCGTGCTGGGTCACCTCAAGTATCAGCAGCCCCACGACCAGGTGACCAGACTGAAGCAGCAGTAAAGACAACGCTGAGCTCAGTATTTTTTCCTCCTCCTTACACTTTTTCCCTGATAACCAGGTGCTACTTCCCCTTTCTCCTGTGCTTTTCAGAGGGACAAGGAGAAGGGAGGAGCAGGGAGATGGCAGAAGCTCCTGCCCAAGAGGAGCAGTGACCGGTCCCACCCCAGCCTGGGGTGCTGCACCAGAGAGGGCTCACAGTGCCAGGCACAGCACAACAAAACCAGGGAGGGAATCCAAGGAAGGAATCAGACAAAACAGACAACAAAGAGCTCTCACACCCTTTGGGTCGGTGCAAATCTGCTTCTCCGTTTCAGCATCAATTCTTTGAATGCTATTAACCCATGTCTCACCAGAAGGGAAGTTTTTTCTTTGGAAGACATGTACAGTAATTTCTTCCCCACAGTATCCTTTGTCCTTCTAAAAGGATTTACTAGGAAGAGTTGAAATACCAGACAGCTGCACATCCCCCACAATACAGATAAAATTTGCTGCTTAATTAGGCATTGACATGTTTACTATAACCTTTACAGAAGAGTAACTTGTGCTGAGAAATCCTCTTTTTTTTCTCTCTAAGATACTGACACAATCTCATGTAAGTGGTAAAAGTAACCAGTTCCAGTATCTGAAAGGAGTCTACAAGGAACTGGAGAGGGATTTTTCATCAGGAACTGTAGTGACAGGACAAGGGGGAATGGCTTCAGACTGAAAGAGGGGAAATTTAGATGAGATATTAGGAAAAAATCCTGCCCTGTGAGGGTGGGGAGACCCTGGCACAGGTTGCCCAGAGAAGCTGTGGCTGCCCCATCCCTGGAAGTGTCCAAGGCCAGGTTGGATGCAGCTTGGAGCAACCTGGGATAGTAGGAGATGTCCCTGCCCATGGCAGGGGGTGGAACAGGGTGAGCTTTAAGGTCTCTCCCAACCCAGACCATTCTGTGACTCTGTGATTTTTAACTTACCAGAAAGCACCATCAAAATTTCACAAAACCAGCAGTCACATCTGTTTTAATGGTTTAGGGGTTTGGGCAGCTTTGAAAATCCATTTCAGTATCCTCCTTGTAAAACCATTTCTGTTTATGTAAATGATTTAAATTGCTGTGGGCATTTTAAGGACAGTGGAGACCAGTTTTACAAGACAACCAAGGGTACAAGACATGAACGTGTCCTTCCAACAGGGTTTTTTAGTACCATTTCATCGGACATGAAGTTTGATCTGAAGTGATGTAGCTAGTTAACAGAAACAACATTAATTTAAGTGGACTTTGCATTATTTATTTTATAAGTAAAGGGTGTCTTCAGCCTGCACACCCACATGCTTTAAATGCAGAGTCTGTAAT
Source organism: Platyrinchus mystaceus (assembly GCA_035041135.1). Classification (NCBI taxonomy): domain Eukaryota; kingdom Metazoa; phylum Chordata; class Aves; order Passeriformes; family Tyrannidae; genus Platyrinchus; species Platyrinchus mystaceus. The sequence goes on from JAWWLV010000057.1 coordinate 12,909,639, forward strand.
AAGTAGCATAAATTTTGCACGTCGTACTGATGTCCATGTAATAAATTGTTGAGTGACCTGTTCTCTTCCCACCAGTCCTCCCCCAGGCTTATTCTGACATTCCAAACCTCTGAGATGTTCGTACATAGCTGTTTTGCAGGGGAAAAAAATTAAAATTAAAGGAATCCAAACTCAATAAACAGATGAACAGCTTCCTCTTTTTCCCAGATGAGAATTTTCCCCACCAAAATTAAACAGGCCCAGGCAGTTGGAAGATGGGCAACGTGCACTCCTGAAGAATTGGGGGACTGAAATTTTAATATCATTAGGACTGGACAAAACCGAGGAGCTTCAAAGCATCGAATGGAAGCAGTTTCTGGCTTCCTAAATGGAAATACAGCGCTTGGTTTAGTGCTGATTTATCCCAAGACAAAGTATGTCAAAACCACAACATCAGTAAGGAGAACATTATCATATGGATAAAAATCACAAATTCAACTCTAAATTATTTGGGGTTTTAAAATTTTGCTCTGTGCCTTTGTGATGTAATTCATGGTAACTTCAGAAAGCTGCTTGTCTAGGAAAAGGGGCTGCAATAAACAGCTGATTCTTTATTCTTTGAAAGAGAACACTTTCTTAGCTGTTTCTAGACTATTTCCACAGAGGAGCTAAAAGAAAATAGGTCCAGTTAACAAACCTGCAAAAACTCTGAGTGGAAGGGTCTAAAGCCACCCACATCCACCTGGAGCCTTGGCCTTTCCCTGCAGGCAGCACCAACCCAGCTCCCAGTGGTGCTGGATCCAGGACTGATATTCCAGCCTCTCACCTGTAACTGGCCCCACGTTATACATCATTCCTGACCTGGAACTGTAGAGTGTCAGTACATCTTTTTTTAAAACATATTCATCCTGACTGTTAACTTTTCCAACAGTGGATACCATTTTCCCTCAGATTTGGTCTTTTTCCATGTAGAGAAACATTTCTTTTAAAAAAAAAATATATATATATATATATACATACATGTTCCTTTCCAAGACTGGAAAACTTATCTTTTGCCAAGAGAAGGGACAGTGAATCATTGTCCAGAACAACACTGCTAATCCATGTAAAACCCATGCACCATCTGCACTTCTTCAGACACATATATTCCAGTTTTACTTGAAACACCACCATCAGTGGAGCAATCTCACAGTGCTAGAAGGTAATCTTGTTTCCTTCTTGTCTGGCTCCAGCTCAAACATCTTTTTGTGTTTGGCAGAAACTGTTTTCTTTCTCTGAAGTATTTCAAGCAGATAATGGATAATGACCACTTCTCATTCCTTTTTCTCGAAGATGTCGAACTGCATTAACTGCCCAAAGACAAATCTTAACCTGGCTCTTTGTAGAGGTTCAGAGCTACAGTTTCATCCCAGTTTGAAATCCCAGTTTGAAGAGATAAATTGGCAGCTGGGGGGGAAAAAAAATCCCTGCTCCATTGCATAACTCCCTATCAAAGACATTTTGGAATTTAAAAGGATTAAAACCAATGGAACACTCTGGAAAAGCCATGGAGTTTCATGGAAAAGAACTCTCAAAATATGAAATTTGCAATACAAGAGTGAATTGTACAATTTCAGAGCTTTTAAGGCTATGTTAAAAATTCCTGTACCAGGAAAATAACTTCCTGTTAAGTTATTGCAGGGAAAGGTTCCTGCTCCCACCATGGAGGGAGCAGAGAGCTCTGAAGGACGGGTGTCAGGGACAAAGGGACACCTCTGTCACCTGCTCTGCACGTCCTGGGAGCACCAGGTTTAGTTCTAAAGCCTTGTGCATCCCAGGGAAGGGTTTTACACATCCCCAGAAAAGGCTGAATACGCTCAGTTGCCTCTTTTTTGGGAAGCCACTTAATTCTTTCGGATAATGGGAAATTCTCTGCACCTTTTGCTGCTGTCTCTATTTACCATCACGTCCCATTCCACCTGCAGGGGCTCAGTAGGGAAGTTTCAAGCACCAAGGCATGAATTTCTGCTTCTTGCAGAGCAGGAGAAGGAACATCCACTGCCATCCACTGAGGACAGAAGCAGCCTCTGTGGGAGCAAGGGAACGAGTGGCTTCTGCACTACCGGAATTTTACCACACAAAGGCAATTCTGTGCAGCCATAACTATTATTTATAGACGATGCTGAAATGAAGCCATTTGGGGCTTTCATTTTGTTGTACTCTAATTAGAGTTGTATTATAAAGTTTTCTATTAAATGTCCAATTTCCTACTGGTTAAGAAGGCAAAATACCCTGGAGTTTCAGTGGGACCCTTGGCAGCACAAAGGAGAACAGATTATGCCTTTTGTACATTGGATCCTGCACAGTTATGAGCCAAATGAAAATGATCAGTGGCTGGAAACACATGTGCAGGGAACTGGCTTGTGAGTGACCCATAAACTCAAAGAAAAACCAATCATAAACCAGGAGGAAAAAAAACAACACTCCAAGGAAGAGTGAAAAAAGAGAGGTGAGCTGATGTGAGCTGCTGAGCTGAGAGTCCAGAGCAGGGACAGAATGATGGGGGAGTTTTTTCTTGGATAATTTTCCTTAAGGATAATGCTGTTTACATAGTCAGTTATTAAATAAAAAGCAGCTTCAGTCATCCTTGCCATGCTCTGGGTTCAGTATGAGTGGCCAAGCAGCTGCAGGAATGGATTAAACCACGTTCAGAGCCAACAGTTCCAGTTCCTCACATGAGGGTTCACGGTGTAAGTGAAGAATTTGCCTCTGGATAAAAACATTTCTGCTTGTTATTTTCTACAAGCCCCTGGAACTGACAATTTCGTTGTTCCAAACAGTTGAAGGTGTTTGATGATCTCCAGATTGTATTTTCAACTAAAATGCTTCTCAAGGACACTATGAATCCTCCATCACTCAGTGCCTGAGTTCGACCTTCCCAGCCCTGTGCTCCCCTTGCCCATCCCTCACTCCAAACTCCTCGTCCTGGTGAGGTTTTGGGCAGGTGTCAGACAGTCACACATCAGCACATCATCATTTAATTGCCAGTGCAGGCACACAGGCTGCTTTCCAATATGCAGCTTGTCCTGAAAAACAGCAATACAGCAAATATGTTTTCCTCATTAGTCGTTTTAATTGCACAACTGTAAATCACTTTACTGATGAAAACAGAAGTCTGAAACTTTTGTCTCTCTTTGCCTTGTTTTATGTTGCCTCTTGTCCTATTTACTGCTGTGGAAAACAGCAAGAGAGGCTTTGTAAATTTATAGATTACCTCATTTAAAATCCAAGTTTCAAATTATGTTTTCCCTCTTTCATTATCCCAGGTTCCCCTAAGTACCAATCTAAACTTCTTTCAATGGCATGAGCTACCAATCAGAATCACAAAAAAACATATATCTATAGAAATTGAAATTGTAATGAGTCTTACCAGTGTATTGCTAACACTTTGGTTCATTTGATATGAACTTTGTTTTTTTAAAGTACCACATGGTAAGGCTTTGAAACTTCAGTTTGTAAAAAAAAACTGTAACAGCCTTACAGCCTTTGAAGTCACTACTGATATAACTCTGAACAGATCCATTCAAGTTCAACTAACATCAGACAAATGTTTAGTGTATCAGAGGAAGCCACAAAAGCAAGGATTTCATCAATATTTCACAACAGCCTCAGGGAAACTGTAGATTGCAATGCTGTAGGGCAGCTAATGGAATTACACACAAGGGTTTTGTACATTTAAAATAAGCAGCTACTAAAAAAATTACCCTTCAGTTTGATAGAAACTGTATAAAACTGCAGATGGGAAACAATTAAATAGCTACCAACATTTATCCGTGTCAGCCTGATAGGTCATTTAATAACAGGTATTTCTTTCCTTCTTTTTTTTTTTTTTTCCCTGGTAGGGCAATAATAAAGATTAACATTTATGAAAAGTAGCATAAAATATAGTGCAGCCAAATGAATAATTAAAGATGCTTCTGAAGAATTTGTTTGCTATTGTATGGCCGTGAAGACTTCTCTCCGGTAATGAAGTACATTTATATTAACTACAATTATAAATAGAAAGAAGATGAGGATTATGTTTATGGACACTTGCTTGTTATCCTCCAAAAAAATAAATCTTTGACTCCTATGTATGGAAGCCATGGCTTGTCTCAGGGACAGCAGCTCTCCACAGCACATTGTCCTGGAAAGGAGTTGGGCCCCAGCTCTGATTGAGTGTGGGGTGCACATGGAGGTGGACACGGGACAAGAACTAAACCAGGGAGACATCAACAATCAACACTTTCCCTTGAGAGGCTCTTGGTCAGGGAGGAATTCAGCATGTGAAACACAGTGTTTGTTCTAAACACAGATCCATAGAATCATATTCCTTTTCACGAGTCTGTTCAACGTGTAAAGATCTCACAGAACTGGCCCTTCCCGCAGCTGGTTTGGGGTGTTTAGGTTTGATCTGCTACTGTGGGAAATTGCTGTTTCTCGTAGTAACTGATCAGTGCTCAGTGCACAGAATGGCACCATGGGAGAGACAAATTATTTGATTACTGTTTTTAAAAGGCTGTTTATTTCTTGGCCTCTTCCGAGTCAAAACAGACCAGCTTGGCTAAATACAACAGAGCACCCAATCTCATGCAGAAGAAGTTAAGCCTCAGTTCAAGAAAGCTCATGAACACTTGTCCCTTTTGAGGTAAGAGTAGACAGGCTGATCTGCCACAAAGAGAGGCTGTGCCTGATGATGCTTCACTACCATAATGACTTCATGATCAATTATGAATATGTAAACAAGAACAGCCTGATTTTGGCAATGTGACTTAATTAGATGAATCAGCATGGATAGAAAATCTGGTGGAGGAAAAAGGAAGAGTCAACTGTCCTCACTCTGACTGATGAGGTGGCCTCTTGCAATCGCACCGGCTCAGTTCAAAGCTCAGATGTTTGTGTAGAGAATCTCCAGGAACAACCTTTTTCCCTCAAACTCCCACCTCCCTCCTGCTGAACTTCACTGTGCAGCTGCTTGTGTTCATCCTGCAGGAGCACTGGGAACTGGGAAAATCCAGCGCTACCTGAGGACTCAGCCTGAAGATCCAGTGAAGGGTAGAGATGACCCAGCAGTACCTCTCACAAGCTTTTATTAAAGCTCCAAATTCATGCACAGCTGAAAATGCTGCACAAAATTCAAGTTCCTTGCAACAACGTGTTGTCCAGGACCTATATTAGAGCCTATTTAACAAAATATTAATATGGCTTTAAAAGTGCATTATTGTAACATTTGTCTAAAGAGCAGTGGGCCCTTGGATTTTCCCTTTGGATACACAGACTGCAGCTCCAATAAGGTCTGTTTTAGGCCATAGTTGCCAGTAATGTTCATAAATCTGTGCTGCTTACTCGAAGCTGGTTAAAGGCTGCAACATCATTTCTCTCTCAACATCTCTTTAGATAAGGTACATAAGTAAAAAGTGGGAGTATAATGAAATATTTCTTCCTCTTCTTCTTGCTTTGTTTTGATCTTGCATTCCAGGTAATAAAAAAACTGCAAATAGTTTTGAAGTGTGAATTCTCCCTTGCCAGGATCTGGGCATAAAAGGAAGGAAGGCCCGTGAAGAACACACAGATCATCAAGTGGGTCATTTCCCTCTTTATCTGCCTTTCAGGAACACACTGTCGCAAATGGTGGTCCGAATGAACAGTCTGTTTCTTTGGTGACAAATATTATGGCCCACAAACATTGACTTTTGGCCATTAGACTTGCCTGCACTTATGGCCACATAACCATCAGAGCCCTGAGGCAGCATGAAGGTCATTACCCCAGACAGCATCTTGCTCTGACCAGCTCCTCAGATATGTAAGCAATAAGCAGTTGCAAGAGATTGATATGATACTTTGTGAGTAATTTGGATGAACTATAACACTAACCCAGTAAAGTATTATAATTTTAAATGTGTCCAGAAAATAATTGAAATTCTGGTTTAGCTTCATCATAATGCACAGTGCCGGGTATATTTAACAGCTGACTAGTTTAGCATGAATATTGCTTTACAAATGAGGTCATATTGTTTTTAAGAAACAATATTGCTATCAAACATGTTTAGGAGGAAAAGCAAGAGATTATGAGTACACTTTTAACCTTTCTGTCTCTTTCTATATCTGTTTACTATGGTGATTTAGGTGCTCATTGTTGTTTGAAGGCAAACATAGAAGGTTCTGGCATTTAAAAGAGATCCAGTAATGAGCAACTGGCAGTCAGATTCTTTCTTATTATTACTCTGTCACAAAATCTCTGTTCTACATCACTCCATCTTTGCAACACCAGGCAGAGATGAGAAAGGTCAGAACATCTCCTTCAAACATACAGTCTGTACATGCACAACACCCACCAGCCAGAATTCAGTCCAAGCTGTGGAAAAGAGCAGAGTCCTACTCCAGAGTAGGAGTTTCCTTAGGGAGAAGGATTTCCTCCTGCTGGCACTGGCACGGGCCAGGTCAGGGCAGGGTGGGATCACTGCTCATTCCAGTGCACAGGGTTAGTCTTTATCCCTTTGTCAGAACCAGGGATCCTCACACAAAGAGGAGCATTTAACACACACAGTGTGTGCCCATCCACCCCCGGAATGTTGGACATTCCTCTGCCCAGGAAGGGGCTCACAGGGGGCCTGGTCCTGCTTCTCCCGTCTCACTGCAGCCAACAAGGCAGCAACAACTGCGAGAAGAACCAACTGTGAGCCCCTGAAATCTTTTTCAAAGATGGAAATAACTTTAACTTCAGTCCTGCCTGGAATTCTCCCTCTGCGAGAGGCACAACCTCAGTGTGATCTGGTAGCACCAACCTGAAACAAGTTCTACCTGAAGTTTGGGGGAATCCAGTCTTAACACTATCTCAATAAATAATGAAAATGCACTGCATGTTTATTATTTCTATTGTTATCTTATTACTTATTTTATTTGCTCTTTTGTGATTTACTGCCCCCAACACCAGCACTGCCACATCAAAATCTTTCACCGACATGGAATAAAATTCTTCATGCCCCCCAAAATCACCCAGTTTTGATACCCTCCAGCACTTTCCTCTCTCCTTCCACATAATCTGGAATGCAGCCCTACTGTTTCCTTGCCCTATTAATAGTAAGAATACTAATAATCATCAGTGGTAAAATTAGTACTGTTGGCTCCATTCTGCAAAGAAACTTGTGCAAAACAAATCAATCCATGTCAAAAGGAAAAGCTTCGAACTGATATGGAAAAGAAATACAGTTTCCAGCTATCTATCAAGATTCATAAAATAACGGAAATTTCAAGGGAAAAAAAAAAAAGAAAAATGATTGAAACAGAAATATTAAGCTGTGTTCTCTTAAATTGTGTCTCAAATGATCCAAGGAAGGGTTGAGAGCCAGGGTCAGTGCACAGATCATTTACAGACCATAATCACCATGGTCTCCACGTTGCATTCCTGCCCTGTCCTAAGTGATATCTGACATTTATCATATGGGGCAAAGCAGGAAAACAGAGACAGCAACAACAGGAGGCTGCAGCTGCACAGGCTCAGCTTTTCCTGAATCTCAGCAAGGAATAAGTCTGAGTTACGGTAAAAAACTCCACTAATCAGAAAGGTCGTTTAGAGACAGAAGCACCTCCTTCAGCCCAGGTACCGTGATGTCAGCACTGCTGAATGAGGGACCTCTCTGGGACAAAAAGCTGTTTATTGTATCCACCATGACTGCATTTAAGGCCTGCAGGAGTTCACAAAGTAGTCCAGTGATCAAAAATCCAGACTCTGCAGTCCTGAAAGAGTGGATTAACCATCTCTGCCACTCAACTCTGTAACACACCAAAAAACTTTATAGAAGCATTATAAACTTCCCTGCATTTTTTTTCCAGGGCCTCACTCAGACTTGGAAAGAAAAGCAAGAGAGGGCATCTGACCTCCACCAAATTACTCAGGATATTGACTTAGAAAAATGAATTGCTGTTGCAGGCAAGTCAAAATATATTTTAAAGAAAAGCTATTTAAGATGTTGACAGAATTAAAATACATTTATTGTTGTTCTAGTAGTCACAAGGACAAGTGCAGAATTTTCATGGAATTTTCAAGTGTGATTAAATACACTGGAAGAGCAAAATGATCCATTTTGGTTTTAATTCCTGCCTTTTCCATTTCACTGCCTCCCAAGCATCAGGATGCAAGTGGGACACCATACTTGGAGCTCTGCACTTCGGCAGAGGAGCAAATGGACCTGGGATGTTTATTAAGGCATCATTATATGTCTGTGTGGCCTCATTTATTTCCTGTGGCAGAGCCCATGCCAGGTCAAGATCAACAGTTTGAGCAGCCCATTCATCAGGTGGGAGCAGGTGTAAGGAATGGCTGAGAAAGGAGGACAAAACTGAAATGGATGGAAGTGTGAAAGTAATAAGAAAGTGATCAGTGAAAGTACAACCAACAGCAAATAAATCAATCCAAACAAGTGCAGAGCTGAGATCAGCCCAGGAGGATTTCCTTAAACGTGAGCAGGGCTTTAACCTCTGTGACAGCAAGGGAATCCATGGATAATGATTTTCCTCAAAATTCTGCTGGAAATCAGGAGGATGAGCAGAGCAGGATTATTACCAGGGCACTGGGAGAGAATTGGTAAGAAACCCCAGCCTGGTTTCCCAAAGCTGAGGTGGGAGTGGGTGCAGGGAGTGTTTTGGACACTAAAGCATTAGCGGGGATTTTGGATGTGGCATTTCCATCCATGTGCAAACTGCTGGGAGAACATGGCACAGGATCTGCACTTCCATTGGAATTCAGACCCCTGATGCAATGACTGAAATCAGACAGAAATAAACAGTATTTCTGTATATAAATAAAGATTAAGGGCACAGTGTTATAGTAAAAGTAACAACTCACACACTAACTTGACTTCTTGAACAGAAAGCCACCAAATAATTTTATTGAAGATTGGATTCAAGCCGGTAAAATCTGTTTGTTATCAAGGATCCAATTATTCATGACAAAAAAATCTTGTGCACCTTATCTAACACAGGTTTTGGATTAACTGCTGGTATGTGAAAGGAAAGCTTCTAAATTATGACTTTTGTATTAGAGGGAGTTGTATGAGTGTAGGTCTGCCCAGCTTTTTTGACAACACACGAGGATACAACGTCCGTGGGCACCAAGTCCTCGTTGATTTGCTAAGTAGAGAAAGTCCTTTGGGATTTTATGGCTAAAGTTGATTTGGAGCTATAAAATTGAAGCATTTATTAGAGACAAGAGGCCAACACCACTTCATTATAGACTGTCTAAACACTTTCAGTTTATCCACTCGATACAAATTCAAACAGTCCTTCCCTTTTAAAGCATTTCTGGCTGATTCTCTTTCTACCGGCAATAACACCTTAAAAAAAATATGAATTTTTAACATGTTTATCAATCTATGCTAAAATTTAAATGAAGGCAAAGCGTGGCACAGATCCAGCTAATCCCTGCACAAGGTTTGTTCTTGAACAACTACCAATTTGCCTTGTCTACATGGGCTAATTCCTGTACATATCCACCAGTGCACAGCTGGAATTTGACTAGTCTGTATTTGAATTTTTGAATTTTTCAGCATGTTTGGTACTGCCAGTTCATTGCTCCTTCTGTGCAGTCAGTTCCCTTATACAGACTGGAATTGTGTTGCACCAATAAAGAGAGAAAAACATGTTTAAAATAAGAGAGATTCAGAAAGACTGAAACTGCTTTTAATTTATTATTGAAGAATTTGCTGTGTTTTTGTATCTGCCCCTTTCAAACAAGTCTTTAAACGCTCACTGGGAGAAAAACCAGCAGAAATATCACGGTCAGCTCATTTCAAACAGTTCTTGGGGTCTATGAATCCTCATGCACTGTTGAGACAAGCCTGACTCTAAAGTGGAGTGTGCTTTGCCCATCCCTGGGTTTAATTTCTAATAATTTTTAAAATGTTAATGGTATATCAAATTTTCCAGGTACAATAAGCTGAATTTCTTACTGGTGTAATTCCCTTGATTTAGGGAGAGGAAGAATTGGCACAGAATCATTCAGGTTGGAAAAGACCTTGAGGATCAAGTCCAACTGATAATTCCAGCAAAGATTTTTTGGGGGGATTAATTCCATTGCATGGAAAGCAAAGTGTTGCCCATTACTTTGGAAACTGAACAGTGCATTCCCACTTCACTTTCTCCATTATCATTAATCCAAAAGAAGGACAAGTTGATTTCCCCTATTATTTCTCAGTTGTTTGTCTTCATGTGACTGAGAGCCAACCTCTCATATGAAATTCATTTTCCTCCCTCGTCCTTTACTAACACAATTTAGTCTCCCCAACCAGTTCCAGCTGCCACAAAGTGGTGTCACCACCACCTGTTTGTTCTTCTTTCCTCTATGAGCAGCCACATTTTTTATTATTTTTTCTCCTTGACATTGGTAAAAATTCTGGTGTTAGAGGAAGGAGACAATTAAAGGTCACAAATTCAAGTGTTTTTCTGTTCCACCCTGTATAAACCCATTGCTGTCAAAGAAGCAATCATGTCTGCAAATGCACTTTACAGGGCTGAGAGCTGTTTCTCAACTTAAACTATGTAACATTTAAATATCAAAAACTTTGTTTTCTAATGAGAGGAGTATTGAGGGGGGAGAAATGAATTATATGCTTGATGTATACTGAAGGCTGGGAAAATTAAGGCCATTTCCCATGGTGAAAATGCAGAGATTTCAGTTTGTGAGAATAAATTAAACCTTTGGGAGAATTTGTCTTCCATTAAATTGAACAGCTAAACAGGCACAGAAGATTTTAATGTCACCACCAACAAACCCCAAAGGTTACAAAAAGAAAAAAGAAACACTGCTCTCTTGTTTGGAAGTTCTCTGTCTCTCTACCTAAGAAAAATGCAAACTGTAAATGTATGTTGAGACACAAAGACTCTTAAAGATCATAATTCCATTCCTATACCATATGCTATTAATGTCTGTCAACACTGTTTAGCCAGCAACTGCTGACAGAACCATATTTGCTATCTAAATACATCATAAATAAATCAGTAATGAACTGCTTTAGTAAACCTTCTGCACTGATTGGAAATACAGATCGAGTAAACAAACTCTGGGGATAACATTTTGCAGCTCGAAGTACGTACAACTGTTTAATGTCAGTGACAAAGTCACTCACACCTCTCTCTCTCTCTCTCTCTCTCTCTTTCTCTCTCTCTCTCAGGCACGAGGCTGGAAAGGAAATCCTGAGGATGGCAAAAGTGTTTAATCAATTGCAGCAAATGTACCTGTCAGCATTCATCATATTACCTCTGCTTGGCTTTTTTTTTTTTACCTTATGCAAATCTCAGGAAAGGGACTTTCAGCTACAAACTGTGCAGGTAACAACAGCAAATTCCCGGGCTCATCCTGGGCCACCGAGCAGGGAGAGGGTCCACCCAGCTGAGCTTCCTGGCTCTCCAAGCCAGGCCTGCCCAGCACAGGCTCTGCTGACTCCTTGGCAGGCAAAAGAGCAGGTTTTGTGTTAAATACCTGTCTTTTTGAGGCACCTGCTCACAGGAAAAAGCCGGGACATAAGACTGAGTCTCCATGTGGATTCCTGGCTGAGAGTTTTGCACTGCAGAATCTCTGTTTCTTTTGAGGATAAAAATGGACATTTGTGCCAGAATTTGTCTTTGAGATGTGGAACACACTGAAATAAAAAAACTTCAAGTACTTTGTGAAGGTACAAGATAAAAAATGGTAGGAAACACTCCCTTATTTGCTCCCACAAACCTATCAATTGTCATCTGGACAAAGAGCAACTGTTTGGTGAGGAGGAACTGGAACTAGAATTTATCCTGTGAGGTGGAATATTGAGACAGGAATCAGTAGTAATGTTGTCTGCTAGACACATACAAAAAAAAATCTACCAGCACCATAAATTTGTAATTCAATAAATATTTCAAGTCTTCCCAACTCTTTTTTGACACAGGTTTTTTGAAAGTTACTTTCTGACAGCTTTCTGGTAATTAGACACCACAGCTTTATATCAGAAGAACAGTCTTAATTAAGACTGCAGAGAGATGCTAAAATTATAATTTCCTCTATGCTATATTTTAGCAGCAGAAATTCTTGGAGATCCCTGTGGGATGAGACTTTAGTCCAGAATAAAACAAGTGCTAATTTATCATGATGCTTGCAATGGATGATATTTTCAAAAATAGAATTTCTCTCTTAGATGGAGGATTAAAAGTTTCTCTTAATCCCATCAAACAATTGAATTATCCTTTGTTCCCCCCAAAGTTACTTTCAGTCACAACCCGACACTCTGTAAGATGCAGAGAAGGACCTGTTTACAAATTCAGATGGCTGACAAGGCTCACAAAGCTGGCAGGTGTTATTCCTTACAGCAGGAATTAGCTCTGCACACGGAGGGCTGAGGCAGGGAATGGGGGAGGCTGCAGCTCTCTGTGCCAGCAGGATGGAACGGGATCCATCCTCCTGAACACCTTCCCCTGCTCAGCCTTCCCTGCTCACCTGCAGGCAGGTGAGGAGGTGCTAGACACTGCCATGGAAAGGGAAAGCAGCCTGGGTTAGAAGGAGCACAAGAGGGAAGAGGGGTTGAATCTTAGCTTCCAATACATCAAGATATAAATTTAAATTATGAGCACCTTAAGAAGATGGAGGTTCATGCAAAAGAATACAGTGTGAGACAAGGTTCCCTCTGGTGTCATTTGTTTCTGTGACAAGCTGCAGAGATTGCTGGAATAGAAGAAGTCCCAAGCTCCTAAATACCATCTCAAATAGAGTTCATGTAAAAAAGAAGAGAAGCAGCACCGTCTGAATGATAAACATTCATATTTTACAACCTTTCAGTTTATTTACTGATATATCTTTTTCTAACTATATTTGTTGTTTGTATCAGCTTGCCTAGGCAAAACAGAGCCATACATAATTCAGGGATAAAATTGCCATCAAGTCACTGCAGAATCTAAACAAATAGACCCCAAATGTGTATTTTTCATTAATAACCCTCCATTACCAAGTTCCAACACTTTGAACAAAAAAAAAAAAAAAATAAAAAAAGAGAAATAAATAAATAAAGAAGCGAGAAAAAAAAGGGAAAGACACCTCATTATTTAATGCCAGTCTCCCTGGCTCTGCTCTCGGAGCAGGTGGAGGCTTTGTCTGAGAGTTGGAGCTTAATGTGACCTGGGAGCAGGGCCGGGCTGGCAGGGGAGGCTCGGGGAAGCAATCAGCCACTTGGCCAAAGCTGTCACCAGCCCTCCAGCCTGAGAGACAAGGCTAAGTGTGGAAGCTCCCATGCCACTTACACATTTCATTTCTCGCTGTCTTCCTGTCCAAGAAAAGGAAGAAAGGGGGAAAAAAAAAAGAAAAAAGAAAAAAGAGGGAGGGGTGGAGTGGGGAAAAGGAGAGAGAAGAAAAGGAATGTTAATTTACAGAGCTGAAAATAGCAGCTGCTAATGGGCTTCTGCACTCCTTCTTTAGTCGCTGCAAGGTCATGGTCAGAAGTAGCCTGTGATTGATTCCAAAGGGAAACTCAGCTCTTCACTCTGTAATGGACATTAAAATATCTGAAAGGAGCTCAAAAGACAAAACAAAAAACTAACACGTTTTATGGAGCCCTGAAGTCCTGCAGGTTCTCAGGGTGAACTTGGAGGGTGGAGTCATGCCCTGGTTTTTAATTGTGCCTCATAATAATTATTGCATTACAAGGAACAATTAATTGTATAGATTAGTCTGAGTTCATCAATTTTATGGCCATTTTATCGCTGTTTCTCCCAGCTCTGAGAGGAGCTGCCCGCCTCTCCCATCCCGTGTTTAAAGGGTTAAATGAGATGAGTGACAGCCTTTCTGCATGATTTACAACTTGGAGCCCTGTAGTGAAACCAGCGCTTGATGGATGATCCTGAAAGACGGAGACTAACCATAAATCATGTCTTTGAATCATTGACAAAGATAAAGGAGAGAAAGAAAAAGCACTGGCATTGACATTCATTCTCCCAATAATGTACATTGACTAGTTACAATACAGAGCCTTAATTAAAAAAGCGAACTCCAAGTAGTCACCACAGTGGAGGCAGTGCCCAGCTCTGGGAGCCTCATGGAAATCACAAATAAAAGTTCAAGCCACGTCCAGGAGATGTTCCCTCGCTGGGAAAAGCACCGGGATGTGCACTTGGCACAGCCCTGCACTGGAGATAAACCCAATAAATACCGGTCACAACCTCGGTTTTAGCACTGAGCTTTCTTCTTTGTGCCTGTTCTTAATTTCAGGGTATTATTGTTCGAGCCAAACAGGCAGGCAAGGTGAGAGCCTGTTTTTTTAGGCACTGGCTGTGTTATGCAGAGGTGCCAATCTTCAGAGGCAAAACAAAGGAAGGGCTATTATTATCATCACTGCCTCAGGGAGAACCAGGCACGGAGAAATGCAGGGATTGTCCGTGGCAATCTGGGCTGGGGAGTTTATGAAAGGGGCACATGTTTGTGTATGGTGATATGCTCATGACAGAAAGGTGCCAGGGCTGACAGGGATGTTCAGCCACCCAAGGTTTCCAAATTTATGGTAGAGATGAGAAGAAAGCTCAAATTCCCTGAGGAAGAGGAGATCGTTGTTTAACCTCACGTGCCACTTGAGGGATGCCCGACCTGCCATCTGCAGACATCAGAGGCACTTTAATTATTTACTCCCCCAAATCACCTGTACCTTTCAGAACTGGCACAGGACACTGTTGTGATACTTCTAATATTGCACAAAAAATGGGAAAAAAACCCAAACGTGAGTTTCTAAGAGACTGAACAGAAGTAGTAAAGGAAGGACTGTATGAAAAGAAGAGAAAGGGTTTGGATATTTGTGTTCCCACTGTGCTTGACTCTTTAAAAAGGAAGTCACAGATCTGACAAGTTCATATGCTCACATTACTTGAAATGAGCTCCCAACTTTTCCAAGTCTTGTGCCTTTCCCAAATCTTTCCGATTTGTCAAGCATTTAATCCTCACGGTTTAAATAAAATATTGGCATTTCACACATGGCAAAACTCAATTATAAAAACAAAACAAAAGAGGACAAGCAGCACTAAGCAGGTTTTTGTTGGTTAAGGACAGCAGCTTCTGTCAGAGGGAATGACTCCATGAACAGCCGAGAAGGCACAACTGGGCATATTTTAGAGGGCACAACAATCGTAATAAACTCCCTTTATTTATTTGCATATACTATTTCCTTTTGCTTGGCCTTAACTATCCTTTTTACTATTCTTTCCCACTTCCTTCAGGTGGTTATGAGTATTTTTATGTGCACATGCAGCCTAATCTGTGCAGAAAATCTCAGGGCTTTACAAACACGAGCACTCCTGTGCAGGCAGTGAAGCCAAAGAGGTACATTGTAAAAGTTACTTCACGATTTTCAGCTCCTTATTCACAATTTACAAGTTTCCTTCAGCATGTTATTTGTAACTCACAACATTTTCTGCAAATGATTTCTTAATGTCAAGAGCACTTTGATGCAGGTTCTCTTGGACCAGGTACACAGGAGTTTCTTTGCATGAATATAAAGCTTGGTCTCAAATTTCTAAAGCTAATGTGTTGTCATATTGGATTGATTGGATCTGCCATTTGTTTTATGTATTGGCTGAAGTTTATTTTTCCAATAAACATTCCTATTACAAACAATTTCCTCAGATATTTACCATCAGTTAAAGGGGAGGGAACACAGGCACTTATTTTAACTTGTTTATGAATTCAAGGGGATAAGCATTGACTCTTTCCCTTCCATTTCTGTCCCTATCCCTCAGTTTTAGGTTTGAATTCTTTCTCTGTGTTACAGAGGTGAAGTACAGGGAGAAGAGGTGATAGGAGCTGAATTCGGGAGTATTCAGCTCCAGGTTTCCTGGACACATTTCCATGGCACAGCACCAACAATCCCCACTTCAATACCACAGGGAATCAGTATCCAACCGAGTGCTCATCACCCAGTCCAGAGTAAATGGTTCCCACCAAGGGCTAAACACAATAGCAATATTTCCAGTTCCTAAAAAAGTCAAATTTGGGCCAGGGCAGAAAGCCTGATTTCAGTTTGCTCCTTGAAACCGAGCTAAAGTGGCCTAATTTCCAACACAGCTGGCTGGGTTAAGGAGCATAGCTCCACTAATTATAACATTTCTCTAAATCTTGAGGTGCTAAAGAAGACAGACACTGAGCTGTCCCAGGAAATGACCCTGAAACCGAGGGAAAGGTTCCACCCAGACCCAAATACACTTTTGCTACAAACTGCTGCAGATGCACAGCAGCAAATGCTCCTCACAGCTCTTTCCAAGCAGTGTGTGTGTGTGTGTTGCAGCCCTGGAGACAGTGGGAATTAAGCAGCCCAGAAATCATTTTCCCGAGGATTTGGGACGCTGCATAAGTCACTCCTGATTCTCAGGAATGCGGCATGATGGGCGAAGTTGGAATGGAAGGGAAAATAATTCCCTTGGTGCCAGACTAAGGGTGAAATGCTGCTGCCAGTGAGCAAAGGTGGCTGGGAAATGTCTGGAGAGGGTGCAGAGCCGGTCCCAGCAGGACTGAGGGCGTGCTGGCTCCGGGCCAGGCAGCAGCTCCAGCCCTGGCCCCCTGCAGTGTTCCCAAGGAGAGCAGTTTGGGGTTTGCGGTGCCCCATTTGGGGCAGGTCTGTCCCAGGGGCAGGAGCTGCCCTGCACCCACCTGGGGGATCCAGCAAGTGCTCTCCCAGGGCAGACTCAGGGAATTTGTGCCTTCCCCTGCCCCTGATGCACAGAGGGCTGGGGGAGAGGGTTCCCACGCTCTGAGAAGGAGTTGGTAGATTTAGGAGGCTCCCTAAGGAGGGGTGGGGAGAGGAAAGAGTTAATACAATAGGTTTTGGCATTTGACAGAGAATACTTATGTTTAACCATTCATAACTAAATCACATCAATTTAAGTGGATTCCATGTATTTCTGACTCTCACATTAATCTCTATGCAGAGAGAGTGTCTAAATATTTGTCTCTTTCAGTTCCGATATTGTAATTCTCTACCAAAACTAAGGGGAATCCCGTGCTTGGATTTTTTTTTTTTTCACCTACCCCCTCTCCTTTCTCCTACCTTCTTTCCTTTATTTTCTGATAGAAGAAAGTGGTGAAAGGCTTTGGATGATCATTTAAGGAAACAGGGATTTAATAAACCTGGTGTTTGGGTACATCACAGCTTTTATGTTGGCGCTGAACTCCACATACATTAAATCCACATCATCTATCAATCTTACAGTTGCGTGTCACTTATGAAAATCTACTGAGTATTGTTTTCATCTCGCCTTACAACAAGCAGCAAAGCCTCATGAATACTGAAGAGCGCTGTAAATACTGCACATCTTTTATTTTTAAAGGTCTAGACAGTTTGGAATGGCAAGATTTCTTTGTCGAAAATTGCAGCTTAAAGCAATAATTCCCGGATTCCTCCTCCCCTGTTTTTTCCACTCTGTGTGCAAACAAGCAGAAGCCTTCCCTGTGTCATTAGTAACACCTACAGCGGTGCTGCTGCTGCTGCAGCCCCACCACGCCGGGGCTCAGCCTCTGCCAGCCATTAATCCAGCCCGAGGTTGGTTCAAGTGTGATATTATTATTCAAATTCCATCCCACTAGGAAGCAACCAGCTCTGAGATGTATCTATTCATTTCCACTGCTTTATTGAAATCTGACAACCTGCTTTTTCTACATTTTTGAATATTGCAACTTTATGACCACACACTGCCATCACCCTGCTCTTATTTGCCTCAATAGCCCTCAGTAGTGGATCTGCCATGGGCTGAATTTAATAGAACAATATTTTACTGTTAGACAGCACCTTTCATTTTGAAGAATAAAGCCTCATTGAAATTCAGTCATCTTTGGGGCCCAGGGAGACACAGTTTTTTGAGCAGGGATGTTTTGGCCAGGAACACAACCAGTCTGTTTTTACAAGGAGTGCAAAGTGACCTTTAACGCACATGGAACCCAACGGGAGGTGTGAGGTGTTATAAAAACATCACAATGCCTATTACCTGGTCCTCAGTCTGGGCTAGAAAATGGGAGCCAGGTCTCCTGAGGTGAAGTTATGCTGACAATCCTGAGTGTGGCACGTTTGTGGGGCTGCATTGTACACTCAGAAATCTTATTGTGATGCTTTTCCAGGCACTATCAGAGAGAAGCTCAAGAGTTGACTAAACCTTCTCAAACAGCCACCAGAGCCAGGATTTGGCTTCAATCACCAGAGAGGAATTTCACTGTGGTTTCTACTTTACGGAAAGCCAATAGGTTTGACATCTTATTGGTTTCTTTTCTATTTGCTTGTTGTCCTTGTTATCTTGTCAGTCCTACAAACGCACATTTGTGTGCCATCAACTCTGTCTGCAGAATATATGGCTTATCACAAGCTGAGGGCTAACAGAAATCTCACCAGAAACAAGGACTTGGTGAACCTCTGTGTCACTTGCAGGACTAAGAATTGCACACCTGACTTCTAACCTCTCTGCTGGTTTCTACTTCCATGCCAGAAAAGGTGACTTCTTTCCTCCTACAGACACAAAAGCTCCCTTGCCATCGTGCTGTGAGCTGCACCCCAGCCAGAGCTTTTTTGGGGGTTGAACAGCCTTTTGTGATTTCTGTGAAAGAACTGGTGGGATCAATCTGCTGCTTCTTGTCCGAGCAATTCAGTTTCAGTGGTCAGATAAAGAGCCACCATTTCAGTCTAGAGGGGCAGGAGCAGTGAGAGGTGTCTCACAGACTGTCAGGTTATTGAAGGGGAGGTACCTGGAGGCTCAAGAGCCAACCAGCAGAGACACTTTGCTGCTGATGCAGAAGCAACAGAGTAGAGCTCCAAAACTGCCCTGGAGTCTGGAGTTATTGCAGCTGAGTTGTCAAACCAGTGAGATATAATTTCTGGGCATTACTGATTCCCCTGCCTACATTTGCTGATAAAGCCTGGGACAGGCTTTAACAATTTGAGGCAGTCCTTGGTATTGCACTGGGCCAAACTCAAATTATAAATTGAACTTGCCTGACTCAAAGGAATCAGGACATGAAACATCCACAGGTGTCATCTGAGCTTTGTGAACCCAAAAATCAGTAGAAGAGGTTCTGCAAAGCCAGGACATTACCTGTGTCTGTTACTGGGAAAAGGACACTTCCAATCCAAAATCACCATTTCCAGACTCCTGGTGATTCAAACGGAGTGGAACCAAGATAAAAAGCAACCCTGCACTTTGATTTTAACAAACAAATGTGATTTCATGAAAGCAATACCAAAACCTTGAGAAATGTAAGTGATGCAGAAGGAAAGAATGCAGAGAGAGTGTTGCTACCTCCATCTCTCCACAACCCTGACACTCCCAGGCACATTGTACTGCCTGATTTTCAGGGCCTGGGGTGGGGCCGTTCACTGCAGTCTGAAAAGCAGAGCTTTTACTTAGACCTGCAAAAAATTTGAAAGTTTGTTAGTTCATCAAAGAAATCTAATCCACCTATTGTCTTCTGATCTTTCTGGTAAGATCCTTCCATATGAATAGAACTGCTTTTTAGGAGCACCACTCCTCCCCACCCCACCCCCCAGCATTTCCTGTCCTCTCACCTTAAAAAACAACTCTGAGAACTTTTCGACCAAAGCAGCCATGTGGAGCCAGAATTGTTTCAGATTTATCCAGGGCCTTTGCTCACATCCTGTCGGGTGTTAAAAATCCCTCAGCTGCTTTGCTGGGACCACCCGGCTCGTTCTGAACCACATCTGACAAAATGATACTGTTCACTTCCAGAACCCATCACACAGTTATTCTTGGATAAAAGGTAAAGCAAATAGCAGCCAACTGCTCAGTGCTGCAGAAACGAAGCCCATCTAGCCATTTATCAAAGCCTCAGACAACCAGCTTGCTTTAAGCTCAGCCACCTCTCCCATTACAGCTTTAAACGATAACACGCTGTAATATCAGAAATGACAAATGGAACGGGGGGCCCAACCTATACACAATCAATACCTGCTCTGAAATAAGAACCATCTTTAAAGTATTGACAAAGGCAGTAGGAATACGTATAAAACTGCAATTTTTTCTTGAATTGTTTGCTATGGCCACTGTCAACATTCATTTGTCCATGACATTCTTTTTTTTTTTTTTTCCCCATTCCCTTCATGAGAGCAGCAAAACCTCAGGGTGTGCAAGTATTGTCAAGCCATTCCAGTGGCCCTGTGTCTACTGTTTATTGGAGGGTAAGAGGAAAAGGCTGATTGCAAGTGACTTCAGCAGAGCCTTTGCTGCAGAGTGAGAACCACTGTGTGGTGTGCCAAGGAATTCTGCTCTCTGCTCTACACTGGGATGATTAAAATATCATCAGCTTTGTTCATTTTGATGGGGCTCCTCCAGCTTGGGCCACAAGAGCTTTATTTAAAACACCCCCATAAACCCTCTACAAGAGCAGAATGAAAATTCTGTGTTTGGGTCAGAAAGATAAGGACCTTTCCCTGGAGGACTGGTGGAGGAAGCACCTTGTGGGGCTGCGACTTCCGCCTCCTGAGTCTAATAATACTTTGTACTTTTATAGAGTCTTAAAGTGTTCACCACATTTCAGATACTCTATGAAGAATTAATAACAACCCAAAATGCTCTGCAAATGTTCATATCCCCTTACAGATGGGGAAACTGAGCCGGAGCCAAGTCAAATGGCTTGGTGAAGGTCACGCAGGGCCCTGAAACAGCTGGCAACAGAAACTTTGTCTCTTGAGCCATTGTTTGGAGCACTGATCACTCTTCCTCTTCCACACCACTTGTCCAGGAAAAAGCAAGGGGTGACGAGATGAAGGTGACTTGTGAAGGAAGTTGGTGATGCAGAAGTTATCTCCAGACTAAGTGTACAACCAAGAAAGTATCAAAGAAGGGACTGGAATTGGTACCGAGGAAGCACAGAACAACTTGCCCCCAGAGTTCTCCACAGCACTAGAAGGATAATGACTTGAGCTCTTTCTAGATATAAGCAGCCAACCCTGGACTTCTTTTACAGCCACTGTGAAAGCTCACAAGGAAATATATGTATAAGAGAGACGTTTTGCAGTTACTAACTGGCTTGAGATCATCATAAGAATATGAAAGGTTTCAAACCTTTGTAATGCAGAGAAAATGGGTTACACCCTTGTGCACACCTGAAGGGTAAGGTGCATTTTCCATTGCATTGGACAAACAGGCCCATGACATCCATTTCAAAAGAATCAGAAGAAATAGTCACTTCCCTGGAGAACTATCATAAAGAGGGAAAGGCTGACAGAGAAAGTGATTAAAACAGGGGAAACTGAGGCACAAAAGCAACTTCTCCATGGCAAGTCAGCACATGAAAGAAATGTGCAGCATATTTCCCAACCAGACCCCAGGTCATGGCCAGCACTGACTGTGCAGCCCCGGGCAGCTGTGGGCAGTCAGAGCCTGGTGCTCAATCCCACTCGTCTCACAGCTGATCCGCAGCTCGCTGAGGCCTTTTGTGCCAAATTGCCTCTACAGCTTACAGAGGGAAAGAGCTGGCAAAGTGACTCTGTTCTGCTCATCAGTGCTTTGGAAACTTCAAAGAAAATATGACTCAGAGAAGAGAAAGTGCCAACAGGGCAACACATAACGAGCAGCTGGAGAAGGGCCAAGTGTTCCTGAAGGATACCCTAAAAAATGCCACCCATTGCTGAGTGAGTGGGACACAGCTCAGGGAGAACCCTTTTTATAGTAAGATGCTAAAAAGAGTGAAAAAGGAGGGGCTCTGGGGGTTGGCAGTTACAGAATTAGGGCACAGGAGCAGATTCATAGACCTGCTCTGGGGCCACTCACTTCACCTCTGCCAGGCTGAAAAGCAGAGTCAGTTTTTAAACAGCCAGCCCACTTTGGCAAAGCCTTTGAAGTTTTTGGGTGGGAAATGGTATTTATTATTGGTTGTCATTAGTGTGTAAATAAGTAAACACACCCACTCCTGCTCTGGAGGCGGCACAAAACAGGAGAGAAACCTGCTGCATGATTTCAGGAGAAAGAATGTGTCTGTCTCCAGTGCTTTACTCTTGCCTGCAGTGCTGGTGGCTGGTTTATTCTGCAGGGATCCTGCCCGAAATATTTCAGTCTGTGCTGGGATTAGGCTGCTTTCTGCTTCGATGAGTGAGTTGCCTTGGCTGAAGAACATGACAAGGAGGGTAGGAGGCACAGGATGCTCTGCACATGTCCCCTCAGCTCCGGGTGTTTCCTCATGGAAAGGCACCAGCTGCCAGTGCCAGATCCGAGGCAGGAGCTGCGCTACGGAATCCGAGCACTCTTGGAGTGCTGCTGTGGTCTGGAGAATGTGCTCACAGCAGGAGGAAGGGGTAGTGACAGGCCAAGTTTAATATTGATTTTACCACTGTTGGACAGATCAGGCCAGAGCGGAATAATCTGTTAACCCCAAAACATGGAGGAGTCAGCGGATTTTCAGGAGTTTTCAATTCCTGTCGCCAACTCCTCCGTGCCATCAATATTTGTCTGTGAGGGGACTCTGTGTCAGCCCAGAGCTCCCTGCTCGTGGCACTTCTGGAGTGAGCTCCTCTTCCCAAAACTCCACAGCTCCATCAATCCTGAGGGGAACTGATGGAGAGGGGGAGCAGGGACACGTGCTGGGTCACTGCAAGGCCAGGCTGGAAGGGAGGGTTTCCCAGAATTAAAGGACACCTGTCCTGGCTGAAAAATGGTTGGGGAGCTCCAGCTCTGTAAATCTTTTGCTGCAGAAATCAGGCTGCCTTAGACTCAGGCCCTGAGGATTCAAAGGGAGGAGAATATCTCTGTGCTAAAAAGCTGTATAAAGCGATTACTATTGTTACTATTCACTAATTACTGTAATATTTCAGGATGGATACTACAACAGACCCGTTTTCTAGGAACTGGGTTTACAGCAGCATGTTAGGATTGTGCTACAAAGAAGGTGCAAGTTAAATTAGATTTGTGTGCAGCAGTAATATAATGAATAAAAATGTTAAAAGATGAAAATAATGCTAAGTTACATAATTTAAAAACTCTAAAGGGCACAGCAAGAGTGGAGGTGGATATCATATCAGGATTTTGGAAAAAGGGATGAAGTGGAACTGACAAATGGGAGACAAGTAGCTGGGGGAATGTAGATTCAAAAAAGGGCTAAGTTTTCAAAGCTATGCAGGAAGGCTGAAGTGCAGGTAGAGTCTTAACAGCAATTTTACAAGTGTATAAGCAGGTTAAAAAAGAATCCAGGCTTTAATCTGCTGGGGTTCTTTTGAAAATCCTACTAGGATTTCATCCCAACACGTGTAACTATCCTAAAAAATCCGTCCCTGATCATTCAAGGAAATTGAATTATTTTCTAGAATAAGAGTTTCCTTGCAGTCAGACTGAAGTCTCTATGCAGTTATCAAATTAAAATAAAATGAGCAAGGAAAGCAAATAAAATGAGGCTATTTGATGAAGCAGCTCTCTCATAAACACTGTTAAAACAAAGACACAAACACAGCCTGAGTGGTGACTGAGTTTGCTGAACTTTTGGGAGTTTGCCCAGGCAGCAGTTCAGGATAAAATCTTCTATGGAAAGAAAAGCAAGGAAGGACAAAGTATGACTGGCATCTAATCTGCCCCTGCTGTCCTGCACGTGCTGCTGAGCAGAGCAGTTGATGATGTACAAAA
This sequence comes from Platyrinchus mystaceus, assembly GCA_035041135.1. Lineage (NCBI taxonomy): Eukaryota > Metazoa > Chordata > Aves > Passeriformes > Tyrannidae > Platyrinchus > Platyrinchus mystaceus. The sequence goes on from JAWWLV010000057.1 coordinate 12,933,240, forward strand.
CTGCAGAAACAGAGCAGGGGACAGAAGCAGCAAACTCTTATAGTTTCCATGCAGAGCCTAATGACTCCTTACCCCAGTGTGTATCCACATCCCCCAGCCCAGGATTCATATAGTTTGTTTAACATTTTTCTGCCATGGCAGGATCTCAAGGAAGAGGTGGGTTGACTGCTGGAGCAACAGGCCTTGATGGTGACATCTGATAAATAAAATGGGCGAACACCCACCCTGGGGTGCAGCAGAGATGACCTTTCTTACCTTCCCAACCAGCACAGACACACCCCCGTCATCTCCTGCTCCCCCACCTCTGCCTTGGCATTGTCCTGGCACAATTCCCCCAAAGCCAAAGAGGCACAGACACATCTCACTGCTCCTCTAGGATTCCAAATTTAGCCCACCAAACAAACACACCGCAGATTAATGCACAGGCCAGTCCCAGACTCGCTGGCAAAGGCAGATGTGCCAATGACACAGGTTTGAGAGCTCCTTGCAGAGGATCCTCCACAGCACAGGAACCTCAACACCCTGTGAGGAGGCAGTTGCTAAGGTAACTACTTTTTTCCTTTTAGAGAAAAGCCAAGTAAACAAGCATGTAAATAGATTTAAGAGCCACATAAATTGTTGGTGAACCTATTCTGGTTACCTTGACGATAAAGTATCACTCTTCCAGGATTTAAACTTTCTTTGGCATCTAAAGACTATAATATGCTGTGATCTCAGGCAGATACAATTGGATTGTCTAAGTTTTAGGTCTATCTTCTCTCTTTTCCTAGTACCCTTCCCTGTGGGGTGTGAAGGCATCCCACGTAGCTACAGCACCAAGTCCAGCATCCCAGTCAGCAGGCACTGATGCTCAGGGAGGCTGTGCCTGTGCACACCCCCAGGAAAAAGAAGTTTGCTGCAGACTGGCCAGGCTGCAGTTCTGTTTTGGGGCCCTGCCCTGTGCCAACAGCTCCCACTCCCGTGCAGGGAAGACAACAAGACTTGCTCTTTTTGCTTGTCAAGCAGAGCAGAGGAACTCCCCAGACAAGCTAATCCCTGGAAATACTGCCTCGGGGTGGTGCTGCCGTGGGTGTGGGAGCAGTCCCGACTCCACATGTGACAAGAGCGCCAACTCGCTGCTCAGACGTGGCCAGTGTGCGACACCAACTCGGCTTCCCCGACACACTGAGGGTTCCAACGTTCTGCCAGCTGCTCCCAGAGTGCAGCACACACCACCCAACCCTTCCCAATGGCAGCCCATGCTCCCCTGCACACAACCCCTCTTGCTGGTTCCGCCAGCACAGAGCACTGAGGATGCAACGTGGCTTCTCATCCCAAGCCTTTGGTTTTGCCTGATTTTCCACTGCAGCGGGAACAGAGCCCTCAGTGCCTAAGCGAGAGTGGGATCTGTAGCTGCCACAAATGACATCAGGCAGCATAACTATTTCAGCCCTGCCAGTCCTCAGCAGGGGTCACAGCTGACAGCAGACTTAATAAAATTGGCTGGGGTTGGGTGACTAAAATGAAACATCTCAGCTGAAAAAAAAAGGCAAGATTGAGGCTCATTCAAGAGCTTTCTCCTCACATAGTTAAGGGAGAGCTTCACTACAATTGACAGCTAATTCAGTACACATCTCATAATATATTATCTCCCCAGCTATATGACAAGTCTAGTGAGCAAGATGCAAATGAACACTTAGGCAGGTAAGTTCTTAATGTCACTTTAAGACTCAGCGCAGCATCACTGTCTTCTCCATCCACTGGATGAGTTATGTAGTGATGGAGCAGTTGTGGGAAGGGAACAGCAGGATGGCAGAGGAAATGGAAGGTAAGAGAGGTTAATTTATGGAAATTATCTAGGTCACTCAGTAAGTAGGACATGTCACGCACAGCTTTAAAAGTACAATAGTAATTTATTTAGAATCTGATTTTTTCAATAGATAGTCAATGAGGGTTATCAGGAGTCAGGTAATTGTTTTGATCTCCTCATCACTAAATGAACTGCAGCTTCTCAAATGGATGCAGGAACTTCCAGTGTTGTGCCTCTATTACAAGGCCCCCCAGAGCAGAGGGGAAGGTTTGGCTGAAGTGGGGCAATGCCACGTGTGAGGGATGTGTGGGGTTCTGCAGCACTTCATGTCACTGGGACTGATGGGTGGGCAGAGGTTTTGGAGCACTCAAGGATCAATGAAAACTAAAAAACTCATAGGATTTTATCACTTCATAACTATATGGGGGGGCAAAACAGGAAAAAATCTATATGAATAGGCTAATTCACTCAGACTTAGTTTTTCCCTACATGTTATGAATTAATTAATCTTTCCCTTCTCATTAATGGTACAGAAGAAAAAACAGGGGGTTTTTTGTGGTTTTTTTTTTTTCTTTTGTGGGTTTTTTTTGGCTACAAAGCTCCTGCTCTTTTCTTCCCTTTATTTTGCTGGTTTAATACCACAGCTGAGAACACAAAACCTGGACTGCAGAGCTGCCTCCCCTGCCTTCACAGCATTTTCCACTGAGAGGAGCATTAAAGGAAAGGAAACGTGCGGGGCACAGACGGCAGGAACAGGGAAGCCCAGATGGAAGTGCCGAGGGGACACTCTGGGCACTGCAGGGATTGAGAGCAGTTCCAGATCTGGGTGGAATTCCTGTGAGCACCTGGCTGGAAACTGCCTCATCAAACCTCCCAGGCCTGTGCCCTGCTGTGCCTGTGGATGTACCTGCTCTCCATGAATTCCTCCCTAAGAAATCCTGCAGTCCTCAGCACCGAGTCAGCCTCAACCACTTCTCATTTGTGATTTTTAAGCCATTAGTTAAATCAATCCAAAAGGCTGATCCAAACCCAGAAATTTTTCAGTTTAGTTTAACTTGACTCTTTAAAGCTTAAACCCTTCCACTGGGGTGTCTGTACAGCTACAACTGGCAGCAGTAGTTTAAAATAAAAATCCTTCAGCTATATCCTTTAGCTTCATCTCGCTCTTCAGAGGAGCTGCAGGTCTATCACAACATCATAATTCTAAATTTTCCTGACTTAATTGGTTTGTTCTGTGATGATCTCGGAGAAAATAAATTACAGTTTCTACCTTTTTTTTTTTTAATGAGCTGACCACAGATTTGTAATGAGAATATATTTTGTAAAGATAAAGGGATGGATCAGGATATCTTTAATCAGTTTTTAATTACAGAACCCAGTGACTCAAAACCGTTAGTACCTGACTTGGTTCCTGCTTGGACTTGACTCCTGCCTTATTCTCCAGCCCCTCCTCCAGGCTAACACCAATGTGACCAAAGTCAGGCAGCACAGGGAAGATTTCAAGGAGTTTTCTTATCCCAAGTACTGGCACACCAGTGGTTCTGGACAGAATTCCACACTGGCAGAGAAACACTGGCAGCTCCCCATTCAGAAGGTATTTGATAACTTTTCCTCAGTCCTTGGCTCTTAAGGCCATGAGATTCTGTACAGATCTCAACTTTCACATGTGAAAGATAATCTTTCTGGCCACCATGATCGCAGGTTAATATTAGAAAAAATAAAAATTATCATTTCTAAGAAACCAGATTCCTGATCCTCTGCCTTGTCTTTTTGACAAGATCTTTTTCCCTGCCTGCTGCCTCTTACACTTGTTGCAAAACCCGATCCCAGACTCAGCCCACGGGAACGCTCGGCCTCAGTAGCTGGTTGGGTCTTAGTGAAACACCAGAAAGAAAATCAGCAAAGGCACTGAGCATCCCCCCAGTAAATCATCTTCTGTCCAACAAACGGTGTCTAACAACACTTATATTAACAGTCTGCACTGCTGAGCAACTTTTTTGGTTCTCATGTAAACCTAATTTCAGCAGAAGATAAAACCCAACTCTATTCTGGCTTGCATGACACATATAAATTGTGCATAGAGCTTGGAAACAATTAATTTAAAGTAATAATTTGTATGAACATCCTAACAAAATTTTAAAGGGTATTAAACACTCTGTTTTATAAACATAACACTTAATTTGAAAAAAAAAACAACCCAAAACATTTAGAAGGTAACGCATTTAGGATAAGTGCACAACACATGAAAATAATAAATGAAATTTTCCCAGTTTAGAAAATGAATGTAATTAATTAACATTTAAATTACATTTTTAATTGCAATCATACCCTCCCAGGGGACTCATAAGGGACCATAATTGCAATTAAAAGCATGTGGATTAGATAATAAAACAATGCACACTGTCTGAAATGTGCGATTTAAAATGGAAAGCAGACATTGTTATCGGCACATCGAACTTAATTGTGGCCATAAAGCAAATGTGCTGTACAAAATAAAATTCACATACGGGAACATTTAATTCTTGAATCTCTTAAAGGGGACACGCTTGAGAGCACATTTTATGACAGGTTCTGTTTGAAATGGCCCTTTAAGGCTTTAGTATTCAGGGATAGTGCTTTAATGTTTTTGCATTAATAAAAGCATAGCTGAATGTTCCTATTAAAATACACAGATACATTTAAGTAAGAGATGAAACTGAGCGCCTGGAATTTAAGTTGCAGAAGGCACAATTATATCAGGAACACATTTTTCTTTGTTCTGCTTTGTTTTAAAATCGCATTTGCCAGGGGATAGTTGGAAAGGCACTGCGTTTCCAGGGGATGGAACGAACAGGAAAAGGTGGCTGATAAACAGGTATTTACTGGGCAGACAGAGATTTGCTCTCCCTTAAGCGTGGTCACCTCCCAGGGCACTGCACCCTCCACAGAATATCGACGTTCTGGTTTTCCTGGTGCTGCACTGCTGCCTTTTGATAAATACTGGAGATTTTAGCCTTTAGTGGCACTAATTCTTAATTTTTCACTAACTTCCACTTTATCTCTTTTTTCTCCCGTGCTGAGCACTGGTGGGGTCACACCTCCAGGGCTGTGTCCAGATCTGGGTCCCTCACAGTAAGGAGGACACTGAGGGGCTGGAGTGTGTCCAGGGAAGGGAACAGAGCTGTGAAGGGTCTAGAGCAGCAGGAGCAGCTGAGGGGGCTGGAGGGGCTCAGCCTGGAGAAAAGGAGGCTCAGGGGGGACCTTCTCACTCTCCTCAAATCCCTGACAGGAGGGGGAAGCCGGGGGGTGTTGGGCTCTGCTCCAAGGGAACAAGGGACACAATGAGAGGAAACGGCTTCAAGCTGTGCCAGGGGAGGTT
>JAWWLV010000057.1:12938486-13015986 GCA_035041135.1 Platyrinchus mystaceus
AAATACTGGAGATTTTAGCCTTTAGTGGCACTAATTCTTAATTTTTCACTAACTTCCACTTTATCTCTTTTTTCTCCTGTGCTGAGCACTGGTGGGGTCACACCTCCAGGGCTGTGTCCAGATCTGGGTCCCTCACAATAAGGAGGACACTGAGGGGCTGGAGTGTGTCCAGGGAAGACAGAGCTGTGAAGGGTCTGGAGCAGCAGGAGCAGCTGAGGAGGCTGGAGGGGCTCAGCCTGGAGAAAAGGAGGCTCAGGGGGGACCTTCTCACTCTCCCCAAATCCCTGACAGAAGGGGGAAGCCGGGGGTGTTGGGCTCTGCTCCAAGGGAACAAGGGACACAATGAGAGGAAACGGCTTCAAGCTGTGCCAGGGGAGGTTCAGGTTGGACATCAGGAGGAATTTCTCCCTGGAAAGGGTGGTCAGGCATTGGAAGGGGCTGCCCAGGGAGGTGGTGGAGTCCCCATCCCTGGAGATGTCCAAAGAAGGACTGGACATGGCACTTAGTCCAGACACAGCACAGCAGTGACTCCAAATGTTCTCAATGAATTTGTTTTCACTTTTACCAGCTGAAAAGAAAGAAATTCCGAATCTTTCAGTTAACTGGTGCTGGTCTAATTGCAGTTTGACAAAAGGGGTGCTGGGAAAATGATGTCATTGTTGATAATATTCACTGTGAGGTACTCCACGTGATCTGCCCTACTTTCACCCTGGGTAAGACCTTGAGCTAGGAAGGAACAGGGTTTAAGTGGGAACACACAACATGGAACTCCAGCTGCCCAGGGGAAAAATTCACCAAGGAAGGAGGTGATTTGGTATAAAAACATACTCTAGAACTTCTGCTACCTATGAAAATGCAGTGAGAGAAGACAATGCGTGTGCAGGGTCCTTTATTTTACCTTTAAAAAATTATAGTGAATCCTTGAAGTCATTCCATGTAATAAGTTTCCTCACTAGCTCTGCTCCAGTGCTTGGTCACTGCCACATATATCATACAGAAACTGTGACTAGTTTTGGAGGCAATAGTGGGACAACATTTTCTAAGGGTTAGAAAAGTTACCCTGAGTGGCAAATAATGCTGAAAACATTAAGTGGAGGAAACTTTTGAACTTGAGGGTAATATTTTTCTCTATGACTACTCAAAGAAACAGATATAAATTTGCTTTATAATGCTTCACACACCCCCTCCTTCCCAAACAGGAGTATTAGTGCTATATGGAGGGTTATCTGCAATGCTCTGCATATGCTGCTGCTGTAATTTGGTTTTCTGGGCAATAAAGAATTCCTTGTCAGGATCTTAACTGTTGACTAAGGCTTCAGACAATAAAGTGTAGGGTGAGCTGGCACAAGACAACCTTTCAGAATTCAGGAGACATAGAAAGTAAACACCTTCTTTTTTTATCCACACAGCCCCACACAGCAGTTAGCCATAAAATGTAACACTCATTTTCCTTACAGTGGTCTCTGCCACGTGGAGCTCACCTGTACACCTGTACACGATGTGCTGTTGCATTTGTGATAAGGCAGAGAGTGATAAGCCACCAGAGATGATCCCTGTTCACATCTCCTCAGCTTAATGACAGCACCACGATGTCTCATGTTCACTCTCTGCATGGCGGAGCCTTCTCTGGCCAGAATACAGGTTTGGGATGCTGATCCCTTCTTAGCCAGGGAGCTTTAAACTTTGCTGAGCTCATCAGTTGTCCAGTCGGACAAAGCCCGGCCTTAAGTGCCTGAGGCAAACAGTTAATCACATTAGCAGACCACTAACCTGAGAAGTGACAAAAAGTAAAGCAACATTCAGATTTGCTGTGTGGAGACACATACAGATTAAATTTAATTTGGATAGTCAGGAAATAGGGGCACCTGTCAGTTCCTAGGTAACACTGGGATTTTTTTTTTCCCAGCATCACTTACTACCTTTGGGAAAAAAGCTCCTTTCTGAAGCCAAAAAACCTGACAAGGTGTAACTCATACAATGCATTGTGCTGCATTACGATGGCTTACATTGGTTCACGTCTTGTCATATGACAATATAACATGACACAAACCTGCATGTACATTGCATTGGAGATTTATAAAACAAAGCTTCCCCGCTCGGCAGCAGCAGGGCTGGATTGGAAACTGCCGAGGAGGAGCCCATAAAATATGCACAGCCAGCCCTCAACATGAGCACGAACTAATAGGATTGGAGAAGCAGAACTTCTCATTCCGGCAGGATTTCAGAACTGGAACTTTGTAACCCTGCGCTTTGATTTTGTTTTTTAATTAATTGCAGGAACACGGAAAATGCAAAACAGAAGCACAGGGTAGAGAAGTAGAGTGAGAGAAAAAAAAAAAAAGGAGGTGAAGATAAAAGACAGAAGAAAATTAATTGTTAATTATTTATTAGACGGTTCATTTGCTCACACCTACACTCCTGTGTTGGTGTTTTAACCCACTGTGCTCGATCCTCAAGCTTGACCTCAGCCACGTTAGTAGTTGATTTCTTTTTCTTTTGTCACTTCTCATTAGTTTCATCAGCTTTTTTTTTAAAAAAAGAAACATGTAAGATAGGAGCTCTATATAACAATGTGAATATTTCTGCTCCTTTCCTAAGTTATGGCCAACAAACTCCCCACACAGCACTGTCATGCAGGTTTTTGAAGGGAGCTGTGCTGCACTTTGAGGCTCTGAGGGACAGAAGGTCCTTCCCAAATGGTTCACAGGGCATTGAGGACAGTGCAGCCTCATTCCTCTACTACAAAACACACTTGCTCCTTTAATAACAGTTCTTTCCAAGAAATTATTCTCCTCCAGGCTCACACCTGCCAGGAGAATGAGTCTGTAAGTACAACATGCACATGCAGAGGAAGACACCAGCATTTCTTTAATATATGTCAACTATAGCATTAAAGACAACTACAGTATATCCTGACACCTTCTAAAGCATGACTTGAAAAATAGAATCCCTGCAGCCTATATAACTCCAGGATTTGTCTCTGCAACTGTTTCAGTAAGTGGTTATTTCACTTAAAACTTGTTTTACTTTTTTCTTTTTTTTGTCTTGGCACGGTGCTTGCAGAAAAGAAGAGAATATGAAAAGGAATTTTTCTGGTTCCTCTACTTTGAAAATTAATTTCCCTACTTTCCTCTAGCCTTCTGAGGGGAAAAAAAAAATCTCTTTTCAGCTTAAAACCCCTTGCAGATTTACTGTGACACATTCAACATGCAATAAGTTGTCCACCATGAGACCCTTGACTCCCAAGGTAGCATTTATTTTAGCTACAAAAGGTGCAAAGCAGCCCAGATTTATATAAATGTAAAATAATTTCAGCAGTCTGACACAGGAAAGGTAGGTCAAATCATACTTAGGACTTATGTAATTTTTTTTTTTTTAACTACCAAAATGTAATCATATCCTGGAGTGGGTGATCTCATCTTGGAGCAGGGAAACTACAGTTATAGGGACAATAAAAAGGAAGAAAACCTATTCCATTCCTCACCATACAGGAGAAAAATAACAAAAAGCTCTTCTTTGATCTCTTTGCCAAATAAAGTACTATTCTAGCGTTTGACATATGACTGCAGTGACCCTGAGATATGCCTCCTGTACATTACCTTTACTTTGTTTCAGCAAAGCCCAAACTGGTAACAGAACTCCATCATTTACACTCAGCTCCTTTTAAACCATTTTTCACATTTAGTCCCTGATAGAAAAGGAACGTGTCTCTTTCCTACACTTGATTTATGACGTAGTTTCTAAGCAAAACACTTTTATCTGAAAGTATAGGTCAGACAAAGGAATAATGCAATCAAAGAGACACTTGCAGAAACATTATAAATACTGTATTTTATCCAGCAGAAGCCCTGTGCTGTCAGAAATGACTGGCTGCTCACAGGCACTGAAGTTCATTGTCTGTTGGGGGAGCAAAAATTACAGTTAAACTGGAAGAGGAATGGCTCTTAAGCTTGGGTGGTTTTTTATATTTGATGTTGGGGGGTTTTGTGGGTTTTTTTGGTCTTTTTTGAGAAGTAATTCCATTATTTGAAAAACCTGGTATTCCATGAACACTTGAGTGCCAAGAGGCTGTATTGGAGAAGAATTTTATTTCATGATGCCAAGTGGTTCTGTAGAATCACCCTGTGGCAGATAACAGGGAGGGTGAAAGTCACTGCACCTTTCATTTCAAAAGGTGGAACAGATCCATCACCTCTGTCACTGTCCTACCAGGTACCATCACTTCCAAGGTGTTGTTCCTCCTAACAAGCCTGGGCAGGTATGGAAATCCTATTATTCCTGTTTCACAGACAGGAAAGAAAGACATTAGCGTAAGGAAAGACTGAGAGAATTGGGATTGTTCAGCCTGGGGAAGAGAAGCTTTGGGGCGATCAAATTGTGGCCTCCCAGTGCCTGAAGAAGCTACAGGAAAGATGGAGATAGACTATTTACAAGGGTCTGGAGGGACAGGACAAGGGGGAATGGCTTCAAACTGACAGAGAGTAGGGTTATATGGGATATTGGAAAGGAATTGTTCCCTGTGAGGGTGAGGAGGCCCTTGCACAGGTTTCCCAAAGAAGCTGTGGCTGCCCCATCCCTGGAAGTGTCCAAGGCCAGGTTGGATGGGGCTCGGAAAGAAAGCCAAAGCTCTACTGCCACTGTAAGCCGAGATGGTGCATTTGTAAGAGATCCACTTTTGGTGCAGACACAGCACATCAGTGACTCCAAATGTACTCACTGATTGTTGAGTATTCACTTCTGTTTTCTCTTACTTTCATTATGAGTACCTATATATATATATATATGTCTATGTGCTACAGAAAGAGACAAATGGGTTTGTGTGTGTGCAAAAGAGCAGTTTGATTGTCCCCAGGGAAAAGCAGACCACTAGTTTTTTTCACTAGTAAATTTATGTATATATAGGTGAAATAAGCTAGTATATATATAAATAAGCTATATTGCATTTATATATATTCTGTTCTATTTTAACTAAGAGAGCACCAGGCTGCCTCAGTGCACTTACTGAGCATAGAAGTCAGCACTGAGGGTGAGTGAAGGGGAGATGGGGCAGTGGAGCAGAGCAAGGCTGAGGTTTCTGCTTGCCCATGTCACAGGGAGAGGACTGGAGGTAAGAGCAGGGAAAGGACAACTGAAAACTGCTTGGGGGAGCCTCCAGAGTTCAGAGCTTCTCCAAGCTGGGCAGGATTGACAGTCATCTGCTTTTCATCAAAATATCTCACTGTTATCATTGCTTTTGGTTGTAAATCAATGGAGTGGAGCACAATGACAGTTGAACCACTTTTCTCCTGGTAAGACGACCGGGGCTGATCTGCATATCCTGAGAAAGCTCCTTAAAACGGGAGGAACACGAGTCCCTGTTTTACAGGGAAACATAAGCACAAGCTTTCATCTTGCGTCTGGTGTTTGGATCCTGTAGTGACAGCTGCCAGCGAGCTGATGGATCCAACTTCGGAGAGAAGCCCTTCCCTTCCCGGGCAGGATGGCGAGCAGATGCTGAGCAGAACAATGGGAATCACGCCCCAGACGAGCGTCTGGACAGAAGGGGGCGAGGGTTATCCTTCCAACTGCCGGCTGGGAAGGGAACAGGGAAGATGCTGGAGGTTTCAGTGCTCCAGCAAAGGCATAAACCAACAGCGACTGAAATTCAGAAGAGCTAAGGAAATGGCAAGGCAGTGCTCAATACATTATGACCTTTCTTGTTATTTTCAAAATTGCAATCTTAGGGGGGAAAAAAGGATAAAAAGGAAGCCCACCCTCAGCACATGGCTGAAAATGTTATTAAAAGCAATGAATTATTTTTTATTGTTATGTTTAATTTTTTTTTAAAGTACCATTCAGAGAAGAGGCAGCACAGAGGATGCCTGCCTTAAACTGAAGATAAGTTTGATTTTTGAAAAGAACCAATTTATCTCATTCATTCTTTTACATGCTCACTTATATTGATTTATATACATACTCCTTGGAATTGCATTTTTATTTTTTTACTGGGTGCAGTAGCTGTTAATGATCATCTAGAGCCATGAGAATTAAAATAGAATCCTGCATTTCACTTGGACACCGGAGCAGCACACACGGGATGCAGGATATATAGATAACAAAGACCTTGAATAATCACATACTCTATATCCTCTCTTACTAGAATATAAAAGCAAGCCCTAACCTATGACAAAACTTAATACAAATGAGATATGAAATAAATAAAATGCACAATACTGGAGCTCAATTTGAACTGTTCAGACTTCATCACAACATATTGGAAAACGTGTGATAGGGCAGGGAAAATCTTTGCATATAAATTATAGCTATGAAAGGATTTGCTGCTGCAAACAAGTGTAAAGATGAAACTTCCCCAAAACTTATATCAAGCATAAGATATTGTAAATAATAATTTACACTTAAATAGCACCTTCAGCTCTGGAGGATCTTGGAGCATTTTGCTAACCACAAGTGAAATGCCATGGTGGGAAGGTGCTGTAAACAATGTTTGCAGCACTCTTTTGCTTATACATTGCAGAATAAGGAAAGTAGCTTCTGTGGGGACAAAACTTCTGACCTCTGTGTGTACTACATTTACATTAACCAGGAAATTTTGGCTGAGGACACCAGGAGAAACCCTCTCCTTCCTGATTCTGAGTGTGGGAAGGTGTGTGCTTGGGTGTTTGCAAGGAAAGGAAAGGGGAACTCAAGGAATTCTTGGCTTCAAATCTGAACGAGCAGCAGAAAACTGCTAAAAATATAAATGTAAATAATATTGTTACACTTACAAACTACTTTTTATTTGACAAGTCTGGCCCTCCTCCTCGAGGAGAAGGCAGAGTTTTCTAATTTTAACAGCAGAGAAGTATCACAGAGGGAGGAGCTGGCTGTGAATTATCTATCCCAGGATTAGGAACAGGACCCTCTGTGGAGTCCCAGACACACACAGGAGCATTCCCATGGGTTGCCCCAGTACAGCCCCAGTTTGTCCCAGTCCTGACCACCAGAGAGAGTGTCACACCAGTGAAATGGTTACAGGCAGTGTGGCAGCATCCTCACAGAGCTGATCCATGTCAGCCCAGTGACTTTGATTAAAAGCAGGCTTCAGGATTAAATAGGACACATGGAAACAGGAAAACAGCAACAGCTTTTACAGACTGAGACACACGAGGTTCGTCAATGTCAGATGATGCCACAAGCAGCTCCACAGAGGAGTGCGGATTGGTTTTAGTGTGGATTTTAGGAAGAAATTCCTCCCTGTGAGGGTGGGGAGGCCCTGGCACAGGTTGCCCAGAGAAGCTGTGGCTGTGCCCTCCCTGGAAGTGTTTAAGGCCACGTTGGATGGGGCTTGGAGTGACCTGGGATAGTGGAAGATGTCCCTGCCCATGGCATCCCAGTCAAAAAAGGAGGATGTTACTCATTATTTCCCAGGTATCAAAGCAATTCATTCAGGTGTATTTGGCAATGTAGAAAGACTAAGAATAAAAGAACAATGTGCTGCAACAAAATAGAAAAGGAATACCAGTGTTCTCCTCGAGAAGCAAACTGTTGTTATCTGTTTGACAATGCGATTTGTCTTCTGCCAAACCAGTCCCCACTCTGTTCTGTACCTCAGGAAGCACATGGGGACTCATGGATACAGACTGGATGACCTCAGTGTATTTAGTCACAGAAAAACTCAGTGTTACAATTAAAGAGTAAAAGAAACGTATGGTAAAAATGGACACTGAAAATATTTATAGAAAGAAATTTTGCAAAGCCTTTTGCTGGTAAGAACAGATTATAAAGTAGGAAATAATAGCAGTAATCCATCCTTTGTGTTTATATTTTAGGAATATCCAACCTTGAGGGTTTAGCATGCAGGTTGAAACAAATTACTCTGATCACCAATATCAAGGTGTCAAGCTGAGATATTACATGTCAATCATTCTGTGACAAAGATAAAAGTGAACAAGATGCATTTCATAGTTACACAGAGAGGGAACATGGATTATATATTTAGTGTCTTTTTTCCCAATATACCTACCAGCATTTCTAAGTTGTTTTAGCAAGAAACTTGAAATATAATCGTTTCAAGACAAATTACAGTGATGCTCTAAACAATGATGGAAGTCTCCCTAACTGTGGATTCTCCTCAAAAACAGAGTCAAGCCAATACCAGCAGACTTTATGAGAGTGTGAATTGCATCTCCACTGAGAGTGCCCTGCTGCCCACACAAATCAATTGACTTGACCTTTACAACTGCCCTACAGAGTTTAAGCAAAAAGAGAGAACGAGAGAGGGAGTGAGAGAGAAATATCATCTCAGATGCTCCCTTACAGGGAGGGGGAGTGCCTTGGGAAGAGAGTTTCCCAGACACCCAGGACACAAACGCTGAGCTCTGAATTCCCTGTGCCTCAGGGCTGCCTCAGGGAACGTGGCCTGGGGAGCCCACGAGGCCACACATGAACCTGCGTGGGATCATCCCGGACACCCTGCACAAAGCTTCACTGGTGGCTCTGGACAGGCAGGGCAGCACAAGCTCCCCTCTCCTCCCTCGAGCTCTGGCTCCTGCAATCCATGTCAGCTGCACATTCAGCATCTAAGAGCTTTCTTGGATCTCGCCCACTGGACCAGATCCTCAGCTGGTTTCCCTGCTCCTTGAACTCTTGCCAAAGGTTTAACCTAAATGTGAGGCCAAGGGAGCCTCTAGCCTAGAAAGAAAGACTCAAGATATATGATCACTGCTCCCAGAAATATAAAAAAAATATTTACAGAATTGTACAAACATCCTCCTCTCATTAACTCCTCTGCAGCTTTGCTGAAGACCCATTCCAAATATAACTGTGCAATATATACTACGGAAGAAAAAATGTAAATACATGCACAAACTTTTATTTAATCTCTGGAGAAAAACAATGTACATATTGATGGATTCCCCTCTTTCCCCTTTACAGTTTAAATCATTTTCTTTAGCTGACAGAAATTTTAAAAAGACCAAAAGCCAGAAGACTATCACACATTATGGTATAATTGCTCCTAATTTTAAAGAATCAGCATGTATGAGAGATCCTGCAGCATACTTGTATGTGACAATTTATATTACAGATCTTACATTTTACTGATTTTTTTCTTAAATGGTAATTTTATCTACACAAGGAGTCCAGAATCTCACCAACAAAATAAGATTTCTATGGCCTTAGTTTGTGCAATTCTTGGCTGTTTAGCTATTGATGAGAAATCTGCAACACCAACATATTACCAGCAAACAGGGAATTATGCAGTTCCAAACATGAGATATTCACCTGCAGGATTGTGTTACAACTTGCTTTAAGTTTGCATAAATATTAAGCCCAGGTTTATTCAGACAACACTGGGCACACATTTTGTTTAAGAAGTCTATAGCTGGGGGATAACTGCTGACAGTCCAAATAAGCCTCCAGGTAGCACCAGCAGGGTGACTGCAGGGACAGCCTTTTTTACATGGAAAATTCAGTAAAAGCAATGGATTTTAAAAGCCATAACCACATTTCATCACTGCGCCTTTCCAAAGGCATTTGCACATCAGGATGGATTTCCCAAGGGTTTCTGAAAGGGGCTGGAACTGAGCCAGGCTTTGGCTGTGACATGGTCTGGTGGCAATGGCCAGTGAGCTGCTGATGGTGACTGAGCTGGAGTGGTTCCAGCTCCACAAAGGTCTTCAATCTGGACTTAAGTTCCCTTTTCATTTCAGTCTTTATCTCCCCACTTGTCCTGAGAGTAAATTATACTTTGGTCCTGTTTATCCATGTTAGCCTAAAGAAGCCTTTGCTGTGCACACAGGGCTGCATTTTATGATCCTGATCTGTTCCTTGCATATCCAAAGTAAAACCATAGGTAGGACTGGATGAGTAAAGATTACAGTGTTTAGTCTCAAAAACCAGCTGTGCAGAACTGAGGTATTTAACCTCAGTTAAGATCTCACTTTTATAACCACTTGGCCAGAAGGCAAAACCTTATCTCTGTGAGCAGCAACTCCTTTTTCAGAGCAAGCCCACACCAGCAATAATTTAACTTTTTTCTTTTCAAACTGGAAGTCTTGGATACAACTTCACTACAAATATCCTAAAAAGTGAAGCTGCTATCTGTTGCCACCTGTAGTTTCCCCTGGGATATTTGTGTCTCTGGCATGTCATCCCTTTTTCATGTCTGCCAACGGACCCACAGGAAGAGTTTCCAGGTGAGCTTTCAAGCACAGGGAAACCTGAGTGGTACAGGAGTAGTACAGGTGTAGTCTGCTGAGAATGACAGGGACAGCCCCTGTCACCCCACAGGAAAAAATGTCAGCAGAACCATATACATGACTTTGAGGCCTGATTTTATATTCTGCTTCCTTCGTGTAGCTGCTGAAAACAGGGATCTCTGTTTTGCACCAGGGATATGACATTTAAAGCAGTTTTGACCCAATCTCCTTCACATAGGAAAGCACACAGACCTCGAGTCCAGCACTGCAAAAATCAAATGTCAGGCAAAAATTCTTTGTCTCGACCTAGTAAAAATGTTTTAGAATCTGCTGCATAATATGTTTATGTGTGTGTATACATAGATATATGTATATCCATGTGCACACATGCTATGCAATTCCAATGCCAGGAAAGAATGATACCAAGTTTGGTGATGATAAGAATGATGTAATGGCACTTAACACATTGGTAAGAGTGTACAAACAAACTTACATGGGAACACATGCAACAACTTTATCATCCAATTGTACAGAGTTACCACTTCCACTTACATATGTTAAGCCATTAGGTCTGTGTGTGATTGCTCTGATCTCTCTGATTCCAGAGAATGTTCCTCATAGAGGCAAACACTGGTGTGAATCAATACTAATGTAAATACACACAACTGCTATAAATTAGTAAACTGTTAAGCATGAGGCAGAAGGTTCATTTTCCATAACCATAATAATTATAGTCTTTGTACTGCAGCTGCAGGAAGAAACATAAGCTCAGAGCAGGACATCCTGTGCGAGATATGATGTGTTCAAGGCGTTGCGAGTTCGTTCCTACCTCAAAGACCCCAAAATCTCTATAGGAGACACTAAAGAGTAGAAACTGCAAAGCTGGAGGAATCAGTGTTCACTCACAGATCCCATGGCACAGCTGGGAGCTGAATAGACCTCCCCAGGAGGACCTCAACTGTAACACAGATGCTGCTTTTATCCAGCACTCCTGGATTCTCCTTGTCTTTACATGGACGTGCTTGGTGGCAGAATGCAGGGATGATTCCCCCCTTTCCTTATATATTCTGTGCAAAAGATGGAAAATTCCTCTTTTTTACTTATTTTTCTTTCTCCATGTATTGTCTTTCCCGAAGGCCAGCAGGAAAAACCATCACACTAAAGAGCCCAGAGGAGAAAGTTCATGCCCTGGGTCATCTCTCTAACCCAGACTCACAGTGCTCTCACACGTTTGACGTTGAATCCCTCGATTATTAATAAGCCAGATTTGTCTACTTAGTTGGCCCTTGATTTTGTAACTCACTGAGCCTCACGCTGGGATTTCACACAGCCACAGATTCTCACAGAAGTAAGGACTGAAATGACTTATTCCAGACTAACCAGCACTGCCCTTTAACACGTGTGAGCAACTCGTGAGCAATCCCCCTGCAATCCCCCTGCACTCTCCAGCCTCCAAATTATATCAGTTATAACTTGGCTGGATGAAACAGTTCCTGCAGGAAGAACTGTGCTAAGGAGTGTGGCACAAGCATATCCAGCTCTGCTAAGGAGAACACAAGAAACAACAGAGGAAAACCACTGTTTTTTCTCTTGGATTCTTTCTGTTGTTAAAATATTTGGTTTATATCTCTTGCAATTTTTTCTCCGAATAAACACTTATTTTTGGTTTTGTGTACATCAGGTAGGAGGACAGTTTGCTGTAATTGTGAGAAGCATTCTTTACCAAGAGAAGAAACAAAGATTCAGCTCAAATCCCCAACCAGAGCCTGCCTAGGTGGTGCTGAAATAGAGATATTACGCTGCTTTTCCTGAAAGTCCTTATGCAAACAGGATGTTG
The DNA here is from genome assembly GCA_035041135.1 of Platyrinchus mystaceus. Taxonomy (NCBI): domain Eukaryota; kingdom Metazoa; phylum Chordata; class Aves; order Passeriformes; family Tyrannidae; genus Platyrinchus; species Platyrinchus mystaceus. The sequence goes on from JAWWLV010000057.1 coordinate 12,950,502, forward strand.
TAAATGTCTCTTTTTTGAAAAAGGGCCTTGTATCTGGTCTTAGTTCTGCCCTTTGATTTATTAGGAGCTTCAGCTGCAGACCAAATAGGTTTTCCTGTCTCTGCTACCTCCTATTCCAATCTTAAGTCATTGTGCTTTGAGACACGCTCCTTAAAGTACAAACTCTGTTACAGTGCCCTAAATAATATGTGATGCGAATAAGTGCTGTTAAAGGAGTTTCCTGTTTTGGTTTCCTTATTGGCACTCCAAGCTGAGCTAAAATCTCCAAAGGCCTCACTTAGTATGCAGATATTGAAACCAACCCAAAAAAAGATCCCTGCATTTGTTGTGCTGTAGCTTTAAATGCCCCTGGCAGAAACTTCATTTCTCTCCCTTTCTCCCTTTCGATCCTTCCCCCCTCTCTCTCTTTTTTTGATGTTTCTTCTTTCTCTCAGCCTGTCATTGACAGTAAGTGCAATCACATTACACACAGCTTTCTTTGGAAAGCCCCCTTTTTAATGATCTGGCAGTCTGTAGACACTGACTGCTTCCAGAAAAAATTTCAATCCCTCTTCCCACAGCTTCCTCAAGCTCCAATGATAAATGACACCTGTCATTCTGTCACAGACAAACGGCACAGATGGGAGCGTCAGTGATATATGGCTCACCAGAACAGGAAATCAACTTTGTTGGTTTTTTGGTTGGGTTTTTTTTAAACAGAAAAGAGCTGACCAGGACATTGTCACGAGGCTGTTCCAGGGGCCCTTACCCAGAGGAGGAAGGGAGGCAGGCGCAGAGGAACCAGTAGTTTTTAAGTAGCAGCTGCAGTTTAAGACCAAGGACTGCAGCTGTTCAAATGGCTTTGCAGTTTAGGACTCAAGTACGTCTAAACAGGGACATGAAGGAGCTATTACTGCTCTTCCAGCCATACCCAGTGATCCACTAATGTCACACAAGTGATCCACCTCCAGCACCACTCTGGCTGCTGACCCAGCCCAGGAAATCAGCTTGGACAACTTTGCATGAGCTGTGGTTGGAGCCTGGATTAGACACATCCACAATTACATTTGATTTAATTTCTCTCAGTGATGGAACTGAACTGAAATCCTGGCTTTAAGAACACTTGAGAAATGGGGAAATTTAATTCCGAACCCATTTTCTGTCAGACAGGTCTTTCTTAAGCTTCTTTTAAAATCACTCATGTTTTCACGAGGAATTTTATTTTTGCAGGCAAATCACTTAGGCAGCCTGAGACACGCAGCCACTTTCTCACTGCCAAGCAGGCAGACAATAAGCTCAGAGCTCTGACAAAAACTGTGCAAAAGTTTTTACCCTGTGATGCCCTTCTTGATAAGAGAATTAAGTCCTGCCACTCTCCTCATACGGAGCAGCTGGAGAGGAAATGAGAGCCCAAGTGGCCGGTGAGTAATTAAAGAATCTTCAGCAGGCCTGAGAAAGGCAAATCTCCCCGGGGCTGCACAGGGAGGGAGGAAGGCAGGACTCTGCACTCAGACAGAACGACAGTCTTCTCTAATCCCTGAGCGGGAAGATTTTTACAGATAACTTACTGCCCCTACAGAGGGTGTAAAATCCATCCCTGCTCTCCACAGCCAACCGTTGGACGCTCCCCTCCCGTGTGACGGTGTCACAAAGCCCTTTCCGGATTTTGTTCCTGAGCAAACACAATGCCACTGTCTCCCAAGACAGAGATAAAGCAAACGAACCATTCTTCCTGCCTTGTTCACAGACCTTATTGACAAAATCATCTCTCAGGGGTAAACACGGCTCCATGCAAGAAAGGGAGCAAAACTGGACCCCAAGAAAGAATTTTAGCTTGTCTTGCTGCCCGCGCTGGAAGCGCAGGGATCCGTCTGTGGAGCGTTCCCCACAACTCAGCTGTAGGGTTCTGAAAAGATTAACGTATGTCATGTGACAAAATCTCCACATGCTGCAATGGAAATATATCCCTGGAGGCTGCATTTTCAAAGGGAGCTGGGTGATAATGCTGCCTTTCTGCACATTTATTGAATTTGATTGTACAGTTGTGTGTACAAAAAACTAATCAGGAGTCCAAAGTGACGTGAAATACAACTTAGTTTGCAGGCAAAGTTAACAAAAGGAATTTCCTCACATTTTAGATGCTGATTATCAGCAGCAATAGCCTAGGGAGAACTTTGGAGCAAATTCCTCAGATTTTCCAACACCATCTAGGCTGCTGTAAGTGCTCCAATAGGGTTTCATGCTCTATATTAAGTCAATGTGATGAAATGTTTAAAATGAACTGAGTGATTGCTGACCCTAGAACACGGAAGGCTCAGGATTATACATATTCAAGGCATTAATATCAGGCCTTTCATCATCCATCAATGGTAGCCCACATAGATCACAGAAAATTTTCATTGCATGGACAGATTTTTGTCTTTCTATAAATTAAGAATAGGATTCTTATGGAAAGTAGAAAGGTAGGAATCATCAGGCAGCTCAACCTATCAAGTTCACCTATGATGTCAGTAGGTTTGAGATGAAAAACCAACTCTTTTAAGGGCAGAAGAGAAGAAATGAGCAGTGATTGAAGATGGGATGTAGGGAAATTACTTGGCCAACAGGTCTGTGCTATTCCTACCAGAGGAAATAGGGAAGAGGATGGTGGGTGTCCAAAGAGCCACTGACAAATTTAAATAAGATCAAGCTCTCTTAGTTTGAAGGCTGTTTTTATACCCTGCTATGACAAATGGAGCAGCAACACAAGCATATGTAAAAGGTGAGAGGGAGGAGAGGAGAACACGTGGCTGTGCCTGTACAGGGCGGCTCCAAACACTTGCAGCAGTAATGACACCGCACTGACCGAGGCCTGTGTGCCCCTCAGTCTCCAACTGCAACCGTGTAACTGCAAATTCATGTTGTACCGTGGTGACAAATGAAAGACAGAGAACTGCAGGGAATGCCAAGTGTCCCAACCGGCCCCTCCCCGGATCCCTCCCCTGTGCTGCTCAGCCCCACACTCCGCTCGCTCCAGAGCAAAGACTTCACAGGGAAACTTGGACTGAACGGGAGCACCTGGGGCAAAGTTTCTTTTCTTATTCTGTTTCCTGAGGATACAGCCGAGTGAGACTTTCTGGCTTCCACAGTCACTTCTCAGCTCGAAACAGATGCAGTTTTTCACTAAGAAAGATAACTCACAAGGAGAATTTCCGCTGCTATCCTTCTCCATTAGGAGAGAAAATTAAAATATCCTTCAGGAGGGAATACATAACAGCTCTGTGAATTTAACAAGGGGTTTCTGCAAGCACTGAAGAATATCCTGCAAACATACTACAGAACAGAACTGGGTACATTAGAAAAAAAGAATAACTACGGTAATGCCAAGAGAAAAACATTCTGTAATGTCAATATTTTTGCATCAGGATAGTTCTAGCCAAGGATATTTTAAGCTTTGATCAAAACTGTGAATCTGTTGAGGCAGAATTATAACCCCATGTAGAAAAATCATGAAATTTTTAATGACAATTAAAAAAGTATCATGTTCCGGAGAGACCAAAAATGAAACAGAGATCCTGAGCCAGTAGATAAAATTTACCAAACCAAGCAAGTGAGAAAGAATCTGCTGGAGCCCTAAAACAGAATATGAAACAAACCCAAAAGGCAATCCTGGTTGTGAAGGGAAGGTTTTTAAAAGCACTTGGGAAATTTAAATGTCCACTTGCCATGGCCTCTAAGTGAGAATTGGATGCCAGATTGTTCCTTTTACCATTGAGAATCTCAAGTGATGGAGTCACTTGAGGAAAACAGGACAACAGCAAACTGAACACGCTGCAGGGTTAATTTTCAGCAATGTGCAAGAGATGCTGACAGACAAGCCAATGGGCCAACTGGGAAAGAACTGGGACCTGCACCAAAAATGTACTTGTCAAGTAGTTGCAGATTTTTTTTTAGCTGTTCTGGGATAAAATTGACGTGTTTTGACTGATGAATCATGAGCAAAGATTGCCCAGTGTGCTCAGTTTGAAATACCAGCTTCTACCTGTGTGTGCTGGAACACTCTGTTCCCTCCTCTGAGCATTTCTTTGGCAAATCTGTTCTTGAACTAAGAGCTAAGCACAAATCCTTCAGGGTGCAGTCCTGTTCCTCTCCAGCCAACAGGGATGAGACCACTGAATCCAGCTGGGAGCAGTACCAAGCTATTAATAAGGAGACTTCACATGTATCAAAATTTTGCAAAATAGTCATTTCTTCACATGTCCCTTGCAGCATGTTGGGACAGAGACATTTAGTGAGAGGTGTTTGCTGCCATCCATTACACCTGCCAGGATGTGACATTAGCTATCAAAATAGATGACAAACGGCACGAACATGGGGGGCCTGGTTGCTCCTTCTGTTGTTCCCAGACCTCTTTATCCCAAGTAATTGTGCTTCCCTCCTCTTTGTCTCCCTTAAATCTCAATGCCTTCAGCTGCTGGGGAATATGATGGTGATAACTCCAAGTTTCATCAGACTGAAGAGGACAGATGGTGGCATCTGCATGGGATTTTCAAGGTCCTTATCCCAGTCAGTGTCATCCTGTTTTCCATCACTTCCAGAACCCATAAGTGCCCATACAGAACTGCTGGCATTAGGGCCTTGCACTTCTGTTCCTCCTAGAAGTTCCAGGAGGACAGAGCACCCCACACAAATGGTGCTGTTTGAAATTTGAAGCAGCATCTAATCAGAGTCTAGTCAGTGCCTGCTGGGCCTTTTAGAATTCACTGATGTAGATGTACCAGAAAAATTGCTAAGAAACAACTTTAACTGCCTTTTCTTTCTCTTTAATGCCTTATCTCAGTGCCTCCTGCCTTTGGTATCCTTTCCTTGAGGCCTTTCTGCTTAATATGGATGTAAATTCATCTGAATTGCAAGATGGCAATGCAGGAACACACTGTGGGGTCTGCCTTCTGTTGGAAAGGCTTTTCTAGCTCTTGCTCAGGGAAAAACACAGATGTGCTCTCTTCATCTAAGCAGGGATCCTAATGGGAATGTTCATGTCTCACTGAGATCCTCAGGTGAGCACGAGCTGGACCTTAGTAGACTTTAAGTTTTGGTAAAGCCCAGTCTTCTCATGTTCATAAATATACAGGGAATTCTCTAACTCCTCTTGCAGAGAGATAACTACTTCTTCATCTGAATTAATGCTTATATTTGTGAATTTTACTAAACTTCATGGCTAACCAAAAGCAGCTGAACGGCAAGAATCCAATCAAAAATATTTTGTAAGTACAAAAAGCGTTATGTCACGTCAGCAGAGGATCCCACAGGAGAAACACGATGTGATGTGACACTACTCAAGCAATATAATACAACATGGCACCACCAAGTAAGCAAAAAAAAAGCCCAAACATTTTATTTTTAGCTGAGATGCTCATTACAGTCCAGTGTCTGATCTGAATGGTTTTTGACGGACTTAAGTGGAGTGAATTTGGCTGATGTCATGGGTTTAATAGCTATTTGAATTATCCCAATCTTCCAGCAGCTCACTAAATTTTTAATCTTTTCTGTTCACTACGAGGACAAAAAAAAGTCTCTTCTAAAATAATGGTCTGAAACGCTGTCATTGCACACTCTAAATGCTGCAGCATTTGGACCAGACCTCTCTAATATGTGTCACTCAAAGGGACATTTTTAAAAGCTCTGTGAGATTTTGAGCAGCCACAAGAGAAGTGGAAAACTGTTGCCTGGTCCTTGCTTAACTTGTGGCAAAGAGAGCCACACACATGCAACAGCAGCTCCTTCTAAAAGCAGGTCTGAGGGATTAGAGACACTGCTCTGGTACCCACAGATGTGACCACAACACTTGGAACAAAAGCAATCATTTCAGGATGCATTTCAAGGGATTTCTTTCCAAATCCCAGTTGCCTTGAGCTGCCTGGAAAAGCCCTCCAGCAGGTTTTACAAGCCATGGCCCCAGACCTAGAGGAGAAATAAAATGTGAGGGTGGAAGAAGGAGGCAGGGAACTTGTGGCTCCCTGTGAAAAGTCCAGTGGGCTCGAGCTGAAGTGCAAGCTCAGCCCTCAGTTCCTATCAGCATTACAGCCAGGAGGTTCTGGCATGTAGCGCTTGCTCAGCCCTCAGCTCATATCAGCATAAACACTTCATCACAGCTGACATGCTGATATGCTAAATGAGTAAGTGCAGTGCACAAAGAGGTCACAGAGAAGTTAACTAAAGGGATTATAAGGGACAGTCAACACACTTCAAAAAGAAAAAACCTGATAGGTGCAGAAAACATGGTAAATGAGCCCTAAGAATGCAAACCCTCCGCCGTGCACTCCATTACAGCCCTGACAGTCCAGTTCCAAACAGTTAAATATGAAACTGTCAACAAGGGCCTGTCTTAATAACCAAACTTGAGGCCTTTTATCCTGGAAGATTTATGAAGTAATTTTAAAGAGGCCCAAGCAAACATCTGTCAATAAATTGAATGCCGGCTACAGGATTTACAAGCAAGACAAGAATTTCTCATTAAGTGCACATTAGCACTGTGGGGATCATAAATAGTAAGAGGGCAGGATGCTGAGCCTCTCAAGCTGTCATTAAAACACTATCTAAGAACTAATGAGGAAGTGATGGAAGGATACTAATGATCCCTCAGGCTCCTTTCATTCTGGGTGGAAGAGGAGAGTGTGATACAGTTGCAGTTTGCCACAACCCAAGGGCTGTGGTACGGAGGGAGGTTTTCAGGGAACCTCCAAAGCTCTGTCCCTGCAAATCCCCCAGCTGCACATGGACCCTCAGTGCTCACTGGTGGGCCAGCAGTGGCTGGTTGTGGCTCTGTCTCCAAATCACACACAGCTCAGGGTGACAGATGAAGGGGCAGGTCCTGGACACTGCTGAGGGCTGACAAAGGTGTGTGGGTCACACTGGGGAGATCTGCAGTGCCCTGCAGGTGAGACAGTCCTTTTCATAGGGAAAATAACTTGCAAATGATTATGAGCTTCTACATTGAAAGATGAGGTTGAAGGAGTAGATTTCTGTGGCTGCCACTGTCCGAGCAATGACGTGGGTCTGGGGCAGGACCTCAGCTCTCAACCTTTCCAAGGAGGGACACAAAGGTCTGACGGACCATGGGAAGCCATTGTGCAGAGGAAAGTCTGGTTAGATTGCTCTGTTTTCTCCCAAGAACAGGAATCTTCCCTTTGCTTGTGTCCCCCAGCACAAGGACCAAAATGACTGCTGGAACATAAAAAGCCTATTTCTACCAATAAAAATTATTTCTTTGGGCCTACAGTACATTGGCACTTAAACTACAATGTAGTTACATTCTTTTCTGTAATAGATGCTTGAACACACTATTGATGCTGTGGATGTATGTCTCTTCCTGAGACTTTTGTCTGCAGAAGAAATCAAATGAACATAACCAAAGTGCACATTATGAGAAAGACATTATATTAATGAGCAGCAGCACGTAGCAACAAGTTACTGCTCAGTTAAAAAACTCATTCAAAAGGAATATTGTAGTAAAAACCTTTAAACATGCAGCTTTCCAAATAAGCTTGTCCATAAACAGCAATTGTTAATAACTTGTATTTAATAGACAGTTGTCTACAACAAAATTGACTCATAAAAGACAAACTTTAACTTTTCCGGTGAAAGATAGTAAAGATAAATTCAGCAACTAGATGAACATCACACTCCAGACCGATTTCCTCCCAATACTGGAAATTTAACACAATCAAGGGAAGTAAAGAAACTGTGCACAAAGGGTTCAGAACTGAGACTTTCACTAAACCAACAACAAATACCCGAAATAAATATTGGCCAAATGTTATAACCTATATCCAGTGAGTCACTTTTTCACGTCTCCTGTTCTCTGAAGCCCAGGCTCTGTTCAGATGGGCTGGTTTCCAATATTTCACTAGCACTGAATCAACCAATAGGATCAATGGATTTAACTACTAGTCAGTACAAGTCAGGACAGAAATTTCACCCAATCTAATTAGTCCTTGTGATGTTATGGCAAGCATGGAAATGTATAATTACAGTGTAATTACATAGACACCATAAACCCAGCAAGTTGCAAATTCAAGGCTAAATTTCAAAATTAGGTCATTTGAGTGGGTTCAAAATTAGGCAAAACCTGTTTTCTCATCCCTGACAATTATGCTGTCTGCTTCTCCAAAGCCAGGCACCTCGAAGGAGCATCCAGCTGTTTAAGCAGGTCAACTGCCTGCCCTGTGTGAGGATGGAAGTGAACTCCCCACTTACAGACTGAGGGTGAAAACAGTTGTTTTTGTCTATATGGTGTCTGAGACTCTGAGACAGCACAGTGTGAGCACAGCAGTTGTGTGGATGCTGCTCTGCCCGGGTAGGGACACTGCATGTTGGCACAACAGTCTGAACCTGTATGGTTATGCATTTTTAGGTAATTCCATGTGCTACACCAGGTGGGACTGTGTGAGGGGATAGACGTGCTTTGGCTTTTCTGTGGCCAGAGGTTTGCACCTACTGACTCGAGATGAGCTCAGCTGGTCAGAGCATGGTGCTAATAAAGCCAAGGGTGCAGGTTCAGTCCCTGCATGGGCCGTTCGATGATCCCTGTGGGTCCCTTCCAACTCAGAATATTCTGTGAAATTTGTGGACTTATCAGTGAGATTCAAACCCAATAACTACCCTTTTGCAGCAGGAAAAGTTTGCACTTTTAGTAACAATCCTAAATCCTGATGCAAAACCCCTCCTATAGCAGGAAGAGAACCATTTGTGTCAGTGATGTGCCCAGGGGATTTCCAGAGCACCTGTAAAATGACCAGGCTTTGGGCTGGCATGAGGCAGCAGAGCTCTCCTTGCCTGTGGAACTGCTGGCTGAAGGCAGGGCACGCAGGTAAAGCTGTATTTTAAAAAGCAATAAGGAAGAGTGTCTATTTTCATCTGTTCCAGTAAAGCCCACCCTGCTTTAAACATTATTTTTTTGTTGTTGTTCAACGAATGTTTTATGGGGAAAAACGCCTACAAGGACCATCCATCTGCTGACCCAGCTGTGGGTGCTAATATACATAATGGAAGAGAGATTTCCTGTTACAGAGTCCTCTGGAAACTGCAGATCTTAATCCTTTGTTTTAGATACTGATTCCACAATTTTAATATCAGTAATTAACAAAATAAATTCATTTAGTTCATCGAGATCTCAGGCAACAAGTTCTGAATGGAAAATACAAGGAATTTTATTTTTTTTTCTTGACCTTTTTAATGAAATAAATTTGATGCTGTTTTTAGGTAAGGTTATTTGCATAAATATGGAAGGATTTTAAGCTTTAATATTAAATTTATCTCAAGTATAGAAAGGAAAAAGATGTTTATATTGATTTGCATTTATACTTTGTACTGTAGTGCTATTATAAAGGGAGTTTAAGTATAGGTTTTACCATTCTGAGCCCACTTGAACTGTTATGGTGGATAAAGATGCCCTTAATCCCTAAAAGGATCAGATCTCATTTAAAACACACCTGGCTCATGGTAGCTGAACCAAAATTTCTAATTATGAAAAGCAGGTTTCATATCCAAATTTAGCTGAGTTGTATAAAAACCCCCAGGTGTTACCTTACATTTTTTTAGTATATATTAATGTTATCACACTTGCTGACTCATGAAACTGAGGTTATAGCAATTTTAGCTATGCTGAAAAATTAATCCATCATTTGAAGAGTCCTGTGCTATTCTGTATTCTGTATTTCTTGCTTTGAGTCTTCCTCTTATGTTTTCTCCATTTTTTGGCCTTGGAAGGCTTTAGTGCTGGGGTGATGAATATCAGACCATCCAGTTTTGCTTCCCCTGAGTTTCCTTTTGTTGTTTGTAGTAGACGAAGCTTCAAAAATTCTAAGGCTGCAATTCCCATTTGTTCATCTAAACTATCTCCCTGATTCTGCAAGCTGGGCTAAAATTAGTAGTTGGGGATTTCGAGCCCTCCCACTTCTGATTAGGCTGAGAACATGATCTTCCGTAGCCCTTTAGGTACTTCTGCTTCTGTCATTAGCTGAAAACAAGAAGTGAAAGCAATTCTATATTATCTTTCCTGACTAAAATGTCAGAAGCAGGACCGGCCCCCAGGTCGTTTCACTGGGAGCGGACACAGTTGTGTCCCAGACACGGGAATGGATGTTCTCCCTGACCTGCATCCAAGGCCACAGTCAGAATTTCATCTTAAAAATTGCTTCTGTGCCGACTCCTTTGTTCCTGGTGCACTTGTAGCTCCTGTAGCACAACAAGATTAACCCTTCTCTGGCTTTCACTCTTGAGGAAAAACACTCCCACTCCTGGCTGTCCCTCCACTCCCACAGCTACAGGGGTGTCTTGCAGAGAAAAGGTTAATAATGTGGGAGCAGGGCAGGAGCACAGGTGTGGGTACAAACCCGTGTTCCACTCAGCCCTTCCAGCACTCCAGGCTCTGAACATTTCCCTCATTGTGTTTATCAAGTGCAGTAGGAAGTACAGTAAGTTTTCCTATGAATGTTATCTCATTTATGGAGAAAAAAAAAGATGTGAATTCTGCACAGGCAATAAAAGGGCCTTAGAGGGAGGCTAACTGTAATTTCACCCTCTCAGTGCCTCTTTACATTGCTCCATTTATAAAGGGCTTTTTTACTGGTCCTGTTTTGCCTCTGTAACACACACCTTCCATCTATCCCAAGTCCAAGTGTATCTTCTTGATCTATTTACACCACAATGAACTTTTTTTTTTTTTTTTGCTAATGCCTTGCTGAGCTGATGAATAAAATCCCATAGACTCTAATAAACCACCGAAGGATAATTCAGAATTATGTCCCATGGAAAGCTTCAGTAAATAATAAAAGCATAAATATAGCAGCAAGCTCATGTTATCCACTGCAGGAGACATTCAGAAATGAGAAGTTACATCTGTGCACAGTGACACATGTTCAGTGCTGGATCTCTCTATGCATTCACATATGTGATAGAAGGTTCAAATTTAGAACCTGCTCTATGGAACATCATCATTCCTCTCCAGCTTCCACACTAGGAAGGTTTACTCAGTTTGTTAAACCTGGGTGGGTAAAGTTTCTTTCCTGTGTTAGTCAAGCGCAAACGAATGAACAGAAAGAGATTAAATGGCAACTCTAATTAAGCAGCTTATATGTCACAGCACACTAACACCAACATATTGGTTTAGGTACTGCAAATTATCAGTACTAAACTTCTTTAACTGAGTCTAAATTTCCTCATTATTCTGCTGAGGGACAGAATATTAGACAAAGAAAGCAGAAGGGCAAAGGGGCCTGATTCCAAACCTTGCTTTAATGAATAATAATATCTGGCACTCTGTGCTGTCTCACAGACTTTCCCTTTTCAGGTGATGCAAATCCTCAGGCTGTGGCTGGTGCTGGCAGAGCCCGTTCCCACCTGAGGGGAGCAGAGCTTTTCATGGGGATAAACTGATCTGCAGCAGGAGGGAGGGGCTGTTTGGCCCTTTGGATCTGTGTGTGGATGCACAGGCTGAGCTCATTGCCAGAGGAGCAGGGAGCTTTTTTACAGGTCAGGAGAGAAAGGTAGTGAGGAACAGGCCACATCTCAGGCCAGAAGGGCAGTAAGTGGAAGGAAGAGCTTTCCAGCAGCTTTGGCTCAGGTCTCCTCTCACACATTTTCTTCTACTTCCCCCTCTCTCTGGGTTCCTATTGTCTGTCTCCGGATTTCCACAGCAACAAGGGCATAAAATTCACTCTCTGGCCTTTAAGAGCTTAATGGGGAGACCTTCAGTGTGCACAGTTGTTCTGCTTTTAACTTATTTTTGCAAAGCAGGTATATTTCCAACCAAGAATTAGAGAGAGTGGCCTCAGGCTAAATTGCAGGGAGTCCCAAATGAGTGAACCCTTTGAGGGGAGAATCACTGAAGAAGAAAATGAAGATGACAAGGCTGTTGCTTCTTAATAAACATTATCACATTTTCACCATGCATTATTTATTACTTTTCTTCCACTGATTTATGTTCTAAAACATTTAATCTCATATGTATAACTATATATGTACACATATATTTAATTATCTTCTTTTTTTCCTGAACAAATCTCAGGTTAAGGGTTCCTTCTTTGTTTTTGCATTCTTAAATTAACATGTTAATCCTGGCAAATTCTTCTTTCTTTTTCCAATCAGAGTCTAAATATGATTAAATTAAAGGCATTTGGCTGAATGTTGTAATGTTATATGTTTTATACGTTTTCCAAAGTTAAAGATGGAACATTGTGATCAATCCTAATGTTTCTTCCTGTGCCTATGGCTTCTCTAACCATATTCCCTACTAATGGTTTCATCTGCTTGTCAACTGCTTTTGTGTGAGGCCATGGGGAAAATGATTAACTTGTTCTGCAAGGTACAAAAGATGCAGTTTGTGAACCCTGGTCCCAGAATGAGCGAGGGGAGAGCAAGGCTTGAATGGCTCTAGGCTGAGTCAGAAGCAGCACAAGGAGCCTGTGCAGCCCTGCCTGGGATCCAGAAATCCACAGAAACTCCAGCAGAGAGGCCTCGGTGGGACTGGAGTCGTGGCCATGAGGTGCCATGATGGGGGTGGTGAGGTGTCTGTGCCACGTGTGAGTGCTGCAGGCACCGTGCCGAGCAGCAGTCAGGCTCTGACGCCCTGTCTGCCCACAGACTGTTTCCCTGGGACTCCTCAGGGCCAAACTCCTGCTTTTGTGGGGTTGTGCACATTGGAGAAAACTGCTCCTGGTTTAGGAGTGCTTGGGAGCGGTGAAAGAGGTCAAACTTCCCAGCACAGGACCCTCCTCTCCTATTTTACTTTATGGTCAGACAGACTATTTTTATTCTGAGATCTGCCGCTGTCCAGTAAATATATAACTTTGTTAGGAACCAAGCCTGCTCCAGAATGATACCTTTGTGGACACTAAAAACAATTTAATGGCATGTCACAATAGCAATTCACTCTGCTAATAGTCCAGCTCAATAATACTATATTGCATAAACCTCCTTCAGTCTTCTGACAAATAATTCACCTTTATGCACTCTGCAGTAAGCTCCATTTCACTAACAAATATATTTCTCCTCTACACCTACAAATAAATATCCAGCATCTTCTTCCTGTACCATCAGCTGTTCCCGTGCACGAGGTCAGCGGGGCCGTATTTCTACCCCAAATCACTGCCTCCATCTCAGCCACAGAGACCATTAGATTTTAACTGGCACATCAAATCACAGGGAAGGGCACAGGGAATGAAATCTTGGAAAAAAATATGTACATTTTGATATGTCTCACAAGCAGCAGCAGTGAAAAGTTTAAATACTCTGTATGTCAGGGCAGCCTCAAACAAATGTTTATGGGCTTTGCTTTTGCAAGCATAAGGGTTTGGGCAAGCACAAACCTCAAGATGTCTCTTGCTTAAAATGCAGCGAAAACTCTGAGAGCAGGCAGGCACCTCCTGCCATCCTGCTTCTCTTGCTTCTTTTTTAAGGAGCCTGCCTGCTCCAGGAGGGATCTGTTGGGTCTACTGCACAATATGATCCAATACTTGACGGCTGCCTCACGAGCTATGTGGGGTGAGCGTGACTTTGGTTTGGGGTGGAGCTGTGTGTGTGTGAAAGCACAGCTGGCTCCGAATTTGGGGAGTGGCCCGTTGAAGGTGGTCTGTGGACAACACATCCAGGTATCCCCTCCAGGATGGACACCGCCAACATTCCTGGTGGCTCCCTATGAAAGGAGTTTCATGTTCTCGATCTACTTCCTCCTCCAGTCTGGGAGAAATTCTTGGTGCTGGATTATCAGCAGGGATTCAATGGGCTTTAAGCACTGGCAATCAACCATCTCACAAGGATTCTCCCCAAAACCTTGGAGCACACTGGGGGTAGTGTGGGTGATATGGGTATTGCAGCTTCCTGCACTGCTACTGTTGGATAAATTGAAAATTACCTTTTACAATGCCTGAGTTCATGTTAAAAGATGGAAGAGAGAAAAAAAAAATAATAAATGCAAGTGTTCCAGGCACAAATAGAATTTCCTCTATATTTTTATTTTGCTATGTTATCAGCTTACAACTCAGTATAAATTCCTCCTTTCCTAGAAATGAGACTCAAAAGATATATTTAGAAATAGGATCAGCTATCAAAAGCTTGGCTTTGTTGTTTTTTTTTTTTTCAAATGTCTGTGTAGAACCTGCTAAAACCCAACTGCATCCTATTCCTTTAAAACTACTCTAAAATGCTACGGTAAAAAAAGGCCATTTTTGTAGAAGAAACTATTTGTATCAAATATCATGAGAAAATAAGTGCATCATGACAATTTTGAACATCTTTTATGATTTGATTGTCAGTAACGAGGCCCACAGGAGAGTGATAAATGTGAGGCACGAAAAATATCTATTTCACTTAGATAGCAAATTATGCAACTCAGTGCTTGATAGCACTTGGCAAAATACAAATGTAGTTGAATGGAATTGAAATTGTTGCTCTCTGCCTAAGACACAGGTAATATCACCAGGGGTCCTGTCTTGAGATATTTATAAGAGCTAAGAGTTTAAGTAATAGTAGCAGTAATACAAAATTACCCTTAAACATTGAAAACATTTTTACTTTGTTACAGGGTGTAATTTACACTTTTTCTCTAATGGCTTACAGACTGAAAATGATATACTAATGCAATTTTTCAAATTTAGTTACCTTTTTGTGTTCTAAAATTATGTGCTCTCTCTTTTCCCTGTTTGTCACTTTTCAGATTCCATTTAATTCCATGTTCATAGAGTTTCATAATTTATCTCCTTGTCATAAAAGTTTTCTAGACTTTTAGAAATACAAAATACTCCCAATAAACTCTGACAAAAATGCTTCCAGTTCAACTTCTAGAAATTTTTCAATTTTGTTTTGAACTATTACCATACATTTTGTTGGTGGGCTGAGATTTTTCATACAGTGACATCAAGTAAGGGAAGGAAAAAATGAACAGAGAAGAGATTCACTCAAACCATTTGTATTAACCTGTCTCTTCACTTATAGATTTATATTCCTGCTTATCCTGCATAGAAGGATAGGAAGACAAATAGGAATGTGCTGTATAGCTGTGCCTTAGCACAGGATAGGGAATGAAACTGTGAAACTTTCAAGATTTAAAAATTTTCCTCCTCCCAAATCATGAAGAAAAGTTTATGTCTTTGGCTAATTAAAAAAAAAAATCATATTAACTGAAGTGTTTAGTTTTGATCATTTCAAATCACTTTTCCCCAGTGCTGATATTTTTACATGTTCATTTATTTGTTTTATAGAAGCTTTTCTTCCATTTAACTTGAATTTTGAAACCAAGAGCTGTTTCTACTTAAGCAATGTGAAAACAGACTATTTTGACAGGATGCCTCTTTAAAACTTACAAAATGATATTTCTCTAAGCCACCCTTTTCACTCAAATGAATCATGTTTCACTCTCACCCAGCGGAAGGTTTAATCCGCGATGTCGAGATCACATTTGCTGTGCCTCTCTCCTCCCTCACCATTTCCAACCCCCTCTGAGTCCTTCAGGACCATGACACCAAAAATGTAACAGCCCAAATATGAACTCCTTACTAGGACATCTTTTGGGTGAGGGATCCAGGAGAACTGTGAGAAGGGATGAGGGGGTTTCCTCTTGGTGCCCTCTGTCCCCTTCCCTCCAGGGACTCTGCTCTTGCTGGAGGGTTTTGGCCCACCTGATATTGAGGTAATCCTTGGCATGTCCTTGTGTCCTCCTCCTTCCTGTGCCTCAATGTGGCAAGAAACTCATCTTGTACCCCATGTTGTACCCACTCACTTTCCAGCACCCCCAAACCCCAGTGATCCTCCTCATACTGTGGAGAACAGGGTCAACACAGATCTGGGAAAGAGGGGACACAGTGGAGAAAACTGCAGGAAAAAATAACATAAAAAAGATTGATTGCAATAGAGAGAGACGTGCAGGCTCAGAGAAGAGAAAAACAGGCTCTGACCATCTGTAGCTGTTAAAAGGCTCGATTCATATTGCACACGAGAAGAGGTGTCACCCTCATAGCTCACAGCCCAGTTTTAATGTGGGTAATTCCCTACATTCCCCTAAAAAATTCAATTGGACACAGCGTTTTATTCCTTTTGGCATTGCCTTTCGTGTAAGGTTGCTCTGCTCTGTCAAGCCTTTTTCACCCTGCCCAGGACTTTTCAGCAATAATGGACAATGTTACTGTCAGGTCCTAAAAATCCGTCACCTGCACCTTTTATTGCTTTACAGAACTTTTCCTGGAGTCCAGAGGAGCTTTCAGTTTTCCATGTCTGTTGTTCTTATCTTTCTGGGATCGAATGACAGCTTCCTGGGACCTTTGTGGGACTGGCACTGTGCCAGATAAGGCAGAAAGAGATGAGTCCTCTTTTTCATATTCCATTTCTTTTTCACATCATTGTAAACTTGCACCAAAAGATGCCAGAAAATGAAGTACTTAAGGAACCCAAAAAACTGATCAGCAATTACTGGGATTAACAAAAGGGATCAAAATTCCTAAAAATGGCAATCCTGAGGAGCAATCGTGAATGAAAACAGGCAGCAGTACTTTTATGAGATGTGTGTACAAGTGCCTAATGCAGTTGTAAATAAGGCATTTAAATGACTCAAGGATCTGCAACCCCTCTGGAACTCTCCCGGGGAAGCTGTTGACAAATTAAAGCTGCTATTGCTACTCTTCCATTAGCTTTTGTGTCCTAAACACATCATTAGGTGGTATTTCATGGCATAAAACTCTTACCTGCTTAAAGATTGATTTGAAATGGAAGACTCTTACAAGAATATACAGTCCCTTTGGGTTCCAGCTGGGAGGATCAGTCGGAATAAATTTATGACTTGAAGATGGTTTTGTTTATTCAGTCTGAAAATGCTTCATTTTTTTAAATATTCTCCTATTTATAAATAAATAATCTGCTGAAAGTGTTCACCATATTATTACTGTGGATACTTTAGTTTTGAGCAGTCTGTTGCATATCTTAAACATTTCAAATGCAGATATTTATGATTGAATTTTTTTTTTCTCTCAGACTTTTCAAACCTCATTCCAAGTGTCAGGACCTCTGATTGTGCATTTGCATTTTTTTGAGCAAAATGCTGCAATATTAATTTCAAAGGAGGCCATTATTGACAATCCAACAGAAATCTCCTGAAGATCAGAATAACTGATGATCTTTTCGGTCAAAACTGTCTTCAACATGAATATTGCCAAGGGATTCCAAACAGATATTTCGTCCTGTTAATAGAGTTCTGTTCGCAGGAATTCTGCTCATGTCAGGAAAGCAGAGCATTTAGAAGTCTGCCACTGTCACCAAGACAAACAAATATCTTGAGTTTCCTAAAAAGCATGACATCTCACACTTTCACTTATATGCCTCTTTTCTAAAATAACTGAAGCTGAAAAGTCCAGTAGACAGAGACACTTGAAGCTTTTAGGAGAAAATCAAGAAACAAACCCCAAACCCACCTCTCTGAAATAACATTTAAAAAATGTTCAAAATTCTCCCCAAACACAAAGGAAATTTAAAGTTAAAGCTGAAAATCTGGCTGGAAACCATGTCCTTAAATCAACCTACCTCTCCTTAGCTTTGCAGGGAATCTCACACACTGTACTAATGCCATATGTGCCACAACACACAGGAATAATGGGGTGAGCTGAGGACAGTGTCACACCATACTGAGTTCCTCTTAATTCAAAATTTCTCCTTACTTTAGGAGGGTAGTTTACAACCCTGCCAAAATGGCACTTTTTTTTTTTTCTTAAATATACAGAGTGAAAAAAAATGCAGCATGAGAGCATACAACTTCTGGAGAGAAAACTGGGAGAGCTGCTCCAAGTGGGATGTGTACAAATATGTGTAAACTGGCAGAAAGGAAAGGGAGCAATGAGAACCTGACAAGGGACAACAGACCTGCACATCCGAAAAAGGCCCAGTTTGAACTGCCCAGACAACCCCAAAATCAAATCAGAATGTGATTTGAAGCCTCTCTGCATTCACCATTCGGGGTTGGTTTGACTGGGGACCAGCAGCAGAGTGGAAAGTACAGCCAGGCTTTGAAACACACGGTACAGAGCATTTGAATTACTCTGTGCAGACTTCAGCAGTTTCAGTTTATGGGGCTTCACGGGAAAAAGAACAAATAAATGCTGTTTGATTGTTTCCATTCTTTGAGGTTTTGCACCCTCCTGCATTTCCCCTGAGGTGTTTTTCAGCAGAGGTGAGTGGATGGAGAGCTCTGAGATCGGAGCCACTCCTCAAACAGCCCAAGAGTTCAGAGGAGGGCAGAGCTTTGAGGTGTCCCTGGCAGGGCTGGGAACAAACTACTCCCATCAGTCCCATTTCCAAGTGCAGAGCAGATTCTGGGTCTCAACGTCACTTCAACCCAGATTCACTTTCCACATGAAGCCACAATTCTGCTCCAATTTACTTCTTGTATGGACAAGTTTCAGTCAAAACTTTGCCTAGATTTGAAGAAATGTTTGATACAATAGTTTCATCCAGCTCTACTTTCAACTGCTGATCTGAAAACCTCTTGTCTCACATTTTTTTAACTGGTGTCATTTGATATTCAAGTTTCCTTCAAATTTCGTCTCGTCTGAAGGCAGAATCAAGCTCTCTCATTTCCTGGGAATGCATAGGTTATGTGACAAGACATACAAACAGTTTTGATCATCAGGAAAATTTACTGCTGCACAATATTGCTGTTTTAATTAGCAGTAAAGTGAAATGAAATCTCTGCTGCGATGTGATTAGAACATGGCTGCACAAACCTAGGAAGGGACGCTTGCATGGAACTTCATATAATGGATGGGATTGCTACATTTATTTATGGCAGCACAAGTGTGCAGGGAATTTGTTGGAAAACTTCAAAGAATCGACAGGAATATATTCAGTTTCTTCGTCTGTCACATGAAGGGTAACTTAACTTCTGTGCTGCACACCTTTTATGGTAAAATGTGGGGTTTTTCTTACTGCTTAACTGAGCAACGCTTCCTGCTGCAATGAGTTTCTTCCCAAAGTTGCTCCTGTAAAGGACCCCTGTACAATTTTATATGATCCCTCATTAGTGTGTAGTCAGAACAGGCTGGGGAAGCAGAGTGGATGTGGGGTAGATGAGGAGTGACCCCGTGAGACTCTGTCTCATGAGTGTGGTGGTCAGCAAAGACTCTGCCCGTGGGAGGAAGGGTGTAAAGCTGTGACACAGGGCTGCTCGTTCCACCCAGACCCATTTGACAAGGGACAAAGGGGACCTCTGAGGAGCCCTGGTCGTTTGCTGTCCATAAAATGCTCTGCAGGCTCACTCTTCCCACACCAACCCCTGCTCTCAGCTCTCCAAAACACCTCTGTGTAACCTGTAGCATGAAGTGCAACACACAAAGCCCTGCAAAGTGGTGCCTGAGACAGACTCGAGTGCTCTGATGGGCGTGGTGTGACCTAGCCAAAATTTGGGAGCCTCTCCACTTGTTGCCAGAGGCTGTGTAGTGCTGTGGGAATGTCCCATGCCAAATAATGTGCTCTGTTCAGGCAGGCTGAGCTGCTGAGTCCCCTTGAGCTGTGCTGCTCTGTGCAGAAGACCCCAAACTTGAGCTGAATGGAGCTGATTTGGGGCAGCAGTCTGAGGGAAATGATACTACGCTGTTTTTTGGAGGAGAAACTATTGAGAGGTGGGAGAAGCAGGTCATAGGCAGGGAGGAAAGGGAGGAAGCCTCATGGTCCCTTTGTGCTGCAGCACCTGAGCTTAGTGAAGCACAATTCTCCTGGCTGTGATGAAAGAAGAGCGGACACTCAAGGGACTCTGTCCCACAAACAAAAGGTCTCACTCCCAGCTCAATTTCTTCTTGTAGTGAACAAAAATCAGCAGAATGAAAGGCAAAGTCTGACTTGCAATCAATCTTCATTAAAAGTCAGATTCTTTCACTGTAGCTCTATAAACAGTATTTTTGTGAATTAAAAATAACATTGTGTTAATTACAGTTCTGCATTACCTTTTTTGTTATGGCATCTTAGGCATACTCCTACTTTGTAGAATGCCAATAACTCTTCACAATTCCAGAGGATTACAGTTCCCTCCTCAGACAAAGGAACAATCCTTTGAGATGATGGCACATCAAATATGCCTTCATATCTGCATCTCCTATTTCCCAGCCTGTGCCATATTGTGCACAAGCTGAAATGGCACAATACAGCACATCTGCCATTCAGATGCCACCTTTGAAACTGTCCCAAATTTTCTTCTTCAGTGACCTATTGATATGTCAGGTTCAGAAAAACAGAAACTCTGTAGCCCTGTAGTTCTTCCTTTCCAAATCTAATTAAAACCTCCACACTGGAAAATCAGCTTTTTGGTCGCTCTTGTGTGCTAAGTTAGGGAAACCTGAATATGCTGCATCCTGTACCAACACAGAGCTGTGTCCATGTCCTGTGAGAGCAAATTCATCTTCTGGGCCCTTGGTGTGTTGCCTGTGAATCCCAACAAGGCCCAGTGTTGAAGTCCAGCCAGGACACACAGGGATAGCCCGGTGTAGGCTGAGGTGTCTCACAGCCAGCTCAGGGTCAGCCCTCACGGAGCCCTGAGGGGCAGAGTGGACAACCAGACTAAGAGCCACAAACAGTCAAAGAACCCTGGGGCTCATCTGTGCCTGCAGGCCAGATATTGAATTCACTTTGCATCTGCCGCGCCCTGAGTCGGGGGCAGTGCAGGAGCAGTGCCCAGTGTGGGTGCTGACACCCTGCTCCAAATGCTCCTGAACCCACGAGTGGCTTCACCCAGGGCTGGGGTGTCTCCTGCTGTCCTTTTAAATGTAAAGCTGACAAGAAGCCGTATTCCATCACCTGCACATTCGTAATATCATCCCTGAAAGCAGCAATCCTGAATGGGAGTTACAGCACCCAGGTGAGGTGCTCAATGCCCAGGTCAGTGTGTGCTGTGCAGAGCTGTATCCCGACGCTGGGATGCAATTTCCCAATGGAAGTTACGCAATCCACATGTCTGCAAGCACTGTTAGGAGCATCTAACCACAGAAATTGTTCCTAACAAGAATGAGATAGGATCAAGACATTACATGTCAGCAGAAATATCCTCTCCTTCTCCCCAGTCCACTGCATATTCAGATTTCACAAAACTTTGGTAGGAATTTCCATGACTCATTCCCCAGTAATCCATCTTTCCTTGCTTTATTAGAGACGCTGCTACAAAAGACTGAAAATCAGGGGTTTTTTTTCTTTTGCTTAAGAGGTGAATTCATCATTTCATGCCAAATGCATTTGCACAGGATCTCAGACTGCTCACACATGCTGGTGCATCCCCAGCACAGGGAAAGTGGGCATGAGCACAAATCCATTCAGTCCATAATTGTGTTTGCTGCAGGCCTTTGTACACATAAAATCTGGAGTGCAGAGGGACCACAGCACATTGGTGCACAGAAATACAGACAGTCTAGTTCAATGAATTCCTAACCAGGCAGAATAAGCTTGAATTAGAGTTACACAGGCTTTTTACAAATAAATATTCCTTAAACATCAGAGAGAGGCATTGAGGGAAAACAGCAAGGGGTGCCAAGCAAGGACTTGTATAGATGGGTATGTTGAAAACACCTGGATTGACAAAACTGTTTTAGGTAGAGAAACTGGAACTTGATGTAGAAAGAGTAAGGCACACAGGAACAAATAAGCAAATTTCACAGCAAAAAGCAAGAAGAGAAGAAAGAATGAAAGAAAAAAAGAAAATTCCCCTACAGGTTTAGCCGATAATGTCAACAAGCATCATTCTTACTGCTCTCTCACTATATGTCAAGTCCTCTATTGCTTCTAATCTGTTGTAAGCTATATTCTCTATAGACAGATATAACACCAGAGGAGAACATTAAGACCACCTATTCATATTTTTTTGACATTTGAAGTACAGTCAGACCTCGGTAGGACTTCAGCTTTGGCACAGAGTGAATCTGTGATCTTATCAAATATGCAATCCCACATAAAGCAACTGCTGAGCTGCACAAGAGTCACATAAATATTAAAGCGTTCAGAATGGTTAACTCATCAAACACGCTGCCTGTCTGGACAGATGGACGGAAGGACTGAGGAATACATCATGCAAAATCCTGAATTTACACTGTGTGAAGGAAGTACTTGCAGAAATGAGGCAAGCACATTCAAAAAACCCCCACATTTGCTACATATGTGGTCATTGCTGGCTTTTAATCAGGAAAGGTTTAAACCAAATTTCCCCAGAGTGTGATTCCAAAGGAGAAGATGATAGAGCGGATGTGTTAGGGTGCTGATCAGGGAGCCAATATATTTCAGAGCCAGTATAAGCCTGCATTTATCCTACAGGGGAAAACACAGGCAGAGAGAAGATGTGTTATTTTGTAAACAACATATGAAGGCTATCTGGTGATCAGAGGTTGCAGTATTTTCATGTGGAACAGGTGGAGCCATCTTTTACCAAAATTAAAAGGCATTCAAAGGAGGCCGTTGTTACCCAGCCCAGAATGCTCGAGGAGGCAGCTCCTAATGCAAGTTAAACATATTGACTTGCTGGGACTTTATAGCTGCATTTTACTGGAGGAACTCAACATCTGACACACACACCTATTCCTTTAACCTCAAAAGGTTAAAAATAAGCATTTTCCAGGGAGGAGATGAGAGGCACCCAGATGTCTGAATCCCCTGTGCTCCCAGTGACAGCAGAGAAGGAGACTGGGCTCCCAGCAGCCCAGCTGGGGTGGGCTGAGGGCTCTTCTCCCCCAGTCCGGGCTCAGATGTCTCTCCATCAGTGTCACTGTGGTGCTGAGCTCCACATGGAGATCTGGCCTTTACTTCAAGGCTTGAGAGGGAGCAAACGATGAGCACTTTGTCCCCCGGGCTCCTCCATGCCAGAGCTGAGGGAAGAAGATCACTGGCTCATCTGCCCAGCTGTTGTGCCACCCCATTCCTCCCTCGGGAAGGATGGGAATGGGTGCCCCGGGGGCCTGGCAGTGCCTGCCGGGCTGGGGAGGCTGAGGAGCAGTGACAGCTCGGAGCAGCCTGGCAGTACCATCTAGTGGGTGCTGCCTTGCACAGGCAGCCGCTTCAAGGAGGAGGGGAGAAAAGAGGACAGAGAGCAGAGAAATAAAACATTCTTTATCACTGCTCTTGACAGGTATTATATTGTACTATAGTGCCATTTGTTTAGTTACTGCTACAGCAAGTGCTGTGCAGAAATCTTATAAGCAGCCATATGGCACCTCTGAATGAAAGCCATTATGCTTTTATGAGTAACCCACACTGTCTCTGCAAGGGGAAAGAACCTCCGTTTGCACCAAATGTCATTTTCCTATTCTGAAAGGAAGAAAATATTTCTGACTTTCACTGAACTCCACAACCCTGAGCTGATTCTCCTCCCCTGACAGTGTTTACACAGAGCCTAAACCCACTGGAGGTCTCAAATACCCACCAGGTATTTCACTACTGACATTTTGCTGTTTCTGTGCTCATGCTTTTCAACTGTGCCATATTAAACAACACTGTCTGCATCTAATATTAGATTCTATACTTACTAGTTCATTAACATTTCATAATTTACCACCCATTACACTTGACAACGACTGTCCAACCATTCTTAGCGCTGTTTTTAAAAAGGGTTCTAAAAAGACCCTGAGGAACAGAAAGTTTATTCTCTGAACAGGGTAAAAATAACAAGTCATTAAAAATTCCTACTACCTGGATGCAATATCTGGGCTTCACCTCTTAAATTAGCTGCGTGCTTTTGCTGTGTAGAGCAAAGTTTTTGTGGTGACTGGAAACAAAAATATTTTCTTCTACATCAGTTTCTGTTTCCAACCTTCCCATGTTGCATTAAAAGTGGTTGGTTGTGTTCTGGGGGTTTGGTTAGTAAATACTGAATAAGGGTCTGGAACCTGCGAGCTGGGGAGTCACAACCAGAGGAATATGTGCTCTAGGAAGAGCAATATTGCTGCACTACATGGAGCAAACTCAACTGCTTTAAAGCTGTGTATGTTCACATGCTTAATTTGCACATCAAATGATTGGGATTGCAGGCAGAGTTGCAGAAAGTCCATATGCAAATTAGGCACACAGAGATGAACACATTTGTACGTGATGGCCAATAAATAGATAAGTCCCTTGTTCACTTTTGGTATTATATGATACAGTATGTGATATAGTATATAGATTATATGTATTTGTCTTCTCTTAAAATATATCAACTTAATTATCAAAAATCAAAATAAAAGAAGGCTTCAATAAACCAGAGACATGTTGTTAAAAAAAAAGTGATCTAAATAATCTCACTTTACTGCTCCAGATAATTAACACTCTTCAGCAAGAACTTTTCTCTAAATATCAGTTTTCTTTTAGAGAGGTTTGCCATTTCCCTGCATTCATTATATCACCACACTAAAGTGAAGCCATGCACCAGAAATACTGCAGGGATCATGCAGAATGTAATTGCTCTAATGCTTTGCATATTTATGTTTCAGACCTTTTTATGAAGTGTTACTTTAAAAAAAGAAGGATCAGTTCATCTTTAAAAGGGAGTGATTGATTGCTGCCAGTCAGGCATTCCTTCATTCTTGGCTTCTCTCTTAGTCTCTGTAATAAGTTTTTCACGAACCCCAGCCCGCTATTAAAGAACAGCATTCATCATAAGCCAAGCAGAGAGGAGGCAGACTTTGATGGGCACAATACCATATTTCAATCTACAGTGTCCTTTTTGTTCAACTTGATCTGCTGCCTCATTAGCGTTCGAGCAAAAATACACAAAGCCTTTTGTAAATATTAATCAGAAATGCACAAAACCCCTCTCCAGACTAAATTACTTATTATTGGGCTCTCTCCAGGTGATAATATCTAACTAAAAATTCTGTTTGCCTAAATTGTGGGAGAAAAATACCTTTTTATGTACATTTTATGGAGCGCTCTTACAAGGATAAGTATTTTAAATAAATGCATGTCTTTAGTATTTTCCTTTTTTTTTTTTACCATCCATCTTTCACAGAGCAGGAATATGCAGCCCTGCTGTATGTGGTAGGCTGCAGCATTCATCCAAGCAGTATGAGGTTTAAATTCCTCATATCCAGGTTTATTTCTGGCACTGCTGATTAACATAAGAGTGCTTTTTCATGTTTTCCTGCCGAGCTTAAACTTTATAGATATGAGGCTGTGACTTAAGACACACTGAATTAACAACACATGCTCTAGGCTGGTAAATAAAGCACCGCAGAGGAGTCACCCAGGCATGGTCCAGATGGGTTCCAAAGCACAACCTGGTCTTTTGCACTTCACAAAGTCCCCGTCAGGACAATAAAACTCAGGATTTTGTTGCTGTTGTTGATTCTTGTGGACTTCTGAATTAACTTCCAGCCTTTCTGAGCAAGGTGAGCTTCACCAGTGTTGTTGAGACCCAACGAAATGTAAGTTCCTTGCCCAAAGTTTCCACTAACACAAAAAGCTCAAGCTTATGAAACCTATTTGAGTCCTATAATTACTAGTATGAAGCCAAAGCTGAAACTTTGGGAAGCTTAGGCTCAAATCCTGTCTTATTCAAGCATCCCCTTGAAGTTTGTGATGAAGATAAAAAATTCAGCTGTAAAAAAGGGATTAGTCTCCTAACTTCTAAAATCAAAGCCCAAAGGTCGCTATCTCCAGAGTCTCTTTGTTGGAGTAAACAATACAAAAGCTCTCAAAATCACTTTGCAGAAACAATTTTTTTTTGCTTTCACTGGGCCCGATTCTGCAAACGTTTCTTGGATAAAATGAAGCTGTTCCCACCAGCCAAGCCATTGGTGGACAAGGCTCTTCAGAACCAGCCCCCCATTAGAGCAAATCCATTGGAGCTTAAAGACTTCTGCGCTCTTTCTGGCAAAACCACTTCAGGTAGAACTCCTTAAAAGCAAGGACTTGTGTGACATTAACAGCTGGACCATCTGGAAGTGAAATTCAATTCCCAGAGTTCAGTAACTCCTGCCTGCTTGGCTGTAAACTTGAGGGGTCACGGGCACTGGTTTTATCCGTGTTTATACAACACCCAACCCAGCACATCCCTCACCAGAGCTGGAGACCCAGGAACCACAGTGACACAGATCTTGAAAACAGCACTATGGACATCTGCCCCAAAGTCTGTAGTAATGACTCCTTATCTAATCCCAGCTTTCCTTGTGCACCTGAGAGACTTTGCAAGGATTTGTCTGAAAAGTTTGTGAACTGTGCAGTGAAAATAACCACTTAAACACCTTGGAACTACATGTGGAGTCAACTTTCTCACTTGAACTCTTGTATTGTCTGTCTGTATTGGCTGACTTGTTCGTAGCAGTTTTTTTGTGTATTTTTTACCTCCCTGACATTGCATTTGATTCACCCTAAGTGCTAGGCCAGTAATGAGAGGTCCCATTCACAGGCATCAGTGAACCCTCTGATAACAAACCGTTCCCTTCCCCATCATTCCAGCCCAGGACTAAATGCCCAGGACCGGCAAGTTAGCAAAACACAGCAGACTTATTTATTTTTCTTTTCCTCTACTAATACTGTTTTCACAACCTGACATAACCTGGTAAAGTAATTCTAATTGTATTTTGGATTGATAACAGCATTTTTCTCAGAATACACAGTGCCTGTAAGAACAGTTTGGGTTCTCTGTTACAGTACAGATGTTTCACCTCCATGGCCCAAAATAACAAGATCTGTAATGCAGAGAAGTCAATGATAAAACTATCTTAAAGTTTATGTCCTAGAAGAAAATTGATGCCCAACATTTGGGATCCATTTTTGTATCATGTAACAGCGGATTAACCCAGATGATTCAGTAGAAAGCAATTAAGGGCACTGAGGAAGTCAGTAGCTGTACTTGCACATGACACTTGGGAAGGAGGAGCCTGGTTTAACAGTTCCCCAGAGAAACAACCCCACGAAGGACAAGAAAAGAGCTGGCTTGACCCCCAACCCACAGTGGAGCTGGAATAAATGGCTCTTCAGGTTCAAAACAAGCCAGCTTTCTTCTGTTTAATCACATTTCTGTATTGCTTGACTTTATCACAGGCTGGAGTAGAAGCAGAGAGCTGGCATGGGCAGAGTGGTGCTCCCCAGAGCAAGATCCCGTCACAGTTCCTAACCCTGGCCTGGGAGTCAGCCAGAGATAACAGTGCTCGTGCTGCTCAGCCAGGGCTTGGATAAGTGCTCAGCTCAGCCAGAGAGGTTCCAAACTTGCTTCTACTCAAATCCTTCAGTTTTCTACCTGACAGATAAAAGAGGCTCCTGCTTTAAGTTCATTCCTGTCTTCTAAGCAGAGAGGTCCTCAGTTAGAAAGGACTGAACATTTGTTTTCAGGAAGACTTGCTCTCCTCTGTAAAGAATACCCTGCATTAGGTCTTTCAGTACAGCCAAATGCTGTGAAATAAATTAAAAGAGCATGCAATCAGTTCAAAATGACTGTAATTAGGCAATCAAATAGCCATAGGAAGCAGAAATTATCAATGTCTTTAGCTAGTTCATTTTGTCTGGGGATTTATTTGTAGGTTGGTTTTTTTAAAAAAGGAAAACCCTAAGATTACAGGCTAAAATTTAAAAAGGAATAATATCAATTCGCCGGGATTCAATTCACCATCTTAGGCGAGTGTCTATTAACCCCAGGAATTATCTGAATTCTCCATGCCCATGTCTAGGCCAACTCTGCTGGCCCAAGGGACACAGACCTGTGTGCAGGGTCTGCAAAGCACTGGTGCAAAACACAGGGCAGGGCTCTCCCCACACCTACGTAACAGGAGGGGTAAAAATATTTGCCAAGTTCTAACTTAAAGTCTAGGAAAAATCCCAGTGTACAATGAAATAAAACTCATCAAAAACACAACCAAACCATATCCTTCCTGTAATAAAAAGAAGGCAAACAATATGCCCTTCTCCACGTTTCTGCATACCTTTGTAACTGCAGGCTTCCTGCTCAGGAGCTGCCCTGCCAAGAATCATGTATCCTGTGATGACATTTCTCAATAAATAAAGTGACTTCATTATTGAAAAGCTTAACTGTAGTCGTGTGTGCAGTTTTTAATGCAGTACCAGCCCTAAAGTGCTGATGAGAGAAAATCCAGATGCAGGAGGCATTCAAGTTGGAGCCAGGACATTTTAAGGGCTGCAAAGTTTCATTAGCTGTGCTGTGGATCGATTGGTAGATTAAAACACTATATTTGTTCCTGGTGGAATCGGCTCCTCCACTGGTGTAAATCAGCACAGGGGAATGTAAATCCTTGTTTTAGCTGAGGATCAGGCTCCTGATTTATTGTGTCTTATTATTCTCAGCAGATGTCACAAAACGAGGGGGGGATTCGGGATATTCACAGGTAGATCACCATCATTTCACCTCTGGGACTGGAGCTGTTTGTGGGGACTCTGGGATAAGGGTTGGATGGGCTCCAGGTTCATTATTGTAGCCTGATTTGTGGTTAAAACATGTTAAGCCTAAATATTAAGCAAATACATCAGAGGAGGATTTACAGCTGTCCAAGGACACAGTAAACTGTAACACAAGCTCCTAGACTGTATTAAATTTGTATCCCCACAGTTTCTTCTGCAAGGGAATAGAACAAGCAAATCAAGTCATTCCTGGGACACATTAAGGATAGTCTTGCTATAAATTCCCTCAAACTCAATTGTGTGTGCCCAGACTGGAGCCATCAGCTTCTATTTGAAGATTTGGTATTCTGAAACCTTCTTTTATTTTTTTCCCATGGAAAATCTCAAACAAAGCATATTCTTTTGACTTCCCAGCAACCGAGAGGACAAAGATATTTTAAAGCGAGTCCAAAGGGTGCTCGAGTCCCTCCCAGCCGTGCTGGGCGTTATTACAGTAACTCGCAGCGTGTTGGTGTGCCGGACCTGTCGGAGCGGGTGAATCACGGCTCAGGCGGCCCCAGCGGGGCTCAGCCACGGAGTGTGTGGGATTTCAGCTGTCGGGCTGATGCAACAAGGCCGAGTTTACCGATCTGTTCTCACAAAACCGCAACTGGCAAATGCTTCACATTACGTCAAAGGGCTGAGAACAAGGCAGGAAGAGAGACAAACCTCTGCTTCCACCCCTGAAACTACGACTCTGCGACACAGGCGGTGCCGGGGGGGGATGTGCCACCCCAGCCCGCTCCTGACGGGGGTCTGGACATGTGGAGCCGAGCGCCACGTGCACCGTGCGAGGAGAGTCAATTAAAACCGAATCCAAGTCAATTAAGGCTGTCCCGAGGTGGGCTGGAGCCGCAGGCGCTGCACAGCTGCCCAGGACACCCTTGGAAAGGCTCCAGACCAGGAGCCTTTGTCTGGTCTTGCAGGCACCTCACTGCGGGCTGCAGTGGGGTCTCCCCACAGCTGGCACCCAGGAAGCTCCTCCTGGAAGGGGGAACTTTTGTCTCTGTCAGTGCTCACAAAATTGCAGCTGGAGGGACAGAACCATGAAGTTTCTGGCAGCAGCCTTGCAGCACATCCCCCAGGACTGGGGGCACTCGGGGCTGTTCGCTCTGACAGGGGACACTCATGTTTGAGCATTAGAGAAAGGAAAAGAAGTGTAATGAAAAGGATGAGGTGGAGATGAGGAAATAAAGAAAACAGGGGGAAAGAGATCAGAAAAGGGATGATAGACAAACTGGGTTGATGGCTCTGACGGCTGGAAGGGGAGGAGGTAATGCAAGGGGAAGAAGGAGACCCTCTTCCCCGCCAAGGGAATCAGTCTTTGACTGGTAAATTCCCATCACTAGGAAAAGATCAATGTGTTTGATTTGTGGAAAAACTTCCACCTTGCACCCTCCACAGAATAAACAATGTCTCCTTCCTAAATCTGACTCTGGCTGTGTTTAGAGAGTTCCAAAAATTCAGCAACCACTTCTCTCTGTGCCTTGGGGAGTTCAGTTCTCATCTCCTGTGGATGCCCCAAACGACTCTGCTGGCTGCTTTGGGTTTGGAGTGGGGGAGCTTTTCTATACAAGCCCTTTTGCTGCACACAGAATACTGCAAAATTAATTGGACCTGAGGGAAACAAGGGGAAAAATCCTACTTCTGGTGTCTGTTCTCAGAACTTAACAGGCTCTTTTTTTGAAGTCAGAAGGTAAAATTTAGGAACAGTCCTGGGAGCCAGGTCATCAATCCCTAATTCATCCTCATCAGTAAATTGTCATGACTGGGTGACAAAGACATCTCATTTTAGTGTTCTTTCTCATTCTGCTGCTGCATCAATTAACCTGAATATTTTCTCCCTACCTGCATGGCCTCAGCAGGTAGTGGGAGCCTCCTCCCAGGCCTCTGTGGGCCTGAAGACATATGCCCTTCCAAAAGCAAAAGGCTTTGTAACACAACAGCTCTGATACCCTGGACCTGGGAGAGGATGAAATGGTTTGATAACCACTCCTCATGGCTGCCAAGTTTTAAAGGAAATTGGTCACTCTGCTGGATTTTGTGAGCCCAGTCATGCCAGGGTATATCCCATGGCCTGCAAATGCCCAGCAGATGGAGACCCTCAGGTCGAATCGTGAATCCCCCTCGGGCTCATGGAGGTGGCTGGGGAAGAAATATTCAATCTTGCCAAGGAAAACACTCACTAAATGTTTTGAAATAAAAATTTCAGCTTTCTAAGACATTTTCAGATCATAAACTGAGTAACCAAGCCAATGCAGGCACTTCTCAGGATAATGCGATATCTTGGCAGCATCTCACTGGTCTCAACTTTGCATTTAAGTATCAAAATACTGCTTAAATCCTTTAAGTACCTAAATCCTGTGCTGGATTTAATCTTGAAGGCTTCATTTTTTATTTCAGACGTGATCCTGAGTTGTGAGAAAAGACATGTATACCATTCTGGAATCCCAAGCACACGGATAGGACTGTGGTGCTGGAAAAAGAGGGAGGTTTTGGGATAAGGCAACATGCTGGGGGAAAAGCACAGTGGAGCTGTAATACTCAGGGCAGAAACACTCTAATTCTTATCTCTGTCCTGGTACAGTGTATTTATTCTCTGTGAAACTTTGAACAAGCTGCTCAATCTCCACTTCAATCCCCCAGCTGTAAAATAGGTGCCATCCTTAATTTTATTTTAGTCTCTCTAGCCCATACAGTCCTTTATGACTGGGAGTGCCTGGGTTATTACCTGTGTAGTCAGTGCCCACTTCAGTAGGTCTCTGGTTTAACACAGGCCAATGGCTCCACAGCAAAAGGAAAGGTAAGAAAATAATCAAACACCCTTTGCACACTCCCCCCTGGTGAGGCTCCCGTGGAAAGCAAAGGAAGGCACCCCTCAGTAGTTAATATCCAGGTGGTTTCCAGCAGGGAGCCACTGCTGAGTTACGGAAAGCACCACAGGTCTGCTCTGCTCCAGGAAATCTGGAGAAGACACAGAGGACTGGATTTTTGGGTTTTTGAGAGAATTTTTACACCTGTTTTTGAGACATTCCTGATACAGATGTTCCAGCTGGGCAGTCAGCATGGATGCTGGCAAAGCTGAGTGGGAATGACATGGAAATGAATGGGTGCAGCCAGGTGGATATGGAAAGGGCTGTTACAGTGGCTCCAGATATGGGAGGGAAGACTCGGAAAACATCTGCTTGTTTCACTTGTTGGTGTTTTCTTTACAAAAACCAACTGGAACTGACACCACACACAGGAGGTGCACAAGAGAGGCTAAGAACAACTTTTACCTCATCAGCTGAGGGGGCCAAAAGGAATGTGGCTCAATGCAGAGAGGCTACACTTCCAATTTAACCTTAAATGAGGCCTAGAATAAAAAAAAATTTACCCTTTACTTCCAAGTCCTCTGAGTCAGACCCTTGGCTCTCTGGTACATAAAGAAGGGGATAATGAAGGGAAGATTTGTACTGATTTCAGTGGAGATGGAAGACTGCTCAGTGTGTCAAAGCAAGAGTCTATGTAACCCAGTGTAAATTCATTTTCCCCAGCATTATATATTTTATCCTGTGCTGGCTTCAGTGAATCAACTCTCCCCACTAAACAGGATATTAGCAATAGCAATGGAAATTACCTCAAATAAAAACCATCATTAACAGTAGCCTCCACATCCAAATCCCACCGGCCACCACAAGTATTTGTTTCCCTTCTCCACCCGCCCCACAGCCACATTCATACAATCCCTCCTAACCTCCCTGAACCCATCTGATGACGATTTCCAGGAGGAATTGCCACCCAAAGGGAGCCAACAGGGCCTTGTCGAACTCCCGTGCTACACTGGATTCATTTAAACATCCTGATCCCAACCATCTGCCCGTGGGATTGCTCAGTTGAGGCTTGTCCTGCCCTCCAATCACCAGGTATTTTATTTGCAGCACTGGCTGGAATGGCTCCTACAGCCACAGCACATCTGCCCGTTGCTGCCTTTTGCCTTCAGTCACAGTTCCTCTCTCTTTCTGCTTCTTGCTCTCCTGCATTATTTAAAATGAAGACAGGCTGCTGTGCCCACACAGAGTGCCTTTGACTCCAGTGAGGAATCTGCTCCTGTTCAGGGCTGGTGACAATCTGTAAACTCGTCGTGACAGAGACTGTATCTTGTTATGTATTTATACTGTGCCTGGCACAGGGAGGTCTTAATCCCGACTGAAGGCTGTTATATCACAGGGATAACCACGACAGGGAGGGAATTGCAGCACAGGGCTGGTTCAGGGGAACCGCTCGTGACACTTCCAGCAAGGGTGTAGTGTGGAAATAATAACATAGTAATGGAAAAGCAGCTGAAGAGAAGACCTGTCTCCTACCAGGGAATGTTATTCACTTCTCCTGCAATCCTGATACAAACCTCTTGGGCTGTGCTTTGTTTTTGCATCTGTACCTGGGGGACAAGCAGGCTGGTGACATAAACAGGTTCAGGCTCTAATAACCTGAGACAGCATCAGCAATTAGTAAAAAACCTCATAGTGCTCTGTGCTTATAATGAGTGGCTTTCTGGAAGAAATCAGCACCACAGAAAAGCTGCAATATTTCCTTATTAATTTTGGCATGCAAGTTTGCAGCTGTATTTTGTTGTATGTTGTGCCTATACTCTCTTTCCTGCATGGGCATGAGCTCTAATTCCCTGAAAAACCACCACGAAACCTACACACCCATCAGATGGATCGGTGTTTGGTGACCAAGCTCTGCAGTACCAGATGCAATATCACTATTTAGACGGAGTATTTCCCCTTCAAATTGCCAGCCAAATTCTACAAACCACAATAAATTTTGCCTTTGATTACTTTTTTCCTGTTCCCCAGAGGTCAGCTGAGGACAAAATTTCTCAACATACTTAATTTTACTCTCCTACTTGGGGTCTCCTAAAGTCACTTTGTAATATAAGCCTAAAATTTTATTAGCATGATATAGTCAACCTCAAGCAAGCTTGGAATCCGGAGAGTTGACTAACAATGCTTTTGAAACCTGGATTTTAATTTCAGTTGGTACTTAAGGTTTTTTGTATTCCAGATTTTGGATGAGTGAATGGTAAACTGAAGAGGAGTCACGCAGCAGCTCTCCTGTAGCAGAGGTCTGAAAACACACGGGGGATATGGAAGGGAAAAACTGACATTTGAAAAAAATAGATGTCACTTCAATTGAAGTTTTATTTGAGCCCATCAGCAAGTCTTACTGAATAGCAACTTTATTTGTTATAACAGCACAAATGGAGTCCAAGGCAGCCTGAAAACCAG
This sequence comes from Platyrinchus mystaceus, assembly GCA_035041135.1. NCBI lineage: Eukaryota > Metazoa > Chordata > Aves > Passeriformes > Tyrannidae > Platyrinchus > Platyrinchus mystaceus. The sequence continues at coordinate 12,984,104 of JAWWLV010000057.1, forward strand.
ATTCCAGTCTATTCTGAAAGCAAAAAACCAAAATAACAACAAAACCACATCGGACCAGATTTTCTCCCATGGTCATTGTTACAAGCAATAAGACTAGCACTCAGATGTCTAACCACATGGCTGTTCTCCTAATTAGCTGGGATCACAAAATTGTGTCTGAAAAAGCAGAAACCATATTTTAAAAATAGGCCTCCGAGGCCAGATTTTCAGAGCTTCAGCTTCCAATCCAACACCTACGTGAAAAAGGCAGATTTTCAGCAGAAACTCCCAAACTCCTCCTGTTCCCAGGAGATGGAACCCCAGTAAAGCACATCTGAAAAACTTCCCACTTCTTTTAGTTCCCTAAATGCTGGCTCACCCTGCCTGAAATCCACTCACTCCTGAGCCTCCCACGTGGAAAATGTTGGATGGGCAGTTGCTTTTAAAAAAATCTGCCCCCCTCCCCCTGTTTAAGACACAAACATGTCACTTCATGAGGCTGGGACAGAGCCAGGACAATTTGTGTTTCTCCATTAGAATTTGTGTTTTTTGTGCTTTATCTTTGCAATCCATGAAACTGGAACAATGCACTGTGAGAAACACACTTTCTTCAAAAATGCAGTCCAGATGAAAGCCGAAATTTGTGTACATTTATGCACACACAGAGACAATGTGTGTGTGTGTGTGTGTCTACACATCTCCAGGCAGACAAAGCTAACTTGCCAAAATCTCAGCCCAGAAACACACATGTACCGCCACAGCTGAAGCCGAGGGAGTCAGAATCCAGCCTTTGGACCACGAATTTCAACTGCAAAATTCATTTCATGCAGGAAAACAAAAATAAACAAACAAACAAAACCCCTTCTCATCATGGAACTTTTAAAAAATATCTCCCTCGAGCAAAATGGCTGTTTCCCCTCCCACATAAACTGGCAGCCAAGTCAGGAACAGTGCTGAAGACTTCCCATGCTTGCAGAATCAGATATAAAATTTGCAGGAAGGCTGGCACTTATTTTCTCACAACAGTTTGTTCTTCACATATTTCACAACTTTTAAGTTCCTTAATGTAAATTGGAATCATACATTTTGCCTCCATGTGTTTTGTTGACTCTGATCTCCATATTAACGCCGGGGAAGGGCTGGGGTGCTAAATCCAGCAAGCTGCCCACAGTCCTGCCCAGGGAGTTTCCCCCTGTCCCCCAAACACCCCCGTGTCTTCATGGGTGACTGGATAACAGGGGCAGCTCCCATGGAATCTCAGAGGTGGCTCAGCAGTCAGGGGAGGGTTTGGACTAAAGGAGACCTTGTTTGCTACATGTTTCTTCCATGGCTTTGGGCAGCTGCAGGTCCTGCCCCTGTGTAAATGCTGAGTTCTCCCTGCAGGCAGTGCCCAAACACCTCTGAGAGGCTGCAGGTCAGGCCCTGCCCCAGAGGTGCCTCTTGTCTGGCAGGACTCTCCTGTGTCCCATTTCCTTCCTGCAGGAATGTCAGGAACTAGTTAAAGAGACCAGAAATGGACCGGTTTTGGACAAAGCTGTGACGCTCAGTCGACCTTCTCTCCTCCTTCCCTCTGCTCCACGTCCCCAAATGCTCTTCAAACACATTGTCATGGCATTTATCCCCAGCAGGTTCAAAGGAAGACACCAGAGGAGAACAGGGTGGACATGCCCTTGGTTCACTGTATGGAAATGTTCATCTGATCGGGGGGTCACTGCTCACGGGGAAAAATGCATTGGCTGCAATCAGATTGTGCTGGATTACTCAGGAGATACTTTTCAATGGGAACAAAAGCCTGGCCCCGGATGAGGTGCTGAAAGCCATGGAAAAGCCAGGAGTTAGGAGACCATCTGTGTTCTGGCCCCTTGACCACAGTGTCTCCTTATAGATGGAACACTTTGTGGGTGATTGGATCTTGGGACTTTGGGGAGGGCTTTTTGGATTTAGAAAGAATTAAAAGAATATCTGAAATGATTTCCCTAATCAAGTTTCTGTTTCCTTCATGTTCAAACAGTGTTTAAAGTAATTTCATTTCCCATCATGCTAACAATGTCTGTCAATATTTTCCCCACTAACTAACATCAGGTGGATGTGTCTTTTTTCCATCATGTATTAGGAATTTTCCTTTGCAAATTTCATTACTTGGTCCAGGGATCAGGGGCTGCTTCTTTTTTTAAAAAGGTTGTCTGTGATTCAGTTTTATCAAGAACAATATTGATTGTGACAGACTCGCATATTCCAAAAAGGACTGTAAACCCACATAACACTTTAACTGCCAAAAATGCTTTTTCAATTTTTCTTTCTTAAACAAACTCACTTGGACCAAAACATCACTTTTCATTTTTCTCTCCCTCCTGTGTAAGTTTTTGCTTAGAGTTACATTTCTCTGTATCTTAGTGATGGATGTGAATCAAGATTCAAATTTTGGATTCTGTTCCTAAAACAAGAACTGCAGTGTTTTTGTTGGGGTGAACTGGGCACTGGTGTGTCTGCAGCGCTCCAGAACCTTCCTCAGGTTTTAGATTCCTTTGCACCAAACAATTCTTGAACAGAACTGGCCAGTTACTTGTGTACATGATCCTTACAGGGATAAAATCTGCACAGCGCATCAGTGTCTACCTGTAGATTTGGGTCCTTGTAGGACACATTAGTCCACTGCAGTTGAATTTCACAACCAGCAGTTTAGGTGATTTAAAAGAAAATGTAAATCTGGGATCTGCCAGGGTGTTTGTGAAAATGTTGACTTATTTTTCTGAATTAATTATGGAACAATGAATAAATTATGCAGCACTTGTCAGAAAGGCCAAAATTTTATTAAGTTTCATGCACATCTGTAATTTAGTGAGTTAATCAGAAAGACTGACCAGCAACTGCCTTTTTCAATGGGATCCCAACACAATAAAGAATTTTGCCACTAATAATTATTTATCTACTACCTGATGACAAGGTGAAGGTGTTCTCATTTACACTTGGCAGCTGGACACACAAATATTGTGAATTTTTATTTTAAGGAGTAACTTTGGTATTTTAATATTATCATGCTTTAAAGCATAAGGTTGTAACTGAACTATCAAACATATCCCTGGGTGCCACTGAAAGGTCACATGCAGAAGAGGAACACTCCTGAATTTTAGTGGGATTCGAGAAAAGAACGCTAAACTCTGTAAATTTTATCTATTTGTGTTCTTGGTATGAATAAATGTCTGCTCATTGTTTTCGTGCCACAGTAAGGGATGGAAATTGTCTGTTGGGTGTCCTTGAAGGCAGTTGGTCCCTGAACAACAGATATTCACAATATTTTTTTTTTAGTCATTAAATCGCTGTTTGCAATTAGAGCAATATAATCTCCATGCAAAATGTGCCTGATTTGGGGCTCAGTTAATTCCAGGCTGCTTTGCTGAAACATTTTCAAGATATTTTGCTTAACTCAACATGAGTAGGGATAAAATAAATTCAGCCCAATTTGAAGCCAACCTTTTGTTTGCAGAATCGACCCCCACAAAATGTGCAGTTGCACAGCTCTGAACAGACCTGTGTCAATCTTCCTCATTCAGAGTTGTATTCTTTTTGACTTTTTAATTTATTTTTAACCGAACCAAACCAAGCCCATGGAAACTAATACCAGAGAAAAATGTTGTAGTCACTTCTGCAAAGGAAAAAATGACAAATTTCACATGTGGCCTCACTTGAGTCATAAAATCACTAATTATTTTCTTTTGTTTGATTATTTAAAATGTAATTACACCGTTGTGGCTCCAACAATTCAGTATTTCCACACGCCTAAACTTACTCCTCAAGCTTTCAGACATGGTCATGGGTAGCTTATCCTATTGATATGTAACATAAGTAAAATGTATCAGAGATTAATAAAAAACCACGAGAAAAAATACTTGAGAAAAAAAGCAGATCTATGTAATTCAGAGACAGTTCTCTCGGGAGACTTAAGAAAAAATAAATTAGAAACATAATTTAGAAACTGTATTTGAAGCAGAAAAACTGGAAAAAATAAACTTCTGGAAAAAAAATTAAGTTAAGGCTAAAAGTTGACTAAACCCACAGTGTTCCTTAAAGAGCTGTTGGCATTTAAAAGGTGGAAGAGATTGTACATGACAGAGAAATAATCAATCAATGCAATGACAGTTTGTCACCCTCACTGAAGTTTCTGCCTGTCTCCAATCCCTGTGACCTCATATCCTTCCAAAATAACCAAAGGAAATGCCTATATAAAGTAATTCAAAGAAGAGAGGAAATTCAGCCCTTCCCAAGGCTTTTTCTCTGCTGTCAATTATCTTTTTCACCTGTACCTGTGTCCAGTGATGCCCCAGGCAGCCCCTGACAGCTGCACCATCACACATGTGCTCAGGAGCTTTTGGGGAGCCTTGCATGTATGTCAGACATGGTGTTCAAACCCCAAATATTCATCTTAAAAATCAGTGAGAGTCTCTTTGTCGTGATTCCAACAGGCTTTGAATCAAACACACCAGAAATACTCTTAGTTTTCTTTTGTATCCTAAAAGTCATGGGCTGCTTTGAATCCCAGGACCTTTTATAAGCTTTTCAATGTAGCCAGAAGGGTTTAAAAGAGTAGAGACGAACAGAAAGGTTTAATTTCACATCTACACGAGACACAAAAACTACCAGAGGTCCAATCTACAAAATAAACCCGTTTTTCTATGATAGAAAGAACTGCTTTTTTCCATCACATCTTAATATTTTATTCCTCGAGTTACTGGAAACTGTCAGGCAGATGGATGAGTGCTTATGAAATCAGACCTCAGGACAGAGTGTATTATGGTACAGATTGGCTTCTGTGAGAATAACCCTGTGAGCAGCTGATGCCATCAGTGGCAACAGCCTCCCACACATCCCCTGCTCAAGGTTTCTGTGAGCTGAGACCTTTCCTCGGCGCTCAGCGTCGATGTCCTGTTTGTGAATCACTTCTAGAGAGTAAAAGCACCCTGGGGAGCCGAGGGCACCACACTCCTGTTCCACAGGACACCCCCGAGTCCAGATGCCACACTGGGAACAAACCCTGCCTTTACAGCTCCACTTTTTACAAGTGATATTTCCCTCATCTTCGTTTTGTAGCTACCAATGACAAGGGCAGAATTTTGATGAGGAGAAAAAGCTCTTGCAAAATTTACTTGTAATTTTGACACTCTCCCCCCCCCCAAAAAAAAAAAAAGAAACACAACGAAAGGAATTATGAGCTATTGCTTAAAATATGAAATTAGCAGCAAATGGAGATCTCTTAAAGTCCCTAAAGTTGAGAAGACATTCTTTGTGTCATGGAGTAGATACTCAGTGCAATCAGCACGTTCTACACAGGTAATTACTTTTACTACTAATGGTGCCTCCCACTCAGAGACGAAGATAAGATGTTCCAACACTACTTAATCACAAAGCTTCATTATTGCTCCACCACCTACTGGGTAAAACAATTCACAGGCCCTATTCAGAGACTCTCACAAATGAGAAAAATTTATGAATATGCGAGCAAAACAGCACACAGTCAGTCTACAGCAGAGGCACCGCCCCGAGTCACTGTAAAAGACCTTGCAAAGTTTGGAGTTCTTTTTTCTCCTTTCCCCAAATACTCACGAGGAATGAAATTTGCAAGAGAAAACCACCCCTATGGTGAATTTTGACCCCGAAAGTGTTTTGGGTTCTTCTGCTGAAGCTTCTGAAATTTCCTTGAGACAGAACACAATGTGTAAAAATAGCTGCATTCATTGCAGTTTCATGTTTTATTTTGGGGATTATTTTTCGTTCTCTTGTGCTAACAGCATGTTACGAATTGTTTTACTACTCAATGCATCAAGAGCTGACACAGAGAACAAGAACTAGGGAATAAAAACTCCCCCTTTGTAGGGTTTATAGATGCTTTACACAGGTTCAAAAGAAGAGCAGTGGTGTAACTGACTGACGTTGTGCAGAGTGTCCTGCGCAGGCACAGGGGATGAATCTTCAGGAACTCTGGCCATAATGAAGCCAATGCAAATCACTTTGGAGACTACATCAAAAAGGCACAGAGTGCCTTTATTTTCCGTGGATGCAAAAGACAATTAGGTGCTGTTGTGCATTAAAGAAAATTTGTGGCCACTGAAATCTGGAGGCTGCCCCTTTCCTGGAAACAACAGGTAAGATGGGGAACCCCTTGACTTCTGCCTCAGGAAACATCTTCAAGCAATTAATCCATGTCCCATGTGCTCCACCTTGGTTACACCTGTTACACCAGGCAGTGGACAGGCTGGAATTTCTAAAGTCTGAAGCTGTGTCTACTATCTGTCTTCTTATTTGTCCAGTATAATGGCAAAGCCAAAAAACCTCAGCAGTTCTCACATCACCTCCTAAGTTGTCATCAAAGAGGAAGCTGTGGCAAGAAAGGGATTTTCTCACTGTACTCAAGAACAATCTGTTTAAGGGATGGGAATTCTCAGTCATTAATGAGAAGTCCAGTCTTTTTGCAATAAATTAAGGTGCTGTGACAATACCTGAGGTTGCCGAAATCTGGAAGAGTGCACGTCCAGGAAGGATAGCAAAGCACACAACTGTGTCCTAATTCCTGAAGAATATTAAGTAACTATATGGAAAAGGCTTGTGAAGTAGTAAACTGCCCATGGGAAAACCCGTCACATTTACATTGTTTACGTTACTGTGAGTCCCAATAAAACAGTGGGAGGACGTCCAATGGGGACAATGGGATTTCATAAGCATTTTGCTTTTTTTGTTCCCTTAAAGTTGAGTCTTATCCTTGTGGATGGGGAAGTAAACGAAAAACAGGGCGGAATTGAAGTTTCTTTTGGTGAAAGATTAATATGCCTAAATCAGCGTCACAATCCTGGGCCACCTGAGTTGGAGAATCCGAGTGCTTGGAGGGACAGCAGTGCAGGCAACACCCTCAGCCTCACATCCCCCTGACCACCACTGTGAACATTCCTTGCAGCTCCCTGTGTGGCCACGCTGCACTAGGACATGAATAAACATTTTTATTGCCTCAGCCAGGAAGAGCAATCTGGCTCCTCGTGGTTGGAGCAGCAGTGAGGCAGGATTCCCAGCCTTCCCCAAAATCCTGACTTATGTTCACCATCAAAATCTTTTATTTTGGCTATTGGCAGGTGTGTGCAGTTTTAATGTCTTTATTTACTTTCATCATAGGATATCAAAATAACACAAGTTACAGAGACAGCCCCCGTGCAACAGCTCATGGTTAATGAGGGAAGAGGAATGAAAGTGTGTACACACATGTAGGATGATTCCTAAAGCCTTTAATAATCCAGGACAATGTTGTATTCCTCTTGCTACTAGAAAGTTGGGGGACTGGGTTGAAGAGCATTGCCCAGACCCAGGTTCTGTAAGGAGGAATGGAAGGAGTCACTGCATTGAATACTCAGTGCAAAAGCTGGGAATAAATACAACTTTTGCCTTGAAGAGTTACAAATAAATGAATAAATGTGGTGTAGATTAATTAATTAACCCGAGTTTATTTGCCATAAATGTTGGCAGTACGTAATAGTCGATGAATAAAGCAGTAAATTTTATGGCTTTTCACCTTTCTTTTTTCACATTGAAAAATAAAAAGTAGATATTATTTCAGACATTGTTTACAATGAGATCCTTTTCTAATGGAGACACTGCTGGTGGATTCACCCTTTGGGAGGATGCAAGCTCCCGGGTCTCACGTTCAGAGCTGACTGTGAGCTCAGCTCACTGATGCTCATTCAAATATATGGTAACTTACTGTTTAGGAAATCAAGGGAGTTCCTAAGCATGCTCATGTGGAGAGAAAAATTATTTAAGAAGTCAAATATCCACGTGCCTTTTCTCAAAAATAAACGTATGCATTCTCTTTTTACTAATCAAATGGAAAATTGTTTTGTTTTAATGGTTTTGAAACTTCCTCATCCCTCGAGCAAACAGTACCCATTACTTTAAACACCTCAGTGTCTAGTAATTGTTCACAAATGTGTCAGGCTACCAGTAATTTAAGTCCTGTCAGGAATAAATCTCAGACACTCACTTCTTCCAGTCAGTGACTTGAAAAAAAACCCGCCCACATGTCAATTAGAGGAAGCTCCGCGCGGTGGCTTTGTTCGAGGCTGTGTAAACAGAGCGAGCTTCCTCCTCGCTAACAACTGTTTTCTGAGCCCTATATAAATGTTTATGTGAACTATCCTACAACAGCATCTAAAGCAATAAAAAGCAGGCACGTAAAAAACAATCTGTGTTGAACTCGTTGGCAATAAATGTACAGCCAGAGCAGGCTGTACATCCAGTTGTGAATTATTTTCTCGCAGAGGTCTGACCTCAAAACATTTAAATGTTAGACTGTAAATCAAAATGATATACTCGTGCTATGTACAGATTATTCTCGTTTTCCGTGCTCTGCTAAATACGTGGGTCTGCAAATACTTGCACATTAATATGTAAATAAGCACACAGGTAGAGTATATTCCAGAGAGATATAGGGTAAAGTCAAACAATCAAAATATATGAGTGGGCATAATTTCTCACCTATGTTATTGTTCTCTGCAAGCCACTGGGGAGTAGCCACAGCCTGATGTATGACTGATGCAGCATAAGGAACAGGAAAAATCACTGGAGAACAGCTCCAGGAAGGATTTAAAAAGACCAAACCAGGTAAAATCTGGAAAGCTTAAGGTCATGAAGTGACATGCTCACCTAACTGACACATTCAGAGTCACTGACTCTGAAATGAGGCACTCAAAAACCCCATTCAGCTGTTCTGCAAGAGCCTACATTCCTCAGATGTTTTAGTTTTCACTAATAAAATGTGCTAAGCACCAGAATTTTTGCTGGCTTGCCCTTCTATTACAATTCCGGTTCATATTGCAACGAGATGCACTAAGTAAATGTTAAATGTCCTTCTGCCTAAACTTGTCCACGTGTCCTGAGTCAACAGTGGTGTTTAGAGACAACCTTATGGATCAGAACTGCCACCACCTTCCCCTTTGACAGCAGCTCACCACTTAGGGGATTGGATTTGCCTTCAGTGTAGGAGACTCAAGTTCAGACCTCTCCGTGCCCTGATTCAGAGTGGGAATTTGGGGAATTTTACCTCTTGTCTCACAACAAAGCCCCCAGATGCTGCCCTCCCTCCCTGCCAAGGTGAGTATCCTCCAGCCTTTCCCATTGGAACTGTTCCACTTTGTCTACACATTTGAATGTTCGTTAGAGGGGAACATGGAAGGTGACGCTCCCACATTCTGCAGCAGCCCAGGAGCCTTAATCTGCCTTTCTATCTCCTCTCATCCCTTCTTTAATATCTTTCTATGCAAAGCAGGAACAGTTCGGTGGTTACTGTGCTCTCCTGGGAGGTGGCAGAACAGGCTGCAAATCCAGTCAGGCAGAGGATGGCTCCATGCTGCAGAGCAGAGCTCTGGCTGTGGCAGGACAGGGTGGGCAGGCTGCAGGGAGGGATAGCTGGATGGGAACCCCAGCCAGAGGTGCCTGAGCTGGCCAGAGCTCAGGGTCTCTCTCTGCTGGCTGGTTTGGATGGCCTGTTGGGAATCCTGGTGTTTTCAGCTTGGTTGGAGACCTTTGCACCCAGGAGGGCATCGAAATATTAACCAGTTTGGGCTACAAGCTCTGATTCAACCAAGCCCTTCACTGAGACCATGGTTTTGCTGCATTAGACAGGAAGCCCTTCACTGAACCACAAGAATCCCACTAAGATCACTGAGCTGGACTTTGTAAGGCAAAGGCTGAGATCCCTCCAAAATTTCCTTGTGGCCGTTTTACAGATAAGGGTTGGTTAAAAAATGCAGGTCTTTCTCCTGGGAGCAAATGTGGCACTCCAAGAACAGAATAGGGAAGAACTTTAAGAATTGGCCCAATGAAAAGGGAAGTGGCAATGGCTTCCCAAACTGAAGCCTCCTGTACCTAAAAAGCTTGTCCATGTTATATGATCGAGACTTGAGGTTCCCAGCCTCGGAAATGCTCTTATTCAAATGCAGAGGAGTATTTTTGGAGGAGGGGATGCAGGATCTGACCCTCACCTTGCAGCCAGAATGACTCACCCTCCATTGTGCTCCATTTCTCATATTATATTGCCGGATGAAAGGAATATGATGTTCGGCAGAGGGAAAAATACAGACAAACAGGGAGAGCAGATGAGGTGCTGCAGTTTAAATCGTGCTTTTCAGTTTTTTTATGTATCATAACTGTATGCAAGGATGCCCTGGAGCTATGATACGAGAAGAGCACTTTAAGAGGAACCAACATAAAGAAACAAATAGCAATAAATGACATAAGTATAGCACCTACTTATCTTGCAGAGATACAGAAGATTGGAAACAGTACAAACACTATGGTGCTGCACAGAGTATTTTCATACCTGAGCATGCACACACTTAAGAGATATATTTATGAGATATATTTATGAGACAGATGCAAGACTAGAGCAGAAATATATATGCATATCCATTATACAGGAACAAGAGAGAATGGGAGGGATACGGGAAAGAAATAGTAGGGGAAAGGTTTCATTGAGAATTTTTGCTTTAGGTTTTCACAAGTATCCAAGGAATTTGAAAGCCGTCTCTTAATTTTTTTTCTGCAAGTATGCATCTCTAGGAAATCTCCCAACCATCCTTCTGTTCATACGTCAACCACTGACTCCCAACTGCAATGATTTTATGTTGCTAGAAGCAATGGTGGGACCTATGAGCAAGTGAAAAAGCTGGGGGAAGGGGAATTGCTTGAGACCATAGAGTACAAAAATCCCCTCCCATTTTCAGTTTGAGGCTTGATTGCATCAGTATATTTAGGATAATTTGGGAGTGCTTTCCTCACTTGGGTTTTGAAGGCTGTGTTACTGGAGAAGCCCAATGGAGAGTGAAAATAGAGATTGAACTGTAGCCTCTCAACACTTGACAAAGAAAGAGGAAGGTTGTGAAACCTTCCCTTCTGTGAGCTGTACAGAGAGCTGTGAGTGTGTCCTGCTGCCACAGCGTGCCACAATGGGGCAGTTCTAGATGACACTCCTGAAGTGCATCAGGGAGCTGTGGTAGTGTTTCCACTGTGGATATGTGGAAGCAGAGCCTCCCTGGCTGTCCTGCTGTGCTTGGCCAGGAGCAGCACCTCAGGGACCTGCTCAGCCCAGGAGAAAAAGGGACTCTCCTCACCTATCTTCCCAGCAGGACAAGTTTTCCACACCAAACTCCTTCAGATTCCATCTCCTACCTCACCAGCCTGGCAGGGCACTGACTCTGGCTGGGGAAGGGTGCTGAGCCCCTGCCATAAGGGATATTCTCCCTGCAGGATAAGGACCCTGGGCATTCCCAAGGGAGCAAGGCTAGAGGAGAGTTGGGTTGTCAAATGGAGTTGGACAATAAATCTTCCAGTGATGAGGCAAAAGGTACCAAGTTTAACCAGATAGTTCCTCATGAAAAATAACTTCAGAAAGGTTTGTTTTTTTCCCAGTGAAATGATTTTTTTTTTTTCCTCAAGGAAAAACACTTTGTCGCTCAATATTTTGCATGGATGGGCATCTAAAGCCCTTTAATTCCCACCCCTTTGATAAATCTCTCAGGGTTCCAAAGAGACCCATCCCATGGGGTTTGCCCCATCCATGAGCTGACAAACCCACAAGCCCAGCACAGCCCATTGTGTATCCCAGGCTAGGTGAGATTAGATAAGGCATTTCTCCTTCTCTGAGGGATCTGCTCCTGTTTTCCATGGTGTGGAAAGAACGTCCTGCGCTGAATGACGACTGATGATGATTAATGTATTATTCTACAGAGCATTATGGTTTCTTTTCATTTGTACTGCATTGTTAGGAGTAAAATGTGATAAAATGGCTGTAACTGTTTTCCACCCTACTTTCCGCCTCCCCCTAGAATTGTTAAAAATAGCATTGGAAAAATTATTGAAAAGGAGAGAGAAAAAAGGACCCTATTTTCTGCTAATGGAAGTGGGTCTAGCTCCCCTGAATTTAATGAAGCTTCATTCATTTATAGCTGCAAACAAATGTTGGCCCTTTTTAATAAACATTCATTTTACTTTTTTGTTGTTGTTTGCTTTTCCTTCCTTCCCTGCTTTTAGGAGTTGAAAATATGGCAAATACGAAGAATTCAAATTTGATGTAACCCAAAGCTGGAATCTCAGCCTGGATATTTTAAAACGCTGAAGCAATCTTAGTAAATAACTTCCAAAAGTGCAGTCCTTGGGAAAACATGTTCTGGTCAGGGAATCTGATAATCAGTTTTATGTGGGAGGGAAAAACAGAACTAAAATTTTGAAAATTCTGTTTCTGAAAACAAGAGCATTCATCTTACCTCATGCAGAAAAAAACTCAAGTTTGAGACTTCTTATTTTCTATGCATAATGGAGGTAAATAAATTTCCTTAAAACACCCACGTCTTTTTCCACACATGGACAAGAAGGCTCTATATTCACTAATAAAATGTCCAGAAATTCCAAGTTTATTCTAACTTTGCTTATGTGCATCTGTCTTTCCTCTTCTAAAGCTGTTATTACATTTTTTATCATAAAACTCTGTCTATGCTGCCAGCTCCTTTCCTTAAGTGCTCTAAAGTTTAGAGAACAAAGAACATCACAGTTAATCCCATCCAAAATTTTATCTGAAATCATTCAGATAAGCCATAATTTGTTTGAGCTTTGCTTGGAGCAAGTGACAGAGTCTCAGCTACAGCAATTTGCCGTTTCTGTTTAAAACAACCGACGCTCTCACTTCTAATATGCAAGAACATAAAATCCATGTCAGCTGTTTGTATTTGGGGATTAGGAAGTTCTGGGATTGTTGGAGTTTGATTTTTAAGCCAGTTTGTCAGGTCTTTGAATGCACAGCCACCACGATTTCCATCCAGGTGAAGCTGCTGGGTGTGCTGCTGGGTAAGTCCAGTTCTTTGCAAGAGAAATGATGATTTATTTGTACCTGCAGTACTGGACATAATTTGGGACCAGAGCTCCTTGTGCATTTGGTGGATGGAACCTGTTAAAACATCCGAGCTCTGTGTTTACATAAGACGTTGCAACTGTTTTCTCCATCCTTTTTTCCCGTTTCCTACAGCAGCAATACACTGGGAATGCATCTTCACAGAGCCCAGAACTCCTCCCTCAGGAATTAAAGTCCTGTTGGTTTTCAGGTGCATTGCTCCATGTCATGGGCAATGCTGCAGGAGTCGAGTGTCCCACCTCAGGCCTCCAGCAGGGAATGCAGGAGCCAGGAATAGCAGTCAGGATTTCCTGCCTTTCAGCCCAGCACACTGGGCTGTGCTGCCCCTCTTGCTGTTCCCAAATTCGCCTTTGCTGTGCAGCTGCTTTTCTAAGGAAACAGATGGAATTGTGCAGCTTTGGGGGAAGATGCCTGACCACGAATGGCCTCTGCACTTCCCTGGAGCAGAGGGAATTGCCCAGGGACCTGTCAAGGGGCTGGAAGAGGATTTCCCAGTCGTTAGTCCAGGACTGTGAACTTCTCTGCTCCTCACATCTACACAGCACAACTTCCAATAACACAGATGGGTTTTGTACCAAAGCTGTGAAACTACTTAATTGTCCCCTTCAAACTTCAAGTGCCCATTTGGAGAAAAATGTTACAAAACACAAGGAGCCAAGAAGTGCAATAGAGGCCTCTCCTCCAGGTCATTTAAGAGCACAAATTCCAGCATTTTGGCATTCAAATCACTCTCATTTATAATTCTCATCCAGCTTATTTTCTATCATTAAAAAAAAAAAAAAATAAGATAAGTAGAGAGCAACTGCAAGGAGTGCTCTCTAAACTAAAACTGAACTACAGCAGAGAGAATATTCACTCCAGCTTGGTTTAAACTTCAGCTCAGCCATACTTGGCTCTTGTCAATTCATGTCAGATGCTGAAGGTTATTTGATTTAGGACAGCCTTGCTGCTGTCCACAGGCTTTGCCAGAGAAAAGAATACAAAATGAGTTCCAGGAAGGGGTTTGAGGAGGGTTGTGAGACCTGATTACTCAAAGATTCGTTTTTTGACAATGAACAGGCTTTGGGATAAAATAACATCGGAGGACCAGAAATGTCACTACGGGCCTGAACCTGCAAATACTTATGGAGGTGTTTTAACTTTACTACTGTGGATTGTCCTGCTGAAATTAATGAGCTGCTCTAAGGGGTAAGGAAAAGCATATGCACAGGAATTTCCAGGATTGGAGACTATGTGCTTAAGATGTGAAGAGTTCCAGGGCCTCAATTTGGGAGTGCTCATATGCTTGTAGTTAAACATGCAGGAACATTTGTAGCATTAGGGCCCAAAATTCTTGCCCTGTAAATAATAGGAGATGAGAACCTGAAGCCAACTGTACCTGGAATAAAACAGGCAGGAAAAAAGGAAAGAACCCCATGATCTCACACCAACATGGATAACAGCTTTGGTCAGACTGAGTTAGTACAAACTGGAGCTGCTCCTACCACTATGGTGAATAAAGGTAAAATTAAGTTTATATTTAATTGCTTTCCAGAAGTGGAATATGCAACACTTTTTTTTTTTTTTTTTGGAGTGCAGTTGTTACATTTTGAAGTGTCAGCTTAATCTGACAAGGTACAAGAGCCTGGAAAGATGAAAAGTCTTGGGTCCAGGGAATGGGAGCAATGTGGTCATTGCTGTTTGCTTCAGACACCGAGCTGGTTTCACAGGGATCACTTCCAAATGTCAAGGAGACTGGAAAATTCTGAGATATTAGAATATTAAAATGTAAGCTGGCAGATAAGGAGTATTTGATTCCTTCCATATTTTTGTTTCTCATTTAAATGGCTTCAACATAATCTCAAAATAATGTTTTGTATTCTTTGCATGGTCAGTTTTTTATTTTTAATACCATTGCAAACATCACAGAGAAGAAAGAATTCTGGTATCATAGGAGGAAGCTACACTGCAGCTACAGAGAGCAAATAGGCTAAATAACACTAAAGTATTGGTTAACATGAGCTGTGTTGTGTAGCACGACCCAAGAAACAGCAGAGAGATGTGCCTTGCCAAAGCAATTTAATCTCTAAGTAACTCCTCAAAAAATAATGTTGATTTTTTAGAAGCTTTGTTAGGGTACAAGGTGCTCAGCTGTTTCAGAGAGGAGAAGCACAAAAGACAGATACCTGGACAGATAATTTAATTGGAGTACCGAAAGTTACCCTACTCTGTTAGAGCAGAAGCCAAGTTTTGTGGAAACAAGTCCTTCATCTCCAGGAGCCACCTGGATCCAAGGGCCTTTTCCCAGTGTGTTTACATTGCTGAAGTTCTTCATTTCCTCTGCCCAGAGCAGTGAATTGCCCTGGAATTGAATGCACAGTAAAACTCCCATGTAGGAAAGGTTTATGCATTATGGGAAAAGGCTCTGTCTTGATAAATGGTGCCATTAGCATCTGGAATTCAGTGCATCCATCGGGTCAGGCCATTCCAAAACAGGCCTTAAAAGTGTAACAAATTTGCTCAAATGCTAATGAGCTGAACCAGCACACTGATCTGCTGAATGGAGCCAAAGAGATTGAAAAGTTTAAGGCATTTGTGTGTTATTAGTAGGCATACTTAGTGTTCTAAGTATATATCAGTTTTCCTGGGAAAAAAATTGTATATTCTCTCAGCTTGGAACTCCCCTCCTGAAAATATGAACCAACAGGTCATTAGGAAAGATTACTTTTTCCTACTCTAAATTTCATGACCAGAGGATTGAATGAAGAAGTTTTCAAAAGTTCAGCTGTTTTAATCAGAGGTTTTTTTCACCTCTTGTGTCATCCTACATTTTCACTCCTAATAATCAATTGGTAAATGTTGCCTGCACTGAAAAGGACCCTTTTGCCTGTGTGTAATAACAGGATTTTCACCTTTCTCATATACAGGAAGCAGGAATGTAAAGGCAAGCAGTGAAATTGAGCCCTGTCTGTTCATGTGTGAAATGACCTCTCTGGGCCATACTTACTCTCTTGGAAGTTCTACTTTCCTAACAACCTTCCAGACAAACCAGCAGCAGCCAGCAGTGGATAACTTGGGAGCAAACCACTTTTTAGGCAGCAAGAAAACCTCACCTGAAATGTGTGTAGTTTTTTAGAAAGCCAACAGAAAATGTTTTTGTTTGAACACGGGAGAAGCCAGAATTGCAACCAGAAAGTCTAAATTGAGTCTCTGGTCTGGCTCTACTCTTGAGTCAAACCCAAGAGAGTGGAGCCAAGTTATGTATGGCAAGACAAAGATGTTTAGTGAAATGATCTACAGGGTGACAGGAGACCACCAGGAACTAATGGCAGGTTATTTTCATTGGCTTTTATTCTTCCTTGGCTCATCCTTTTTCCCAGACATGAAGCTGAGCTGGAGTAAGGAATTGGGCATCTCCTTACTTTGGCTTTCCATGGGCAGTGGGCAGCCACGAACCCTCCACCCAGGAGCTCTGTGAGGAATGGGGCACTGGGAGTGTGCTGAGATCTCTTTTCCTTAGGTTGTTCTGACACACAGCAATCCAGAATTCCCTGGAGAAATAAATCCCCCTCCTGCACTGGGGAGACTCCATTAACACCGAGGAGAGCTTTAATCACCTTCTACAGGTGTTGGGCCACAGGAAATGTTCCATGCACAGGGTTTGCTGACCAAAAAATGACATTCCAGGTCATAATTATTCACAGATGAGGTGCAAGATTTGTACATGCTTTGAGGGGGGAAAAGACCCTCAAGTTGTGTCTAGTCAAAATAGGGTTTTTTTATTTTATTTTATTTTCTCCTTTAAACTCTTCATCTGCAAGTGACATTTTATTTTGAGATCCAGTAAATTAAAAAACAAACAAACAAACAAACAAAATGTTTTACACAATGTTATTACACAAAAAGTGTAATAAAGCCTGGAAACTAAGCAATTATTTTATCTCCTGGTTTGCACATCAAATTTAAAAAAAATAAATTAAAAATTAAATAATCCCTCAGACAACACTATATGCTACAAGGAAAGCCTGTTACTCTTTTTCAGGAATAAATTTACTTCACAGAGCAGCACAATGATATAGTGCAGAGCTCCAAACATAAATGGAATACTCTGGGCAGAGCTTCCACCACTAGGAGTAAATTCAAGAAAAATATTGACCGGCCCTGTGTGTTTTCTTTGCTCTGCAGTGTGTAATATTTCTCGCAGGATGCACAACAAAGCACTCGCCTTCTCCTGCACTGTTGTCACAAGAATTTGCTGGATGCACCCGAGAGCTGACACGGCGTGTGAATCTCTCCTGCCTTGTTTGCAGAGATGCAAACTTTGAGCAGCTGAACGTCTCGTGTCCTCTGCTTATTCTCCGCAGTGTCCCTGTCACCCGTGGCATTCTGCAGTCGCTGTTTTCTGAGGGGTATTTACAATAACGTGCCAAATGAGATAAACACACTGTTCGATGGGCACCCTGCAGTTCCATGTGTTTAACAGCTCTAACCCCACTAACCAGTTTAAGGTTTAATTATGTAAAGCTCTGTGGTCCCCAACTGGTTCGAACCTTCAACACTAGTCAAGGCAAGTTAAATCCAGCAAGGCAGAAAGAGCAGTTGTGAGCAGGCAATATGCTGGCTAAATTGGTTAAGATGTCTGGCAATTTGTTAACGTTGAACGGTTTTATTTGGAGCAACATTTTCAGCCTGGCCTTATCTGGGCCTTCCCAGCTTTTGCAGCCCTGCAGGTTCAGTTCTGTAACTGAACTGGGAACACATATTAAATACTAAAATGTCTGTTTTCTTTCCCCAAAATTAAATTCTTAAGACAAATAAATAGCTTAAATTCCATCCACAATTAATTCCATTCACATTCTCCTGCAAATTACAGGCACAAAGAAGCTGGCCAGGTTTTGAAATCTGGCCCTTCATTTGCCAGCCAAAGCAGCTGCAAATATGAATATTTGAGAGATAACTTCTTTAATGTTTCTGTTCTTGTCATGTCCCATCCTGAGTCTCCAAGCAAGCCTACAAGTTCCATTAGGAAAAAGATATAGTGATATTATAAATAACAACCTCTACTGTCCAGCTCTATTTTCAGACCATGGCTTTCAACTGCTCAGCCTCAAGCTCTCTGCCTTCTGATGGAGGACAACAAAAGAGTTTGCTTCATCTGCACATTAGAGAGAGAACTGGTGGCCTCTGGATGACAAGAGAAGATGGACACTAAAAGAAAATGGTCCAAGAATAAATGATTTGCCTTGTCTTCTTTCAGAACTCAGATATAAAAAGGCACTGAGGCAGAGAAATGCTGGCAAAAATTAATATTTTCCCAGACTTAACCATTTCCCTTTTCAAAAAGATTTATAACACACATGAATCTCAGATGTCACATCTTATTGTACATAATTATACTGATGTCTAGACTAAACATTATATATATACCCACACATACATATAATTATATATCCTTATGAGTATGTATTCCTGTTTTTCTATAATACCTATTCCATGGCGGGGTTTGTAACAGTGCTTTATATCTTAATGATTCATAAAACCTATATTCCATGGGAAATGATTTTATCCAACATGCAAGTCAGCACTAGACCTGACACCAAAGTCTTAATGAGGTCTTAACTCACCTATGGAATAATCAGCTATGGGATAAACATCATATCCTGCATACTCTAATCACTTAATACATCTTTCTTATCTATTTGAAGATACAAATGAAAGGTAAGTACACGAGTATCTGTGCCTGGTCATCCCACCCATTAAGATGAAGGAATACATCAGAGAAGTTAATTACAGAAGTTAATACTTCTACCTATTCCAGAAAGTTTCGTAGGGAGGGTAAAGCATTTTTAGAGCGCATTGTTGGGGAAAGATAAAACAAAACTCCAACTCTGCCGCTGCTGTTCATGGGTTTGTAATGAGGAGGTTTGCTCACCTCGGCAACCTCACACATGGGGTTCTTCTCTCAAGATCTCATTAGCGTGAGGAGCACATTACCAGACAAGCCAGATGGATTCTTGACCTACTTAATTTCAATTGTGAAAACTTGTTCAGATTTTTGTCTGATTTTTCCAGGCATAGCTGCAAGTGACCTTACAATGTACTATATATTTCAGGCAAATATTTGTATGCAGAAGCAGTGAAGTTGAGGTGTAGTCTTGGGGTCTATAGGGAATAGAGACAACATCACATAAAAGATGAAATAGCAGGGCCAGCAACACTTAGACATCTGCACTTGAAGTTTTTGTTTGAGAAAAATTTCCATAGTAATGTGCAAATGGATTCCTCACATGTTTTGACAGCAGACCCACATTTATCCACCCCTGCTTCCCCAGATAGATTAGCCAGGCCAATGGCTGCACAGTATCTAGTGCCTTCTCCAAGGTGGAAGGTTCCTTTATGGCTTTTTCTTTCTGGATTCTTACTCTTTATACTTAGCAGAATCCTGGGAAGGCAGCTGAATTCCTACCAGAATACCCTTGGGTTGATTTATATTTCATGGGTCCTTCAGCTCGGGGAAGCCAGCTGTGGTTTGGGGACCTCCTGGACAACTCCTGGGTTGGCAAACTCAGAAAAGACGAGCCTAGGAAGAAGGGAGGGAAGGAGGAAAGGTCTTCTTTGATAGAGCATGGAGGATCTCCTCAAGGAAACACACAGCAAATGCAGTGGGTCATGAAGGACTGTAATGCAGCCTGACAGGCAGTATATTTATCAGGGAAAATGTGTGAGTGGATTTGGTGTGAGGAGCAGTGACAACAGGCTCTGCTGCAGCCGGGCACTCCGGGGAGCAGCTCTGCCCCTGGGCACCACAGGCACCCACAGCCCCTCTCCTGCAGGGCTTCCCTTCCACTGGATTGTGGAGAGCTGAGGGCTAATCCATGGCAGCCCTGCAGCAGCCACACTGACAGCCTGCTCCGCTTGTTAAATAATAATCAGCTCTCAAAATCAGCTCAGAAATTATAAAATAAAGTTACAAAAATAGCATACAGACCATATGTTAGTTTTCATTTCAAAGTTTATCCTTGCTCTAAAGAAGGTTAAATCATATTCATTTCTCTGAAAACAGTCAAGATATAGGAATTTAAAATACCATGAAAGTGTTATCTATAGAGTGCACTCTGGAGTACCAAGGAAGAAATCACATATGCATGGGATTACAGAATACATTTCCAGTCAACAGAGAAGCACATCATACAGTAACTAAGAAACAAACATGTTTTTCTGACTCAGAAAATTGAGTTTAATTTAGTCTTCAGAAATCTGGATCTGTCTAGCCTGTTAGTAGTCATGAACAGATCCAGTGAAAGGAGATCAATAGTGCCCTGCACTGCCCCGTATGGAAATTATGCTCTGCAAAGGAATAAAAGAGCCAAGGTCTGACAGGAGGAAAGCAGTCCGAGTCCTGCTCTAACACAACCTCAGTCAGTGCGGACACAACCCCTGTCTGTGTGTGCCTGGTCCCTGTGATCCAAACCCAGGCTGGGAGCTGCAGGGATGTGTGATGAAAGGCTGCAGCACTCACACACTGAGAGTGAGAGAGCCGGGGAATAGGACAAAGTGCTGCACCTCTGAAAACTCTCCGAAAGTTGGAAAGCCTGTGAATTCCTGCTCCGTGTGAAGCAGCTCAGAGGCTGCAAGAGCAGACAATGCCTCTCCTCCGGCACAGCAAGGTAGACACAGCAGGTTGATCCAGAGAGGAACAATGGGATGTGGATAAGAACTTTTTTATGATTTAAAAAGTTAAAGCCAACAAAGTACAAAAGACTTCTATTAAGACTTCAAACACTCCCTCAACATGTAATCGACTGTCATATTTGCCACAGAGACATTTGTGATCACAGTTGGGGTGGGGCCACAGGATAAATTCTTAATTAAACTGGTGACCAAGTCATAACGTGCAGTCAAAATCCTGAAACTACCTGTCCCTGGGAAGATTCAGAAAGTTTCAAGGGCTCAAACAGTGACATCATTTCCTTTATTACCACCATAACCTCACTAAAAAGGATTAAAAATATCACCTTCATTTTCCCCTTAATCTGTGAATATTTTGTGTCCAGAAGATATCAGTGCCACCACACCATAACACAGATGGCTGAAAGGCACCCCAAGGAGATGCTGACCTGCTCTGTGGCCTCAGGGTTATTTTATTATCTCTGTAGCTGTACGAGATACTTAGAGCTGATCACCCAAATAAGAACCAGTTCAGATAAAACGTGGAAATAAACTCAATAGGAGATGATTTACTGGTGTCATCTGATTTTCCTGGGGTAAGAGATGCAGTTTCCTGAATGCATCAACCCTTCCCTTGTTGAGTGTCAGACTCATTTGAAGGGTTCAAGCCCAGAACTCCTTGCTCCTGCAGTTCCCATGCTGGCCACATATTTTACCATCATGTTTCTTGCACGTGCAGCCAGTCTTGACAGATATAATCTCCAGACCCACAATGGCTGCATATATTGTGCGTATTTTGGAAGGTATGGGAGGAATCTGAAGACACTGCAGCATCTGTTAGTTACATATGCAAAAAGGAAACCTAAGAATTACCATATGGGGTTTTGAAGGACTTAAGCTCAAGTTTTGTCCTTCAATCAGGAAGATTTTTTTAATTGTTTTCCTGTTTGGTTTAAAAGAGAAGAACATACTCAGATGATGTTGCAAACAGAAAAATTATGTTTGTTTTATCACAGGTTTGAGACCCCAGCATTATACCTGTATGAGATGTTTCAGGTTAGTCAGGCAGGAAAACTCTGATGTAAAACCAAATCTTTAGTTTGAATTCTGGGCAGATTTAAGTCACCAGAGATTCCTCCCTAAAGTTCTGAGCACCACTGCACTAATGGCTTAAAAACAGTAACAATTCTTGAGTTCTTTATTTCTGAGCACTCAACAGGAGATAGCTGAACAGGATCTGCTGATCAGAAATTCCTGGGTAACCACTGACTTCTCCTTTTAATCACCTGTAACTGGGAACTGAAAAATAGGATGTGTCAACCTGTTTTTTTTATAATGTGTTTGCATTATGGTTCCCTTCAAATGACAAATGTATGGAACATCAGTGCCAGAGCAGCCGAGCAAGGAATGTGACAATATGGCAACAGGAGCTGCTAAGAACAAATATTTGGCCAACTATTATGGGACAAATGTGCAAATACATGGAATTTACAATTGCTGATACAAAACACAGGCACATCCCAAGTGTGCACAGGGAAGATTGATAACTGTCCACAGGTATTCCTGCTCGGCCATTTGCCCACGGAATTCCCCTGGTTTTGGTGTGCACGACTGAGGGAGCTGCACATAAATCAGGGGTGGAACTGGGCAGGGGCTGTGTGTGAAATGAGGACCATTTGTCAGTGTAGCCAATTCTACTTATTTTATCACCAGTCTCAGGATAGTTAGTACTTGTCTTTAAAGCTTGTTTCCTCCAGTCCTGTAGCTTTGTGAGCCTCTCACATTTCATTTCAAACAAAAACAACCAAAAGAAAGCATGCAGCTTTTATGGTCACAGGGAAAAGCCTGAAATCAAGAACATACCAGCCCTAAAAGTAGAAAGCAAACTGTAAGAATCCAATATGTGTTATTAAAAAAAAATATTAACTCCCTAAGCCACTCATGATTTTTAAGACTGTACTTAAGATTTCTCAGCATATGGCACTTGGAAAGCTGCTATTTTCAAATGCATAATGTTTTATGAACACGTAAGGAGACAAAGCACTGTAGATACATCAAAACACAGGCGAGGAAGGGACCTTCTGCTCCAGCAAATGTATTTCTCCTTCCATCACATGTCCAGCCACGTAGTACACTTTGGTCCAGGGAGATACACAATTGTATCTCCTTCTCAGTTGTGTGTCCTTCTCCTCTCTGCTTTCCCTTCCTCCCTGGACATGCACTCCACAATCCACAAACACTTCCCAGCACTCCAGAGCAAACTTCAGTCCCTCAACCAACCAGCCTGAAGGCTCCAGCACCACCGGGCCCGGGGGAAGCCCCAGAGCATTCTCAGCACCTCGGCATTCTCTCAGCACAGAGACTCCAGTAAAATACCCCAAGGTGATCCCCGTACACATGCAGCTCTTTCTCTTATACATGCAAAACAAATAGCTATTTTCTGGAAGGACATCTCACAATTAATATAAATATATTAACACTGAAGGCTCTTACCCATCTCCCTCTCTCATTTTGGTTTTTTTTTTCAGTGTAGGGTGAGTCACAGTGTTGATCAGATTACCTGGTAAACAGGTCTCAAACTTCCCACGAACTAATACATAGAAAAGTTTAAATTAAAATGGAAGTAAAAACACAAAAACCCCTTGAGACTGGGCCGATTAAAGTTCAGGGGATTTTTGTGCTAGAATGTCATTTCCTTCTCTTATCATAAATAAGGTGCTAAAGCACTGCTAATCACATCACTCAATGCACGAAGGCACAAACCACTGGGACCAACCCCCTTGTTTTTCTTTATTTTTTAATGCTTTTGTGCCAGTATTGGTGAAGGCTTCAGGACCAGCCACAACAGGGACTGAAGTTCCCCAGCTGATAATACAAACAGCTGCTGATTCAGTGAGAACAACGAGAAGAACTCTGGGCCCAATCTGCTCAGAGCTGGCACCAGGCCCATCAGCGCAGTGTCAAATCCAAGAGGCAAAGAAAGGATGCTGAGCTGGCCCCACAAAGACCTGCTGACGCAATTCATCTCCAGCTCTGCAGTCAGCCCGGGACGGGACTGCTCCTGCACGGGAATCTAGTTCAGGCTATTTTAGCTGTTTCTTCTTATTAAATGCCCCGATCTCAAAAAGCAAGTGGAAAGAGCACAGTGGCAAACTTGACAAAAACAGACTGACCACAGAAACATCACTTATGAATATACAGGGAACAATTTGTTACTAACAGGCAAAGATGAACTTAGGCTAATGTTACATATTTATGTACACCAAGAAGAAGGTAGTTAAAAAAGGGAATTAAACGTTCTGAATTGTTGATAGGAAAAAGTCCAATCTCCAGGTTTCATTAGAATTGTTTGGTATTCATATAAATGCTCAGACTCTGTGTCATTCTTTATCAAATGACTCTCTCCTTGTAAATCATTTAAATTGTTACAAATTCAAGTTAAGAATCAAAAGTGTTTTTAAAAAATCCACTCCTTTGATGTAACGTGAATTACTACTCAGAGCAAAAAAAAAAAAAAAGAAAAGAGAAAACAGACCTAGATCTGTTTGCTCCCTAATTTGTGCCAGTAATAGTTCAACTCTAATCACTGGAAATAGGATACAAAAGTACGTACACATACACACACATATGCAGTGTATATATATATATATATATATATGTATGTATTTGATACTTTTCTTGCTTCCAATCTGGTGATTCAGTACATCCTGCTAATAAACACAGCTCCATGACCATGACTCATCTGAGCTCTCTCTTGTGTGTGTAAGGCAGAAGGAAGGAGGTGAAGGGTGTTCGGTGATGGGAATGTGCTGCTGTGGAAAGGGCACACGGCAAAAGCAGATATGTGTGTGTGTGGACAGGCATCCAATTTACAAGGCCAGCATTCCCTGAACAAGGAAGTCCTCTCACAAAACCTCCTGTGTTCAGCCTCCCAGGTGTAGGATCAGAACAGAAATGGGTGTCCAAACTCCGTTCTTTCTCATGATACCATAAAACACGTGCAACCAAAAGCAAAAGCACGGAGTGGGTGTCTGTGAGAGGCAGACTCCTTGTATTGGGACAGCTCTGCAGGCCTCCTTCCTTGACCCTATAATCTGTACCAGCCACTGCCAAGGGCCATTTCAAGTGACACCAAAATCTGTACAAGGCCAAAAGTCACAAGGCACATGTCAGGTAATCCAAGTTGAGAGAATGACTCCTAGGAGGCTCCCAGGCACAAAAAGACAATAATTTGTCATTGCATTTAAGAACATCTTTGTATTTAAGAGAAGTACAACCCAAACACAAGAATAATGTGAGTTCTGCTGAGGATGACTTAGAAATGTTGGCCTCAGTACTTCATCCTGCTGAAGAAATTTCTTTCCAGCAGCACCTGCCCCAACACACCAGCCCTCCCTGTGTCCTGGGAGTCAAATCACAAACCAGGGGTAGCTCATAGGTCCTGTCTCCTTTGGTTCTCAGAACATTCCAGTGGAAGATCCTCCTGCTCCCCAGTCTAGTGCACACAGCAGAGCTAAAGCCAAACCTCCCAAAGTATTTGCATTCCATATCTGACAGATTTACCAACACACAGTTAAAACACATTTAACACAAGATAAAGCCAGAAAGGACCATGGTACTGGAACCTTCACTGACCACAGCTGCTTAACCAAGGCATGATAAAACATGGCAGCATTTATTTCTGTGCCTTTTCAGTGCCAAGCCATCATGGAAGCTGAAGCTTTTAGTTTCCACTTTGGTGCAACGTTAATGCCCAAAAGTGCAAGCATCAAGTTAGACTGAAATTTCAAAGCCTAAAATATGGATAAGGACCAAATACATTGGTTGGAGAAATATGTTAAAACTTGTGCTAGAGGTTTCAATGCATTTACTGCTGCTTGGTTATCTGAGATGCTTCAGTCTCATGAGTGGTAATGATTTTACCATAAAAATTGCAGTTCTAAAACCAGCACAGTGCAGGGCATTTCTAACATACACCCCTGCCATGGCAGAGCCCATCTTTTCAGAAAGACAGAACTTGAAAATCTTGGCATTCTCTCTCTCCCCACCACCATTCAGTCAGCATTTGTTCTAAATGTACATTAACAATAAGGCCCATTTTCCTCTAGGACAAGACCCAGGCTTGAGGAATGTTCCTCCTCCTACCCTGACCACTAAAGCATTTCAAAGCTCACCAGTAAATTGCTGGACATGAGACCCCTGATTGCTGTGCCTACACGGCTCGTGATTGATGGGTCTAATGAAATTACTAAGTTTTCCTTTCTAGTTCTGGCATTAGTCAAGACTTCATGTCCAAAGATTTTTCCACCAGACATATTCTGTGGATGTGATGGGATTAGCCAAATTTCAAAGCTTATTTTTGACCTCCAGCAGAAAATTGAGCACATACGCTATTGAAGCCAACTGGGACTATAGAACATCAAGTTGATTCATCAAATTAGCTCAAACTGCATGACTGGCTATGGAAGTTGTCAGCTATAAACCTGTCAAAAAACCATCAGCTTTAATGTTAAATAGAGACACAAAGTAATGTTGTTCAGAATTTGACATTTGTTGGACTTACGCCTGCTAAAGGATGCTATCTGCTTTGTTTGCTCTTAGAAAAATGGGTAGGCTGAAATGCAGTCTTGAGAGACTGCTGGAGACAAAAGGTACAAACCCTGGTTGGTAGAAATCCCAGCTTTACCCAAGTAGATATATCTGTGCTGCCTCGATCCACCAGCATCAGGAACACCAAAATATCTGCAGTACACAAAGACTCAGAAACCTTTCCAGCAGTTACAATGTGCAAATTTAGCATATTTTACTATTTACTGTAACTGGTTTTTATTAAAAAAAAAAAAAAATACAACCCAAACAGCACAAAACAAATGCATAATTTTGGGTTTTTTCCAAACAAAAGATCAATGAGTTTAGTATAGAATATGATGGCATACTTCTGTCTGAGTTATAAATGCATTGATAGCTCAGCCACCATGAGAGACTGGAGCCTTTTTTTTTTTTTAAATGATGCTTATTTCTCCAATAACACACAGCCAGGATAAGTCCCAGGAGGGATACTCAGAAAGACACATACAGGATGGAACATGCACAGGGTTTAACCTACAAACTATAAAATCTTTAGCACAAAGATTTTTTTTTTCTTTGCTCTCTCCAAAAAAATTTCGTGCACTTTGGGCTAAAACGGGGAATGAAAAAAGGCTGTTGAGGGACTGATCAGAGGGGAATTGCAGAGAAAGTGTCAGGCCAAAACCTCAATGTAAAGGAAGTAACAAGAGGAAAGCAGCTTCTGATGAGCAGACACCAAGTGCCAGTGCTGTTATCCTGTGAGTCTTCGTGCATGAGGGACAAGCAACAGGTCCCAGAAGACATCAGAAAACAGCTTGTGCTTTGTAGAACCATGTCCTGTGTTACCTGCATTGCAACTGTTATTATACATTATATTTGTTTGGGTATTTTTTAATTTCAGAACCCAGAGAAATGTATCACTTATCAGAGGAGTATTAGTTCTGCTCCCTTGTCAGGTCAAAGGCCTGGTGTATCTGGGATTTCCAACCCGAAGTGAGCCATTGTATAACAACAACAGTGGTCCCTGTGCACGTGCAGGGTGATGTCTGACCCCTGAACCTTCCAGAAGGAGACCACGGAGCCAGAGCCTGGAGCTGAAAACCAGCATCTCCTGCAGGCAGGTGGGATCCCAGGAGAGCATAATCCTGAGCCCTTCCCCCAGGAATTGCAGTGAGACTCAAATCCCCAGGCTCTAACCCAGACACACTGTTGAAAACAGAACTGTGAAGCCAGAGAGCGACTTTTCCCACTTGTGCGGCTTCAATATATCTTTAAACCAAACCTGCTTCCTTGCATGCCAATTTTTAGCCTGGAGCCAGGTATTAGAGCTGAGTGATAAATCTCTGAAAGGGTGATCACAACAGAAACTCTGACAGACACTTAACACCAGTGGCACCAACTCAGGGAGCTGGGGATGTATTTTTTGCCTGATTAGGTGTTGGCTGTACAGTTGTACAGACTGCACAGGCACAAGATGTATGCAGGACACACTGCAAAAGCTGAAGATCTGTGGCTTATTTGAGACCTTTGGGGAAGTGACTTATTTTTGTACCTTTTTTCTAAAGTCTTCATAACCACTAGATACATCTTCCACAACTGCATATTGTTTTTAAATTGAGCAAAAAATGGCAATTGAACACTGGTAATTTGACAACTAGAACATTCCCCCTCCCAAACCTTAGACTAAGCTATAATACAGCAAGTGGGACTTCAACTATGATGGGTTTCAGTATTAACGTTCATAAGATTTGTCACTGTCACATCTTGCTAACACTCAGAGCATCTCATTTTCTAAATATAATGTATCACTGTTTAGTGGCTAAAAATGCAAATTACAAAAAAATCTAATCATGTTCAAGAAACTGAAGAAAACTCTATGATCCTTGAACCTCTCAGCACACACATGACTTGATGTGGGGCTGAGCAACTGAGCAGAACAACACTGCACAGCAAACCTATGGGACGGCAGCAGCCATTGCCAGAACACACATTCCCTGTTCTGCACAAATTCCAGAGATTTCCAAAAGCGTCTTTGACTTGGATTCAAGTGATAAAACATGTGAACTTATCCAAAGGAGGAAGAAAAATGTCTTCTTAGATCTGATTTCTGATGCTCAAGGTTTGGTTTCTGTTTTTCTTTTCTCTTTTTTCCCCCCACTAATAAGACGTCTGGTATCAAAGGAACAAAAGGAAATATTCAGAATTTAAAAGTGTCTTGTTAAACTTCAAGCTGTAATATCCTGTAAAAGCACCATGTAGGAACCCTTACATCTATAAAAGGCAGTTTCTTTGCTAAGGGCATTCTTGGAGTGCCTCCCCTCTTTAAATCTAAGCTAGAGAGGGTTCATTTGTTTAGTACCCAGCCGAGCAAATCTAATGGTTAATTGATACCAAAAGAAGTTTTCCATGTCCTCTGATCTGTTCCACACATGTTCCTGTCCCTTCCTGGGGGTGCTGGTGTTCACCTGACCAAATGGTAAACCAGAGCAGTGGGTTACACTGCATTTACTCTCTTTGTAAGGCTCCTCCTCCGCCAAACTGGCAGTTGCTGGGAGCAGTGAGTGGAGGTGCTGTGGCCCAGGAGGAAGAGGAGCAGACACACGCCCTGGATGGAGGTGTTGCAGTGCTCTCCCTGGCAGCAAACTTGCTGCAACCAGCTGTATTGTCAAAGCATTGCCCTAAACACCTCCCTCCAGGTACAGGTAGAAAATAACCCCGGTGTTGCTTTTTCCAGGAACAACTTGCACAGGAGGTGAGAGGGACTGAGTTAAGTGTAACTGGGTTATAACACCCTCAGTGTGGGGCAGCCCAGCAGGAGCTGCTCTCAGACTCAGTTGCTGTGTGAACAACTGGAAGGGGCTCCTCTGACAAGAGTTTGGGAAATGCCTGGGAAAAAAATCTATGGCAGAAATGCCGAATATTTATTAATGAGGCAAAAGGGAAAGAGCCTCATTATGTTAAGTTCCCTTTTCTGCTGTTCTAGTAAGGGTTGTAAGTGCATTGTTTCAGAGCAATGTAAGTTTACCTTAACATACAGAAGAAACAAGCCTGCCAATCTATACGCAGGATCTTGACTGCCATGGAACAGCTGAGCCTATTAATTACTATATAACTGAATTAACTTCTGGCCAACCAAAAAACCCACTTTAAAACGATGGATTCATTGGTGGATAATTGGTTTGCTATTAAAACATCTCAGGTCCACATGAAAATCTTACCTGTTGTAACTAAACTGCTTAGTAGGTGTGTTAATGGAAGTTATTGCTATTATAAATTATCTCCAGACATTGACAAAAGAAGTAATACAAGGTGTATTCTTTAAAAGCTCTGGCCAATGCACGGCTGAGTGATTGAGTTGGAAAATGAACCATTCCTTGGGGTTAGCAAATGATTTTTCATCAGCTAGCAGGCTATTAAGTACACCTAGATAATAAACGGATGATTTTAGCAGTAATTCTACCAGCTTCTCATATTTTCCATTTTAAATTCCATGTTACTTTTAAAGGATTCACACATTACCTTGATTTACACCGTGGAGAAGAGAGCCAATGATGTCCTTTAATGTCGGAGACAGTGCATGGTAATTTATCATTAAATCTGCCCCTTTTTTGCCTCCAAACCTTGTGAAACTTTGACAAATGCCTGGCTGGCTCCAAAGCTCTTGTGATTCCCCACGCAGGACACACCCTGGGAATGAGGTGCAGTCTCCTGAGGATGTGGGGTTTGCTGCTTTCTGACTGTTTAATGCTGGATCTCATGCTGGTCATCCTTGCAAATCCCCCTGTCTTGCACAGCAGCTCACAGCTCAACCACGTGAACTTAAGTTACTGGTAGGAACTATGGGAACAAAATCTTTACACTAATGAGATTATTTGCATGAAATGTTATTTCAATAAGACAGCCTAGGGAAGGAGCTCGTTCACACTTGATTTTCCACATTTGTTATTAGATTTCTTGCCCAAAAGAACAATTTGGGGAAGTGACTGCAAAGATACAGGATTGGAACTGATGGTCAGTTCCAATGGAATATAAAGACATTTTTAACATGAAGGAATCTGGGGTGACAGAGACAGATTAAGCAGTGGTTGACTGGCAGCTGTTTCATCACCATGTTCCAGTGGATCTACTTGCTTGTACCATTCAAACTGCTGCCAAACAGGCATTTTTCGGGGTGGAAGAGACCCATGGGTTCAGATTCTTCCTGAAAATGCCAACTACAATAGCAAATATGTCGGTGCCCGCGTGTTACGTGCTTTCTTCTCTTTTAGGGCATTCATAGCCCACCACTCACCACACAATTTCTTTTGTAGCAGCACTCAGAGAATACTGAAAAAGTTATTTAAAGCAAATTTGTTAAATTGGGTTCATGCAAGTTCAGCCTTAGGGGCAAAAGCAGTACTTTCATACAGGAAGGCAAACTTTGACAATAAAACAAAAAGCACAAATATTCACTGAGTCTGGAGTTTCATTACAAAGTGTGAAGTCAATTTATGGTTGAGAGTTCTGTATCAAAAGCAGATGAAACTTGGAAATTTCAAAAGAGTTTGGCCTTGCAGTTTTGGATTGATTCAAACTTCAAATTCAAAATGAAACTGGGAGATGTGAACTTAAGTGGCTGATGCTGCAGAAAATGTTGTGATCTATGTATGTATCTATTGCAATTTATTTTCACAAGATTGCATACTTTCCTGGTAATTACAGACCCCTCTTGCATAAGCAATAATTTTCCATTTGAACTTCTGCAGTACAGCCTGTTCCTCTCCTCCTCCAGAGCAGCACTGAACACAACTGCACAGATTTATCACACCTTTTTCCACATTAGCCCTTTAGAAATTCAGTTGATGGACCACTACAGAACAAATAACTCACATACTCTTTCATATTTTCCAACATTTTGAAGTTTAAAATCTAAAATTTGTTTCCAACAAAAGGTTTTTCTTGCCTTTCCTGGTGAGATATTTTGTATGGTTTCAATATGAAGCTCCATTTTTCAAAGGAATAGCAAAATTCATAGTTCCAGAAAAAAAGCAAAGAGTACAGGAGGTGTCATGATGCTTTTTGCATAAGCAAACCTTCATACCAGTCTCCCCCAGTGCAAATTTCCCCTCCTGCACTTCTGGGTCAGCTCTTTGCACATTTAGTGTTGCCCTGAGCTGGGATTGCTGAATATCCCTAATGTGTAAAACAAATCTGTAGCAAAGCTGC
Source organism: Platyrinchus mystaceus (assembly GCA_035041135.1). Lineage (NCBI taxonomy): Eukaryota > Metazoa > Chordata > Aves > Passeriformes > Tyrannidae > Platyrinchus > Platyrinchus mystaceus. Next base: position 13,015,440 of record JAWWLV010000057.1, read on the forward strand.
CCAAGTATTGTTTCAGAAACGCGTAAGTGAAGGGTCATCAGAGAGACATTTGGCCACTGGTGTGTCCAGCAGCTGAATGACAGACAAGCTTTGAGCCATCTCATGGCTCTGAGCGAATCTGCAGGACAATTACATGCTCTGGAATTCCCAAGAATTATTGAACAAAGCTAAAACATGTGAATAAAAATGCATTAAGCTAAAAAACATCTGCTCTCCATAAAATGAACTTTTCTTCAGATGAGGAAGGAAAAGTATTCAGTATAAATAAGCATCGGGCATATTTTCAAGGTGTTGCAAGTGGGACTTATTTAAAAGAAAAGTGCTGTTGCTAAAACACACATGGCTGAAATACATCCCCCATTAAATTGAGTAGTTTTCCCACAGTACTTTGGAATTTTACAGAGAGATACACTCTGACACAGTCAGATAAGGTATCACATATGTTTACCTAAACAGTACCTGTGCCAAAGACTAAAAGTATAGAACTGACTTCTGTATTTAGGTATGACATTTGGTACACCACCAAACAGCAAATTCTGAGCCCACC
>JAWWLV010000057.1:13020986-13037083 GCA_035041135.1 Platyrinchus mystaceus
GGAACAGCCAGAGCGCTGGTTTTGTTGGGTTTGTGTGAACTCCTGTTACACACTGAGGCTGGGAATCTGGGATCTGCCACTCCAGATGGGATTAGAAATCACTGTCACGTAGGAAACGTCTGGCTCTCAATGAAATGATCTTTGAGGGGTAGGTTTGTAAAGACTCTTTCAGCACAAGTAGGAGAGGAGTGGAAAAGGGGCTGTATGTAACTGTACAGCTGAGATCAAATTCAATTATAGCTGAGAATTTGCAGCATTTCCAGTGAACTCTTTCCCTCAGTGAGCACCACGTTGGTTACTCAGCCTCTTCAGCTCCAGAGTTTATTGACTCCTGCAGACTGATGACTCCTTAGGACATGTTTTACAAAGCAGAAGGTGGCACAGGGCGGTGCAGATGTCACCGTGTGCCCCGCAGACGTGTTTTAAAATAACCGTGCCCGGTCCCAGTGACGCAGGATGACTGTGCTGGGTGGCAGCACCACGGGGCCACTGCAGCACATCGTCCCCACGTGCAGGTTGTGACAACCACAGGCACAGACCCAGCACATCAATGGGGATTTTCTCTCCACTCAGCGTGGACCTCCAGCCTCTGCTCTTGAAAAACCACTCCCTTCAGTCTTACCATGCAGTTTTACCTAATTAGCAGAGAGAGAAGTAATTAAATGTAACAGAAACCAGGGCTTCCAAACGAAGATAGGGTTTTTGAAGCCACAATTTCTATTACTTTTTATTACCTTTACCTATGGTTTATATGGCAAAGGGTCACAAAACAGATGCAGATGCTAAACTGGATGGCTCAGTAAATGATGTCAACTTCTGCAGAGAAAAGCAGAAGTTAGAAGACATAAGTGAACTCACTTTAATAGCCAAATGAAGTTTTGAGTCACTGCTGACTCAAGTAAAACTCCAATTTAATACACCTCTAAAATATAACGTCTTCCAAATAAGGCAGCAGTAATCCACTAACCAAATACACTCAGAAGAGAAAGGGAAATTCTGAGTAAGAGTATAAATATGAATCATTATTCTGATAATGTTTTTGTTATTATTTTTGCAGATGAATCTGAAAGCTCTTAGGACACAATTAAGTTACCACAGCCAATAAAGACAACAAGCAAAATCAAGGCAGATACTTTCTGCCTAGACACTGTGGTGATGGGCACATTAGAAATGAGGTAGATTAGATAGATGAACTAGACAGACACATCTAACTGTCCTCCAGTGCACTCATTTGTTTGACAGCCTGGAAAATGCCAACATTCCTGGGATTAAATGAAAATAGAAAATTGCATTTTCACTGTAAAGTATACACAGAACTTTGCTATGTCAGATTCTCTTTGTTAAAACAACCCAGGGCCCAGCCACGTCCTCCCAGAGAGACCCAAAGCACAATAAGATAAATGACATAGTAACCAAGGCACAACTGCTGAGAGCCCTTGGGTTGCTACCCTTGTACCCAGGGTATTAGTGAAGCAATAATGACCTGCACACACTTTGATACTTTAATTTTTCCTGAGCTAAACAACACCAAAAATGCTAAAGTGCCTATCGTACACTGCTTGATATCATATTTCTTTTATCCATGACTTGGAGCTGCTTTACCTTTAGGGGCTGCTCAAAAAATTTTTTTTCTGTGGTGACTTTTCCCCCCACTCTGTTCTTCAAGAAAGTAAAAGTAAACAAATATCTTTTGATATAAAAAATAAAGAACAACAACAACTGGAGTGATTCTCCCCAGAGGTTTCTGGCCCAGGCTGCAGCCGTACCACTGTGGCTTTTCCTTCAGCCCAGGGAGCAGCACAGGCACACACAGTGACACATGGGCAGCACTTGTGCTCACGTTCAGCAGCTCCCTGGTTTTTCCCTGTGCCGGGCCGTGTGCTCAGAGCAGAGCTGGGTTTGGCAGGGAGCACTCTGGATCCTGCTCCTGCCCACTCCAGCTCTGACAGCAGCCCCGGGAGCTGAGCGACATCCCGGTGCTGCCGGGGAGAACAGAATCCAGCTCCTTGTGACAGTTTTCCCCACACAACATCACAATCAGCCAAACACATTTGTAATCTACTGCAGCTGGTGTTTCTATAATTGATAGAGATATAAAAGCCCTTTTTGCTAAAGTTGTACTTTTGTATTTTTTTTTTCTTGGGGGAGTTGTGAGAAAGCAGCTACAAAAAGCAAGCTTTAAATCTCAGATAATGTAGCTCCCTTTAGAATCCCAAGCTTAAAGCAAGTAGTTACGAGTTTTAGCAATGGAAAAAAAAGGGAGCTAAAAACAAACATTTATTTTACTTGACGTAGCAAAACAGTGGATTAAAAAGTTAAATCAATGCACTGTCTGAATGGTTCCTGCTGTAGCTGCAATTTCAAATGAAATAAGAATGTTATAAAAACTCGCCCATATTAGGCACATTTGGAAGTGTCTCCTTGTAACTGTTCTTTAAGTGTTCTGTCTATGAGCACTAACAGGTCACTGCACAGGAAATGCAAAAATATGTTACATTTTAATCAGGGCATATAAAACACTGTCTAGAATTTTACATTGCCCTTGGGAATCTGTTGTAAGTAGGGGAACTTTTACAAAGTCCAGGTCACTCTCCCCATTACATCACTGTTAAAAAAAATATTATTAGGTTAAATTATAGAGATGTCATGTATTAGAACTTTCCCAGTTGTAGGATGATGGCTGAGAGATGATTATTTCCTTGGAGAAACTCATAATCACTCCCTTGTTCCCCTGTACATACTTTATATATTGAAAATAGTGCATTTTAACTGAAGGAAAATGTTTCCAAACAATTACAATGAATGAAGGCAAATATGAGACTGTTCACATACTCACTGTAACAACAAATTTCAGCACTTTACCATAACACACAAACAGAAATTGAAAACCTGCCTGGCTGTACCTCATAGGTGATAAAAAATGAAAGAAGGGATTTTAGCAGACATGTTTGGGAATGATTAAGGTAAAATGTCCCTAATCCAAACAAGTGGAAACCCAGATGTTGATGGCATCATAACATTCCTCAACCTCCTCACAACTCTTTCTCCAAATGATTTACCTCTGTTTAACCAAAATCACAAGTTTGTTAAATCTTTAATAAGTTCACAGGAACAGCAAAAGAGTAATGCAGGGGTGACTGTTTTCTAGAATACCATTCTCAGGATTTTAGTTATTAAATATACAAATGCTGGAGGTGACACAAAACTGTACAATATCCTGAAGGCAACCTGCTCTGCCGAGTGTAGCTCAGGTTTTGTCACTGACTTTCAGATAGAAAGATTTGATTTATAGGAAAAATGTCCCACAGGGCACCAAGTGAAACAAAATAAACCCCCTGCCCCAAGTAAAACTGAGTCAGAGCCTCAGGGGCCCACGGCAGGTACCCACAGAGCGACAGAGGCACCAGCCCTCTGTGATGGGCATGTTGTGGCAGGAGAACTCAGGCTCTCAGACTAACAGGCCCTTTTTATCTAAACAGATATCTGTGGTTGAAACTCCTGGCATGAGTCTTTGTCTTGTCTCTGAGCTGCTTTTGTACCACAGCTTCTCAACTGCCAGTAACGTCCACATGCTGCTGGCCCTGACCCACACAGACCCCGCCTGCTGACCGGCTCCCCCCCTCACACACCAACAGCCTCTCAACAGCCCTGTATATACTATATATTGTTACAAATTCTACATGGCTTCCACCAACCTCTCAGTGCACTGCCTGAGCTCTTCAATCCTCCTGTTCTACTCTCGCCACCCAAGCTGCAGCCCCGTGCCTCGGTGCCACCATCTTCTCCCGACTCCCAACCAGGGATCAAATTTTGCCTCATTTCAATGGATTTTTGCACCCCTCTTGGGGTCCCTGCTCCATGGATCTCTCTACTGCCATTTAACAGGCATGGGGGACACAGCTCTGGTGAATTTTAAGCTATTTTTTTCACTTTTTTGCCACAGAAGGTCCCACCTCCTGAGTGCCGTGACATGGCGGCCCCTCACGCCGGGCGCTCCCACCCCAACCCTTCAGTGACCCTGCGGTCCCTGTTCCCCAGCTGAGGCGCACTGGTTTCCTGCACAATCCACCCTCCATGAGGAATGGATGTGTGCAGGCTTTGGAAAAGCCCGCTGAGGAACACTGGGAGCCTCACGTGGAACCACGCTGGTTCCAACCCAGGTCTCGATCTGGATGTGCTCACTGCACCAGCTAATGCTGAACACTGAGATCTACATTGACCGGGCAATAGTCAGGATTACATTTTTACCACTGTTTTCTGTGGATATTTGATAATGTCATGCTCTCTGCCCCTGCTTGTCCATGTTCAGCTCCCTAAATTTCCCTGTTTCTGACCTCAGGGCCTGGGCTCCAGCTAAATACACCGTTCAGACCTTTTCCTCATTCCTTGACTGCTCGGACCCATCACTGCCCCTGCAGCAGGGAAAGCAATTGTCCTACTTATCCCCAGCTCAAACGGTTTTTAAGGGAATGTAATTGAAAAAGAAGAACCAAGAACAGAGCATGCGTAGTGGGGATGGCACATTGGAGAATGCTGTGTCACCTTCTAAAAATTCTTTGGCAACAGCAACTTTTAGGCTTTATAAGTCAGACAAATTTGGGTGGATTTTCTCAGGGAAAGCAGAAGATATCTCTGAAAAATGTTCACGTCACTGCCAGAAAGCTCAGTGGTCCCACAGCTTTGAAATAAACCCTGATGAACGTCTTCTAATTTTTTGCCAAATAACATCCTACCCTAAATTACAGGAAGAACATTTTAGGAAAGAAAACACAGATTTTAATAATGGAAATGGTTGCTTTGAGCAGCTCAGAAGTGGAAACATTAGAACCGGTAGAAATCAAACCTCTCAACAGGAAACCCCAAACAATCTGGACTATAGGAACTGTTGAGCCCTCGATGCAGATGTTATTGTTGCCATGCCCAGGGCTATCCAGTGCTCCCACATCCATACAACACAGCATTCAGGGCCCCTGCTGGTTTTCTGTACCTTTCAAGATCTTCCTTATTTTTTTCACCCCTGTTGGTTATCACTTAGCTGAACTTTTACCACAGGTGAAGGTGCTGAGCCCTGAGCATCAGTGTTGTCTACTTGTTCTGCCCCATTCACAGCATGCTGGCTTTCCAGTTCAGACAATCCATCCAGCAAGAGGGATCATCAGGCAAAACCAACAACATGAATCTACAATTCTGAACACAGAAGAGGTTGATGACTTGCATTGTCTTATTTGAGCTGTTTTTTCTCATGCTCGAGTAAAACAATAACCAGGCGAGGCTACAAATCCCAGATCTGAGTCCCTGATTCAGTCAGAGGGGCCCTTGGCCATAAATTTCAGCACAGACTTAAAAATTGATAGAACTCCTTTTTAATCATCAAGTATTCAGCTACTCATTACTGATATATGCTTTAATGACATACCTTTAAATTTTGGTCTAGTTTTAAAATACAGTTTCCTCAAATTCTACAGCGAATCCAGTGTTGTGAAATGGAGCCCTGCAATTTTGTTCAAGTGCTTTTTCAGTTCTAAGGTCTATTTGAAACACAAAATTTAAGGAGTTTGCTATGTCAGGTGATGTTTTGTTAGCTTTTGACAAGAGAAAATATTTAATACCCTCATTTTTTTTCCCCTGCTCTGAATATTAGTTTAATTGTCACAAATAATTAAACGCTTATGTGTAAGAGACATCTTCAGACATTTTGACAATACATATTAAGAGACACTTTAAGGCAAATCTGCACAGATCGGCTTTTATTTGTTATGCTAAACGATGATGCATCTTGATTGCATTTGTTCCTTATTTGTGTGTGCAACAGGAGACGTACTGTGAATGATCTGTAAGGAATAAAATGACAGTATTTGACAGGCTAGGAAATGTCTGGGCAAGGATACAGGATAAGGAACCCTGAAAGGGCATTGTTTATGGAGGGGCAATGGGTAGAGACACTCCCTTCAATCTAAGGCAATGAAAGGCGCCAACAACTAAATTACAGTTAATAACAGTAAGAAATAAACATAAATTACATGTACAAGGCTCAAGCTCAAGGACTTTGGACCACTAAAAATATATATTATTATATCAATTATCAAAGAGAGACAAATTCCCATCCTGGGAATTTGCATACGAACTCTAATAACCTACTATTCAGAAATAGAGGCAAGCATTAATTTCCACATGAAAAGGAGCCATGGGAGAGCTTCCCAAGCCCCCAGCTCCAGAGAAAGCCCTACCTGGTGATTCAGCACCAAACGTTCTGGCCTCTGCTCGAGAAGGTAGCAGGTGGTCTTCCAGGTATGGCAGATTAGCCCTATATTCCCTAAGATTTATTCTGAGTTCCTGTCAATATAATGGCTGAAATGGCCATTCTTGAAAGGTAATACCATGTGAAAATAGCATAAACAATCCTTAATGAATCCACAGGCTATTACTTGCATCATATTTCTTCCACAGGCAATACATACATATCCAGTTTAGAAAACCAGCACTGCCCTTGATTGAAGCCCAGCAATTCCAGCTTACACAAGACAGGGAACTGAGGAAGGTCCAGGGCAACTGCTTGGTGCTAAAAGCTTCTGAAAATTCAGGTTGCTCTTTGGATGCCCATGTAAGAATTCAGACCCGTAACGTTAGGAGCTGAGCCTCAAACTCAGCGATTTCCAACCACCTCTGGCAGTCTGGGTGGAGGAAAATGTGCATGTCCTGTTTAGCTACAATTAGAGCAGGTTTTACATATTTCTCAGGGCAATGTATTATATACAGACACATCCCAGGTCTGCCAGACAAATGGAGAACAGCATCTGAGAGGAGAAGTAACCATAACCTAATTCCCTGGTCCTGAAACTTCCCACTGGCCAAAAACACATCTGAGGATAATTTAGGGAAAGTAAAAAACTTGATTACTCTGTCTAAAACTATTGCATAGTAAAGCTCCCTTGGCTTGCTAACACTGCTTTTCCAAACTGTGAATCTTCTCATTTTTGGGAGCTCCTGGGCATGAGCAAAGTGCCTCTTCCTCCATCACAGGGAGGGTTCAATTCACCTTTCCGTAAAATGGGGAAAAATATTCTGCATCACTGGGTTTATCCTGAGGATTACACAGCATTAATAAGAAATCCTTGGTAGAAGGGTGCTAAGTGTGAAGAAATACTGCTCCACTTCCTAACAAAGCACACCAATATTAGCAAGAACCATGCAGCTCATCAAAAGCACCAGAAAGCTTTTAATTTTTTTAGCATTTAATGCTAATGATCGATATAACTACTTAGCTTCTTTCTCCTCTCACCTAATTTAATGCTACTTTGACTGTGCCTGTATATGTTATGACATGGCTGAAAGACACACCAAAAAATAATTTTGGTAGACCAATATACCAGCTGGCAAAAGGTTATGTTTCTTCGATACAAAACTGCACATCATAAAAAATCCAGCTCTTTCCTGTGAAATCCACTCCAACTGCAGGAAGTAAATGTCCTATATGTACAAAGAAAATTGCAGGCCTTATGAACTGTGGTGGTGATTCCCCGTGCGATTCACGCGAAAATTATTTATATGTGGCAAAATCTGAGTCAAATTTTTCTACTAAAAAAAAAAAAAACACCAAACCTCCTTCTGTCCAAGAGCGGGGAGAGTGATAGAAATAGGGTTGTTGTCTGCACATACCAAACTGCACCAACATGCAGATTTTCATTCCCTCTAAGCAGAGTTTCACTACCGAAAAAAATATCTTAGCTATCAAGGTATTCCAGAGAATTTAATTATTTTCATTAAAAACAAGAACTGCGTGCTGCTCCTTTTTTTTTTTTTCCAATAGAAATTCTGCAGCGATTCCACATAAACAGACCCAATATCACTTCAGCGAAGTTGCTTTGGGAATATGTAACAGCCTTTTTTAAGTTATGAAAGCAATATTGAATGAGATTTACTACAATTTAAGATAAGTGGGTCTTAATTTTATATGAACAGAGAGACTTAAAAAGCAGGCAGGAAGAGTTCCAATTATATTGTGCTGGAATATTAGGCCCTGTGCAAAATTGCCCCTTTTCTCTTTTACATGCATAAAAACAAGCACAACAGGCTTTTCAATTAAATGAGTCTTTTGAGAGAGATGCAGGAAGAGCCGGAAAGCTCCTTAAAACTTTATTGCTTTTTATCTTTGTCAGGTAGGGCTGTGTATTAAAAATGACCTGTTCTTTCCTGTTCTATCCTTCCTGCTAGTTTTTGCTTCCTGTTTGACCCATCAATTTTAACTTTCCCAATGAATGGAAGGGTAGATCTGGATTAGTTTTCCCCAAAATACTGAGTAGTTTTGCTTTTCTACAGCCATCTAGAGCTCAGGATGTCTCCCATAGTCTCTTTAGCATCAGGAGTAACTTTAATGAGCCTCAGGATCATTAGACGAAAGCAGTTTACAGAACACAGGGAGGAAAGACACAGAAAGGAATGAGATACAGCTCTAATAGATACAAGCCATGGAGATGAAAGAAAGAAGTCAGCATCTCATTTGCATTAATACAATAAAAATACCGCATTAATGTTGCCAGTTGTAAATTTTTTTTTTTCAATAAAGTTCAGCCTGATTATATCTCAGAAAAGGTGGGCTGTGCATTCCTCGTAGTATTTATCCTTGAAAGACCAGTTACTGGCTATTAACTCTCTGGATTTAATTGCCACTAAATAAAATCTCCACAAAACTTCAGTTGAAAGTCACTCCTTGAGAACCGATGGTCTGAGCTCTCCAGACTGCTTTGTTTATGGCAATACAAACCCGGGGCTGCAACTCACTCCACTCCACGCCATCATTATGTTTTGTATTTTGTTTACCGGTGTTATCTATGTGTATGTATATAATTATACACCCCCCCCCCAGTTCAGCGTCAGAATCATTCAAAAGCAATATTGCCAACCTTGTTTATCCAAAAATCACAATGCACAACCTCAAAAATCATGAGAGTAGCTGAAAACGATCAGATGTTGAAAACAGTCACTTTGAGAATCACAGCATTTTTCCTCTGGTATAAAACTTCAAACCTGAATGTTTTCGAGCTCCTTAGTTCTCCATAGCAAGGAATTTTAAATTAATTTTCCTTTTAAAATGCATATTGGACACCTGTGTAACTACCAGACTCCAGGAGCTGGAGGTTTAAAGAAAATAAACCCTAACAAAGGAGTTTCAGGGGACACCACTCCTAACAACACAGTCCTGACATTTGGGCAAATATCGGTGGAATAATTAAAAACTGCTCTGAACAACTGAGAGTTCCAGGTGCATCCCAGACAGGCGCTTTTCTCTCCCTCTTGCAGGTATGGATGTGTGCATGCCTGGAAAGGATCCGTTTCCCGTACATTGAGGAGTGTTTGTTCTATTTAACTGTGGAATTTTACCAATACTTGGGACCATCAGGCACTGCACGTTACAAACTATGTATTTTTCACAATCAAACCCTGTCATTTCAAAGCTATTGTTGTGCCTTTCTTTTTCCTAGGGCAAAGAGGGAAAACATTTCTTTTAGGGAAACAAAGATTCTCTTCATTTTTCTAAATGAAACACTTAATGCAACACTTAGATCAGAAGACCAGTTTTTCCACTTCTTTTTTGCCTGAAAAAGCTCACAAGGTAACGGATGAAAAGCCAGCAGCAGTTAAAGAGGGATGTGTAAATCTAATGGGAAACACTGTGATGTTTCTCCTTGAAACCTTAAAAAACACACAGCTCGCTGTCAAGGTAGTTCTGAGCTGCAGAAGCCGTTATTATAACATGGTAAAAATTACTCGGTGCCAAGATCCAACAGAAGTCACCTTAATGAGAAAGAACTGATTTTTGTCCCTAAAACCACATGGAACTTTTAGACTTGGGATTTGCAAAGCCATCTTCATGCATTTACTCGAGAGCTGCTGCCCTTGTGAACAGTGTTACCACCACACAGTAAGAAAAGATTCTTTAAAAGACCATCTCATCTACTGGTGCCCAGAAACAGTGCTCAGTAATTAACACAGAGAGTGGAAATGTGATTGAGAAGTGGAGTTGGCCGAGCAAGCAAAATCTCTCAGTCGTACAGACTTCAGGAAAGAATAGCATGTGAGCGTTAAGAACAGAAGTTACAAACAGAACTCTCCCTGGATTTAAAGCTTAATGGGAGAATCTGGTCCCTCTTCAGAGGCAAAACGTTGCTAAAGGAACATATATCTTGAATTCTCTAGCTGAACAGCCCAGTGTTACATAGACAGTCTTCACACAGACCAGTTACCCATTGAAGCAAAGTGCTAAGAACTGCAGAACTGGGCCCACTCTCATGTAAATTATTGTAATTAAATAGGTAATGAAAAATCACTGCTCTTGCATGAATGCAATGTAAGATTTCGGCTGAGAGTGTAATGTGTTTCCAGTTGACTCCTGTATCAGATTCAGAGACAAATGAAAATGTCTCTCTGCTTGGATGAGCCCGCTTTAGAGGTAAAACTTCCCAAATATTTTCATTTTGCAGAGAAGAGGGAAAAACAGAGGCTTATTTTAGCAGCAAAGCCTGCAGGATCCCCCCTTTTTAAGGCATTATGTGGTACAAACATTTCAACCCGAGAGGCATTAAATAGAATTTGAATAATATGACTTTGCCTTTGCTAATAATACGTCATCCAGTGCAAGAACCAGGCCTTATTCTCCCCTCCACGAGCTGACATGGTATTTTTTTTACATTTGAGCTCTTAAGATCTGCACAATAGCTTAACACAATAAGTGTTTAGCCTCTGGTTCCAACTGTAATTGATAGAGTACAGTTCCATTCCCTCTGCTGCTGCTAAGTTGGGAATTGCAGCCACAGCAACTGACAGCTTTTTTTTTCTCCCTAAGTCTGGAGTTGCTCTCTGGGAGTGATGTCCTCATCGGGATGGGAAGTAAAACGATGGGAGAAAAGCTCACCGTGGCCCTGTGCTCCGGAGGAACTCCAGAGACCTCTTCTAGGGAAAAGAGTTCCTTGAGGTGGGTTCTACTAATGAGAGCAAAAATCAGGAGCAGAAAGCTCCAAAATCCTGCCGATCTGAAGAAAATGGGCTTTTCAGTCAGAGAGCAGAGAAGAGGGAAAGCGTTTATGCAGAAGAATTTCTGACAATGCGCATGTTTTCAAAAGTGCTATAAAATTGTGTCGTTTACCAAAGGAAATGTCTTTTGTTTCACAGTCACAGTTTCACAGGGGGCTGAACTCTTGGGGAGTCCCACTCTTTATCCAATGGTGATATACTGGGCTTTGATACATGAGAGTAAAACTGAAATGAGGAAACAGGCACTAAAATGAATGTGATTTCAAATGGTCCCGTTCAGGCCTGAGGAAAAAAATTACAGATCAGCTTCGGGCTGAGGAGCCGATTCCAAAATTGAACGCAGATGGAGACTAATTTTGGTGCCTCTTTAGTTGCAAAAATACCTATTTTGGAGTATATTTAATTAACCAGGATTTAAAGGCTCCTCTTGTTTGTGAACACCTTGGCTTTTTTGTCATCTGTCAGCACTGTGATGTGCACAGTAAGTGAAAGGTTCTGAGGCATGAACTATTTAGGTGGGTTTGATGTGCACTTGCTTTTCTGGAGGATGTTTAAACAAAACAAGTGCTGCCATTTCTACAGTTTCATTCAGCACTGCTTGCTTCAATCTGCTTCTATTGCCCCTATTAGAAAGGATACAAATAATACACGCATAGCCACAACACTCTTGGTTATCAATAAATATATATATAAAAATATGTATGTATATTTCTCGCTTCCTTTCACCACAGAAATACACATATCAAACCTTGTTGGTCATTTACTCTGCTCTCTGCAGAAGCAGAATTTCACTTTCTAAATATGTTTCTTTCTAAATATGTTTTAAATAACCTTTACTACTAAGGTGCAAACTGCAGCTTTAAAGAACTCCCTGCAAACTGTTCCTCTGCTCGCTGCTCTATGAGGACTCTTCCAAAACCAAACCCCTGTTATTCTACAGCTCCAACAAATAGAATAAATTTGTCTGATATCTGTTTCTGCTGTACTTTTCCTGAGCTTTGGTTCTTAGATTGGGGCTGGGAAAGAAAGAAAAGAAGCAATACAAAATTGCAGCCGGAAAGGGCGTTAAGTCCAGATTCCTCTTTGCAGGCTTTAAAAAAGCAAACTAGCAATTCGTGATCACAAAATAAAATATGCACATTTAAACAAGCTGCAGGGGAAAGGAGAGTTTAATCCAGTGAAATTGTGTTTGAAAGCTATTTCATACCCCTAGGAATAAAATGTGAATAGCAATTCTGCTTTGCTCCCACCGTTTTTCCACCCTTCTGTTAATATATTACCATTTGTTATGGAATCGTTACAAGACTTTTACCTCAGAGGTGGCTGCATTTTGTTGAAGGATGAAATACTTTCTGGGCCTGAGCCTCTTACTCACAGGAGCAGCCAGTACTCACTGCAACTGCCCTGATGCTGATAGTAAAGCTATTCGTGATTTGCACCTGAGCAGGAGAAGAATTAGGCCCAGAGTTTGTAAAGCCCTTTGTGATTCATTTGGATGAAAGCTACAACACACAAATGGGCTGTTTATTGTAAACACAAGTATGATACTAAAGCAGGCACTGATGCAAAGAGCTGCAAATATCTGCCTAAAGAACTATCGAAATGGAAATGATGATCTCAAAGAGAAATGATGATTCAGAAAAGATTCGGCCCTGCGAAGATCAAAATGCATTTGACATAGTTTCAGGGTTGATGTGAAATAAAGTGTCTTTAAAAGTGTAATCTGAGATCAAAAATTCTCATCATCAAACATAAATAGTGCCTCATTTATCCAATTACACTACCTTGTTTCATTACAATGGCCTGTAATATATTTCTTAGGAATACAAGGCTTAAAATTAATAATAGAAAAGGACAAAATTGCCATGTATATTCCTCTAGCTAGATTTTCATCGAGCAGCAGGACTTCACTTCTGATTCACTCGCTGGGTCTCTCTAACCTTTACATTATTCATTAATCAAACTAGAAACCTGCTTTCAAAGTCAGTGCATGGCAGTAATTATTTACAGTTGTGCATAGTATTTAATTTTAAGCAATGACAAAAGCAGGCATGTCCAGAATCATAAGGCTTATCATGTTTTTCCCTTGGAGGTGAACTAGCTAAAGAAGCTAAAAGTTGCAAACTTCTCTTCAATATCTCTACTGCCATCAAGACAAAATGCAGTGCAACTGATACCTTTGAACTTGTACAACTAAAAATAAATAAAAGCGAAAATTAAGTAATATATAATGTATTAACTCCTTTAAATAAACGGAATAAGGAGCTTTGCTATCAGCCCTGATGAGCGATTCATTTCTTAGTGCACAGTCTGTCTCCTGTCACTTTGAGGTATTTTTCACCATACAAAACAGAACCTCAGTACTATCCCTGAAAATGAAAGTCAGTTTTAAGAACTATATACAACAGGCACGTCTGCTCTTTGAAACCCCCTCTACCCCCCACAAACACACAAATACAACTTCAAAGCAGGAGAACTATTTCAAATGTATAAACCTACTTCAAATAGTTATGCTGGATGAAACTGGACTGCATTTGCAGTATTTTGCTCACCTGAAACAACACTGAGCTGAGGACAAATATAATCAAAGAAATGCACCACTGAAGAGCAATGCACGTTTTCTAATGAGAATGAGAAAAGAGAGATCTAATTGTGGTCATTCGAGTTTCTCCCTCATCATTAAGATATTAAAAATACTGTAGTGTTCCAGATAAAAACACATCTCACTGTATCTTAGCAGGGAAATCCCGGGAAACGACAGCCTGGGCTCTGCTCGCAAAAATTGACTTACTCTGTAGCCCGTGTTTCTAAAAAAGAACAGGCTGCCCCTTCCACAAAAAGATACTACACACACTCCAAGTGAAAATTCTACTTTGAAAACCAAATAAAATGAAGCCTCACACTCCTGACAGAGAGAAAAAAGGAGCAATTCTAGCACTGTCACTGTGATGATCAGCATCCATGAAAAAATAGCTATTTATCCTGCAAGTTGAAAACGTTAATGCCTTATTCAGATAAAACCTCTTTGTGAATAAAACAATAATAGCACCTCATCGGAGAGTTCTCCTGAATACATATATATATATATATACATGAATATGAATTTCTAGTGTAACTGTTATTTATGGCTTTAACCATAAATTTGGGATCTTTGCCTGCCAGGAATCACACTGGCAACCTGCATAGGTACATTCATTGGTCACATCCCAAAAGTCTCTGCCTGCAGTCCGTTGTCCTATACCTACAGGAATAACGGCAAAACATGGAAGTTTGTAAAACTTCTGCGTGTCCCAGTTTCTCTGAAATGTCATTTACCTTTGCATGACTCCCAAGCACTACTTTTCAAAGTTTATTCAAGTGTGCCACTAAACTTGCCCATACATTTTGTCCCACATATCCTGTGCTACACCCAGAAAATATTCGGGAGTGGGAGGAAAAATGAGCAAACCGTTTGTAAAGTAAAGATGTAAAATATGAGTTTTCTTTAAAGAACTAATCCGGTGAAGGACACAAAGGGAAAAAAGAAAGGAAAAAACCCGCCTACATTAAAAGCCAAACAAGATAATAGTTGTGCATGTCTGGCTAAGAGAATCTAGAGGGCAAGCCTTACGTCATTGGCACTTGGGTTACCATGGTGAGTGATTTATTGATATATATCAAGAATGAATAGATCAAAGGCAGCAAGATGACAGGTGATCAATCAAATGTCAAATCAAAGCTGGCAATCAACTGGAAAGCTGATTTTTCAGTGGGTGGGTCTGGCAGAAGAAAAATGAACTTCCATATTGCGCTTCCCAGAAACAAAACCCCACCACACTATTAAAAAAAAATAAAAAACAATTAAGCAGCCTGAAAGAAAACTCTTTGAAAAGATTTACTATACAGGCCCACTCATCTGTTTCTTTTTCTTGGCCCCCAAAAGAAAAAGAACACCCTACAACGACAAACAAAACACTTCCAAAGTTGCAAACTATTTTCTTCTGTTAAGGGAAAAAAAAATTAATAAATTGCAAAACCACTTGGCATGTGCAAATATATAAACTGGGCTACAAAACAAAAGAAGGATTTGATTTGAAAATGTGGATTGTCTTCTAACAGTCAGAACGTTTCATTTTATTTCCTGTTGCAATTTTCACCACTGATGATCAAAGGCTGAACTTCCCCACCGGGTTCATCAGCAGAGAGAGTCCCTGTACTATTTCAGGCACACACAGAGCACACACACATACACACACCCGGCCAAAACTGCCACCAGAAACACGGCGAAATAAAAGATTAAACACCCCGACCCACTTCGCGAAACACACGGATCAAAACCAAAAACCACCGGGAGGGGGAAAAATCAAGACGGGAAAAAATAAATATACTAAAGCTAGAACGAAACGGGAGGCTGGCTGCTTTCGGTTCGGGAAGGGGAAAGGGCAGGGGGAGAAGGGGAGCCGAGTGGGAGAAAGTTGGGGGGAAAAGTTTGGGCAGGGCAGGCTGGAGCGGGAGCGGCGGGAGCGGGGAGCGAGCGGGGGAGCGGCGAGGGTGGAAGGGGACAGCCCATGTCAGAGTAAAGATCTTGGCAATAAGGAACGAAACTGGCTCCATGGAGTTACGGAGGGAAAGGGAGGGGGAGGGGGGATAAATAAATAAAGATCCAGCCCGGAAAAGCAAGGGTGACCCTAAATAATAATAAAGATGGGGGGTAGGATTGGAAGGAGCGGAGAGACAGAGGCTGTGTAAGTGGATGGCTTCTCCTTACCTGCAGCCCGTTTGGGTGCTTGCTGTTTCCTCCTTGGCATCGCTCTACTTTCTCCAATCTCACTTCTGTCCCCAGATCCGAGAGCCCTGAGACGCTCCTGAGCCGTGTTCCTCTGCCTCTCAGCTGCTTCCCCAGCACCCCCCTCAAGCCTCCCCTGCCCCCCTCCTTTCCACTTCACTGATAGGAACCTGTTCGGTTTTTATTTTATTTTACAGATATAGGTTTCTTTCTCTCTCTCTCTCTTTCTTTTTTTTTTTCTTTTCTTTTTTTTTTTTTTTTTTTTTTTTTAGGGTTTTTTTTTTTTTAAATGTTGAAAAAATTT
>JAWWLV010000057.1:13037093-13080133 GCA_035041135.1 Platyrinchus mystaceus
TGTTGGGTTTTTATTTTTTTTTACAGATCGCGGTTTGTTTCTCTCTCGCTGTTTGTTTTTTTTTTTCTTTTCTTTTTTTTTTTTTTTGTAGGCTTTTTTTTTTTTTTTTTAACTGTTGCAACACTTGCTTTGCTTTGATTCAGACATCCAAGCTCAGGAGCAAATGAAAGGCGCCCACAGTGCCAAGAGAATGGTAATAAATAAATAACAAAATAGATATGTATATATTAAAAAGGCAGCTCTGGAAAGACTGTGGGGCTGGCTGCTTCCTCCCTTCCCTGTCCTGCCCTCCTCCTCCTCCTCCTCGCAGAGCTGTATGGCGGAGCGGTGCCCGGGTGCGCGGTGTGTGTGTGCGTGTGTGTGTGCGCGGAGCGCTGCAGGTTCCGTGCTGTCAGATGCCAGGCAGTGAGTGATATGGGAGAGGACAGGGAGGCTTTGGATGGGAGGAAATCTGGGATCCGCACACACACGCGCGCACACGCACACCCGCGCTCGGGCACACGCACACACACACACACACCCGCACACACACGCACGCACACACACACACACACAGGCAGGGCGAGGCGATGCCAGCAAACATCGATCCACCGAGCAAACTGAACATTAACAAACTCCTCCTCCGCGACCCGATGACAGGATGAAATGTGCTCCGCGCAGCCGGGCGGCAGCGCCGCTCATTAAAGAGACAGGGCGCCGGCACCGCGCCCGCGGGGCGACCCCGCCAGCGCCCGCCGCGGCACCGCCACCCCCGCCGGGACCACCCCCGCCGGCCGGGACCACCCCCCTCCATGCGGGACCACCCCAACCCCGCGCGGGACCATCCCCTCCCCACATGCGGGACCACCCCATACATACATGGGACCATCCTCTTCCCACGCGGGACCACCCCCCTTCCATGCGGGACCACCCCCACCCCACCGGGATCAACCCCCCCACATGCGGGACCACCACCTCCTCAAGCGGGACCACCACCTTCCCACGCGGGACCACCTCCCCTCCCACGCAGGACCACCCCCTCTACACGCGGGACCACCACCCAAACACACCCAAATACACCCCCACACACGGGATCACACCCTCCCCACGCGGGTTCGCCCCCCGCGCCCCCGCAGGGTTCTCTTCCCAAGGGAGGGCGCTGCGGGGCCGGGTCGGCAGCGCCCTCCGCCCGCTGCCATCCGAGACACGCGGGACGCGGGCGGTTCCGGGAGAAGAAGAGGGATTTATGGCAATTATCCCGCTGTGCGGGCGGGGGCGCGGCGCTGCCCCGCGGGACCGCGGGGGCTTCCGCAGGTGCTCCCACCGCGGAGGGCTCGGGGGTGGGCACCGGTGGGGCTGGGTACCGGTGGGTGCTCCCTCAGATGCTCCCGGGGCTGCGTGCCCGTGGATGCTCCCTGAGGTGCTCCCGCCTGCGGGCGGCTCAGGGCCAGGGACCAGGTCCCTTCGCCATCCTGATCTCCCTGCGCACCCTGGTGTTCCTGTGGAAGGAGCAGGGGGGGATCGGAGGGGCTGGACACAGGCAAAAAGTTCGGTGAAGTTCAGGTGAAATCCCAGGCAGCACCTGAGGCTCTCCTGAGGTACCAGAGCGTTGCCCCCCAGTGAGCCCGGAGGGCAGGGTTGGTATGTCACACTCAAGCTACCTCTGATCCTCTAATTCCCCCTGGTGCCTGGATTTAGGGGGAGACAGGTACATCCATCAGGTGCTTCTGCACCCTCGTGGAAAGCCAGATATATGTCCCGTCCAACCAGCCATAGTTTTTCACCCTTACTCAAACTGTCAGGCCAAGGAGGGGCAGGTGACACTGGAGCTTGGAATAGTTTTGATCCCTAAGACACATGGAGACAACTTCCCCTGCCCCCTTTATTCATATCAGTTTTGTGTTGGATTGTTTGGGTTTTTTTCTCCACAGCTTGTCTTAACACCTTGAGAGTTTAAAAGTGATGTGGAGCTGAAAGAATGGATTAATTTCTATATGCTCAACAATAATTAATATAAAACCTCTTAAAAGTGGCTTTTTTGGTATTCCATACCTTAACCCCAGAGTTTGCTGTGGGATTGAGTTCTTATATACTTTTTTTTTTTCTGTTTTGGCATTTGTTCTCTTTCTAATGAAACTGTTGGGTTTAATAGGAATTATTTGCATCCCTCTCCAATCAGTCTGTCAGAGCAGGCTTTGTGACAAAGCACCAGCAAGAGCCGCTGTGTTGTAGACGGTGTCACTGTCCATGTGCAGACCAACAGCTCTGCAGCCCCGGCAGGGAGGGAGTGTCCCCGGGCAGACCCCTAAGTGACCTCTGTATTTAGCAGCCTAACGTGAGATTGTGTTCGTGAAAGTGTCCACCCAACTGATTTCACTTAAATTATTTGATAGCCTTCCCTGCACAAACTCTAGCAATTTTTATAAGCAATGTGAAAGTATTTATTGGTGCAGGCAAATGCTTAGTTTGAAAGATAAAATAGGATAACACTATCATAAAATACTCATTTTCCCACTTCTGCCTGGCATAACTCACCCAGGAGTGAACAGCTCTGTTTGAATCAGTTGGAATTGCACAGCCCTCTCATCCCTGTGTGCAGCACATGTAAAACCCTGTCGGTGCACACCGGGGATTTTGGTTTGTCTGCAGTTCAGGGAGGTGGAAACACAGGGCCAGGAGGGGCCACAGCATCCACAGCAGCGGGGCAGTTATCCCTGCACTGGGATGAGACGAAATGACACACTGTGTGATTTGAAAAGTGTGGCACTGGACCTGGATCAGGTGGTTCAGGGACAGGGTGGCAAACTAGGATTTTCTTTTCACGTTTCATGCTGCCTTGACCTGTGATTTTGAACCCTTCTGCTATTGCTTCCCAAATCAGAAAACTGCAGATACCTCTAGCTTGTTTTCTATTTCTTCTCCTCTCTGGCTGCACAGAAAGATGCTGCACCTCTGATGGATTGTTTATTATAAAGAATTGTGTGTTAAATGCTGCTTTAACACAGTGATGTCTTATTAACAATTCTCCCAAGCTGTGGGACGCAATATGATGTGTTGGGACACTTGCATCGGACAGGGAGGGAAGGCAAATGACAGAGTCCCCTCATATTTTCACCTCTCCATCTGGGATCTGCTACTCTCGTGCAAGTTGAAAAGATCCAAGCTCTAGATGTAAGCAGAGCTGCAGTTCAGTGTAGTCTGGGCTCAGCAAGTAGCAGCTATTGTTCTCCAGAGTCATGGCTTAAATCCAAATGCTACACACTGGGTATGGTATTTGTATCAGTGGCGTTTTCAGTCTCAACATGCAAGATGAGAAAGTCACTGTTTTAAATGGTTGCTCCTTTGGGAAGGGGAAATTGAGAAGATGGACTTCTGAGCAGAGCAGTAGTGAGATGGCACCCTATCCTCAGTGATAAATGGGAGCATTAACAAGGCTTGGTCGAGAGGAACCCTACAGATTTATGGCTTCCTGTCTCCACCAGCAGATGCCATTATGGCTGACAGAACAGAATGCCTTTCAAGAGGGAACTGGGGTGGGATTATGGAGAAGGGGGAAAAAAAAGCAAGCAGGGTCTGGTGTCCATTTTTATCCACTGGGCAGAATTGGCTGATAGGTTTGAATAGAGCTGAAACTACATGGTGTGTGTGTGCTCCCTGCTCCTGTTATTTATAACTAAGTTGGTGAAGGTCATTTAGCATCTCTTTTAGCACAGGAAGAACCCATAATATTTACTGAAAGCATTTTTGCACTCTTGAAAATTAGAGATAATAAAATGAACAGATAGCACTGGAGGCTTCCTTGGCTTATCCAATGGAATAATCTTGATGGGTGCTTAATGTTTACTTTGGAAATGCAGCAAATGATTCTGAAGCTATATTGAATTTTATCTATTTTTATTACATTGCAGAATAATATTTCTCTTTCCTGACAAAATGTTATGACCAGTAATAGCAATGGCAGTTATGCATGTTCAAAAAAGAGTAATCAAATCTTATGCTTCAGGGCATGAGCTGAATTCCCCACTGGGATCCAGGAGGAATTTTTTCCCCCCAAATATAGCAATATACAATCAAGTAGGTATGTTCTTAGAGATTTTTCAATTTCTTTGTCAGGTGCAGATTACATGGAACAACAGTGTGATGTGGGATTGTGAAAATCCTCTCTTGCTACAGCTTTGGGGTGGTTTGGGTTTTTCAAAATAATGTATGTGATTTGTTGTGTGTTGCAGTGAAGTTTACAGACATTTCTGTGCACAATAAAGGGCCAAATGTGCTTCGTGTACCTGACTTTGATAACAGTTCCCATCACGAGTAGTCACAACAAGCTCAGCTGTGTTACTTGAAGTGTTTTATCTTACTTATTGTTGTTGTCTGTCTTTCTTTTAGTGCTATGCTGATAATTAAACTTGGGGAATTTTTTCCTTCCTTCCCCCCCCAAATAAATCCTATATATGTAGGTGCACAACTCATCTTGAATGAAATTCGCAGTGTTGATGACCCCTTTCACACTTTGCCTACCACTTTAGGGAAAGGAAAAATGGAAATTCTGACAAGTTCTACAAACAAACAAAAAAAAAAGAGTTAGAAATTATTTGGATTTGAAAAATAAAACTATTTCATTATGTAGTGATATAGCCGCTTAGTAACATTGTCAGCTGCAGTGTTCACTTTCTTCTCATTCGGAATCATTGGGAGAAAAAAATATTTAAAAAAGAATTGGGATTACAGCAATTTTGAAAGAATCAACTTGATGGACAGACTGAGGATTCCTTAAAGGAAACAGAGTGTGTTGGGAAGTGATCTGCAGTTCTGGCTGCCCAGGGACAGCATTAGCTATGTTTGTTCCATTGGGGCACGTTTGACCCACACGATGCAGATCCAACAATCCCTGTGGCTGATCCCCTCTAGTGGCTTTACTACAGAGAACTTTGTGCTACTACTGTTGGGAAACCTGTTTCTTTTTATGGTGTTCTCAGATAAAATGGAGAACAGTTCACTTCCTTCCTCTTTGCAGCAGTTTTTAACATATTTGCAGACGTTTTACATCTCCTCCCCAAACACCCCAGTTCCTTCAGTCATTCCTTGTACGTCGTGTTCTCTGGGCCTGGCACTCAGCTCATTGCTCTGTGGCTGGACAACACATGTCTCAAAGTGCAGCTTTGAGTGAAACTGGATGTTGTGTTGTGTTTTAAATCTTCCCAGCACCCAGTGGGATTACTTCACATGTCCAACATATGACACCCCTGTTTACATGTCCCAGTTTGACATACGCCCTTTTTGCAATGGCATGACACTGTTGACTCATGTGCAGCTTCTGATTCACTGCAACCCCAGCTGCTTTCTTGCAGAACTGCTTTGTAATCAGTTGTCCCCATCCTATATTTGAACAGTTGATTATGCATCAGTGACAACTTTGCACTGATTCATCTTGAATTGCATCCTATTTTTTTCAGACTGTTCCTGCAATTTGTCAGGATCATTCTGTATTACAATGCTGCCTTCAAAGGCTGTTGCTGTTCCCCCAATTTGGTACCATCTGCAGATATCCTGCAAAATATTTTCTGTTCTACCTTCTAAGACATTAATAAAAGTATTGGATATTGCTGGGCCCAGGATACACTCCAGACATTATTCTAGGCTGACAGTGGGCCATGAAGGTATAATTTTGGAATATGACTTTCCTACCTCTTCCAGCCTCCTGCAATGCCATCTGGAGGATGTGTCACCCAGGCAACCAGAGACAGGACAAGAGGAATAGGCCTCAAACTGCTCCAGGGGAGGGTCAGGTGGGATATCAGAAAGAATTTCTTCATGGAAAGGGTTGTCAGGCATTGGAAGGGGCTGCCCAGGAAGGTTTGGAGTCTCCATCCCTGGAGGTATCCAAGGAAAAACGGGATGTGGCACTCAGTGCTCTGGGCTGGGAGACAAGGTGGGGATCGGGAATAGGTTGGACTTCGTGATCCTGGAGGGCTTTTCCAACCTCAGTTATTCTGTGATTCTATATCCTTATGTGAGACTGTCACGTGAGGCAGTGGTAGAAGCTCATAGAAGTCAAGATATATGACTTCCCTGTCCACAAAGTCTGTCACACTGTCATGGAACAAGATTAAGTAGGGTGGACATTGTTTATCCCCATGGAGTGAGATGAGGTAGGTTTGACAGAATTTATCCAAAATAAACCCATGTTGTCTGTTGTTTCATCTCCAAAAACCTTATTGTAGCTTCTTATGGCTACTTTGATTATTTTATTCCAGCACTTTCCTATGAAGAGCAGGTGAGACGACCCAATGGTCCCTTCCCACCCTTCCATCTGGAAGAGAGTTTGCACTGCTCTGAGTCTTCTGGAAACCACTGTTGCTCCTCAAGATTTCAGGGATGGTCACTGGTAGTTCTGAGCTTCTTTTAGGATGCTTTTAATGGCCTGACCTTATCTCTGTGCTTTCGAAGTGCTCTTGGAACTCTTCCTCCTCCTGCAGCCACAGCTCGCACTCCTCTGCCCCTGGCCTTGATTATTTTTGCAATCTGATCACAGCTTATTCCTGGAGCGAAGATGAAAGTAAAAAAGGCTTTTTTAGGGTGATCTGTCAGAGCTTTCTCTCTTTGCTGAGTGACAGATGTAATCTTTCCTGGGTCTTTTCCTGCATAGAAAAGGCACTTACCAAACACTTTCTTCTTATTATGTTCCTTCTGGTTGTATCTCATTTTGTGACTTTCTCTTTGTAATTTTTTCCCTGTGTGTTCATGGTCACTGTATGGAACTAAGTCTTTTCTGCATGTTTTCACATTTAGACAAGTACTCATTTGTTTATAGAATATATATTTAGGGGGTTCTTTGGTAAAAATATTCCTTACCATGCAATAGAACAACCCTTTTACCTACAAAAGGGTAAAACAGCAGCTCTGGGGCTTTTTTCCCCTTTTCAGGCATTTCTCTGCACACAGATCAGTTACTCCAGTTTGGTGGGGTGGGAGGGAAGGTTCAATTTCCCTTCCTGGGATGAAATCCTCATATTGCTGATAATTTATACTTTTGAGTCAGGCAGCACCTCCAGAGCCCCTTGCCTTCTAAATATCAGCTAAAGGATTCACTCTTTGGCTGCAAAACAGGCGTCAGAGTTTGAACTCCCCTCTCACTGCAAAAAAAAAACAAATAAAAAAACAAACTCTTTTGGGGCCAAGCAACAAGGATTTTAAAAGAGTGCAGGGGTTTGCAGAGCTCTGGCTGCAGCCACCTTCTCCAGCCACATCTGTGGTTCATCTCCCACCCCGATGTCACCAGCTGAAGGCTCCCATACGACCTCTCTCAGGACCCTGCACACACCTCACCGTGCATTTTTTAACCATGACATCCTATTCCCAGAATCTGCAACTCAGCCTTGCAAACCCACCACAGACTGAAACAGCCTGGAAGCTTTCAGTCTAGGAACTGAATTGTCTTTCTTTAAATCACAACAAATCTCCAGTTAAAAAAAAAACAACAAACAAAACAAACAACACTAAATGCACCACTTTCCCTGAAATAAGCACAGGAACTTTGTAATATCATTTACCCCCCAAAGACCCAGCAAAAGCAGCTGATTAAATTAGTCTGATCTAAAAGTTGTTCGTGGTGCAATCCAAAAACCTCTTATTTTCTTCAGTGGATATTAAGTCCCTAATCAGCAGGCACTTGGACTTTATTTTCTTTTCTAAAAAATAGCAACATCGTTAGAATATTTTAAAATAATAACAATTAGCTGGGACTGGGCAGGAAATGTACTTTAGTCTTCAAAGAGTCCTTGGAAAAAAAACGTAATTTAAAAAAAAAGAAAAACTGAGAACTGCCTTTTTTAGGGGGGAAAAGCAACATGAAGAAGGCACTGTTCTTCCAAGACTTTATTCTTAAAATACTGTGTTCCATTGAAAAAATATGTTTTAATAGATTTTTAAAAATAAGCTTTGATTGTTCGAATTATAAAATGGATGTTTTATTCAATGCCTGTGTGGCTGTCGAATATCTTCCTGCAAAGTAGAAGTCTGATGATGATACCAGGTTTTTATTTTTTTAAAGGAATCAAAAATATGAGTGTGCACTGCTCTAACTGGGAAGGGGGGAAGTGGAAGCACAAGGCTGTTTCTTTTAGAGAGGATTGTTCCTAAGGAATCCTGTGTCCATCTGGATTTGACACTTGGAAAGGCCTTGGCTGCTGGTTGGTCTGGGAGCAGTTCAGAGGTTGCATCTCCTGTAGGAGGCACAAAAAAGAGGCAGAAGCATTTTTTCTTTCAGAAAGTGGAACATCTTTCCTGTGCTGAGAGCACAGAGGGGATGGGGGAGGCCAGGCCACTCACAGAGACAGGGAAGTGAATGCTGGGAGCCTTTGGTGCTGTAATTCTCCAACAGACATCCAAATACAGGGGGCAGAAAACTGTGGAAAATATATTACAGTGGTGACAGAACCAGATAAAAATCTACAGGAAACTTTGGGCTGGGAGTTGTTTGTCCTGAGCAGAAGGCAAGGCAGAGATATTTGGGTCTAAAATTTCCCTTAGAAATGGCAAATTTCCTTTAAAAGTATGGAAATCCTCCTCTCTGTCTGGATAATTTAATTGTCAAACACCCAGTCACTGTGGTGTTGAGATGGATCCTATCCATTATGCCATATTTGTGCAGTGGAAGCCTATTCTTCCTTCTACTGACACGATTATTTTTTATTATTTATAGTTACAAAATAAAATTATGCTGATAATTGAAATAATTGGTAGATCTGTAAAATAATACGGGGGCTAAAAGGATAGTGATGCTTTCTAAAGCCTGTGATAATGGCTGGGGAAAAGGTAAGGCACTAAATGCTCTCAGAATCTCTAATTCCCTGAATTGCCACTGGTTCCATGACCCCCCTGAGTGATACTGGAAGTTTTTTAAATGTCAAGTAAAGATAAGTGGACAAACACAGTTTACACATACCAAGCACAGTTGTTTAATAAACAATGCTGAGAAAGTTTAACTGAAATTCTAAAGCCACTAAAAGGGACAAAATGCCTAACTGTGAATCATCAAAGTGTTTTAATTAAAACATAATTTTCATAAATTGATAGAAGTGCCAAAGTTTTTTGTACAGCAAAAAGCAAAAATCCCACATGAAAACTAAAGGAAAACATCTTTTTTTCCTACAGAAGAACTTCCAGAAGTTTCTGGATGTTCATGAAAACATTCGTGCTCTGGGCCCGGAGAGTGAGTTTGCATTTTGGGTGGAACTCACTGTCTCTTCTCAGGTGCTCCCAATTGATGCTGCAAATGCCCTGAGGAGCTGCAGCTGGGGCAGGGCAGGGGCACTACATAGGGAAGCTGCCAAGGTGGCCTGGGCTTGGTAAGACTCAGGCTGTGTTTTGTGGGGCTGTTTTTCCTCTGCAGATGCAGCTCCTGACTTGACGCTGTACCTGCTTCCCTCAGGTAAGTGATTATCAGTCATATTTTGCGTGTGCTTTCCGTGGGGTCTGGTTTGAATTTGTTCTGTGAAGGAATTTTTTTGCAGGAAACAAACCTTTTTCTTGCTCTCTGTAAGTGGAGAGAAGCTCAGGTTTGCAGTTCACTCAGGTACCAAACTCAAAGTGCTTCCACCTAAGCTGGTGCTCGTCCCTGGTGTTCTCTCTGTAGCCATGTGCAAACTGCCTTAGTTAAAATCAAATGGAGTTTTATCAGTGAATCACAAGCACTTGAGAAGATGGAAAGGAAAGAACATTTTCTGTAAGTGGCTGAGAGTTAAAAAAAGCAGGTCAGAAACATTAAAATCATGTGGAAGTCTGAAACATGACAAGTAAAAACTGTGAGGCAAAGTGGGCAACATCCTAATTGGAGATTTAGGAATGAGAAAGAGGGTATTCAGAAATAAGACTTGTTGTTCAACAGTAGTAATTGGCTTTGTATTAAAAATGCCAAAAGTAAGAGCAATGACAAACCTACAAAAGTAGTGGTTTTGGGGTCTGGAGGCTAACACTGCAGAGAAATAATGCTGTACTTATGTTTAGTCAGAAAAATGCTGTGTGCTGCTCTTTCTTTGATTAAAGGCAAGTTCTAGGAGTCTTTTAATGGCTATCCCTCCTGAGAACGTTCTTTCCTTTGTTCCCAAATGATGAGGCACTTCTGAAGCACCTGTGTCAAGGGCAAAACTTCTGTTTGTGCTGCCTCTCACCTGTTCCTGAGGAGCTGGAAGGGGTTCTGCAAACTCTGCCTTACTGGGGTGGGAGTTCTCAAACTCAGGTGCTGCTCCAGTCCTTGATTAGTTTATGGGAACTGGTCAGACCAAGACTTAGGAGGATGGTTTGCTCCTAAAAAACTGGGCCTTGTTACCTGGTACCTGTTGGAAACACGGTTGGTTACATTGGGTGTAACCAATGCCCTGTGAAGGTTCTCAGTGCACAAAGTCTGAGGCTGTTCAGGTTGGCTTACAGGGTTTTCCCTAAAAAAAAACCCATAAACCAAGATACTTAATGGGGGAGTGGAATTGTAGGTTTGTGGAGCAATATTACAAAAGGAGACATCCAGCCATTTTCCTGAAAATTGAATGACGCTTTTACGGTCCTTTTTCTACTGCTTTTAATATAAATGCTCTAGCAAATACAGGTGAAAAAAAAAAAAAAAAAGGCCCACCTGTCAAAATATAGCTCTGTTTGGTTACCTCTGTCCATGGGACAATTTTAGTAACCTGTCAATCAATGGGCTGCTAAATAGCCTCTCCAAAGCACAATCTGCTATTTCAGACGACATCAGTGTGTCAATCATTTATTGAATCAAAGCCAAATTTGAAGCAAAGCAAGCCCAGTTTGTCAATCACTTCTCAGTATTCTCTCCACTAACCACCTGACAGCTTTTAACTTTTCACTTTTATATTCCATGCAGCTAGTTAAGATTCTTTCATTTTTAATTGGGCTTCTTTTATGATTGGTAGCTAAGCAACTAATATGTTGTTTTATATGGTAATAATGGGCCCAAACTTGAGAGCTTTCTTGACCATTCCTATTTGTTGTTGGGAAATTATTTTCCTTCAAGTTGCTAAATAGCAGATGTAGCAGAAACAGTTATTTAATTATGGGTTGTCCTGTTGTTTCTATCTATAAACACTTTTGGCACTGTTTAAAAATAAATACTGCATGCGCTGGCAAATATATACTGAGTGATTTTAACTCCTGATAGAGTCCTTTGGAATTTCACTGCTCATTTACAGGGAAAACTGGGTGCAAAAATGAAGGCGTTGCCAAAAAGCAGTTTGGAAAAATATTAGCAAAGGACGGAGTGAGAAATCTCCGTTTCAGAATCCCACTAGGCTTTAGTCCAACCTGATCATCTTTCAGTCTTAATTTAGGTACAATTAAATTTCTGAGGCCACGTACAGTGCTGCGAGCCACCATCTCTCAAATCAAGCCAGAAACCCTCCCTGAAAAAACTTACCTTGTTTTTGTGTCTTAATTTTGTGTGGTTTAAGATTTTTCTGTACCTGAGATGTAAAACTTTTTGGGGTAGAACTGGGTCCCCCAAAGGTGGCCCCAGCTCTTGGTGTGGTTTCCATCCCCTTTCCCCACTGTGCACAAGCTGGCCAGTGCTTTCATGTTTGTAAAATGATCTCACAGTAGTAAATGCTCTTGCCTTCTTTTCTGAAGACTGTCATCAATAAAGCCAATGTGTTGTTCTCAGACAAAAAGAATCAACTTTCTGTCCTTTCCATGAAAGGAAGTTTGGGAAAAGAACTATTTCTGTGTTACATAAAATTCTATTTTGGGTTCAAAAGAGTTTTCTACATATAATTCTTTTGCATATCTGTTTGATGGGCTTCTGGCTGTCTTTTGACAGACTGCTGTCATCTGCTTTGATCCAAAACTGTGAAACTCCAGATGTGCCCAAGAACTTGGGAGAACATGGGTATAGTTTTGGAAAAAAAGCTGCAGTAGGTTTTGAGGCAATCTGATACCAAATGTACTTCCCAGTCCTATTTGAATTTTACATTGGTTTTTGTACTTCTTTTTTACCAAAGCCTCAGTAAAAAAGACTGACAGCACAGGGGGATTGACAGTGGAGAGGCAAATGGGGGCTCTGGGGGAGTCTGGAGTGTTCCAGAAATCCAGACCTGTGCTAAACGCAGGTGCCTTTCCCCACTGGGAAGCTGAGAGAGTTTCTGGAGAGCACTGGGAAATACACTGGAACTAAGTGCTACTCTGGATGATGATCTAACAGACTGTTGAGATTAGATAGTTATAGCTTTTGGTTTAGTTTATTAAAGCAGATATTCCTTTGAAACTCTATGAAAACAGCAAATTTGTTCACAAATGAGTCCTTAAGTGCCAAAACATATACTTTGGTTTCTCATCTCTTAATAGCATTTCTGATGCCTTCCATTGAAATCTGTGGCATTAGCTTATAATTAATTACTTGGAGATCAAGGATGGGCATCTCCTGTTCAATGATCTTCTACAAATTAGGCATAATTTTGACTGCACAAGTGAGCAAGAGACTTTTTTTATGGACAGATTTGTACTCTTTATATAACTAGATATTAACAAAAGGTTTTTTTAAAAAAGGTGTTTTGATCCCAGGCTGCCTCCATAGATTGGCACAGATTGTTAATCTTGGCTCCAAGGGTGTTCAGGCCTGGCTGAACATGATGCTGAGCTCCTGTAGTTCAGGCATCTGAGTAGAGGGGAAACCCACACAGCACCCACCTACACAGCACCTGGTCTGTGAATCGGCATCAGTCTCTCAATGGAGGAATTAAGATCCACAAGATCATAAATATTATACAAATAAGAGAAGGACAGGGTCAGGAAAGCCAGAGATCCTTGCTGGGAATTTTTTTCAGCTGCTCCATTTTGGCCATTCACTTGAAAATGATGCTGAGAAATGTCAGTCAGCCTGAAAATGTATTTACTCCTGTCTTATAACTGCTCTTAGGGTATCCTTGGACCAGAAGAAATTATATTTTTAAGTGTATTCAACATATAAATTGTACAGTAGCATTTTTTTTAGATGAAACCTCTTGGTCAAGAGCAGCTCCAAAGCTTGGTTGATATTCCCAACTGGTTAGAAGTACTGGAGCAAAGCCTCTCTCACTGTGTATTGATGAGGTGATTTGCTCAGTCTTCAGAGCATCCCCTGGAAGTCTGTGACGTGTTTTAGTGTCATTGATTGCACAGGACACACAAGGGCTTAAAAGGTTTATAGAGCCATTCATTCATTCATTTCAGGTGAGCTTAAAATGTGGGATGTGAGTCTGTTCTTCTCTTGGTTAGTGATGGCTTTTCTCTGAGCACTTGCTGTGGGAAGACAGGCAAGTTACCTGGAAATAGAGAAAGAACAGGAGCTTTTTTAAATGCTGCCTAGTTCTTTATCACATGATACATCCAAGACTTTGAGGTGGTGCAGCCCCAGAACTTAGGCTGAGTCCCTGTTTCTCTTTGCCTGTGGATGATTCCTGTAGCTCCTGGCAAAGCACCACTTGTCCCTGAGTGAACTGTGCAGGGCTCTCCATCTAAAATGTTAATATTCACCATTACTTACTTAGCAAGCCTGTTTTTCCAGCCATATATCAAAAAGTTGATCGGTGTCAACTGCTGCCTTTGTTCACCCCTGTCATGGGAGCAGCACAGAGCCAAAAATGATTAATACCTTTCCTAATTGGAAATGGAGGGAGAATTTACTAAACCGGGATGGCAGTTACCTGGGCTGGAATTTGTCCAGGATACTCTGGGTAATGTGGTTCCCCTTCAAACAAGTAAAGAGGGGTTTTTAGCTGTGCTGAGTGCCTGGATTCTGTGAGTTTACATCTCAAACGCCCACTAACCAGGAGCTCCCTGCAGCCCAGTAAATCAGCAGGAACCCACCCCTGGCACCTTGCTGTTCCTTGGAGCTGCTCTGTCATTCCTACCAACCCACTGAGCAGTTCCAGGAGCATGGAAGGGAGGCAGTGGTTACAAACCACTTTTTATAACCCAGAATTCAGATATTGAACACTGTAACTGGTGTCATTTAGATGTACTAACTGCTCAAACTGCAGCTTTCAAAACAGAAAAGCAAGGTCTAACACCTCAGTTAAGCAGGTACTTCAAATGCCAAGTGAGGTTTTTCCTTGTGTGTGGGAGTATTCCAGGTGGGCTTTGTTCAAAGCAGTTTTCCTTAGAATTAGAACCAAGTAAAAAAATGGGTTAATTACACATGTACAAATGTATGTTGATGCCATATAAGGAATTGAAAACCATGGAAAAATCACCCTGAGAGATTTTAAATAGCAACAAAAACCTAAGATTGCTTAATTTTAAAACCTGGCTATTACTTGTCTTAAATAGCAGACTCAGCTGTGGGGTTTTATGAATATAAACATATACCAGGGTGTGCCCAGGTGGGCAAGAAGGCAGGTGGTGTCCTGGCTTGTGGCAGCAGGACCAGGGCAGGGATTTTCCCCTGTGCTGGCACTGCTGAGGCACCTCCAGTCCTGGGGGTAGTTCTTGGCCCCTTGTGACAAGGACATGGAGGGGCTGGAGAGTGTCCAGGGAAGGATCTGGAGCACCAGGGGTAGCTGAGGAAGCTGGGAGGGCTCAGCCTGGAGAAAAGGAGGCTCGGGGGGACCTTCTCACTCTCCCCAAAATCTCCTGAGCAGAGCCAGTGGAGGTCAGGCTCTGTTCCAGGGAAACAAGGGACAGGATGAGAGGAAATGGCCTCGAGTTGCACAAGGAAGGGTTTAGGTTGGATATTAGGGAAAATGTCTTTGCTGAAATATTTGCAAAGTATTGGAAGGGGCTGCCCAGGAAGGAGGTGGAGTCCCCAACCCTGTAGGGGTTTAATCCTATGTAGATATGGCCCTTGGGGACGTGGATAAGTGGCAAACCTAGCAGTGCTGAGGGAATGCTTGGACTTGATGATCCTAAAGATTTTTTTCCAACCCAAACGGTTGAAATTCTATAAATCCAGAAAGACACACAGGATTTCATACACCTACAAACCCCATTGTTTTGTTAGTAATCTCTGGTTAGTTGCATGTGTTCCACACTCTGAGTGAGGAGTGTTTGAGTGCTTGGGCAGAGCAGTGCAGTACTGTGCAGTGTCAACTCTGCACATCCAGGGGCTGCCCTGCCAGTGACCCCCCTCTCACTCCAGCAGGGAACACAGCCTGTAACACAGCCAGGGTTGGCTTTTCCCTCATCCCTTTTTAAGCACATCCTAATAACACTCGTGGAAGTGTGGATGCTGTGATGGGCTCAGGTCACCAGAGGATATAATAAATTAAAATCTCTTGACTTCTAAAGGAAGTGCTCCTTTGAACACACAACACTCAAGCAACCCGTATTTTCCATACTGTCCTGTATCCCAAGGATTTTATAACACTTAAAGGAGAATATAAGGGCTGTGGTACCGTTAGGATTCCCATCTAGCTGGGCTGATTTGACAGTTTGGAGGCAAGAATAGATACATCAGCCTGAAAATAAATTGTATTTCTTCATGCCTCAGTTTCTCTGGGAATTAATATTGATATGATGTTTTCCAGGACTTACTTTTCAAGGATGACATGAAACTTAATTTTTACCATGCTTTGAAGGCTTTAGATTTTCTGGTAAAAGGTAGATTCATTTGACAGTGGTGTAACTATGCTTTAAAATGTTGTGCAAGCTACCAAGCCTTGTAATTCCTTTTTAAAGAACGGGTAGTAAACTCTTTGGTACTATTCAGTATTAGACCAAATAATAAAATAATTGGGAGGATTCCTAGCAAAAATTTTGTGCTGTGCTTTTATATTACTTTACATTCCAAATCTAAGTCTTCATTCTCAGGAGAAAAGGCAGGTGATAATATTATTGATGGTGTGGATGCTGTACTGGGGGAGTTGTGCCCAAGAGGACACAAATGACTCTTCTATTTTCATTTGTACTTAAGATATGAACCAGAGCATGGATATTATTATTTTTTGGTACCTGTAGAACTGGCCTTTATACTACAGATGTGCTGTGAGTGTGTTGTGTGGAACTGGTACCTGTTTTCATGTCTGTTATAGTTTTCCTAGTTGTGAAGTGCAGGATATTGTGGGGTTTGGCATGTAAGTGATAACCAAACATTGCTCCTTACACAGCCACATACACTGTCAAATTGAGTAGATACTGATTTTTTCCCCCCCGACTCACTGCACAAGTCTCTTGAAAAAATGAACTTTTGAAAACATAAAGGGAGTTTCTATGAAATACTCAGTTATCACTTCTGTGGGCAAATTTCGTTGACTTGGAATTTAAGAGCTAATTCTGCTCCTGAAGTTATATCCTCTTCAATTCACATTGGCAGCTGCTGAAATAAGGGAGCACTGAGGAAATAATGAAATGGTGTACAATTAAGGGCCACAGCACATCAGGATACAAATAAATACAAGCTGATATCTCCTTTCATGGATTAAACGCATATTTATTTTGTAGCCTTTGGTCTGTTCTATTGCAAACTAAAACCCTGTGGAGCATCAGCACTGTGTGATCCCAGGACCACACAACTCCTGTGCTCGGAGGTGGGTGCAGGGATGTGCTGATTGCAGGGATCAGACGATCAGAGGAGAGAAAGAGAGGTCCAGATCTTTTAATCAATTAATACTTGGGTTTTACTTATTTACTGCAGGTGCTTTACAGGGGTTACAATTTATCCTGAATTCCTGCAATGGATTTTTTTAAAAAGCAAAACAGTAAAGAAATGTTCAGATAAAATATTCAATATATTGTTCCTGCAACCAGTCTGTGCTTTGTGGGATGTTTTCTGCCTTTTCCATTTTTAAGTGCTCTGTGGGCTGCTGGACCATTGTTTGGAAAGACCTTTTTGAAACAGGGAGCAGCAGTGCCCACCAAAATATTGTTAATTCCAGCCAGGCTTGGTTTAGGAGAGGTTCCTGACGTTGAACAAACCTGTTCCCTTCACTAGGATGTGTCAGTTAGAAACACCAACTGCAAGGATTTCTTCTGTTCTCACGAAAAAGGAAGGAAACAGCTGGTAAATGTTTCACAGATGGTAAAGCTCTTGGCATCTCTCAGGAGAGGGCCACCCATACAGATGGCTCATTATTTTAACATTTGGATTTTCATCTTATTAAAACATCTTTTTTTTTTTTTTCCTCCCTGGTTTTATTTAGCATCATAAATTCTCTTACACTTTAGTTAACAACTCAGTGATTTGGGGGAAGTGTGTGTGCTAGAGGAACATCACTTGGCTAAAACACGGATCTGCATCATTATTCTCTGCTCTGATGTGGAACGAGTGGACTTGAACCTGATTAAAAACACCAAATGCAAGCAAATGCTTAGAAATATGACTTTATCAAGCAAAGGTCAGCTAAGCCTGTATAGAAGCTGAATTATTCAGTAAATGAAGAAATGTACTGAGAGAAACAAACATTATCTTGGGCATTGCATCAATTAATACTTTCTGAATACACCACAGGCACTGCGTGTGCTGGGTGTCAGCAAAGGTTTCGTGGTGAGAGTAGCACTAAATACAAAATACCACTTTTAAAAACACCTGGTCAACAACCCAGGCAAGTCAGGGTTTGAGAAATGGCTGTAAGATGCTGCATGTGAAGAGGCAGCTCCACCTTTATGGTGGCATGTGCATCATAAACATGCAAATAGCTGGCACGTTTAGCATATGTTGGACATAAATCCCAGCTCCACACACAGTTCAGTTAAATATCATTAGTCCCATTTGGCTTTGTGGCAGGGGAGGGGCTGGAAACAGGGCCAAAAGGTGATGGGACTTGCCCTGTGGGATGAGGGAAGTTGGGGTAGACTCAAATTGAGCTTGGATGTCCCAGATTTTGGCTTTAGTGCCTCATCTTCCTTCCTCCCTTGGTACCCTCTGGGCTCTCCAGTCACTGACACTCTGCACACACATGGCTTGAAGAAGCTGAGGCAGAGATGTTTGACCCTTTCTAAAACACAAAGGAAGAAATAGGTGGGAGTGGAGGGATGAAAATCAAGTCCTGAATGCAACAGCAAATATTTGGTCTCAATTTTTCAGATATTATTTTTTTTTTAAATTTCAGCAGGTCTGCCCATGAAATTACTCAAATATAGGCTTATGGTGTAAATATAGATCAGAAATAGCACAGATTGCTCTATGGATCAACCTATAAAAATGAAAAGTAGCAATTGATGCATGTCCTTACAGCTGCTTGTAAATCTCATTATGGTCTCAACCAAGATATGTTGCCTTAAACTCTGGGCTCTCCATAATTAGTCTTGTTCCCTCTAATTTTGTTTTAATTAAAAATTAAATAATTAGGAATGGGAAGGAAGAAACCCAAGTCTTTTTCTGCATTTGCATGAGCAACTCCCCATTGATTCCAGTGGGTTACATCAACAGTGAGGACCTGACCCGAAAGCCAACTACAAATATTCCATTAATAAATCCAGGGACAGATCTGTAGCATGTAAATCACTGGAGCTCCACTGATGCCAGTGTAGTTCTGCTGATTTACATCAGCTGAGGAGTTGGCCTCTGGAATTCATGTTCCTTCTGAGATCAAAGATGTGTCAGCAAATGGTCAACTTCATTTGTATTTTTTAGCCTTCTAATTTAAAAATAGCCCAGTTGATTTACTATGAAATGGCCAGACTCTGCCACGTTCCAGCCAGACGCCACTCCCTCAGCCCAGCTGTAAATCCTCCCAAAATGGGGGTTTTAGCTGAAATGATGAAAAGTCTGTAGTGCCTGGGGGTCCTGCTATGTCATATTTACAATGGATGGGCTGATCTAACCAGACCCTAAAAAATGAGAGGCATGAGGGCCTGGGTGGCTCAGAGGGTTGGCAGAATTGCCAACTTAAATTTGGTCATAGTCAGAAGTGACAAAGTTGTTACCGTTTTTGGGAGCCCATGAGATGAGTTGTTGAGGCTCAATTTGTCTTTCTCCTTTAAGAGGTCAAAGAATGAGAGTCATGGAGGAAATGGGAGCTTTGGAATTGAGGGTCTCTTGGCACTGCCACTGGTGCCTTCCAGAAGTGCTGCTGAGGTACCCAAAGGGGTTGTGCTTGTGGCCTGGGGATTGCTGGATGTTCTGTGTGGGTGCTCCAGGTAGGGATTAACTTGACATGCAATGTTCATCAGCCATGGAATGGCTGCTGTAATGTGCAGAGAGGAGTATTTCCAACATCCTTCCAGACTCTGCTTTAGTGTTTGTGAGTAGCTTTTAGTAGAAGGCTCGGTTTAGTTATCTAAATACTGCAGGAAGCTTATCAAACATGCTCAGAACTGTGAATTCTATGAGAAGCAGAGCAAGCTTGGGTTAAGAGGTACTTTGGAGCCTGTCTAGTATCACCTACCTGCTCAAAGGAGGCACTAGGTTTGAAGTTACATCCAACCTGGAAGTCAGAGCAGTCTGCTCAGGAGCTTCTTCAACTGAGCTCTGAATATCTCAGAGGGCAGAGGTTTCACAGCCTCTTTTGTTGATCTGTTTCCATTGGAAGGGTGATTAAATAAGTGGACAATAGAGGGAAGATATAATTGTGTCCTTTTTTTTGATTTCACATGAAAATAAACTAAATGTGATAATATTGTCAGTGGGTAATAAATTGAATCAGATACCCCTGAGGGATGCAGGGCACCTGTAAGCTGGGTGAAAATGGGTGGCCAAATTGATGGGGAAATGATCATGTATAAACTCACTGGGCATAAGGAAGCTGAGGAATCCCTTAGGGATGATCCAGCAGCACAGGTGGATCTTGCAGCTTCTTGGCTTTCAATTGACTGTGAGATATCAATCCACAGAAAGCAGGTTTTGTTATTTCTTGTCATGTAAAATGGCAGTGTCTGTTTTAAGTCTTCAATTGCAGTATTTAATGTTGATAACTAAAGAGGCACAATCTGACTGAAAGCTGCTTTTTTCTGATAGTGTCTTTATTTGTGGTTCTGAGCTTTGGGTGCACTGTACTCTGAAATGTACTCTGAGAAAGGGTGTGGTAGAAATAAAGTGATACAGAAAGTGAAAGAAGAAAGGGACTTATTTTGTCTCTTGAGAGCTTGTATTTGCAAAAAACGAGAGCCACTGTTACTTCTGAGCTCTTCTGAAATGAGTTTCTAATCATGCACAGTAGCAGGTATGTTAATGGGCTCCTACTTGACCATAACACAAAAACAACTGATGAAAGGAAAAATAACTAATGAACTGGACTTACTGCTAGAAATAACCACTGAATTGGGTTGGTATAGGAGTCATTTCAGATATTTGTATGTGGGTTGAGTGTATCCAAAGAGCATTAGTTCTAAATAAACCCAGTTTGAGTGTGTGCCCCTGTCTGCTCTACATGAGAGGCTGATCAAGGATGAGGGTCATGGAGAAGGGGTTTGCACTGTACACATGAATGGGGTCATGTCTTGAGAAGGTGGATTGTTGGTGCTGCAAACAGGCCACAGGAGAGGCCTGTTCATATCATAGTTTATAGGCCTTTATATCATAGCTTAATATTTGTTTTGCCCTTCAGAAATACATACCCTAATTCTGGGTAGGCTTAGATGTTCTTTGCTTGCAAGGGAGTGTGGATTGCATCTCAGAAACCTAATGTGGGCATGGGGGCTCTCTTTTTGATCATTATAGGGTATGAATGTTTTGTAATTCTTCCAGTGCAAAAGAAGCTGTTTGGTGACAGGCATCAAGTCAAATTCCTGCAAGAGGCTGGCAGCAGAATACATTTGTCTATTTAACTGCATGCAAAACACTTGTCAAGACAGATTCTGGTCCCCTCTCCTAAGCAGGGACTCTGGCTACCTTGTGTTCCAGATAACCTGGCAGAGGCTGGTGCAGCAGCACATGCTGAGCTGATGCAGAGCTCTTACTGTGCCTCTGGTTCCAGCATCTGCCAGAGAGAAACCTCACCAGCACGTTGTGTTGGGGGGAGAAGGCAAGGCAGAAACACTCACATCTGGAGGGGGGATTAAAACAGCACAGTTTTTAAGACCCTCTAAAGGAGTGACAGCTTGTCTCATTCTTTAATGCATCACCATGTCACCACAGTTGGCAGGAGAACATGGGGGTAAACAGCTTCCTCTGGGACAGTACAGAGGGTGAGGGACTGTAGGAAGCATGGTGGTGGGCAAAAGAGAATAGGAGCCTGGAAATGCAGCTTCATCTCCCTCTCTGGAGGAATAAATTAGTTGTGCTTTGTTCCCCTCCCACCACACTTGGCTGTAATATAAAAGTTTAGAGGTATAGGGCTGATGTTGCTGCTCATTATGCTCCTGTTCCAATTAGAGCTTTGTTGTCTTTTGGGCCCTCTCTGCTATTAAAATTGTGCTTATCTTCACACTGTGCCTCCCTGTCTCTACCTGGCATCTCCATTTCCCCTCTCTACCTTTTTCCCATTCTCCTCACTTTTGTCTCCTGTTGTCTCGGCTCCGCCGCTTCCTCCTGTGTGTCTTTCTCTCTGCCCCTTTGCCAATTCAAAAGTGTTATTCTATCATTTCAAGTGCTTCAAGCTACCTCTGGGGCTGTCTCCTCCTTTAGCACTGGCTGACCTTTTCTGAAAGCCAGTCTCACCTCTTCAGCATCCAACTTCAGAGGCTAAAGAGACAGGCAGGCTGTGGCACGTGATGGTCAGCTCTGACAGAAGTGTCTGCGTGTGGTTTGGAAGGGGAGGAGGGAAAGATAGGATGGGGTTGAGGTAGCTGAGAGTGATAAGCCTGTCACAAACCTCATCTCTGAAAGCTGCAAAAATATTGAAATATCCTGGAGAGGAATAAACCCCCACCCTTGAATTCCTCCCTTTGTCCAACCTGTGGTTTCACAGCATTTCTGCTTGCCACATTGTCATGCCACAGATGCTTTGTGCAGCCTTTTTGTTCTTGTTTCAGCAGGGAAAAATCTGTGCTATCTTAATTATTAACCTGTTATGCTTAAGTTTCATTACCTATATATTTTTTAATGTCTTCTATTGAGGTGACAAATGAAAGTGGTAGTTCTGCCACTACAGCAGTGCTTTAACTTGAGGCTCTGCACTCACTGTGTGCCTGTAGTAATGACTCCCATAAAAGTCCTTTGATTGTTCTCTGATGCAAATTGAGATCAGCAATAATGCACCATTCTCCTTGGAACAATTGTATACTGCTCAACTTCTTTGGACACCTTATTGAAGCATAAGTCAACAGTGGAATAGGTTAATAAATACTGCAGTAAAAATTTAAACACTTGCAAAAAGTATATATCCCTCTGTGCTGCTGCTTATTCTTCCATGTGGATAACTTGGTTTGAGCATAACCCCTTTTTGGGGGAACTGGGGGAACACCAAAGTGGGATGTACTGGTGGTGGGGTAAGAAGGGCTCAAACCACAACATCCAGCTCCTATCACAATTTGTAAGTCATTCTTGCTTGAGTCAGAGCTCGATCTCCGTGCACTTAGAGTTTCCAGCTGAGCTGTTCCAGCTTATTTGTGCATCCACCAGCTACAACAATCAAATTTCAGGGAAAACAAGGTTGCTAGAAGGTGTATTTACATTTCCAACTCTTACAAAACTGATAGGAGGAATGTCGGTAGAGATGATGTAAGGGAGGATATAAGGTTGTGTTCCCTGATTTTTGCAGACATGCAGAACTCCATGAACCCCATGCCTGTTTCCTGAGTTACACCACTTCACTATTACAGTAGAGCTGGAAGAAGTAATTCAGTTGAAAGTGCAAATACAAAATAATAAATATCCTCTTATGCCCCTTGTTTGTATATCCACTTCCACGTGAAAATGCCCTCAAACTGAGGAGACACATAGGTCAGGAACAGGGACTCGACAGCCCAGCTCGTGCAGTCACCCTCTGCCCTGCTCACCCTCACATGTTCAGTAGCCACCCAAGGCCATTCCTCTGTCTCTGGGCTGGGGCAGGACTCACCAGCTCCTGTGTGGCTCTTTTCTTTGTTTGCTCAGTTCTTTGTTTGTAGAGCTCCTGAGTGCTCAGTAGAACTTGGCTATAGCCACAGCTTGTTGGGGGGAAAAAAAACCCCCTTATTTCATCCTTTTTATGAATGCTCTAAATATAACTATTGAAGCAAAACAATGCAGTCAGATAAACAAAGAAATGCAGGCAGTGTAAGCAAAAGCCTCTTCAGCAGGTCTCAAGTCAGCCAGTCTTCCTCTCTTTTGTGTGTTTTAGCCAACAGCCCATTGAACTAACAATGAGGAAAAAGGGAAAAAAGATTTAATGCTACTTGTCACTGCTCTTTTAAAGATATTAATACCAGTATAAAAAGTGGGATTTAAAGGAACTAAAACAAGGGTGTTCTGCTGGGCCTGCTGATGTCCTGGACTCTTTCCTGAAGAGGAATTATGGAATAGGGTGTTGGGTCATCTGTGATCACAGGCTGGGTGACATGTCATAGCAGAGCTGTTCCAAAGGGATTAAACTGCTTTAAACAACTCCTATACTGTGCTGCAATCTTAATATACTGTCCCTACCATGGCACCCCACTGCTGTGTACGTGGATATACAAGATGATCTGGCTGAAGAACAACCTGGCCAGGAGGAGAAGGCAGTTTAAGATTTCTGAACTTGCCCTGCACCCACACCAGTAGCGACAGCGGAGGTGAAGGTGACTGGAATCAGAATAAACTGTCAGTGGAAGGGTGTTTGAGCCACAGCTGCCACCAGAAAATTGTCTGCTCAAACTGCAACCTCACAAAACAGTTTGAGGGCACAATCACACCCCCAGTAGCAAAAAAATACTCTTACAGAAGAATAAGGAACAAACCCCTCACTGGCTGATTTCCCCTTTGATACTTTGATCACCAGCCCAAGTGTCATGGTTGCACGAAGACAAGGTAAAATTGGAGTTAGAGGGGGAAAAACATGTATTAACTTCTTAAAACGTGTAGTACTGTTGCATGTTAGCAATATATTTTAGATGATCTGCTTGAATAAAGAAACAAAGGACTTAATTCTGCAAACCATTGCTCTGTGAGGGCAGTTCATGGAGTGTGAATAAGGGAATAATGGAAGGCTGAGCCCAAGGACTAAACCATTGATAAAACACACAAAACTTAGAGGTCCTAAATATTGGTCCCTTTTTTCCAGTGAAGTTACTGGGAACAGTTAGGCCTTCCCTGAGCATTTTTTTTATCCCAGCAACAGGGCAGACAGCATTTCTTGTACAGGTTGGGCAACAAACATGAGTCTGTAACTGTGTTTCCCCATGGAAATCACTGTGTAAGTGGATCTGATGCATAAAACATCCTAAAGAGCAGGTTGCTGTGGCTACACAGCGAATGCATTCAATAATTGATATTTTAAAACATATATCTGTTGTCACATGTGGCCCCTTGGAAGCTTTGCCTATGTGGTTGAGCATTGACACTGTCTGGAACCCTGTTCCTTTGGAGGATGAACTTGTACCAAGAGGACAAATCCATAGTCCATGTCAGTGCTGTGCAGGGAACGTGCTGTACAGTCACCCTAAATCATCAACTGGATAACATGTGCCTTTAAATTTCTTTGCTATTTAAGAGCCTACCTCAGGATTTTTTGAGGTGATAAGTAGGGGATAAAATCACAAGTAGGGCTGGCTTTGGATGCTGTCTGGCACATGCAGAACAGGGTTTTGTGAGCAAGCACCTGAGCAGTGTGGCTGTATTTGAGGGAGACAACTTCTGAAGGGCTGCAGAGCCACCACAGACCTGGCTCTGAGGGCTGTGTGGCTGTAAATGGGGACAGCAGACACTGGGCCTGTGCCTTTGAGGAATAAATGTCATGTACAGGTGAGGCCTGAGCTTCATTTGAGGCAGGACCCTCTGAAACAGAACCATGGAAAGAAGGAAGAGACCATCAGCTTCCTGCCTTTGCAGCAGAGATGTTCTTGTGAGAATCTGAGTGTGTGGCATCACACAGAGATTGGCAAAGGGGATGTTGCTCCCTAAAATAACTTGTCTTGACATTATACACAGCAAAGGCCAACTCTGTATTACTCTGTATTACTGCTCAACAAATGCATTTGAATAACTGATTAATGTTGCTGTAACATTCAGCTTCTTTTCTAAATTACATTAGAAACTGAGGATTTAGGGAACTTTATCTTTTAGGGTAGGTCTAAATATATTTTTTGTTCTATCTCTTTATTAAATAAATAGAACCTTTCCTCCAAATCAATCCTTTTTTTTTATTTTTTCTTGTTGACTGAACAACAGAAATGGTGAGCAGGGCTGAGGCTGGGGAATTGGGCTCCTTTGGAGGGGTAGTTTTGCAGCAGGTCAAGGGGTACAAGAAAAACCTCTGGCAAATTGCTGACATGGGAGAACTCCTGGGGGCTGCCCATCTGGACATGGAGCCCATGTTCCTGCACCTGCCAGAACAAGGAACATGCTGGGGTGGAGACAGGAGGAAGAGGGAAATGCAGTTGGCAAAACATCCAGCACATCAGGAAGAGCATCTCCCACGCTGCGTGTGCTGTGCAAGTGCTGGCGCTGGCCTGGAAATCAGGGAAGCATAAAGGCTTCCCTGGAGGACTCCAGTGCTTTGCTTCACCCTAAATTTGGCCCACTGATATGCCCCATCTCACTTGCAGAAATGATCTGTTGCTTTGTGTGTCATTTCTCATTTAGGGTAATGCCATATCTGATGTGTCTGGGATGGGCCCATATTATTGTTTCCTTGCTAAATCCTTGACCAGCTCCATGAGAATGATTTACCTTCCCCTCCTCCCCCAGGTTTATCTGACTCTTTCTGTGAATAAAGTTTCCTAACTGGAGCACTAACTTCATGTGAGCCCAAAGGAGAGCCCTGTGTGCCACGATGTGAAACCTGCTGGTTACAGAATTCGATTCAAAATATTCTTGGCTAGTCATTAATTCATCTGCTTGCAATTCATTCATTTTTATTTCACCATTTATTTAATGAGGATAATAGGAAGCATCAAATCTGATAATTTTTTAAGAGCAAGCATATGATGATATTTAATTAATTACAATGACAACAATAACCTTAATTTTCCAGGTATTCCCCAAAGAGAGCTCTATTTTAATTATAGTTGCCAAAAGGACAAATTAAATCTCGTGGATTCAAGCTTTGGTTTGTGGCACTCGCTTCACAAGAGTATGGAGAACCCTGTCCTCATGTAAATATAATCTGAAATTTTTGGAAGCTCCTACAAATGGCAGAGATGAAGAGAAGATAAATATTGCTGATGATATTTGGTGTGACACTGGTAATTCTCAGGGGGATTGCACAGTGTAGTGTGCCAGTGTAGATGTTCTTTGCTTTTATGAAGGTGACAGACTTGACCTGTCATGTACTAGTTACACCCTGGACAGACTAGAAATGTCACAAACCGCTAACAGTTACTACATGAGATGGAAAAGCTTCTCTTCTGAAAGCCTTGGCTCTTAAAAAGGTGGGGAGCAACTTTCCAACTCTAAGTTGTATTTTTTTACTCTGTCCTCCCCTATATTTTCTGGTATAGATACCAGAAATTACTGGAGGCAGGAAAAGGGATTTTAGCAGGGTTAAAAATGCTACATTAAATAAAACAGTGGCAGCAAATAGATCTTATTACTATTTCAAAGGCTTTGTGGTGTATGAGGAGGCCTGGGAGAACTGTAGAACAACTTCTCCTGCATATAAGGAAAATGAAAATATTAGGAAGTTTGGGACTGATTTTGTGCCAATTTTTCCTGGTGAACATTTACCATAAGAAAGTTTCAGTTACCACAGCTCAGCTTTGTACTGGGCTCCCCCAGCTTAAGCTTGAGCTGGTACAAAACTGGGAGGAGTTGGTTAGTGCAAAGGTGTTTACAGTGTTTCACCGTGGATAAAGGTGTGAGATGAATGTGCCACACGTGTATCCATGACATACTGGCCCGAGATCTGAACTCCTGAATGTGGCTGAATTCTGCCCAGGCCCAGCCTGGTGAGCTCAGCTGTGTGTTGAGCTCCCAGTTCTGCTTTAGTCCCACCTGGATGTTGGTTATTGGTGCAGGTTGGTTCTACAGCAGCTAAAAGCAAATTTTGTTCTTGGAGTTGGTGTTGTACCATTAAAGTGCCTTTGTGACCCTACAAATTTTGTTTTGCTTTTGACTGAGGAATAGCCATCATATATGATAAAGCTGCAGGATTTCTTTTCAAGATCAGAGGAATTTTGCCTATAAAACATATTGTCAAGCTTCATGATTAATGAATAGCTTTTATTTGTCCTTTCCTACCTGTTTTTATGGATGATCCAAGACTGGTGGTGTAAATGAAAGGGAAATGTGTGACAGAGTTCAAGAGCTGTTTGGACAATACCCCCAGGCACGTGGTGTGGCTCTCAGGGATGGTCTTGTGCAGGGCCAGGAGCTGGACTTGATGATCCTTGTGGGTTTTTCCAGCTCAGCATATTCTGTGATTTCATGAAGGTGAATCTTTCTTCAAAACTT
This sequence comes from Platyrinchus mystaceus, assembly GCA_035041135.1. Taxonomy (NCBI): domain Eukaryota; kingdom Metazoa; phylum Chordata; class Aves; order Passeriformes; family Tyrannidae; genus Platyrinchus; species Platyrinchus mystaceus. The sequence goes on from JAWWLV010000057.1 coordinate 13,064,437, forward strand.
TGTTTCAGCAAATGGGCAAGTGACAAAAATTAGTGTCTGGTTGGTACAAATTCACTCTTAACTTCAGCCTTAAGAAGACTTGAACAGCTTTTCAGTTTGTCAACACTTGGATTTGCTGCTGGTTTGTGTGGCTGTTCACTTGCAGAGGAAATTCAGCTCTGAGCAAAACCAGCTCCGAACTCGACTTGCCCACCCCAAACACGCAACTGTCAGTCCAGATCTGAAACCCTTGTAGGACACAGATGATTAATGCAGGAATCATGTGTTCTGTAGGTTTGAGCAGTGTAAAACATCACAGTGTCCAAACACCACCATGCAGCTGAGTGACTCAACAGACACAACCTGAGCATGGTGTTCCTGCTCCGCAGCCGCTGCTCAGGAGCACCTGATCCCTGCCCTGTTCTTTGTGTGGATATTTGCCTATGATAACATTGTCTAGCAAAGAAAAGCCATTGGAGTGGCCCTTTAGAAAATTTTAGTCAGATTGTTTTGATCTTGAAGTCAAACAGACTCGGATCAGACCCTTCCGGGGTTGGCTTTGGTGCAGTCGGATTGATCACAATGGAGCTGCTTTATTTAACGGTATCACCTCCAGTCTTCAAAGTCAACAACTGCTGCACTCGAGGCCAGTGTTGGTAATTGATGTCTGAAATATTAGCTGGCCATAGAGGTATGTGTTTACTAAAATATAGTTCAAGTTTGCCCTTGCTTGTTTATACTTCCAGGGAGCTTTTCACTTCCTTATCGCCTGATCCTATTTTTTTGCCAGACTGTTCAGCAAGCTCCAGCAACACACTAAATCTTGAACAATAATTAATCTGGTTTATCTCTTGAAGTAAAAGCTGCCACTTCAGACTAGTGCCAATCTAAAGTCTTTAACTGCTGGGCCCTCCCACTGTGCCACTTCATGGCTGTAGGACTTCAACCTTTGTTCAATTGCATCCTGTTTTTCTCCACAGACTAAGTAGTTTTTGGTCTGGTCTTAGGTTCTGATTGCTTGTGTGATTTGTTTGTTTCTTTTGTGGTTTGTTTTTGTTTTTGTTTTTGTTTTTTTTTTTCATGAGTCTGAAATGATGGCAGCTGTTTCTGGCTGTCATTTCTAGGAAGAAAGAATGCAACTACCTTTATAGGGATAGGGCAATGATTTAAGCAAGCAGTAATGGATGTAAAAACATTAAAAATACTCAGGAAAACTTAAGGAGAGTCCTGGATAGAAGGGTTTTCATGGGAACCTGCTTGGCCTTGTCTCCTGCAATGCTGGTAGATCACGGAGGAGAAATGAGGTGCCCAAAGAGAACAGGTGCCAGGTTGTCTTGGGAAAGGTGCTAAAAATTGCCAGGAAGCAGTTCAGGGATTTGTCCAGCATCAATTTAAACTTCAGGGTGCTTCTGGCTGTAGTTTGTGGAGGGTATTGGAAATACCCAAAGACTGGGTGTTATTCAGTATTTACTGACAACTCTGCCATTTGGAAAATATCCTTCTTCTCGAAAGTGGCACCAACTGGATTTCAAGTCACTTTTATTTATATGCCAACTAACCTTTACCTTCCCTCACATGCTGACTTGAGTGTGAAAAAACCTGGGCTCTGACTGCTCTGTGTTGCTCCTGATCTGATGCTGCTGAAGCCCCTCAATGGCTGGTGTGAGAAGCAGAGCAAGGAGCCCTGGATGCTTTCTGGAGAATCAGCATATTTCTGTAGGCTCTTCTTGGACCCTTATCCCTTAAACGAAGTACCAAAGAATATTCTGGGAAAATAAGTGTGTAATGTCTATTGAAGCTGCCTGTGAGGTGCTGTAGGACCTTTATCACATTTTTTAGGATAAAAGTAGCGTTTTAGAAGCAGAGTAGCCACAAAGCGCACACTGTTAATGCCAGACTCTGCTGCTCTGTAGCACACAGAACATTAGAACTGCAGATAAGCTATGCAGAATCTTGATTTTCATTCTTTTTTTCTTGCCTTTTCAATAGACACTCAAAGAACAGAGTCCAGCATCCACACAAAGGAAATGTAGAGTCATTAGCACTGGCTCAGCTTTTGGCACTTTGTAGAAGGTACCTACTGGTCTCCAGGGGGGTGACAAGCTGTTTGCATTCCCTAATTTACAGGAGGGATGAAATGTGCACCCTGCTTCACGTTGGGGAGTGGGAATCTGCAATTTAAGCCTTGAGTCTTTGCTCTGTCAAAATTTCTGGGGGGAAGAAAACACCCCTGTAAAGATTTTGGGATCCTAGTCCAGCTGTTGTGGTCTCAAGAGCAGGTAACTTGCTTTCTCATGGCAACAATATTTCTTTAGTAAATGCTGAGTTAATTTGGAGATAATGAGAAAAGGAGGAATCCTCAGTTATTATGAACATGTCAGGCTTGGTTATTTAGCTTTTCTTGCTGAATTCCACATGTGACAAGCGGCGTCACGACGTGTCAGGTCAGGCTGCATCAATCATGTCACCCCACATCACGTCACGGGTGCAGGGTGGTGGAAACCACTCGTGGGTCACACAGGAGAATGAGGAAACAGTTTTGTGTAGCTTGGGGGTGGGGGGAGATTGGGGAAGTGGAGGAAACCTAAGCAAAGCACAGGATTTTCTGCCCTGAACAGATGGCCCAGCCCACCCAAAGCAGGTGAAGTCACATAGGACTGGGGGCACAAACCCCATCAGGTGGATTTTATGTCATGATGCTGGGAGAACCTAAGATACAAAACCATGCAGCTGCAGGAGGGAAAGGCTTTCAGCTGAGAGTTGGAAAAACTTTTTGACAAAATTCTCCAGTTTCTGTGTGGTAAATCTGATTTGTGCTTTTCCAGAACTTGCTGAATTTGAGGGGATAGAAATCAAAAGCACAGTTCCTACAAAAAGGCATATAAAGGGAAGAGAGTTCTTTCAAGATACACTTCATTTTGCCCAAAGCTTTTTCTAATACATACAATAATAAATTAAACAAATTAACTTCAGCATCTATATTTAATCTTGAAGTTTTTAATCCTTAGAACTTTTAATATTAATATCCTCTAGTAGAGACAAAACTATGGAAGTTGCCCACTTGTAAACAGGAATTGTCACCCTCCATAAAGCTCTGTCTTTCAAGACAAGCCCATCAGTGGGAACATCTTGACTTCTGATGCTTTCTGAGAAAATTTATAATGCAGCAAATGGATGCTCCAGGGTCATTTAAGGCTCAGCTCTGCAGTAGAAAAGCCAAGTGTAACATCCAGACAACGTTTGCTATTTCCCTGCTGGTATCTGGGTCAGAGAATCAAAAGAGATTTCAGCAGATTTTGGCATTATCTTTCCCCCCCACACCTAAGATTTTGCTTCTGTCCTTGTCAACAGCAGATCAGGATGGATGTTTAGAACTAAGGAAAACAAAGCTTCATTCCAACTTTGTTAGGCCTCAGTTAAAGCTGACTAAGCTTTCTGGGCTTTCCAAACATTTTCACAGCAGAATCAAGGAGCCCCCTCCATGTTTTTCATAAAATAAAAATAAGTTGTTTTCTCAGTCAAATATTTGATGTAGGATTTACCCTTTTTTTTTTTCCTTTTTACAAGTTTAAAGAATGGTATTTGGAATGGAGTGTTTAAAATCCCCGAAGTTAGCCTAACCTTTTCTTTGTACTGAAAATTCCTGCTTTTTCCTCTGGAATATATTTTAATGGTATCAGTTGTGTTCCTTTCTAAGATTGCCTAGCAATGCCAGCAGCTACTCAAGCTTTGGAGTTTACTGGACCTTTACGGATCCTTCCAGGCTCTCTTGTTGTTCTTGCCAAATACAGTGGAAAATAACTGTGTGATACCAGAATCATTTCAGCATTTTTTGCTCCATCTAAAGAGGCAAAAAAAACCAACAAAAAACCACCTGTCGTTTCCTTCTCAACCTACTTCAGCCTTGAGTGGATTGGGCAGAGTAAGAACCCAAGAGAAATTGTTGGCTCAGAGGTTGTAGTTGGCACGAAGCGGGATTTCTTTTAGAAAGGCTTCTTAAATTCCGTTATTGGAGTACTGGAATTAAATCCAGTAAGTGCTTAGTATGTCAGCTGGGTGTGTAAATCCCAAAATGAAGAATACATGGGATATCTGGGGAGTTGGTGCTGCCCAATGGCCTTGGGAATGGACAGATGGGAAAGGGGAGTAGTTTAACCCTGGGACTGTCAAGTTCATGCAGAGACAAGCACTTCATGCCAACATGTGTTCAGGCAGGAAAGTCTGGAAGATCTAGCAGGGCTCAATATTGAAATTCTTGTTTCACATGTCTCTTCTTCCAATCTGTAGTATAAATGTGTACCTTAAGCTGCACAGTGCAGCTGAACCTGACATATCTTGTCTAGACTCAGTTTGTCATAATAAATGCTATTTCCTCAAGTTAGAATGAGTTGGCTCTTGAAAGAAAGGGAAATAAAGGAATAAGGGAGCAATTCTTTCTTTCCTTCCTATTATTTGGTATTTCCGCTCATGTAATTATGGCAAGAGTTTTTGGAGCTCACTTTGCAACCCGGCTCAACTTTTCATGTTTGTTTTTCAAAGTAATAATTGTGTGGGACTTTTTTTTTTTTTCCCCTGTGGGTTGAGCTACTTTTGTCTCAACTCTGCCTTTTCTTTTGACCTTCCATTCAAAGTTTTGCTCTTCTTTTTCTCCCCTTGTGACCTGACTCCATTAGAAGATAAAGGGGGAGCTCTTCCTCGGTTGAAAATTGGGCTTCACTTGTGCAATGTCAGCTGGCACAGATCTGACTTCTGAATCTTGCCTGGAACAAGATCTGTCCAAAAGCAGAGTTCTACAGAGATGAGATCATCCCTGAGCTTCCCCAGCTGAAATGAGAACTGACTCCAACTTTCAACTATGATTAGAGGTGAACTGCAGGAGAAGAGAGTCAGAACAAGCTTGTTATGGGCCAGGCATTTGCCAATCACACTTGGAGCCTGATTTTCAGTGTCTATATAATATCTCTTGGAATGTCACATAACTCAAACCAGCATATCTTATTTCATTGAGTTTTAAATGATTCCTGATATTAAAAACTGTATCTAGTCATCTCTATACGGGAAGCTTTTCTCAATTTGCTCCTTCTAGAACAAAGAATATCCCCTAAAGTCGATAGTAATTGTAAAATATTGATATAACACAGGAAACTGGAAAAACTGCTGTGGATAAGTGGGGTGGTGAAGAGCAACCAGACAAGGAAGGTGTGTGACAATGTGCTTAATGTGAATCCACAACAGTATTGCAAATATATTTTAATGAGCTGCTCCAAAAGTGTTGTCCAGGGCCTCATTGGTCATGTTATGAAAATGATTACCTGGGACATGCTGGAATAAGTGGGGTAACCAGGAAGTGCTTTTGAATGATATATTCCCATACATGTGTCTGCACAAGCGTGTTTGGAACACCTTGAGGCTCTCAAAGTAATTGTAGGATTCAATATTGTCACTGATTCCTAACCCCTATTCATGACACTTTAGTGAATGAAAGTGATGTATGTTTGTCTAGTTTTTGTTTGGGGTTAATTTTGTTTAGGTGTTTTTGGTGTGGTTTTGATAGTTTTGGGGTTTTTTCTCCCATTTCCAGAAAGTATTACCACTTCAGACAAGTTTAGGGGATGTTAAATCTTGGCTTGCTAACAGGAGCTCAAAGATACTGCAATCTGGTCTCAGTATAATGAGCCCTTTTGTTATATTTAAATACTATCATACTATCCCATATCCAACAAAGCACTGGGATGTTTTATATTAACAATGCACCAGCACTAAAACCTCAGACAACTCTAAAAAGGCACTAATTATTATTATTAGTGTTTTACACTAACAATAAATGTCAAATGGAACCCTGCAAACAAATAACTACCTGTCACTAAGTGAATGAAAAGCAATCTTAGGAAAGTGAATTAAAACCCAAACAGCAGAAAAGTCAACAGGCAGGGGCTGTGCTGGGGGGTTGGTGCAGCTCCTGTGGGAGAACAGAAACAGCAGCACATTCTTGATTGTGAGAATTGCCTTCATTGTGCAGAGAACCTGGTTGGTGGGTGGTGGATGAGCTCAGAGCAGCTGTAGGAGACACTTGTGGTAAAAAGAAATTAAATACCAGCGAGGATTTAGCAGTTTTATTTATTGTATTGGTTGGAGTTCTATCGGTGGCAATATTAAAGTTGGACAGCAGATTGTGTTTATTGGGGACATATTTCTCTTAAATTTCTTCAAGGTACTTGGAGCATGTCTCCCAAAGACTTATTTTTATAAATCATACGTTTTATTTTTCAATCTTCATGTATCTTTGATATCTGATTGACGTTTTCAGGACGCTCTAATCCTCTCTACTGAAGGAAGCTCTCGCAGTGGCAGCTCCTGCAATCAGCCTCACAGAGCTCTCCTCGCTCTGTTTTTGTCATGGGGATGAGCTTCATGACTGAAGAGCTGAAAGGGATTGGGATCTGATGAGTGGCAGGACAGGCTTCCATAGTCAGTTTTTTGTCTGTCCATAAAGTACAGGTTTGGGGCCCCTGAGTGTGCTCTCACACCAGTTTGAGTCCAACAGTCCCATGGACTCAGCTCAGTTGAAGGAATAAAAGCAGTGCCTCCCCCCAAAGCCTTGATTCAGTTTGCAATGCCAGGCAGCAGTGGGAGCTTGGACACAGGTAACACAGGTTACCTGAACAGGGAGAAAAAAGGGGAGGGTTCCAAAGGCAATGGCTTTCAGAACCAGGAATCTTAGAGAATTCCAAGCCTCTGCTTGGGTGGGCTGACCAGCTGAAATACCTTCAATTAGAAATTAATGAGACTGAAACCAGTAGTTAGTGCTCAGTAGATTGTCCTGTGTTGTGAGTGACAGCCCAGATCAGCTCCAGTCATATTTGTGTGGTTTTCCACCTCAAACTTTCCTTCTGGTTTCAAAAAGTAAACAAATCCAAAATACCCCCCAGTCTTGCAGGTGTTTTAAGGTGATGCTGAGTTTTAACAGAACTGCTTTGTCTAATCACCTGTTTCCTACCTGTGTGAAGTACAAGACCCAACACAGGTGAGCACTAGTCCTCCTACGTCCTCTCTTCAGATTAATTCTTTTTTTTCTTAAACTTTGCATACTGGAAATAAGCATATTAAAAAATAACTGAATCCATTCACAATGGGCTCATGACTGCAGAGCTGTGTTGTGATTCATCTTTAGTATTTGCCAAGTCATTCTTGGTAGGCTTGGCTGTGAGTAACGGAGACATCTCCTGTTCCTCTAAGAAAGGGATTGCTGTAGTCAGATTTAAAGGAAAAAAAATCAACAAAATTTGTCTTATTTGCTTTCACCATTTAATTATATGGAATGCACAGTGATTTCCAGCGTGGTGAGTTTTCAGTGAGGACACATTGCCATGCACAAGTGTGGGGTTTCCAGCAACTCCAGCTTTGTTTTCCCCTGACCTTACTGAAACACTACCTGGCTCAGAGCCATCAGGAGGGATCCCTTTTGGACAGATCCTTCTATTGCAATATCTGTTGAAGTTTGGGATCATAATGAGGAAGAAATGAGGTTTATACTGATGGATTACTTAGAAAAGTTCAGTTAAACTCAGACTAACCCTTGTACAGATTTTCTGAAACTTAAAATACCACTGCTGCAAAACTCAAGCTGCTGTGATCTGAGTTTCCTCATGAAGGGTTTGTCACTTCAGTCAGAAAGTGCAGGTGATGACTCTTTTCAGTGGGTTTTGATAACTAGTTTTAGATAACTACTAGTTTTAAATACTAGCTTGGATGTTTGCTCCAAGACCAAATTTCCATCTTTAAATCAGAAGAAGGAAATCCAGAGCTGAATTATTCTAAGTCTAACAAAGCTCAGGTACTTGCTGTCTGTTCCAGAGGACAGATAAGACAATTCGGTGGGTGTCTCTCCACTGATACAGACTGAAATCTGGAGAGGGCTGTTGTGTAAGACTACAATTGATCCTCCTCTGAAGGCAAAGACGAAGCAAGAGGGGAATACATATGACAACAAGAAATGTAGCCATAAGGAAGAATTTATAGGAATAGTCCTGAAAATAACAGAAGAGTGAACAGAGAGAGAGATCTGAGAGACGGATCCTCAATGTAATGTAGGGATAGAATTCCTTTTACTGGACATATACCTGGATAGGAGACGCAATTCACAAAGGGAAAACTGAGTTTGCTTTCTGCAGAAGGAAAGTGAACCTCTCCAGCCATGAGCAGAGTGAGGGTGAGGATCTGCACATCCAGGGGGCCCACAGAAAGGAGCAGGATCATGCAGTGCAGATGTTGAGGCAGTGATGGGGGGTGAATCAGGACAGGAATCCAGAGCAGGTCCTTGCTGTGGGGTTTTGCCCAGAGATGCTGAGAGCAGAACAGCTACAGAACACCTACAGCATCCCTTCTGCAGCTTGGGGAATAACTGATCCCAGTTCAGAACACAAGGATATTGCATTAGAACATCCCTGTCCCGTCCTCTGAAGCAGAGCTTGGGGCACTGATAGGTGGCAAGATGAACGTAAACACTTGCAAAGCAAAGTTAGTGAGTCACATTGCACTGCAAGAGGCTTGTGTTCCCATTAAGCACTAAATCCACCTCTTGGAAGGCTCTTGCTCTGCAGACTGAGCAGAGTTGGAGATAGACTTCTGCAGAGGATTCTTTCTGACACAGAACTCTTTCAAAATTTCCCACCAGGCGTCAGCAGCTCTTTAAGCCATGCTGTCTATTTTGAGTTTTATTTAGATTAACAAATTCCACACCCTCGCATACAAAAGCAGAATAGAGTGAAAACACAAGCTGCCCTAACAGAGCAATATCCAACAAACATTATGCTACTCAGAAATATTTGCTGTACAATCCTCCCCACAAAAGGGACTTGTTCAGCCAAAAGATGTCAGATAGCATCTTGCTAAAAGCAATGGTGCCAGTGGAGTTTGCTTCCAAGTTCATGCAGCTGATTTTTTTTTTCCCTCTGTTTGCTTTATGCTGAGAAAACCAACCATTTATTTCTCTGAGTGTCTGAACCTGGAGAAGTGAGAGATGGACTTTGCACAGGACTGTATCTGCTGTGAGAGAAGGGACTCTGAAAACAGGACTGTGCAGTGGAAGCAGCTGCTCTATTTAACAGATATTTTCTATTCCACAGGTTGGTTTATAAATACATGTTGCTGCACTGGCTCATTCTTACCCTTTAGACATCCAAGAAATAACAGAATTCTCAAAAATATGCTGTGTAGCAGTAGATTATTTCTGGAAAATTTGGGAAATTTAGGTACTGAAATCCCAATGATTTTTGTGTAGCCTGTGAGGAGATGCTCCATATGTTAAGACAAGTACACTTTTCTCTATTTTAATCATAGGTCTTCTATACAAGTCAGAATTCATGTGATTTTGGTGAATTGATTTTATTTTACAATAAAATTTGGCTATTAATGGACAGAAAAGGAAGAAATTAAGGACTTGTGTGCCTTTTACTACCTTTAGATTGTTCTGTTTTGCTTTTAGTACTAGGGCTAAACTTTTACTTCTGATGGGGAGAAGTAATCCCTCCAGTGAACTTACCTGTATGAGAAGTCAATGCTATTGCTTTGATTTATAGAGAAATATTTGTGTAAGATGCTGCCATGGAGCTTTTTAAGCAAGCAGGAAACAAAGGCTAATGTAAAGCCAAGCATTTAAATCCATTTATCAAAATACTCATTGTTCCCATCTGGAGACAGATGAAATAATAAATATTGAAAAAAAAGGAATGTCCACTAGATCCAAACCATTTTATTAAAGGAAAGATTTTCATTTTTTAAAAGTGATAATCTTCCAGCTCTTGCCAACTTGCTTAATAATTAAACCATATGCCCCTATATCTGCTGACCACAACAGGCTTCTGTAAAGATGCTCATTGATCAGAAATGTGATTTTGGATGACATGGTTCTGTCTTATGTCTTAGATTCTCAAGCAACATGTAGCAGAAATTGCACTGAAGTTCTTTTTTTCCAAGGATGTTTTTAAGAGGTTATTGAAAGAGCACTGTCCTTGTATTTGTGGAATTGCAACACCACTAATTTGCTTGGGGTAATCATTGAGATGGGGAGGAAAAGCAGTCAAATTAATTCCTGCTATAGTTTGTGAGGAAGACTCTTATTGTAACCTTGAATGTGATTCTCATAAATATCTATAGGTAATGATCTGGCAGAGCCAGCAGAATCACTCCTCAAACACTGTGATCTGATCTATTAATTTGGAAGGAAAGGGGAAAACAAACTGTAATGAAAGTTACTTTTGCTGTGAATCTGGGAGCATTCCCCCTCCCACACAACAGGAAAAAAGCATTAGAGGATTTTTTTCCTCCACAAGGAAATCCCATCCCATGGGTGGCAACGAGGATGTTGGGTATGGACCATGTGTGGATGTCAGAACCCCCATGGATTCTCACTGTGAATTGTGGAATAAAGCTGTTCTTAGAGCCTGTGTTGCTGTTTCTTGGTTTCTGCTGTCGTGCAGCCAAGTTGCAGTGTCTGTGTCTTGGAGCTGGTGGTGGGATATTAATCTAGTGGAAGATTATCTCAAGCTTAGAAATAACCACTGCTCCCAAGATGCTGATGCACCAGCCTGGTAACACTTTCCTCTTCATCTGGGGCTCTGGAGAAACAGCCAAGCTCTATTTCTGCAGAAATACCACTGTTTTTTTTTGCTTATATAAAGTGCTGTAACCCCTTTGGGAATCACAGAATGGTTTGAGTTGGAAGGGATGTTAAAGCTTATCCAGTTTCAACCCCTGCCATGGGCAGGGACATCTTGGTTGCTCCAAGTCCTGTCCAGCCTGACCTTGAACACTTCCAGGGATGGGGCAACCACAGCTTCTCTGGGCAGCCTGTGCCAGGGCCTCCCCACCCTCACAGGGAAGGATCTTCATCCAAAGCAAGATCGGGGTCTCCCCAGTGAGCTTTTTCATCTTGGGGACTTTGAGTTTTTGTCACTATGAGTTTCTAGTGAGCTTAAGAGCTAATCCTCCGTCCCCTCTTCCCAGCTTTCATCAGTAGAATCACACCTTGGATTAAGCTGTTTCTGGTTTTTCCTAGTTTAAGCCTCACTGTTTTGGGGCAATCTGTTACCAGAGCTGTCGATTTTGATTTGTAAATCCAGTGTTGTGTCAGTAGCCACAGGGTATGGCACAGCCACTTCCAGGAGATATTACTGGTGGTGCTGCTGGAGGATTGTTTCAGATTAGCTGCAAGCTCCTAAAAGTACAGTAAAATGTTATTTCCCACTTGTAAATAAAAAGGTGACTAATTACTGCAGTCAGCAAAATTGGATGGTTTGCTTGTTGTAGAGTTTGAGCAGAGTTCTGACTCCATGAGTGTCTGAGTGCTGTAAGTCACCTTTTCCTCACTGTTTTAAGGCCAAATACTCCACAGGCAGATTGGAGAGGAGCAGTGATGGGTTTGGCTGTCTCTAAGTGTCTTTTCCTTGTCCTTGAAAATAAAGTTATTTAATGCAGCCTCATTTTAAAAGTCTGTGGGACAGTTACTGGAGACTGGCTACTGCCATGGAACTTGGATCCATAATGAGAGCCAAGCAACTCCAAAGTTAATTAGTGCTTCAATCTAAAGATTTATTGTAGCTCATTATAGATACTCAAGCTGTTTGTGAGATGCAGGGAGCAGATTTGGTTGGAATACAGCATTCCTTTCCTTGGCATTTTTGAAGCCATGAAGGATTTGGGGGTTTTTAAATATCAATGAATATTTCTAGAAGGTTATGAAGCACTTGTGATTTGAGAGTTTTAATATAACTTTTTATGGGACACACTCTCAAAATATTTTTATTAAGAAAATCCAAGATTTCTATCTCTAACGTGGGGAAGGACTTTAGCAAGAGGGAGGTTAGAAGGCCTTTTGAGTCTTGCATTTTTCTGCCCTACATACAGGAGGATTGGCAGTAGTGCAAAGCAGGTGTACAGACCCCACTGGAACAACTTGCTTACATTGATAAAAAGGATATCAACTGCCAAAGACAGGGGGCTACTGGAGAAAAAACATCTCAAGTAAAGGTTCCAGAGAGTAGAAGGAAGCTGATTAATCTTCTGCTATCTTACAACTTCCTGTTAGTAGTTCCTCTTATCAAACATATTTATAATCCATACCCCCTGTGTCTCAATGGCAGGTAACTTGTACTTTCCAAATGCCACATGCCTTGCTGATGTCCCTTTAAAATCAACTCCAGCTGACACTGTAATTTACACCCCTGTTTGTCACTGTTTAATTTTCTCTGACACTTCCATTAGTTATACCTGTTCACATCTGTTCTGAATTTATCCCTTTCAATTTAATTTATTATTACTTTCAATGCATAAAAACCTGAACCAGTAACAAATTGTCCAGGTAATAAGTCCCATCCTCTGGCATTCCCACAGCCAAGGATTTGTTGATGTTTCCAGCATATATTTCGGGGTGTGGGTAGAGGTAGGAAGGAAGGAGTTTAATACAGTGACAACTCAAAGTGCAGGGAAAGGATAAGAACCGGATGATTTTCTGAAGAGACTGGATGGTTTTCTTAAGGGAATGGTAATAATTAATCCACTGCACTTGTGCAAACTGAAGAGACCTTCAGGAAGAAAAAAGATTTACGTTGTTCTAGATGGTAAGTCAGTGTGTGATCAGTCCATGTGAGCAGGCTGGGATGGACCTGGGAAATCCATTGAGCTGGGGGAAAAAATTCTGGAAGGCAGGTTTCTGCGGGCAAGGAAGGAAAAACAACAACAGAACAACTGAGATGAGTTGAGGAAGAGAATAAATGTCTGGTTACCCATGAGATGACAAATCTGGACTGGAATCTTGTAAAAATGGGAGGGCAAAAAGCTGAAGGATCAAAATCCTTGTGGCTGTTGATCTCCCACTAGTGGGGGAGAGGGACAACGAATTGCTCTGGATTTTTTTCGCTCATGATCATTCACAATCCCATTTATTTTGAGATGTGAGATGTATGCCTTGTAGGACAAGAAGAATTTTGGGACTTGCATGTTTAGTTTTGCAGAATAGCTGTATCTGCTTCATGATAATTAATGTCTGCTCCTGCTTATGTCTCTGAGATCCCTTCAGGCACCCAGGTTTAGGGTCATGTCTCAGGGCTGTGTGGGGCAGAGAATCTGAGCTTAGCACATGGAAGGGCCACCAGATGCTCAGGAGTTTCTGGAGCAACAGTTTTGACCTGGATATGGAATGTGAAAAGAAAATTTAAGTCTCCTTGGAGGAAGGGCCTCATTTGAAGCATCTTGAAGGTCTTTATGTCCTCATTATGGAAGGAGGTAGAAGATCCCAGTGCTGGGATTCATGGAAAAAGGGGATGGTCATGTTTGATAGACTGGGCAAGCAGGATTTGAAGATGCTAAGTCACTATTGGCAGAACACCTGGTGACTCTGCTGAAGCAGAGTACACTGGATTATTCATTCTGTGGGAAGGGGAAAGTCTCTGCTTTTGAAATTGTGCCTCAGTGAATAATCTGGAACATTATGAAAACAGTGAATTCATCTGTTCATGAATAGTGGGGATATTTTTGCTTTTGTGCCATTCCCATCCACAGCAATATTTTTTGTATTAAATACTATGAATCCACTTCACCTGTCAGCACTATTCAAAACACAAAATGCTGCATGAATAGGAAGGATGTTCTGGGATCTCTCAAATGATTACTGTTGCTAGGAAAACCACTTCCTGATATCTTTGTGCTCAGTGTCTGTGTCTCTCTTTGTGTACAGCCTTCAGTGACAGGCAAATTCGTATCAAGGCACAGGGAAGAAATAGGAAAAGTTTAGAAATGTTTAAAGAACAGTGCTTAGAGTGAAAAGGGGGATGTCATTGCAAATAATAGTTAAGAGTTATGATTTCTTTCCTATGTGGGATTACTGGTATTAAATTGGAGAGAATTGCAGTGCTGGTTGTGCTGTGACTGGGAATCTGATGCAGACTTGCGGCTGCATTAAAGCTGGAAATTGTTTGGAGCTCCAAAATGCACTTAATGTGGTTTGTATTGTGACAGCAAAGAGGCTTATCCAGAGGGGTCACTAATGCTGACTCCTCATCCTCGCTTGGCTGGTTGGGGGGTTTATTTATTTTGATTATATTTTTTTAAAGCAAATCTCAGAGGTAAATGTTTATAACATCCATGAGGCTTGCAGTTTGTATTTTTTTTTTTTGTATGCACAGAAGTTACATTATATCACAGCAAATAAAATATTCTATTAAATGCTAACAACTATTAGGTAATATGAAGTACCAATATTCTGAAAGTCATGGTGTGACCAGAACCTCAGACTTAAGTTACAGAAGGCTCTGAGACTTGTGGGTTATTTTCTAGGATAGTGATGCTTTGACAATTTCAGGCCGACCCTTGAAATTGTGCTCTTGTATCGTGGATCCTAAATTAAGGGCTGGTATTACTCTTATTAAAGAGTAAAACTATTGCACAAAAATCTACTGTCACTTGAGGAGAAAGTTCTCCGACTTTCTGCTCTCACCAGTCCTGTTGCTGCCTGACTGGATTCCCACACTGAGATGTGCAACGTTCCCCTCTTCTAGATTTTGGGATCTTGGGGTAAAACTGAATTGTCTGAGTCAAGAAATAAGAAGTTAGACTTGTTTTTGAAGGAGTTTGGGGTAACTGTAGTTAAGATCATCTCAAATTGATGGAAAAATTCCTGCTGAATTTTTATTCAAAACTTTCAGTTGCTCAGTATTTGGTACCTTCATCCTGTTACTTTGTTCTTAATGAGAACAAAAATCTCACAGAAAGGAGTCTTCCAGAGATGGTTTCTCTGTCTACAGAATAGCTGGGTTGTGCAGGTGCAAGTCCACAGAATCTCAGAACTCTTTGGGTTGGCAGGGGCCTCCAAGGTCAAGTCCAATCTTTGATCCCCACCGTGTCCCCCAGCCCAGAGCACCGAGTGCCATGTCCAGTCACTCCTTGGACACCCCCAGGGATGGGGACTCCACCACCTCCCAGCTGTAGATTTGGACTTTTTACCCAAACACCTCCCCTTTTTTTTTACCTTTAGAAGCCCCTCGTGCCCAGAGCTGATGTGCTGGACAGAACCAACACCCACCACGTGCTTCTGCCCAGATGTTGGGGCTGGTCCCCCTCTATTGAGGGCGAATTTGCTGCTAAGCTGGGCTTAATTTCAGTCCTACCAGCTGAATAGGAGGATGCAGCTGTGCAGGGGAGATCTGGCTACGTGATGGGCAGATTAGTTTTTATCTCCTGCACTTGGCTGGGACTCGTCTGCCTGTGCCATTCCCTCCCCAACTGGCTGTGGAGCTCTGCCCTAAGGAGAACAATGGCTCCCACTGGATGCTTTGTCCTATTTTTTCCACTCTCTAACTGCAACATCCTTTTAATAAACCAGCTCCCAGCCAAGTTACAGTCTTTCCCCAACACATTCTAATTCTTTAAAATAGCAGAAAATTTATTCTGTTCTCCTGGGTCTTTAAGTCCACGTTTTAAAATTCGAAGGGAGTAAGCAGAGTATCCTCTACTGTGATACAGCCAAAAAGGGATATATGACATTTTCTAAAAGAAACTAGCTTAAGAGTTAAAAACCCCACCAAAAAAACCTCCAACAAACTAGTAGTTATTAAAGAAAAAGTTTGTGGGAAATGACTATGGATGAAATAAAGATTTTTCTGACTTTCCACATAAGTGTTTCGCCTTCCTTCTCCTTTTCTTTTATCATTATTTATATTTATTT
>JAWWLV010000057.1:13080233-13165672 GCA_035041135.1 Platyrinchus mystaceus
CCTGCTGCTTTCTTTGTTCATCTTTTGTTCAATTTGTCCATTCTTCTTTGTCTTCTTCAGGGTGCCAGAAAAGAACTAAAACCCCATCAAATAATATAACTCGTTTCCCTGGGATGGCCTAATGAATATGTGATGAAATAATTTAAGTAGACATTTAGTCTCCTAGAATTTCACAGTCTGAATAACTAAATTCCTTCCTTTTTTTTTTTCCCCCCTGTGTGCAGGAGTCCAAAACTTTTAAATCATTATGTGGTAAATTTACCCCCACCTACCTATTGCTTTTGCTCCCACTTTTCCTTTTTTCTGCTAATGAGTCACGATATGTAATTACCTTCTGTCTTTGCTTCATTTACTGAGCCATGCCAGTGCAGAAGGATTTAAGAAAATAAAAAAGGCTTTAAAAAAAGATGAGGAAACAAGCAAGCATCCAGGACTGCTTTGGCTCCCACTCACCATCCCTGCTTCTGCCAAGTGTAATGAATATTGCTTTTTCTCTGTGCCACTCTGAAGCAGGATTAAATCAACTTAATCTATATTATTACATTTTAATGAATGTCTGCGTGTTAGTGGGATTTTTTTTGGGGGGGTGTCAAACTTTACTGGACACAGGAAGGTGGTGAAACACTTTGTCTTTAAAGTGGTTATTCAGCCTTTTTTTGTTGTTTGTTTTTGGGGTTTTTTTGGTTTGTTGTTTTTTTTTTTTTTGAATGAGCTGTGCAAAATACACTCTGGGAAAGAAGCAGAGGTAACACGGGAAGGGCTGAGCGTGGGCTGGGGGATGTTTTTGTCATGGCCCCTCTGCAAGTGCTGATTTCACTTCTGGAAATGAAACTTGACTCTCTTGGACCCCCTAAACCTCAACCCAGACTGGAGAAGGGCTCATCAAAGTCAAAGCCCTCCTTGCCAGGTCCTTCTGTTTTTCCAGTGGTTTTCTGTTTGTAGCTGTGACAGCAAGTCCTGGAGAGGGAGATGTTCAGGGCTGCTTATTAAATAGCGGGAGCCAGAAGTTCATTGTCACTTTAGGAATTTGTTTTTAAGGATTGTTTCTCCTTTACTGATGTGGGGCAGAATGTAAAAGCCAGCTCTCTCAGCCACTAAATAATAAATGACTGAATAGCAGAAGCTCAATAGTGCTTTTTCTGTGGATAAAATAGCAAAGAAAATAACCATTTCTTTGGGGTAGCTCATCCATTCATGGATAGCTGCTTTTGGAAAATAAATGTCTTGCCACCTGCAACTCAGTGCTCCTAAAGCTGTTGTGTAATTTCCAGTGTTTTCTGATGGCTCCTGAAATGAGTTTTAAGAAGTCTGTTCTTTAAAGTCAACAAAAAGGAAGAAAAGAAAAAGAACTTACATCAAAGATATCAGCATTTCTCCTCTCTCTGCATGTTTCCCCTGAATATGGAGTTGGCAAACTCTCAAATCACTTTATCATGTTTGAACTTGGAAAAATGTATGATAATACCAGCTGAGCTAATATTTAAAGAGCTCTTCACTTCAGAATTCTATTGTCTCTTTCTCAGTTCTTCCAAAGCCTTGTGACAGGGGTGGTGAGGCTGGGAGGGGCTCAGGCAACTGCAGAGGGAGGCAGAAAGGTGTTTGCACCTGAACCTGGGTCAGCTGGGTCTGAAACAGCCCCTTTAGGGATTCTTGGAGATAAATTTATTGTAGCTGTCTCAGACTGCTCAGTAGGCAGCTCCTAAGCACAGGGCCCTGTGCTCTGATTCCCCTGCCAGCTTCCCACCTCTGCAGGATCCTCTGGTGCCACAGGGATCTGGTGGTGCCTCTGGAGACCTGTGTTGAGCACCAGTGGTAACAACCACCCAGTGGAGATGGCAGTATCTGGTTGGGATGAAAAGATCACCCTTGCACAGGTAAAATTACACATTCAGAGATTTATCAGTGGTTTTCCCCAGTTTTCCTTGTGCCCCAGCAGTCTGGGGTTTTTTTGGTATGTACCACACACTGAATTTCATCTAGTTGCAGATTTCTGAGGGGCTCAGGAAAGGTGGGAAGGGGCACTGTCAGTGGATGTGCAGCACAAGAGGGGTTATCAGCACATTGGTGACATTTTATTTTAGGCTGTTATTTATGGCTTCCTTACTGCTCTCTTATGTGAGTTGAATTGAGAGTAGGAAGAAATGGTGGAAAGAATAATTCTGAGGATCTTGGAGGTCCTTGGGGACTGCAGACATTTAGGCCTTGCTTTGAAATGCTCTAAGGCTTGTGATGTGTGGGCAGCAAGGGTTGTATTGTGGTTGTGTTGGACTTTTACCTGCTCTTACCCTATTTGCTACCCCACCAGACAATCAAATCGGGCTTTGGCAGGAGATCTCCAGAGGCAATTCTCCAAAATGCTTAAAGGTTAATATATCCTCAAAATCAAGTGGGCCAGAGAGATAAGGAGGTTTTGGCTTCCCTTCCTCTATGGCCTGATCTGGGAAGGGCTGGGATTACCCATCTCAGCACCCCAGGTAAGGAACGTCTTGGCTTGGGTTTAGGATCCTTGACCCTTGTTGGATCAGAGCTGTAGGGTTGGTATTTCTGGGTCTGAAGTCAAAGTGTGCTCAAGGCTCAGCTCCAGATCTGTAGGTGAGGGTCTCCTTGCTACTATTGGCCTTTAATCCCAGTTTGGGGGAGTGAAACTGTGGCAACCTTAACTGTACAATTTCCTTCCCATTACATTATTTCTCCTAGGAGGTACCCAGTGTTTGTCACTTAGGAGTGTCATATCATTACATTGCATATTGCAGTGTAATGATGTGAAATGATTAAATGACAAAATGCCAGCTCACTGCCAAAACCCTTAAGTAGCACACTTTCATTTGCGGGTGGGAAAGCTATTATTAATTTCTCTATGGTCTTTGCCAGATGAAATAACATAAGCAGGCTGAAAAGGGAGGTGGGTTTAATCCTTTTCCTAATTTGAAATGAGCTGTGGGAGTGATGTCCACCTCTAGTCTTCTCTTTGGAGCATATGTCCAGTGCCAGTGGTGGATTGCCATACATTGGCCTATCTGCTGTCAAGCAGTGACAGATATCAAAAGAAAAACAGGCTGGCATGTTCTGAGGAGGAAATATTCAGCTTCAAGCAGTGCTGTGTTAAGCAGTGTAAGCTGTTTCGTTCAAAATCATTTCTTGGTATTAGTATTCACAAATGTTTCTCCCTAGATTAAAGATAATCTAAGCAAGGCACCCAAATTAAACAAGTCTGCCTCTGGTTTTGCACAAGGATGACGGGACCCAAGACTGTGATAAAGTGGAACAGGTGTCTAGAATGTGGAATTATTGCTTTTAGGGTGCAAACAAAATTTGGAGGGCTTATTTGGGGAAATGGAGGATTTGTTGTAGTGTGCTGGAACCCCAACCCAGGAAACAGCAAGGTCTCACAGCAGGGATTTTATTGGCAATTTTGGGGGTGCTGGGCTGTGAGGAGGCTGGAAAATAGTCCTCTCTTCTTAACTGTTCCAGGCTTCATCTGCCCACTGGTCTGAGCTCAAGAACCCGTTAGTAAAGAGACAGAACTAAACATAAAACTGGGGAAAAATAAGCTGAGTTTAGCAAACTTGAAAGATTTGTCCTGAAACATCCTCAAATACCTGTTAGGTCTTCTTGTAAAGATGAATTCAAACATTAGTGTCAGTGGATGGGCAACAAGGAATTCTGAGTGAGTGGTCACTGGAGCAGGAATATCCCAGGAATACCTTCTCCCTGTTCACATCAGGCTCATCTTCAGCCAGTCTCTGCTCTCGCTTTTGCCTGAAGGGAAGATTCTGAGAGATACCCAGGTTAAAGCTGTCACATGACACTTTACATGCCTAAACCACACACTTTTGTGCTTTGCTAGACTGAGGTTTTAGCCAACAAGTCCTGTATGGTGCTTTTCATAATACAGATAAGGTGATGCAGGCTCTTATAAATGCAAACTTAATAAACACGAGGCGTATCTGGCTGGTTCTACACTCAAATCTTGATTGGTTTAGTTATTTTTCTTTGTTAACATAATCTGTGCTCAGAGTAAAAGGGGAAAAAACACAGGCAAATGGGTTTTGTTTATATTTTATTAGGTTTTCTTGACACATTGGAAGTCACTTGTCTGTTACAAGAAGTAAGATAACAGAAACAATCCCAAGCCAAGAACAGCTGTAAGGGTTTCTAAACAATAGTAGCACGTTTGCCAAGGTGGCCAGTAACTGTTTGGACCTGTCTTTTTAGCCTGACAATTTTTTTTGTCTAAGAAGAAAAAACACAAGAGACAAGTTTCCACTTCTAGCACGTTGGCAGAAACACAGGAACCCCCATTCTTAATGTGATGGGACTCATAAATGGACAACTATTGAAATAATAAAACTGTCAAAAGCTCTCCCTGTGCATGAGGCTGAAAGGTTAGATGTTGGAAAGGTGTTGCCATACTAAATACACTGTTTTATGGATGGACTGATTTCCTTTTGATTTATTTCCCTGATTGATTACAGCACATGTGATGGACTTGATTATAACAGTCCTTCTATAATTTTAAGTGTAAGAGCATGAGAAAAAAAACATTAAATTGTGGGGTGTTTTAAAAAAACCAAACACCTCAATTACCTTATACAGCACAACAGCAAGATTTCGAAGCTATTGTTGAGTCTCTTCTCTCATGGCTCTCCAGTGTAACAAAAAAAAAAAAAAATTTTGAATCCACATTCAGTCCTAGATCCTGATCTTGCAATTATGATTTCAAACCACTGGATCTCTAAACTCCAATTATTCATATCCAGAAATTTGATACATATTTAACTGAAGGGAACCTGTAAGAAAGATGGAGAGAGACTGTTTACAAGAACATGGAGTGACAGGAGGAACGGCTTCAAACTGACAGAGAGGAGGGTTATATGGGATATTGGGAAGAAATTGTTCCCTGTGAGGGTGGGGAGGCCCTGGCACAGAGTGTCCAGAGAAGCTGTGGCTGCCCCATCCCTAGAAGTGTCCCAGCCCAGGTTGGATGGGGCTTGGAGCAACCTGGGATAGTGGAAGGTGTCCCTGCCCATGGTGAGGGGGGAGTTGGATGTGCTTTAACATCCCTTCCAATGCAAAGCATTCCATGATATCAATGGAATAACTGGCACAGCCACAGGTTTCTGGGATGCCCGAGGGCAGAACCACCAGCTGTGACATCCACACCCTGACCCAGGACCTGTTACTTGTCCTTCTGCAGCTGGTTCCTCATTCTGCCCAGATTGTCACCCTGTATAGAAATGCTTTTTTATCCTTTATAGGAAAAAACTGTTGCTAATTTCAGTGAACTGATCTAGCACAGAGCTGAGAATTTGCTCCCTTGACTGTTCTGGAATTTGCCTCTGATAAGTGCCTGCCTTGGTTCACTTTCAATCATACAGGAATAGAAAGTGTTCAATAACTTAGGGAATCAAAGTATGAGGGGGGAGAGAGAGCCATTAATTTCTCTTGCCTCTTTTTGGTAGAAATGAATGACAGTGACCTAAAGAAAATGGGCCATATCCATCCCTGCCATAATTGTGCCCATACTAGTGGCTTTGCAGCAGAAAGAAAGCAGCTTCCCTGCCATTAAGGTCTAAGTAACAAATGGTTAAACCAGAAGTAGCCTTGCTGTCCTTCCCAGGGCTGAAAGGTCTGTGGGACACATCCTACAGGCCATTTCACTGTAAAACTCAAATGAGCAAAGGATCAGCCTATTCCTACCACTTCATGTGTTATGATCATGTGAGGGTGAGAATTAAAAAAAGCAAAGGGATGGAAAACAAATCTCTGCCCCAAACAGCCCAACAAAGTGGTATTTAATTCTATCTATCCTGCCATTACCCAGCAAGACACTTGAAATCATTTTCATCTATAGTTTAATTAAATCATTGCCATACAGCTGATCTCTCCTGTGATCAAAGCAGAGATATTTTCTGGTGCAGTAGTCTTGTTTTCTTGGGTTTTAAATTTCTTTCTACTTTGTTTGTTTTTTTAAGTGATAAACTTTAAAGGAAGGAAGTGTTTTAAAAGAGGATTTGGTAACAGCCCAGCTAATTAACCACATTATCCATGGTTTGGGAAAGGGTGACTTCTGTGATGCCTCTTTGCATACTTAATTTTGGCTGTAAAATAAGTGTAAAACTCATTTTACCTGGAGCCTATCACCTGGGCAGTCATTGACTTGGTAATTATAGTCTCCAAGTATTAGGTAGGTTGCATTATAGACAACCTTAACCAGCAGATTTGTAGGTTTTGCTGCTACTTAATGGCTTTAATATTGTAGAATTAGTTTTCAGTGGATTTCCTGGCACTGATTTCTCTGTTTTACATGTGCTTCACATCCCTTATTATGGCTCTCCCACCATATTTTGGGTTAGTCTATGTACAATACTGCTCTCATCTAGTATTTTTTAATTATTAGTTCATCTTAGGAAAAAATAACAAATGGGAGGATGTTCTTCAGAAGTGTGTTAGATGTGAAGTGTTTTTGTAGCAATACCTTTATGTGTAAATATAATCACCAGGATGTGGATCCATTTTGTAAAAATACACTTATTTAGGGGGGGTCTGAGAGCTTGCCTCCCAAAAATCAATGCTCAGCTTGACGTAAGGCATTATATGTGAGCACTGTATGTTTGACAATGCCTTTCATGCCTCATTTCCTGACAGTTTTGAGCTCCAGTAAACACAAAGAGCAAATTCACATTTTTTATGTGAAAAAGCCCCATAGTTTGTTCCCTTTAGGATCTCACTGGTTAAATAAATTTCTGTAAGGACACATTCTGTTCACACTATAATCTGTTGTGACACTAAATCTTAATCCGTCTTCAAATTTCCATTGTTTTTGTATGAAAAGATTATTTCTAAAATATTTTATATCTCACATTCATTTTCTTGGCTAAGAATTAATTGCATAAGCAGTGGGTATCTGACCACTATTAAGTCTTCTATCGTAACCCAAAATTAAGAATTTAATGTGGATTATTCATAACATCTATCCAGTTAATTCAAAGTAATTTTTCTTTGCACTAGGCAGAATTTACACTTTCTTGAAATGAGCCCTTGAGATCTTGAAAAGTCAACCTGGGCTGTCCTAAAGGCTTTGGGGCACCTGTGTCACTGCCCTTCTGCAGAGCTGGAGGTTTTTGCTGTCCTGTGGCATCCATAGGGTTTGATCCTGCTATTTCACGTTTACGTGGCTGTGGAAAAAAGGAAAATGAATTACAGAGCTGTTTGGCCTGTGAATGGCAAATGGAGTGTGTGGCTCTGCTGCTAATAGAAGTAGTTAGAGAGTTCTGTTCTTGTAACGTTTTATACAAACTTGTCACACAAGTGAGTTACTGTGGAAGAGCGGAGGGTAAGGCCTCATATTTCAGGGCCTTGTCTTGTTATTTTAAATTAGCTCAGCAAGGAGCTGCCTGAAGTTTTCTGGCAGCTGTAATAAGCTGCTGAGAGAAGATCCGTGATGCTGGAATAGCTGGGTTTGTCCTGACTGCTGCTTATCACGGAGTCACCTGGACTGGAGGGGATCCCAGGAGGTTTCTCATTCCACCCCCCCGTGCAAAGCAGAGGGGAACTGGGAGTGCTCAGGCTGGAGATGCTGTGGCCTCACTGGACCGTTCATCAGTGTCTTTGCAGAGGAAAGAAGTTTTCCTTGAATCCATACAGAAAATCCTCGGAGTGTCTCTTATTCCCATGTTGTGCCTCTCAAAGAGCCTGGGTCCCCCTTTCTGCCATCCCTTTGGGTGCTCTTATATGAAGAAGTATCAATCCCAGCACCAGGGAAGGTGAGGGAAGTTCATCTGACAGCTCCAAGGAACTGCTGTAGATGGAGGGGAGCAGTGGGAGGAACAGGAATCACACCATTACAGAATATCCTGAGTTGGAAGGGACCCACAAAGTGTGTTTGAAAAATGGATTGGTGGATCCTGAATAGAGCCAGGTCTGGTTTTATACATCGGCCAAGACTAAGGTCTGTTTTAGTGGAGTACTGAGGAACACTGTCCATGTCCTTGAACCCTCAACAAAGAGTGAACTTTATTTTCCCTTCTTAATCTAATTTATTCAAATGATTTAATGTCTACACTGTCCAAAACTGAGAACTAAGTCAACTGGCAAAACAGTAGTATCAGTTTAAATGTTGGATCACTCTTATTTTGAAATCATGTTTTCAGACTGTCATTTCATGGGACTCGGAAACCCTCTAACAAATCAGCTTAAAGTAGGCTTGCACAGAAAGGCACAATTCTCTTTGCAGAGAAGAAATAACTGTATGCAGGACAGAGAAATCTTTGCTTAAAGCACATTGCTGATTTTTTTTTATTATTTTTTTTTTAACATAAATGCAAGGCAGGATAAAGCACATAGCTAAGCAGAAAAGGACCTCTTGGAGTCAGATATTTGTGAATAAAGTGTCTGCTCCAGAAAGGTAATACAAATGATATACAGGGGCTTTGTAGTCGTTGGCTCTTTAATTGAGCAGACTGATGTGTTGGGAGCATAATGGATCTTGGGAGCAGACTGAGAATGAGGGGCTGTTATTTTGTTTCTCAAAGCCACACATTTGAAGTGCAGGTGAATACAAACCATTTAAGAAATAATTGGTCTGACCCAGCACTGGAGTAGCCATTTTGGCAGCAGTAAAAGAGGTGTTACTCTGGTGACAGAAGACAATGAGACAGAGATATATAACACAATATTTGCTCAGTCTAAAAAAAGTCACCCTAATGAAAAGGGGAAGGAAAAAAATATATAAAAAAAGTCCTGTCCTTTTTGGTTTTACTCTTAGAGCCTCTGCAGGTTCTTCTGCTTCATTAGCCAAATTTCAATACCTTTCCATCTTTCCTGATTGTTCTTCAAAAACAACGGTTTCATTTATCATTTCTGTCCCTGCTGCTGAAATCCCTGTCCATGACCCAGGCGGCTCAAACCTGGATCACTGCAGCTTCCCAGTTTCCCTTCTCTTCAAGTCCATGTTTAATCACACAACTCATCTAATTCCACATTTTGGCTGTTCTGTGAACCCCCTTGCCTTCAACAAAACTGCCAGTGCTTACATTAAATACTATGAAACTTTAAAATAATCATGTTTTGAATTTCACAGGGAATAAAAAAGGAGCTTCTGAGCAGCAGACAGTTGCTGTTGATGCTTTCAGGCTTTGTCAGGCCCAGGTTGATACACCTGCAACCTCAGGGTCACAGATGCTCAGATTCCTGCCCCAAGATTGTTTCACCTAGACACTAATGCTCCATCAGACTCACTCAGTTGGGTACAAAGTTGATTTATCTACCCTGCTCATGGGTTTGGTGTTTTCCTGGATGACATTTAAAACCACAACATCCTGCGATGTTTGTCTCCTGTGTTTTATATACACATACATGACATTTTCTATGAAGTTTAGTAGCTAAAGGTATTCAGTGTGAGGGGCCAAATTCTCCCCTTCTGCAAGTTCTCAGTGAGCAACAGGGTCCTAAATATGTGAGCTTTGAACATCCTGATAGGATGTTTCACTTGTTTACTTGCTTTGCTGTCTTACTGAAAGTCAGCTGAGTGACAAGAAAGTGGGGCATGACCTTTGAGAACATGACAGTGAAACTTTTCAGAGCCAATGCAGGCTATTCTGCCACTTGAAAAGCTCCAAGTCTTTAAAGAGCCCTCAGGAACAGATAAATAATTGTGCTTTATGACATGCTAGTGATGTCCAGGCAGGTGAATCCTTGCCCATGGCCAAGGAGATTCCCAGGAGAACATTCACGGATGCCAACACACTTAGGATCAGACTTTCACCTGGGGTTTCTGCACATGTGTAAATGGATAAAATGGAGTATCTGTGACCAGATGACTTGGGTGTGCCACTGCTGCTCGATTGCCTGGTCATGGGAGAGACTGAAAACTTCCCTTAGATGGTCAACACAACAAAACTGTGGTGTGACAAAAGATCTGCTGTTACAAAGTGTGTGTAGAAGGAAACACTTATTTTTCTTTTTTTTTTTTTTCCTTGAGTTGCTGCACTTGCCACAGGAACATCAGTTAGTCCCATTTACTCTGTTCTTCTTGCTCCCATGAAGGGGGTGCTTTGAATAGCAAGCTGTCATTATTCAGATTCTTCCAGTGTTTTTTATTAACCTAAAAGCAGCACCAAGATGTGGGATTTAAAATCCTTTCACTCACATTTTTAGGATGCTGTAATAAAGAGTTGCTTCATAACATGTTCAAGGTCTATTAAATAAATGCACTGAAGAATTCCTGTTCCCTTTGAAATGGGCTTGTCAAGCTAATCTAATTTCAGTGTCTGCACATGGAAGGTATGCTATTTTCTCCTTTCAGTGATTTCAAAAATTAATAATTAAAGTTTCCTATTTTTACTTAATAATCAGTGCAAATTACTGCACTTTTCTTCCTTTGAGTTTTATAATATTATGGTAATCATTGCTATGTGTATCTGTGTGCATGACACACTGAAAACATTTTTATCAAATCATTGGAAGAAATTGCTGAGCCGGTACAACTTCAGGTTAGAGAAGTCCATAGGCCCAATTTACTAATAAATCCCTATTGTGAGGATGCCAGGCTGTCAATGGCTTAATCATGGAAAACAGTCCTGATAGCTCTTTATTGCGCTGTGGAAAAGGATTGTTTATGGCTGCAGGGCATGTGAGTTTGATAAATTTCCAAAATTTGCTTCCTTCCTGTGCTTTTTAAAAGAAATTGGGCTTTTTTAGAGCCTGTTTTTCTAAGGGGCTGAGCTGGGTGTGTGAAGGACTCAGCACCTCTTAGGAAGGCTCAGCATCATCCAAGGTTGTCTCTCTTATACAGGTCTGATAAAGCTGAATATTTGTCTGAGGTAGGAAGCTTACAATACCTATTTTGAATTTTAACTCCCTTACCTCTGAGGAAATACAACATCAAAGCTATTTTTCCCTCCTGTGAGAGGATTCTTATGGATGGATGCTTTGCCTTCCTTTTTCTCCAAATTCTGGGGTTTTGATACATGTACCTTTTCAAAACAAATAAATTCTGCCTCTTTAGAAAATATCATGGTTCATTTCCTTAATCCCTGTGGAAGGTAGGACAGTTATATAAGGCAGTTGACTGGAGTTGCTGAGGGTTTTCACTCCTGTTTTCAGTCTGAGTGGTCAATAAAAAGGGATTAACCAATAAAGACATTTTCTCCTTCTGTACAAAACCTGATGCTCACATTTCAGCCTTTGCTTTGGGTTACAAAGCCACATTTAATGAATTAAGGGCCACCTTTAATACATGTGACCAATGCCTAACACTCAGGATTATGTAAAAATGTTGAAACACACCTAATGGCAGCCTTTAAGATCACTTTAGATTTTTTTTTTCCCCGTCCCTAAAAAGCTTATAAGTCTTCAAAAACTTAGACTAAAACCCTGAAGCTGGCTACTGACATTTAAAATGGTATGATGCTAAACATTATATGATGTCTGTATACTTCTGATTATATACTGATGTTAAACATTACATGCTCTTTATTTATTTAAAATTGACCAGTGCAGTGGAGAAGCCTCTGTAAAAAAAAAAAAAATGTATCAGCTCAGGTTGGTCAGTTTGTGGTTATTGAGTGACTGTGTGTAATCAGCATTTTATAAACCCTTAACAAAATCCCCAGGGGAAATAAGTGCAGTGACAGCCCAGGGAGGGGAAGGTGGGAGCAGAATGGGGCTGAACATGCAAACTTTCTTCCAAAGTAGGTGACATTTATTCAAATCAGAATCAGATCAGTGCAGCTGCCCTTTAAAATCACTTCCTATGGAAATTGGGCCTGATTTGAATTGCTGAAGATGAATAGTGAAGACTTAGAAAACATTTAGCTCATGCTGACTTGGTTTCACAGTTTGAAATTAATTTTTTTTGTTTATTTTTGGCCTCCTGATGTCTTGACCGATTGGTACTTTGGTGCAGAGGTTTTTTTGGAAGAAAAATTTAATTATCAGGAAAGATGAGCAGTGGCTGAAACAAATCAGCTTCTGCCAAGATGCTCCAGTTCATTAATGAAAATAGTCATTCTAAACATGTGTATTTACAGTGTATTGCCCTGCAGAGCTGATCAAAATATTTACAGGGTTTGGTGGAGTGAAACTTGGCCTGGATGCTTAGGGGAATTTATTGGAGAAAATTAAAAATCATGATCAAACTTAGCTAATTCTAAGCATTTCTTCTATCTTCTTTCGTGATAGCTGCAAAAAAGTGAAAATCCAACAGCAATAAACTATTTTTCCTATGAAAAAAATCTAGTTTTTGTTTAGAGGATGATGCTTTTTTGATAGTTTCTCAGCCTTTTTTTTCGCTTGGAGTCTGAAGTTAAGGGGCTCAGTGAGTTTTCATAGGAACAGTGTACTCAGCATGAACAAAATCTGTTACTGGAGAGCAGATTAAAATACCTTCTAGGAAGGGTAGAAATTTCAAAGGTGGTGTTGTAATAAATGTAGAGGCAGAAGTGTTTTTGCCTCAGTGGCTTAGACTTCTGTAGGAATAATCTTCAGCACAGCTGCTCCGTAAATACATTTGTTCTAGGAATTCTGAGCACCCTGCTTCCCTCTTCTGATGCTCAGAGGGAAATAGGGGAGGATTGGCTGGTTGGGAGTGGGAGAGGGGATTTTTTTTTTTCTTTCCCCTAAAATCCCTTGTTCTCCAAGCCCCTGTGATGTCCCTTTTCAGCAGTGCTGAGGACTGTCCACCAGACCCTCTCCCAGGCCATGGCGATGGACAGACAACATCCCCCCTTGGTGTGGACGTGCATTCGTGTGCTTGTGCAGCTCATTAAAACTCCGGAGCAGAATTAAGTGTTTGCATTGTCACAGTGTCTGGGAGCACAGATGGTCTTGCTGTTAAAGCTCAGACTGAGAGCCAGGTGATCTCAGAGCTGCTTCCAGGCTATGCCACAACCCTGCCGTGGGCTCTGGGCACATCAGCTGAGGGCTCTGTTTGTGCTCCCCCAGGTCCAGGAGGTGCAGTGATGAACTGCCTCAAAACAGGGTTTGGTGGCTTAGTGCCTCATAAAATATTTGGAGATCTTTGGCTGCAGAGCTGCTGAGTGTTGTTGATGTAGCATAAAGATTAATGTTAGAAATTTCCTTATCTTTTTCAAATCTGACCCTTCTCTTACATTAGAATCTCCAAAGTAGCAGCTGTCTTGAATTAAAGAGGAAAAAAATATAGGTAGAAAAATAGTCTATAGGTAAAACTTCCAAGGTAGTCACAGTTTAGCTCTGTTGCCATAAAATTAGGAAGAAACTTCCCTCGAAAGTGGCCCCAGTGGTGTGAGTTAACCATAAAATATATTCTTAAAAAATAAAATACTGTATGTAGTATATGGGTTTGATATACTTTGTTAAAACTCTATTGATTATTTTTAAGGGAGCAACAGTCTGGGATGCTTTGACAGAGGCCTGTTACAGTGTGGTGCAGTGTTCTGGTGCAAAGGTATTTTTCTCTTACACTGATAAATTTGGGAGATCTCTTTTTGAGGTGTTTAGGAAGTTCTGAGATTGAAGTTTATACGTGTGCTTCTGTGCCTGTTTTGTGTGTCCAGTTATTGGTTATCTGGCAGTTGTGCAAACACATTAAAGAGATGAAACAAATATTTTCACAAAAACAAATTTATATATGCATGGTCAGTAAAGGAGCTCTCAAAATAGACACAAAAATCAGTCCAGTGTCAGACTTCCCCTCTGAAAAATCCAGCCTTTAACAGAAATATCTGATTTGCAAATCAGATGCAAGATGGGTTCTTATTAACTAGTTAAATATCAAGGTTTGAATTTTCATAAAAGGGCAATTTCAAACCTCATTTGTGTGTGTAATTATTGTGCTTGTGAGAGCAACCTTGGTAAACGTGCACATAAATGTCATGTCAGGTTTCTAATGGGTCATTGACACGCTCCCTTCCCACCACTGGATCTGTGGGCTCTGCACAGACAGAACAGAGGGAATATGTAAAATGGGTGCAAAAAATCTGGCAGAAAATGTTTTTCCTGATGAAAAGAGCAGCAAAGCTTTGTGTACACATGGGCACATTCTCAAGATGGAGTTGGGGTCTAAACAAACTGAATCAGTTTTTAAAAAAACAGTACATATTAAACATTAGAAATTCAAATACATCCTTTTCCAAGGCTAAAGATTTGGCTAATGCACCCTGGTCAGGCTGTTGGCACTTCCACTTTCAAGAAGGTTTAGAGATACTTCTCATTCCTTTTTTTCATG
The DNA here is from genome assembly GCA_035041135.1 of Platyrinchus mystaceus. Classification (NCBI taxonomy): domain Eukaryota; kingdom Metazoa; phylum Chordata; class Aves; order Passeriformes; family Tyrannidae; genus Platyrinchus; species Platyrinchus mystaceus. The sequence continues at coordinate 13,094,443 of JAWWLV010000057.1, forward strand.
CTGGAATTTTTTTTTTATCATCCAAAAGCTGTGAAATACTTGAAATCTGAGGCTGCTGCTATCAGATAACACACATTAGGACTCTACATTAAAGGATCTCCCACATGTTCCTTCTCAAACTTGAGATGAACATCACTAAAACAGCTTTTGGTCACCCTGGATGGGGCTGAGCTGAAAATATTTACCCTGTGCTATGAAAAATTAGAGGGAACACAGCCCAGAATTCACTGGTGGAACACGTTGCCAAAATGCGGCTGAGGTCAGAAGCAGTCAGAATCCAACAGGATTTTTGGGAATGTGTGTAAATCATGAATGCTGAGGAGTTAATGCAGTTGGTTCTAATGCCCAGAATACAGGAAGGAGGAGGGAGAGAAGTTAATATTTAAGAAAATGTACTTTTGTTTAAAATTCAGGGTGACATCCTGTGGGCAGGGAGGCAGAAGTTATCTGTGAGTTTTGGTGACTTTAACCTCTGGTTGCTGACAAGGGAGGAATCTGGGACAGTACAGCCCGTGGTCAGAGAGTGCAGTGACAACCTAATATAATTCTATGCTTAATCTTAATCTTGCCTGTATTCAAATGACCTCTCTCCAAAGGTGTGGAGGCTTTTAGCAACTGTGCTTTTGTGGAGAGGGAATAAGTAGCTCCCTGTGATGGCAGTGTGGGTGGAGGGACAGCAGGGATCGGGCTCCTGCAAGAGGGAAGGGAAAATACGAGGTGAACAAAAGTAGCAGCAGAAGGCAGGACACAGAACATGCTGACAGAGCTCGGGCAAGAGTCAGAACCCAAGGCTGGGCTGGAACAGGCTCAGGAGAGGCAGGCAGGAGGCCAGGCAATGAATAAGAATTAGCAGGCCCCATACTGCTCTCCATATTGTTGCCTCCCTCACGGCTCCCCCTCCACCCCCTCGCCTGTATTCTCTTTAACGTACCACTGGTCAAAGCAAATAATGATATTATGTTTGTAAGGAGGGCCCTTGAAAGCCATTCTGAGCCTGGAGTCCAGGAAAGCATAATCTCTGTTTGATTCTTTGTTTAGTGGGGGATTCAAATCCCAACTTAATTTAATCTTTTGATTTATCCTGCAGGTACTGCCTGATTATATTCCAGTGCCACCAGTACTAGAAACACAGGGATTTTCTTCTGTTTATTTATTTTTTTTTGCTTTTAGCAGGAAAAGGCTAAGCAAAAGTCATTATGACTATTATCCTCTGTGATGCACCAGGAATAAGTGCATCTCTGAGTGTGTACCCTATTCGTTCCTGTTAATGACATCGAGATACACTGATTTTTTTGCTCTGCACTTGAGCTACAACAGCGCAGCAAAGGGGGCAGGATAGGGCTGGAATCTGTGAGCATTCAGGCTGGCACCAGTGCTGCAAGATGGGCAGGATTTCACTTGGAAAGACCAGAATGACCAGGTGGAAGGAGGAGGGTGACACAGCCCAGAGGCCTTGGAGCAGGTCCTTCACAGGTTCTTGTGAGATCATGGACAGACTACTTAAAGTTAGATTTCTGAGACTTTTTTTGTGCATTTAAAATGACTCTTAGCGTCATTAAAAGGCAAAACACCCTTCAAAATGTACATGTTGAAAAGGCAAAATAAACAAATGTGCTGTGATTTCCCCCTTCCCCGAAAGAGTTGGGCTCCTCAAATGCAATCACGTGTCAGAATGGATGGAGTTCATTCCTATACCTTTTACAGGCAGCCAGTTTCTCTATCCTGATGTTTCTGCAGGATGATTCCACTACAACCAGACTCTAATCAGACAACAGTTATTGTTGCTGTAATAACAATAACTGTTATATGTGTTTTTCCATGTGCATTTTCTCATTTGCCTCATGTTTCCCTGTCTGGACCTTTAAAATGTTAAACGCTTTTATTTAATTTTTCCTTTTGCTTTCCCAAACAAGATACAGTTCATTCATGTCCTTTCCCCCCCCACTCCCCCAAAAAAGTCGTTAAAATTAAATTTTTAGAATTCATATTAAATCTTTAATATTCTCCTATGGGTGATAATATAGCCAAGCAGACAAGGACAGCATGCAAATCTAGTGGCATGCCTGACAAACATAATGCATTTATATTAAATCTATTGTACAGTAGGAATTTGAAGACTGCAGTGATCAGAGGAAACCATGCAATTGGATTAATAGATAATTTAGGCTGTAATCCAACAAAGCAGTTAAGCATATGCTTAATTTTAAGTGCTCAGTATTACTTGATGTTAGTTGAGGCAAAACAAGCTTTAAACTAGTCACATGCCTAAGTGTGTTTTGCTGGCTGAGTCAATGATATGAACAAATAAGGTTTTGCAGCTGGAAATACATGAAGGAGCAAAGAGTGTCCATTTTTTCCTGTAATCCTTAAAACACTCCAGCTCGAGTTTCAAAGCCAGAATGTTTTTATAGGGAGTTAAAAACCAGTGCTGGCCAACTGCAGAGGTAAACAGCTTCCAAATTATCTATTTTACCTGCATTCCTGGTTAAAGTGAGTTCCAAATAATTAGATAACCTTGTAATACCTGTGACCGGTGCTGTTAATTCCACACAAAGATTTTCTCATGCAATACCTAATAAATGGAGTTATCTTTTAACAAAGGCTTTAAGGGGATTAATATGCTCTACAGAAGATGCACTCTTCAGACTTATGCTCCAGATCTGAGCTAGATCTAAAAGAAGGAGGCAAACTGAACTTCCTGAGTGACCTTAGATTGTCAGCCAGACTTCTCCCCACCAGCTCTCCCAGTTAACTTGCTCCTGACGCTTCACAGTATTTGTGGCCTTAATTGAGGGACATAACCAAACAAATTTATCATCACAGCCCATAAACCCGACAGAATTCATATGGTAGCATTCTTCATTCTCTCCAATTTGTTTCCCTGAAATCCCTGCAGCAATTTATTTGCTGAATACGCGAGTTTTCCTCCTTATGAAAATTACAAATTGTTGTCAAGGTTAACGAGTTAATATTCTCATTCAATATTTATTTTATATGGGGGAAGGGGGGAAGGAAGAAGAGCGACTGTTCTTACACTTTCTTCCACGGCAAAGTCTGGTTTCTTAATCAATATGACAAGGACACTGTCCTTTGGATAATACCCTGAATCATCGGGACTAAAAAATGAGCTTTATTAATCAACAGCCCCTGATTAATTATTATAAAGTGATGCTCATACATTTCTGTACATTTTAATAATTCCTGCAGAAGGCTAACAATGTCCCCAGTGATTTGAAGGCTTTGGGGTTTGAATTTTTCTAAGCAATGTCACAATAAATAGTCCAAGGGTACTACTGCTCGCTCACTAATCCAGTCTGTTTCAATCCAGCAAATGAGTAAAACCTTCTTTTTCCTATTTCCCATCTATAATTTATCATTTGCATACAAAGTAAGAAGCAGGAATCGGCAGTCTCATCAGTTTTCAAAATATCAGGGGACAGCCTGGGTGATTTATAGCAGGGCTGCATTATCTAGATCATATAACCAGAATATTTCTGTAAAAACAGACCTGGGTAATCTCTTGATAAGAGTCTGTCTGGCAGATAAATGTGATGAAGGTCATGGCTCTGGAGAACTTGGGGGAGACCTGAGTAGCCATTAGGTTTTTCTTTGCAGACAAATATCCCATCCTAGAAAACTTAATAAGCATCATCTTCAACAGCAGTTTCTGGTGCTGAAGATACCTCTATTTAAGGCTCTCTTAGCCATCAAAGAGTTTAGACACTGTGTTTGCTACCAGTGAGATGAAAAATATGCCACCTGTTTCTTCTGTTTTCAATGCACTTTTGAAGCCACAACCTTGCTGAAAGGAACAGATGCATTCTCTTAAGAAATAATCCAGCCCCAAAAAATGTTTAACAAGGTGACCACAGCTGGGGAGTGCTTGTGTTTTAGTTCTAAAGGGTGACTCGTTTCTGAACCACAGGGCAAGCACTCAGATGGGTGTGTGGCAGACTTGAAAACAGGTTTGTGTTAATTTATTAAGAAAATATGAATATTAGGAAGGCCAGGCAGTGGTTCTGACCCATTCATTCTTTTACCAGGCATCTTACAGCCTGGCTTCCTCTTCTTGCAAAGTGTTTGCCCAGCTCTCAGCTCCCAAGGATGCTCTGAAAGTGTCTGTGATAAATGACATCAGACTTCCAAAGGCACCAGCCTCTTGTGTTTGTGTTTCAAAATAACGTGTTTTCATTATATAAAAAAAAAAAAACTCAGTGGCCTTTTCACAACCTTCCTGCAATGAATGTTTTAATTACTGATCTCTCCCAAGTCAGGTCCCAGGAATTTTTCACAGTGAGATGTTACAATCTGTGCGCTGGTAACCCGCAGGTTATTTGGGTTTAGCCTCTTGATTTCTGTTTTAATTCCAGGATGTCAATAATGAGTTCTCTCTTCATTTTATTAATGTGAACCACCGGACAAAATGTCACTGCTGTAGGATGCTCTATGACAGAGCAGTGCTCCTGCATTTTGCCCTCCAGAAATGCGGGTTCTGATCACAGATAAGGCAAATGAGATTAGGATGTTAGCTTTCTCAAGAGATAACAGCAGTCTAGGTCATAAAACTACCATATGGCAGATTTGGCAGTCTTTACAGAGGTCCATGGTTTAATTATCACAAAGACAGATTCAGTTCCCCACTTGCAAATCCTGGGTCCTCCTGTGGCAAGGATTGGCAATGCAATTAAGGGAGAGAGCGGGATTGTGCTTGGCTGGAAGGAGAAGCGACCTTACTGTGGCCAGCACTGTCACTTCCTAACATTTCACTCATGATTAAGTTTATCATTTCAAACAAACAACATCAAATGTCAGGTCTCTGGTCTGTTTAACATGGGGGAGGAGGGGTAGGGAAGCACAAAGCATGACTGTCTGTGCTGAGCCAAACTGGAGAGCTTTTCATCTGAAAAGAAATTCAGGCAAAATTGACAACTACATCAGAGAGAGTATTTCTGCTAGCAGAGTTTGCCCTTCTGGTTAAGTCTTTCAGTTGCTTGTATCAAATGGTTTGGTGTTTCCAGTGTTTCCAGACTTCTGACCTGTCCTCATTCCCAGAGTGCTGTTCTTACACCCCTGATGTCATACACAGCCCCTGTTGTGTTCTGTTCTTCAGTTGAAATAACCACATTGTCACCTGTGCTGCCCTGTGGGCACTATTGTACAGTCACAGTGCAGAGGAACACCTGACTGCAAGAAAACCAGAAATTCATCTTATTTAGATGGCTTGGGTTGGTTTGTTTCGAGTCTGTTTGCTCTGTTCAATGTTCTGGTCAGCACAGACAAGCAGCATAAGGTTGATCAGATGATGTCCATCAAACTGCAGTTGAACTGGTGCTTTAAATTGCCATTTCCCAGAGAAGTCTCTCACTTTCCTGAATGTGTGCAATGGGGTCGTAGTGAGATGACAATTGTCTTCATCAGAGAACCAATTTTTTTATGTGTGTCCTCCTATGTACCAATACTTGTCTAAAAACAAACTCCTTGGTGTTCCTTGTGTCCAGGGAACCACCCTGGCCAGTAGTGCAAAACTGAGCTCACAAGTTAATTTAACTCACACTGACAGGTAAGAAAATACTTGCTGTAGTCCTTTTGTGGGAAGTTCTATGTGAGAATGCCTTCTTGGACATAATCCCCTTGTAGGTGGTTCGCTAAGGGTTTTTACAGGCTGTCATCACTGTGTGGCTGATGCACACACAGCAAAATTATATGTTTGCTTCTAGTCTGTAGGACAAAAGTATTTCTGAATCCAAGCAATATTTTATAAGATAGGAAAATACTTAAATGTTTGAAGTGGTAACTGTTAACTATTTAACTTGCAGGTGTAGGGAAAGAATCTTTCAAAATTGAGTTAAAATATCACTCCACCAAACTTGCAGCTTGTTGTGTTTAGTCACATCCTGGAGGAGCATCTTGGTGGCTATTGTTGTTTTTAACTCCTTCAATATCTGAGAGGTTGGAGTTGCAGCAACTACTCCACTTTCCCCATGTCTTGGCTAATTTTATGCAAACCCTTGGAGACTAAGTTCAGTTCATAGACATGTTCATGTCCAATTAAAAAGTAATAGAGCTGAAGCACATATAACAAATCAAAAGAATGGAATACTGTCAAAGCCAGGAATTAAAAACCCAGCCACACAGGCCACCAGGCTTCGGGAGACTGTAGAAAATAATTCTTAATATATAATTTCTAATCTTTACAATAAACTCAAATCATGCTCAAATCCACCCTCACTGTAGCCAAGGCTGTATAAAAATATCAGTTTATATTATTAGATTTTCGAATATTCAGTAGCTTCTCAAAGCTGGGATTTTAACAAACATAACAAATTGTATGAGACACATGATTAGATTGAGAGCAAGCACTGAACAGTGTGATATGTCAGCAAATTGGTTCTCAACCTGGTCTCTCAACTGGTACCGAGGAGAGAAGAGAGAGTTTTAGGGACTGGAGGAGGGAGCTCCTGATTGTTCTTGGCTGCTCATTTTCAGGGGATAAAAATATGTAACATCAGATGGTCAGAAACTCTGTGGAATTTTAATTACAAACTCTGCTCTTGGTTATTTGTATTTTTAATGCACTGAGTTTTAAGAGATTTGTTGAGGCCAGGATCTATTAGGTGGGACATGAGGATAAAATAGAAAGATGGTTCCTATGAAAACCAAGTGTCTTTTAATTCTCAGTTTCTTGCTTTTTTTTTTCCTTTCACCAAAACAGCTGTATGACCAAAGTAACAGTGCAGATGCAGCTTCTGCAGCTGGAAAGACTCTCTTACCTGTGTTTCTAATGTTCCCAATTCTCTATTTACCTATGAAGTCAGCAAAGGCCAAAAAATTCATTAAAAATGTAGTGCCCAGAGAGATGGCATTACTGCTTTTAAGTGAGGTCTATGAAAAGTGAGAACATGATATCAGCATAAAAATAAATCAAGCTAAATGTAAATCTGTGGACACTAAAACCTGAAACTATTGGAAAGTAGATCTATTGTAGACACGGCGAGGAGAACTGCAGGGAGATACCCACCAGCATCATGGGCCCGGCTTCCAAGTGGGAGAAACTGATGTAGTAGGAAAAAAATATTCTGTGTCAGGGGTGGAATAGATACCCCACTGAGTTCTTAAGTGTGCAGTCCATGATTTTCTGGTAAATGCAAGGATGTCCTTATTTTTGTCTTGGAATTCGTGAATTGAGTGTGCCATGATTGTGCCTTAGTGCATAAATTAGATCAAGGAAATTATGGAAACTGTTCCTCCTGTGTAACAGTTGTGTGAGACTTGTCAGGAAGGGTCACTGTCAAATACTTATTTCTTAAATTTACAGATTTCCACTGAATGCCGTTTTTTATTACTTGCCCGTTTAACCACATGTTAAATAAACCCCAGCCCGAGTCTCAGTGACTTGGTTTGACTCCGGAAGCCTGGAAAGCTCCCATTTTAGTCGTGCTTCCCTCTGTGTGTTCTTGATGGGACACTTTTCCCCCTCATTAGAGTTGCTAATTGGCTGCAGCCTCTGTCTCTCACCTCTTAACAACCCAGTTGTTGCAGATGTTGGTGGAGGTGGTGCTGCACCAGCAGCAGATTGGCCAAAGAAACGCAGCCCATTAATTGGGGTTGAAGGGAGGGGCTGGGAAAGAATCACACTTAGCTTGGAAAGGTTTTCAATTCTTATGTGTCAGAATATCCTAATTCAAACCCAAATGGGAATCCACCATTCTGGGGGATTCACACAGCTCCAGGTAAACAACTAATGAGCAGCCTGCCAGTTTCATTTTTATCAAGAGCCCTCAGAGATTCAACTGTGCCATTTCATAAAATATGCAGATGATAGTGGAGGGAGAATAGCAAAGGCTTTGAAAATGATTCACACAACCTAAAAATGATGTTGAAAAGGGAGGAATTAAATATTCACAAAGTGTGAGAAATTAAGGCATATTAACTGTTAGAATGTGGAAATGAAGTGACTAACATGCATAGAGCTGATGAGAACTAGATGATTACAGATCTGTCAAAAGTTTCTAATTCTGACACAGTGTGATGTCGAGGTGCTAGTTGGCTGGTAAGGGCAAAAAATTAGGTATGGGACAAGTAATGCAAACCTGCCAGATCAGAGTCAAAGGCGGCGAGACACTGCCGTGATTAACATGAGGCTCAGTCCTGTATCAAGGGTGAACTTTAAGCTTGCAAAATGAATACTAATTATGGTTACAAACAGAACACAAGGGGCTCAATTCATCAGCTCTAGAAGGGATGGTGTAATGAGGTAGTTGAGGGAAAGAAGTCACCTAGGGCCAAATTTGTCTCACTACTGATTTCTAGCTTACACCAGGGATAGATTTGACCCTTGGGATCTGAGAGCTGGAAGTTTCACTCTTCTGTAATTAATCAGGGGTGCAATGTGCTGCAATTTTGATAGAGTAGAGGGAAGGTTGCTGGCAGATGGATTCATGTGGAGCTGATGCAAAAGAATAAAGAATAATAATTTTTTTTAAAAAGAAGATTAAACAGAGTGCCCAAAGTGGGTAAAGTTATTCATGTTGTTCTGGCATGGTAGACACACAGTCCAGACTTCCTCAAGGGCACAGCCCATTGCCATGCCTGAGAGCAGCAGTGGAGCACTGGGTTCCCAGGGAGTGCACAGGACTCCAAAACCCCTCTCTGGAAGCACGATTTGTGTCCCAAGGTGCAGAGCTCTGACTCTGGAGGTTGGAATCTCAACAGTCTCGTGGTGCCAGCACCACCATCTCACAGCAACTGTGCTGGGAGTGTGTTTGAACCCATTTTCAGCTCAATGAGAAAAGTTGGATTGTCATTTCTGTGTGGAAATGTGTTAGCTCCCGGTGAGGGATTGCATGGGATGGCCTTTTTCTTGGGTGGCCCAACAGGGAAGCAATTTGGTGGCTTGTTTATCCATTGCTGGGGAGTTTTTGTGCCCTCCCTGGGTCTTGCAGGTCCTCTCTGAGTCCTGTGCTCAGGTCTATGCAGGGATTTCTTATGGAAAATGAATATTTTCCCCTTTTTCATTGGTAAATTGTGAATTCTGTCAGTCTGAGCTGTAGATAATAATGTACAGACAGGTCAGACGTGTGTAGTTGTCTCTGCTTGAACAGGCAGTGTTTAAACAGCCCTTTCAGAGTGTAAGGGATTTGGAAATTCAGTGTAAGTTCCACCCTGTAGTCTCCTGGGATTAACTCGCTCTTATACTGGGAGCTCAACTTGATGCAGAATGTGGTGTCATGTACAGCACTGAATATACTGAGAACACTTAACAAATAAATATTATTTTGATTACAGCAGTATCAATAGCATGCTCGATATCTCCCAGAGACAAAAAGAACTTGAGATATTAAAAAAAATGAAGTGGTAGCTGTGCATGCCAAATAGCTGTGGCACCATGTGTGTGTTTTGCATCTCTAATTTCTTAAGAGAGCCTGTCCTATGTTCGTAATCAAGAGACAAGCATAAATTCAAAGGTCACAAAAAGACTGAGCTTGGGAAGGTAGATGTTCTGAATATATTAGATATGTAAAGCAATATTGTGGCCCATCCAAACTAGAATTAGTGGTAATTATTATATAATATGTAATGATGGGATTTAAATGGCTAACACATTTTCTCTGCTGAGATCATTTAGACATGATTCATATAAATGATTAAATTAATAGATCTTCCTCTTTTAAGACTGCTAGGCAGCTTAAACTAAATTTCTCAACAGAGACTGATCCCAGTGAAATAATATTAATAGAAAATGGAAGAAGAATTTCTGAGAAGTGGGTAAATACATGATGGAGTTTGAGGAAATTTCTATAGACATCTTTGCTGACCAAAATACTTCACAGATTTAAATATTCTCTAGAAATAACCCATCAAGGACTTTGGAAGGTGAAAGAACAACAAACTTAACTTTCAGGGAAAGAATAGAATGGTGAAATATTCTGGAAGACAGGGACTTAAAGGATCACTGTCTACTTAGTTTAGGCTTAAACATTAGGCTTTTCATAACACTAAATGGTTTTACAAAACCTAATGTGAATAGAAATGTTTTTCTTATTCCTTTTTTGAATCAAATTTCAATAAGAGAACTCGCCTCACCCCCCACACATGTTCAGCAGAATCCTCTGCAGTGTTGTAAAGTCACACACAGGAGCACTGTGCTAATTAGTGAGAACAAGGACAGGAAAATGACTATGGATGGGATTTTTGAAAAAGCCTGGGGGAGTTGCCTGCCCAACACCAAGTGAATTCAGTGGGAGTTAAGCCTTCAAATCTGGGAGACATCTGAAAATTTTAGCTTGAAAGTACAAGTGAGAACACCCAATGTGGATGGAGCTCTGAGGAACCTGGTCTAGGGGAAGGTGTCCCTGCACGTGGCAGGGAGCAGAATGAGATGGGCTTTGAGGTCCCTCTCAACCCAAACCATTCTGTGATTCTATGAAAGCCGGTTCCTTGTGGTTGTGAGTTTTGCCACCACCTTGGTGTCTCTTCACCCCCTTCCACCTTGGACCTCACTCATTGCTTCAGGTTGTGAGGCAGAATCTTTGCTTTCCAGGATTTTTATGGGGTGTTCAGCTCACACCTTGGCATCACCAGAGGTCCTGATAGAGATGGGATACACGGGAAGGCAAAATTCCTGGAGATGGATTGTTTTACTGTGTAGTGTGTCAGCACCAAAAAAGTGTGGTGAGGATCAGCTCTGGCCAGCAGATCACTCTCCTGCAGGTAGTTGTCCCATCCAGCACACACAGCAGGAGGAGGGTGAAAAGAGACCTCCCAGTTCCAGAGTTAGCCCCAGGCATCCTCTGCATCTGCTTACTTTGATAGTCACAACTAATAATGAGGGACAGAGCTGAGGCTGTTTGCTGTGTATCAACCATCCTGCTGGGAAAGGCCTGTCAGCTTTTAGCTCTCTTTCTGCTCAGATTGAGGAACTGATAGGCCTGCAGTGCCTTGGAGTACCACAAGGAAGAGATCATATTTATTGTAGCTGCAGATTTGCATCAGTGGCATCACACTGTAAAAATTTCATAAAGCATATTCTGCTTTGGGTTTGGTTTTTGTATTATTTTTTTTTAATTGCTTGTAAGGAGCATATGGTGATTTGGATAGTTCTGTCCCAGGGGGTTACCCAAGTGCTGTACATCAAGTGGTCTTTCTATTTTTATTGTTAAATTCATGTTCATTTCTTATCCTAAATATTCCCTTTTTCTGCTTAGAAGGTTAAAAATACCTGGAGCTGCAAGTCTGGCCTATTTACTACAGAATTCATGAGTCATGCCCTACACTGAAGTCTTGAAATATCACAGAGGTATTATTCACAGAGAGCTCAGCAAAAGAGTGGTAAAATCTGCCCTTCAAGAGTTCAGATCCAAAAGCCAAATGCTTTGGGAGAACTGGTCATCCAGCTCTCCTTCAGAAATAAATGCACGAGGAAATAAATGCATAAGGGAAAAAAATCCACAGGGAAATTGCCGTAAGCCTCTGATTAGTAAATCAACCTTTATCTTGCTCACAGTTGGACAGGGAGTCCTTCTGAAGGAAATGGGATGAGAATGTTGTTACCATCAGAGTCCAGCACGAGTTCCAATCTTGGTGCTACATTTACACAAATTGATTGTTTCTCCAGATCCCAATGTCTCTTGGTGCTTTTCCCCAGCCTTGGGTGACATAAAGTACTGATGTAATGTCTCAAATATCCTGAGTGCCTCTGGTCTCTCAGATGGAGTCTCAGTGAGGAAGGCAGAGATGGGAAATGCAGACTTTGACTGTTGATGGTTCAGCCCATGAATCTGCTCTGGAATGTGATCAGATGCAGGAGGAACACAAATTCTCTATAAACTGGGCTCTCAGCTGAGGGTTTGCAGATGAATCAATTGAGATTCTCTGTGTCCTGTGGCTGAGACTCTCAGTGTGATGGATTAAGCTCTGTTTCATGTGGTATTATCCTTTATTTATCTCTGTAGTAACACAGCCTGTCGAGACTTCCTGAAAATCATTGGTTGTCATTGCACATCACTGTAAAGCAGAGCATGGAGAAACTTTGTGGAGTATTTTAACTGAGCCTCAAATAGCCCAGAAATACTCCAGTGTAGTCTGTGGAAAACAATGAACAAGTCCTAACTCCTGAAACAGGGTAATTCAGCAGCTCCTATAAACACCAGACATGTGGATGCTCTGAGATTTAACCACTCCATTGGTTATGACCCTGTGTTTCAGGAGACTTTCCAGCCTTTTCCCCTGCTTGGTCACCTCCTGATGTTTCTGCTAAAGGAGGAAAATATCTGAGAATATCTGCTTTCAGGGAGATAAAAATCAGTTGAGCTCCTTGAAAAATAATTCAATAGGCATGTGATAAAATATAAGTTTTTCTAGGGGGGGAAATTTTTTCAATATTCCCTGGATAAAAAACGTTTCTTCTTTCTTTTTTAATGTACTAACTTTGGCATTACATGCAGCTCTTTGTACTTAGTTGAGGATTCAAGAGTTCTACAGATGGGATGCTTGCCCTTCTCTGTATAAAAGGGGTAGCTCTCAGTTTTGTAGAGGATTTTTGGTAGCTCTGGAATTCACAGTTCCTGGTGGATGGGGGGCACAGCAGACAGAGTAAGCAAACTGGTTTCTCTTCTGGGTTTTGCCACCTCCTTGCTGACCTGGGGTGATTCACAGAAGTTCCCCGTGCCCTTTTATCCTAAGCTGTAAAATGAGGATATTGACATTTACATTTCTTTATAAAGTGCTTTTAGATCTATGGATGAAAAATGCTAAGTAGACCAAAACTCTCAATTAAATTAATTGGAGAGAAGGAGCTGGATCAGTGTTATAGCAGGGTTCATTTATACACCTCTTAATTTCTTTCGTCTCATGTCTCAAACCCTATTTATAGTTGGAATCGCTACTCTATCCTTTCTCTTTTAGAAATCTCTCTGGGATGGGTCTTATCCTGCTTCCTATACACATACAAGAGTTGTACTAAGGGCAGCCAGACCCAAGTGTTCTTGGTACAAATGCCTCATAGAAGTATGAAAAAAAAATTAAAAATATTAAAAAATCCATGGAAATACCTCTGGCAGATTGAAATTAAGAAATTAAAAAGTTCATGTATAGACAAATCAATGTTTGAGCTTTGCTGGTGGGGAAGGAAAGAGTGAACGATGTTTGCTTGGTGATCTTACAAGGTCATAATTAAATTACTGATGCAAATCCACCTCCTACCTCAGTTCACAGGATCACTGAGGTTGGAAAAGCCCTCCAAGGTCACCAAGTCCAAGCTGTGCCCCATCCCCACCTTGTCCCCCAGCCCAGAGCACTGAGTGCCACGTCCAGTCATTCCATGGACTCCTTCAGGGATGGGGACTCCAAACCTCCTTGGGCAGCCCCTTCCAACCCTTTCAGTGAAGAAATTCTTCTCCAACTGCAGAAAGAACTGTTTAATCTGCAAAAAAAGTCCATATTTTAAGCTTGTCCCTGGTCCATATGGTTCCTCTTGCAATTGTTGACTGAAGGCCACCATTTGTGTGCCCGTTCCTGCAGGGAAATAGGGATTGAAAAAACCCTGTGATTTTCATCTTGTCACTGGTTATTTTAATCACCTGAAGGTTGTTCTGTTCTTCTAGGAGATTTTATTTTTTTTTTATCCAATGAATGTCTCACTACATAATAGTAAGAAAACAGATTATGCAGAGAAGCTGAGTTTGTTTTGAAAATTTTGGGAACAGATGCAATCCGGGAGCTGTGATCCCTCCACAGCTCAGAGATCAGAAGTAATAAGAGGCCTCTGAATTATCTCTCTTCTGTTCACAAAGCTTGAACTTAATCTGCCATGCTGCCTATAGCTGGAACTGTGGGGAATAAAACACCAAATATCAGCTCTGTGTGCAAAGGGGAGTTGGCACTCGGAGAACAAGGAAAGTAGGGCAGGTACCTTTCAACCAGAGTTGAGCAGGTGCTCTTCAAAGTGTCTCAACCCAGTGAAATGTAGGCTATACATTTAAATAAAGTAAATATATTTAAATAAAAAGTATTTAAATTTAAATATTTAGCCTGAATAGAAACATTTAGGCTATCAATTGAGGCTCTAAAAAGGTCTTTGCTCTTTGTTTAGTTATTCTCCCTGTCATTTACAGTTTTCTGTGTGGATGGGATAAGTGTGCACCTATCTTAGACCTTTAGCATTTTGGTTAAGAAATGCCCAAATGCAGGGTAATACCCTGAAAAAGATGATTAGTGGATTGACTATTTTTGACTGCTTTGAGCATTCCAGGGTTTTTAAGACAAACAAGGAATAGCCTGGAATATCCACTATTTTGTTTGGGTATAAGTTTTGATTGATAGAAAGTAATTAACGTTTCACACAATTTGAAATAATGTGTTTATATATTACATGAGGTGCTTTAGCAACACTGGCTTCCAGCTGTACTGGCAGGGGTGGGAGTGGGATGTCAGACAAACAGGGATCAAATATTGGGGCATGAGCATGAAGAGTGAGTCAAACACTACAGATAGTGAGGAAACTGTCTTTGTTCTTCTAAGAACAGTTATACTTGGAGGAAGAAAAAGTAGTTGCAGAAAAAAGGCAGGTTTAATTAATTGAAAACAGGCCTTTCAGACTTACAAGTGATTATATAGTTTCCTCTAAATGTCTTCTGTTGTCCATCTGCTTTAGAAGTGGGTCAGCTGGACAATGGGAAGACTAAATTAGGGAAGGCTGTCCCAGGAGGAGGCTCTTTCAGGTTAATAAGCAAAGATGGACCAGTGGAAAAAAAAATGTGGAAAATGAAAAATCTAAGAGAAAAATTAGTATGAAACTCTCCTGTTACAGTGCTGTATTTATAACTCCCTCACCTGGATTCTGAGGTACAGTGGAAGTCACTGCCACCATAAATCTGGTGTAATTCCTGGCACTTCACAGGAGCCAGTCTGAGTTCAGGCTCAGGGAAGCTGGTTTTTGTACTCCAGGGTAGTGGGAATACCTCCAGAACGGCCTTCAGAAGGTTGTTCTCCAGGTGACAATCCTGTTCTAAAGGTGAGATAAACTGAATAAAAGCCCAAACAATTCAACACCTGCCCAGTTTTGCATAAAACACCATTCAATCCATGCCAGGGCTCGCCACCCTCACAGGGAAGAATTTATTTCTAATATCTAATCCAAACCTGCTATCTGTCAGACTGAAGTCATTCCCCTTGTCTTGTCACTCCAGGCCCTTGTAAACAGTCTCTTGCCTTTCTTGTGGGCTCCCTTCAGGCAGTAAGGAAGGAAAAATCCCATCACACAGGTAGAGCATCATCTAGAGATACAGCTCTAGAGCCAGAAATGAGATGTACTGGCAGAGGATGGGAAAGTGCCCACTGTTGTGGATCCTTCCCTGCCTTATATACAAATTTATGCCTTTTATTTGGTGGTGATGATTCATGTTGATGATGTTGGATCTCATTTGAGCAGAGGCTTCTCAGCTCTGAGCTTGTACTTTCAGTATGTCAGGTCAGAAACTTCCTCCTCTCTTTTGCTTTATGTCTTGCTCTGGAACTGTTGATTCTACCATCAATGAACACTTATTATATCCATTTTAGCTGGCAGACATAATCCAGCTCAAATAAAAACTTAAAATGTTT
Source organism: Platyrinchus mystaceus (assembly GCA_035041135.1). Lineage (NCBI taxonomy): Eukaryota > Metazoa > Chordata > Aves > Passeriformes > Tyrannidae > Platyrinchus > Platyrinchus mystaceus. The sequence continues at coordinate 13,110,040 of JAWWLV010000057.1, forward strand.
AATTTTGTCTAGAAGAATTCTCATGTTGTTCTGTCAGTGGAACATATGCCAGGATTGTCTTTAAAAAGAACCATGCTGCTCTGAAAAACACATACCAGAAATTTCTTTAAAATTGAGCTGTTACAAGGATTTCTGCTTGGAAAATAGAATATTAATTACCTCTCAACTCTCAGAAAGGGTGTAAATCCTTTAGGTACACCCTCTATAGAAATTCCTGTACCTTCAGTAGGATTCTCACATGGATTCCAGCACTGGCAGGAGAATGGCTTTGCCTTTCAGGTCAGAGCTGAGCTTTACCTGGGTGTCAGAGGCCTGTCTTATGTTCCCTGGAGTAGATGCAACAATTCTAACCCAAAATATTAGTAATGCTGCAGTAACTGGTAATGCAGAAGTATTTTGTGGTTGATGGAAGCTTTGGGGATGGCAGTGAGTGAAGGGATGGGAGACGTGGGGGCTGAGCAGGGAATGTTCCTCACCAGAGTTAGACTCCTAAGGGCCTTCAACCTATTTAAAAAGGATCATCATTCATCAGCACCATCATCATTATCTGCTGGATCAGGAGGAGGAGGGGAGGGATAATCAGCAAGAGATGATCAGCGTCTTATCACCGCACTCCTTCATTTTGGTGCTTAAACTGCAGGATTCTTTCTGGGGAGATAATTCATATTTTATCATTAAAACTGCTGATCATAACCTCGTTAATATATGGATATTGCTAACACACACAAAAAAGCTAACATGATAAAATGGAACGCTGCTATTAAATTACTTCAACTAGTTTACCTCACCTCAACATCCCTCCCCTCCTCTGCCATCACAGGCACTGCTTGTACATGGCACACAAAATCTATAAACTCTTTCCAGGAATACAAAAGCATTCTCTATGATGTTGATAAGAAACAGGACAGTCAGTCTCCCCTGACATATTTGTTCTTTAAAAACAAATCAATGGTGCAGGGATTTGGCACCTGAATGCAGAACAACGGCTTGATGAGGCAAAGATTGTCTTCATTAAGGACATTAATATTCATAGAGAGTAGAAAATCTGACACAAGAGAGGACTCACTAACCTTTTCTCATATTAGATTTTTACTTCTTAACACAATTACAGTCCGGCAATGACTTAATTAATGCTGCTTTTTGTCAGACTGCTTTAAAGAGCTGTCAATTTGGTCCTGCAGAGGCTGTCAGTGAAAGAGAAAGACAGTCATCCAGGCTAAAAAGACACAGGAAGAAATTCAAACACTTAATAACATTCAAAGTGCTATGCAAAGTCACATATCAACCTGTATTAAGGAGAGTTTTTGTCTTTCCTCTTTTCGTACTCATGTTAATATTTTCCAGGTAAAATTGGGGCTGCTGCCACCTCTAATTCTGAAATACATGGCAAAGAGTGAAAGAGGAGTCATCAAATCCAGTGTATTTGAGGTTCAGAATATTAGGGACATCTCAAACCCTCTGGAGAACAGAAGCACTGAGAGCCACTCCAGGAATTATTAAGTTCCTGCCAACAAAGGTTGGTCTCTGGTGCATAAAGGCTTCCAGGGTTCCATCTCCTATTTCTCCTTTAACCTCCAGAAGCCAAGAAAATATTCTAAAAGCCACCACTGAAATCACTCTGTGAGGCTGGAGGATTCTGAAAGGCTCTAGTGGATTTCTAAGGCTGTGAATTGATTCAAGCCACTTTCACAGCTCTGGTGAGCTCACTTGGTTACTGGGGCTCAGCAGGTGGGTGGTAACCCCTTAAGTTTTGGTATCTCACCTCCTTGAAACATTTAGCCTTATTCTATAGAGCTGCCATAAGGAAATATTTAATGCTTTTTGACCTATGTCAAACGTTTCCATGTGGTGCTGGAACATGAGCTCCGCTTAGATTTTAATTTTTTATTGATCTAATAAATCTATTTTTTATTAAAAGACTATAGATTTTTTTAAGTTAAATTAAAAGAAAAATATTTTTTTTAAAAATCTACTTAGATTAGAAAAAGCTCATGTCTGCTTTTGGCAACTGTGGAAATCACAGAATACCTCAAGTTGGAAGGGTCCATACGGATCCTTGAGTAAAACTCCCGGCTCCTCACCTAAAACTAAACCAGATGACTAAGAGTGTCATCCAGAATTTGCTTATGTTGCACACCTGGGTTGCATTTATGATTCCCAAATAGTATGTAAAATTAAGCTTTACATCACACGTGCCGTTTAATTTTGTGGGGTTTGTTGGCTCCTTTGAGTTTATTTTAGTAAGTGGTTTAAGTGCAGAGTGTAAATAGAGTAAGAATGTTATTTATGCAAGAACAAGCAATCAAAAAAAAAAGGGGCAAAGTACACAACATGTCTTTTGTTCTTGAAGAATAATTATATAGAAATAAAATTATAACAAACACCTGATTTAATCATCTCAGTTTGATCCCTGTCAGAAGTACTGAGGACCACAGGAGGGATGGATCAAAAGGGAATACAGGAAGTTTGGAGATGTTTTTTATGTTGAATTTTAAATGCAGAATGCTGCTTTCCATGGTGGGTGATGCTTTTTAAAATGTCCTGGATGAGCTCTCTGACCCTCCTTAGTGATGGCCATATTCTTTCTTCTATTTCCAGCTAAGTAAATTGCTGCTAAAACCTGAATTGCTTATTTATCTTGTTTAAAAGACATCTACTATTCTTGATGCACGTTGGAAATTGCATCATAATTTGAGCGGAAACTGAAATAGCTGTCCAAACTAATGCTGTGTGTGTAAGGGACTGGTTGGGTTATGGGTCTTGTGCAGGATTTGCCATGCCCTGGCTCGCTAAAAACACAGCTGATGATTCCCTCAGGTTGGCAGGAGCCACCTGGCACTCAAACAGGAGCACAGTTATGAAACTTCTTTAAAAATGTTGATTTTTAATTTGAATTTCATTTGTGCAAAACTTTTCTGGTTAGTTGAGCTTGTCATTTAATAGCAACGTGGGAAGGGAAAGGCAGCTTTTGTAAAGGCATAAATATGATTCAACTTTTAAACTATTTACCTTATAAGCTGCTTACAAAAAGGCACAGACTTTCCTCTGAAAACCTCATGTAAGAAAAGTCTGGTATTATCTGGGAGAACACAGACAATTGCCCTGAAGTTACACTATTTTGAATATTTTACTCTCTGTGTGTATGGAGGGGGTTTGGCTTTCTGTAAACGGGGCCACGCCTACAAGAACTGTCTCTATTCCAAAAAAAATCAAGAAAATATGGAGAGAACTTGAGAACTAGATGCTATGAGTACGCTTCTTTCTCCCTGGGGAAATGTTGTTTGCTTTGCAGAATGGAGTCCTGGAAGATTTGGACTGAAGTGAGTTATGCAGTCTTAATATGATTGAAGAACTATCTTGTTGACAAGTGCAGAATTATAGATTTGAATCCATTAGCTAAAAGGGTCCACAAACATTTGAATAATGGCCCTCACATTTTTTCCATTGGTCTATCAGCCAAAGAATCCTAAAAAAAAAAAAAAAAAAAAAAACAAAAAAAAAAACAAAAAAAACCCACCACCAAACAAAAAAAACACACAACCAAAAAAACCACCAAAAACCAGAAAACCGCAAAAAACTTAGAATCTTGCAGTTACAGCTTAAAGAGACTGAATTAAATTCCCTTGCATTGAAGATAAGAAAGCTTTTTTTTTTTATCTCACATTGGAAATGGGAGTTTTGATCTGTGCTTCTACACTTGGAGCTTATATTTTTGGCAGCTGAAAAAAGTATGAGTATTTTGTAATAAACATAAATGTTTTCTACTAAAATCCAAAAGGAAAGCCATCAAATTAATTTAGTATCAAAGGAAGAGTTTAAATCAACAGGCCTTTTAGTGAGCACTGACAATATGTTGCACCAGCAGAACAGTTCCTGTCTGAGGAGGCAGGTGCTCATCTGATGCAATTCAGCGTCATTTCACTGGGGCATCTGAAGTCTTGTTCAGACTTGGAATGTTTTACCTGCTCTCAACATGTATTTGCCATATTCCAAAGCTGGCTCTTCTGAAAATATCCTATAGCTGATGAATTTGGTGAGGATGTGATTGTTGTGATCAGTCTCATGCTGTAAGTGGGGCCCAGCAATGTGGAGATGGGGTTACAGACAGCAATTTCAAGAGTTAATGATGTATATTTATGAACTATCCTCTGAAATAGGGGATTTATTAAATCATAGAACATCCTGAGCTGGAAGGGACCCACAAGGATCATCCAGTCCAGCTCCTGGCCCTGCACAGACACCCCAACAATCCCACCCTGTCCTTCAGAGCATTGTCCAAACCCTCCTGGAGCTCTGGCAGCCTTGGGGCTGTGCCCACTGCCCTGGGGAGCCTGTTCAGTGCCAACCACCCTCTGGGGGAAGAACCTTTTCCTGATAACCAACCTAACCCTGCCCTGACACAACTTCAGGCCATTTCCTTGGATCCTGTTACCAAAAGAGGAGAGATTGGTGCTGCCCTCATGAGAAAGCTGCAGACTGAAGTGTCCCCTCGGGCTTCTCCTAAATTGCTTCAGGGACAGATTATAATCTCCTCCTGTAGATGCAATATCAATATTCTAAAAATTTTTAAGAGAAAATTTAGGAATTTGAAGTTAGTTTAAAAACCTAATAAAAGCCCTCCAGTTTCAGGCAGGATGGGGATTGCTCTTCCAGTGAGGCCGAGTTGGAGGCAGCGGGGAGGAAGAAATCTCATGGATTTTTTTTTTTTTTTTAGTCTCTTTCCTACTCGTTCTTCTTCCTCATCTTGCAGATCTTTTGTGGGTGAGCCAAATGTAATCAGGTTTGGCTCACTTGGAGGAATTAGGATGACTGCAAAGTATGCCAGATTTCAAAACAATTTCTAACAGTTTCTGTGATACTGTGTAAGCAACTGAAAATTGACATGTTGTGTTGTGCCCAAGTCAGCCAACTGCTGTCACTGAATAATTAGATTCTCTAGAAGAAGAGAAAGGGTTTTTTTTGTTGTTTTTTTTTTTCTCAACAGAGTTATTAGAAAATAATGTAGTAGCTATTTTATTTAAGGGTAGGCTCAAATTCTTCTGTTCTTACAAGCAAATTTTTAAAAATAGTTTGCATCTGGGCCCCAAAAGTATGTTTCATGTATTTTTATATATAAAAGTATAAATAAGTTGTTTGGGAATTTTTATGCCAATATGTGTGGTACTTGCACATGGAGAAGACATTTGTGCAGATGGTTAATATTGTTTTTCTAATAGGAATTAATTTTTCTCTTTAATTCCCTTTCTTTCATACGGCACATCAATTCTACAAATTGAGTCCTAATATCAGACATAGGTCATGATCTAATTATGGCTGGATCTGTCATGGAGTTATGACATTTTTGGGATTGATATTGTGCCTGATTCCTCAGGAACTTCTACCTCTGCAACCTGGCTATGAGCTGGGGGAGAAATGTTCTGCTTTGTTAGTCCTTATGTCCCTCTCCACTCCTTCAGCAGAGTGGAGACTATTCCATGGGGAGAAATCATGCCTAGTGGAATAATCAGGCAGTGCCATATCTGGAAGAGGCAGGTGAGGAATCCTGATCCCATAGAATCACAGGCAGTCACTGTGTTTGCTTCACACCACTGTGAATCCTGGGAAATGCTGATCCTGTCTGGAGGGAAGGTCTGGAATTCTGCATGGAGACTCTGCAGCTTCCATCAACTGAAGATTTGAAAGGGGACTAGAGAGGCTTAGTTAAATTATGATATTCCTGTGTTGCAATAATTAAAAAAAAGGGTTTTTTTGTATTTTGCTCATATTTTCTAACCTGTCTTGTTCCTTGCCTTGATAATTCTATCAATAAGCAGCACAACTTTAAAACTGTTATTTTCATCTCATTCCAAGCCTTATCTGATAACACCTTTCCATGTATCCCTTCCAATTGAATGACTCTTTCCAATTTGTTGTTTGAGATGTCTTTTCATAAGGATTCAGAATAATTCTTAAATCTATAGAAGCTCTGATTTGTACCAATATTCTTAACAGCAAAAAAAGCCTAGTGCAAAAACTTACATGACAGCAATTAATGGAAAATATTTTTATTCTGAAAGTGGTTTTTATTGGTCTAACTCTTGCCAGGGACTCTTCAGACTATAAATATTTCAGAAGGTGGTGTTAGGGATAAATACTATGTATTTTTGAAACTTCTACTCCTTTTTCTCCTGTTAAATTCAGCTGCAAAATTCAGTTAATGGTATTAAAGGGGTTGGGGATAGGACTACTCCTTTTCTCTTGAAAATCCTACCCCTTTATTTCCTTAGATCCAGCTGTAAAATTCCTCATACTTCTCTGGCACTATTACAAATGAGAGATAAATAATAAACAGTTTCTCCCAGGGCATCCAAAGCTACATATATAAATCTATATTAGATCCAAGGTTAATGATTGCTTTTCTGTTTTATTGGCTGCAGGGAGCACTTCTTGAAGGAAATGCTGTCTAAGTGGTAGAGTAGCTCTTTCCAGAGGTTCTTAAGCAAAATGAGACATTAAGTTTCAACCATCCTACTCTGCCACGTGCAACCAATGTATTGTAAAAGGGGGGAAAAAATCCCGTCTTTTTATATTTGTCAGTTGGGGAAAGAAATATTTATTTCCCCCCAAATTATTTTATATTTCTGACATCCCTAATTTGACTTGGTCTTGCAGAGAAAAGTGCTGCTGTTCTCATTAGTACTTTGCAGTTATCCCTTCCCTGGCTGAGGTGGAAGAAGCTTTAAATCATGTGGGAGAGCGGGGAAGGGAAAAGAGAGAAAACAAGCTTTTTGAACCCTGAAATGTAAATTTGCAGACAATTATTCATTATTAACTGCCTGAAGCATCACACCTCTCTCACCTTTGCTGGAATGTCTGAACATTAGGGTAAACAACACGCTGCTGTCTTATCATAATGCGGTCTGCTTCACTGCAGCAAGGACTTGTCAGAAACAGATTGTGATGTTGACTTCTCAATAGGGGAAAAAAAGGGCCTAAATTAGACTTCTATAAAAAGAATATTGCATATTTATTTCCACAATAACGCCAAGGAAAAACGTTAGTCAAGAAGCAAGCAATTGGGTGAATAAATAAGCTTGTCTTTGTTCTCATCAATTAAGTTATTACATCAGTTGGAAAACCAGTGAATTATAATACAGATGTTTAATGAAACACTGCTGTGCCTATAAGTCAAACTCCTATTTTGTGGTGTGATTTTGGCTGCATAGTTTTGTGTGTGTTAAACCGTATTTATTAGCTGATACCCATTATTATTTTGAGCAAGGTATAATTCAGTTGTCAGGCTCCAGCTCTGGGAAGGAGATTTAATCAGTGAGAGCCCGCTTTGCTGCTGAGCATAAAACAATGCGGGTTTCATGAAGCAATCACACCAGTGTGAAAAAATGGGATTAATTAGTATTGTACAAGAACAGGCAGCATGCTCATTAAAACCTTGTGAGCTGCCTCTTGATAAACTGCCACTTGATAGGGCCGCATTAATGTGACAAGGCAAAGACTTTATTTCCAAATCCTTTCTGATTATATCTCACTTTTAAGTTACCTGAATTGACTCTCTAAGGCTTTTGGAATACAAAGATCAAAATTGCAGCACGAGATCCCCAAGACACCTGGACAAAGGAGCCGTGCTCAGATAGTAAGGCTTCAAAAGACAACTTTTTTTTTGAACTCCCATTCAAGCATAAATCAATAGCTGTACAATGAGGCAGCTCCAAAGGTGGTAAATTTGCATTTACACTCAGCAGGTTGGGCTGGAACTTATTTGACGATTAGCAGCTATCTAATGAATCCCCCATCACTCTGTGCCTCTTGCTTACCAAGTGCTTCATCTGTTTGTCAGGACAGAAAGTCTTATGAATATTCTTAGAGCTCCACGTAGGCTCTGAGGGAAGGGGAGAACAAGGTAGGCGCTCCCAGCTGAACATCTGTTTCTCATAGTTCAGGTTGGCCACTGAAGAACTTATGGTCGTATTTCTTTTTTTTTTATCCTTTCTTTTAGAAACATTCACAAACTAAAAATGTAGATCCCTACTAGTGGATTTGTTTCTACATGACAAAACATAATAGGCGACATGCCTGAATAACAACAGTAAATGTTGGATAGGATGTATTTTTGATCTCGTGTATTTTCCTTTAGGCACAATGTTTTATCCCTTCCTGAATTTGTAGTGGTTCTGATGATTTACTTGCACATAATCTTGTCCTTTTTTTAATTTTTTTTCCTCCTCCTTTCCTTTTTGAGAATTAGTGGCTCTGATGAAATTATATCTGAACTGGTAATAGTTAACCAGATCTATCAGCTGTTCCATGGTGCATAGGTGCTCCAAGATGCTGACTTTCCATGTAGCTTTAGCTGACATTGTATGTAAGGCAATTGTAATGCAATAGAGTTACCTGTCAGCATATATTTGTAGGTGTGGAAAATGCCACTCAGAGAACAGAGATCTCTTATTCCCTGAAGCTTTCTCCCAACTATTTTATTTTTAAGCAAAAACATCTTGTTAAATCTCAACACCCTATTAAAGCAACGTTATCCACCATGAAGTTCAGAGTATTGAATTACCAATTATAGACTGTTTGCAACTGTGCAGGTGGAATCCTACCCAGGGAAAGGCATTAGAGTGGAGGGCAAGGTACCTGAGCTGGCTGGATCTGGATGAGTACAACGCTTTACAAAGTGATGTGTTGCAATATTATTAATTTAAACCCTTAGATTTCATTGTTGTGATCTGGGTTACATGATGCAATGCGAGATGACAGCCATTGAATTAATAGAAAATGGCATTCATCTCTTGAAATTTCACACAAAATAGAAGTAGGAGACAGACAAAATAAAGGGAGATGGATAGACAGACTGATAATACCACTAATACTTTTAAATTTAAACTGAATGGGTGAGATAATTTTAAAACACTAATGGTATTTATCAACAGTGTGATAGCAGGGGGAAGAAAAATCAGACTCTCTCCCTTTCTCTGTCCCTCTTTCTCCCTTTCGTTGATTGCTTTGTTGAGCAAGTCAGTGAATATTTTACACTTTGTTTCTTTTATTTTAGCAAATGAACTGCCTCGAGCTAATGTAGTGTAAGTGGAAATTTCAAGCACCAATGTCTGCTGCATGATCCAATAATAGGAACTTTCTTTCCCTCCTGGCCCTGTAACACAGTGGAACAGCAAACTCCCCGATGCCTCCAGGTAGTCACATGCCTGATTTATGATTATAAACTATAGCTCTGGAAGAGGTTAGATAGGTAGTTTAAATCATTGCTTTTTCTCTAATGAACTAGGGTCAGAGAGAGAATACTCTGTGCAACAGCCTTATCTGGGTGTTACTTATGCCCTACATACTCCTCCTCCGTGGCTTTAGCTGTGATAGTGTTTTTTACAGAGTTTTAGTTGTTAGTGTCAGTTTAGTGAATGGTGTTACTGAAAATTCACTGAAATGAGTTTTCCTGCTGTTGTTTATTATTTGTCTTAGTGCAAATTGGGGACAGGTACCTATTTCAGATGTGGTGTGGACAGCATCAGAAGGGATAAAAAAGAGAGGGTCAAGATAACACCCACAGATAGTATATGAAGTGGTTTCTTTCCCCAGTAACACTGTGCTGTAGTGCTGAACTCTGTTCTTGTCTGAAATCCGTGCCAAAACACTGTGCCAACATCTAAATAGAATGATAGCTATTATATTACATATATTACAAGTATATTATATAAATACCATAGTTAAAGATACCTGATATATGCCAATATACTAATATGCAAGATATTGGCAAGATATTGTAGCAGATGAGTGTAGAAACTCATTCCAGTCTGATGCCATTAATCTTAGAATTCCTGGAAGGATGGGATTATTGTGTGAACTCCAAGTACCCCTTATGCAGATCACCCTTGCACAAATGGGTTTCACACAGCAGATATCTATAAGTCTTACTGACCTTGACAACAGTGCTGTGGTCATATTTTCATATAAATAAACTCTTTTCAAGGAATTTTCCCCAGTGGATTCAGTGGAGATGGACTTTTCCTGGCACACAGCCTGTTAACCAATTGTTACTTTGAAGTCCATTATTTATAACCATCTCAAAGACACAACTACTTGACTTTCCCTTTCTGTGCCACTCAGTAGCTTAATAGAGTATCAGACACTTAATGCACAATCACACAACTCTTGTCATTCACGTGCACCAAACCAACTGCTCGTGTCACCCTCTTCCTGAAAAAACCCCACAGTTTGGAATTAGGGAGGTAAAATTCTTCCTGTCAGCCACTCTTTGTATCAACATTTCACAGCCAAGACTAGGAGAGGGGGTCACTCCAGCAGCCTTGCACCTCTGTGGGAACCTTAAAGCTTTGGATGTCTGCATCTAGGAGGAGTTTTAAGCAGAATATGAAGGGTTACTTTAAAAATCTAGTAGAGTTTGCATGTGAGTCTCTTCTGCCAGCTAAAGCTTCAGATAGTAAAAGTAGCTGGATCTGGTTCTTGGTTGATCTTCCACATCTGGGGTCCAAGTTGGATAGAAGTTATATGGGATCCACTATAGTCCCTGAATTCTTTTGTACATTGTTAGTTATTCCCTCATCGTGCACCATTGAATGCTTTTGCCCACATGGAATTTGGTGCACTTGTCCCTCTTACTTTTCAAGCTACGTCTGACTTGCCATGATCATTTTGGATTCTGATCTTGTTTTCCAGCATCCTCACAATGTGATGCTGTCTGAAGTTGTAATAAGCATAATCTATTCTGTCAATGAGGTCACTAATGAAAATATTGAGTAGTACCAACCCCAGGCCCCTGTGGAACCTCACTTTGTGCAACATCCCATCAGCCTTTGGTAAATACTCTGAGTACAGTTTGGACACTGATTTTGTGCCCATCCAAGCACTGTTTTATCTGAGCCATGTTTCCTTGGCTTCAGTACAAGACATCCTACAGCAATCAAGAATTCCTCTCAAAGTTACTGATCTCTATTGCTTTCTGTCCACAAAACTTCCTTCCTTGGAGAAGTAAATTCAATCTTCATGAACAAAATGTCAAACTCTTCTTGCTTGTTATCTTTACAGAATACAGATAATTTCTTCCAGAGTTTTCCCATAAATTTAAAAGAAGGAAACTCTTTTATAATCTTCTAGTTAGTTCTTTTTTTCCATTCCCTTGACTTCTGTGTTTTGTCACTTCACCTGTTCTTCAATATATCTCAAGAATAGCTATTAATATCTCTGAACTTTATCCTTTAAATAATGGAGAATGAGGTAGAAAGGACTACAGAGCAGGAAAATTATTTTAAAATGGCTAAACTACCTAAATATTTTCTAACCTTCCTCATCAAATACTGCTGCATTGTGGTGACACTGTCTTCACAGCTCAACTCATCCCCCAAACAATTAATAAATACTTAGGCCCTCCTGAAGACATCTGACAAAGGCTTCCTCCACCTTTTTGAGTAAAAGGCAGTTAAAAAGCTGTGCAACCCAACTTCACTTTGACTTCCTTTCCCTACATTACTTATAGAGGCATTGTTTTAATGGCTTATGTCATTTGTATGTTGGTTTGTACCTTGAATTTTCTTATTCTGTCCTGGGACTTGGCCTGAAATGTTGAAATCTCTCACGAGCTTTGGAGTGTGAGTCTGCCATTTTTTCACGTTTTGTGCCCCTGATCTTTTTGTTTTGGTAATTCAGGGAGGTTCATTCCACCAGTGACAGTTAAACACTGACCCTCCTATAACTACTCCCTTTAGAAGACCTCAGAGTACTTGCTAGTGCAGGTTGAGGATCTTTCTTCACTACCTGGTGTTCCTTCAGCGCTTCCCCTGAGATTCTGGTATAAGTGTTGCAGACAGGTGCCAGAGTTGGATGGACCTCAATTTGGTTCAGTAGCGCCTGTGCCAATCTGAAGGAAAAAGGCAAATTCCAAAGAGTTGTTCCTTCTCCCACCTTATCTCCTGTGAGGTGGTGACAGTGCAGTCCTTCAGAACTGCAGCTGTTGGTTGGAAGATTCGATTTGGGCCCTCTGTGCAGCAGGGAGAAATATGTCTCTGCTGTAGATCACTCACTACAGGCAGAATCCTCAAGTTGTTTTCATGCAGAATCACACAGGGACCCAATTTTCTGTGATGGCTTCTCCAGTTATTGCATCACAAAAATTTCTCACTATGGAGCAGCAGGTTTCATTCATTCCATCACCACCTAGAAATAAGGGTTGTGACTGGAACAGGTCATGAGAGTTACTCCTGGGAACACCACAGATCATATTATCCATGAGGAAAATGTGTTTTAAATTGCATTCTTCTAACTACATCCTGGTTGCTGCATAGTTCATTTCTGAGCATGCCAAATGGCATCCTTAACACCAGTGGTACAGCACAGAAAATGATGTTTCAAAATGCTTAGAGGATAATTTAGGCTGGAAGGGACTTCTGGAGGTCACGTAGTTCATCTGGAGGAGGTGTCAGTTGACACATCAGAACTGGAATGTGCCCCAGAGATCAGATTTGTGGGAGTCTGCCTAAGTGCCAGAACTCTTTTGGTACAGCATCAAAATCAATATGTAGTTTAGAGTAAGAAATTGGGGATGTTTCAGTTCACTCTGTTTAATTATGAGGGGGGAAAAAGGTCTATTTAGATAGATATTTCAAACTGAAATTCCCAAATCATTCATTGTTTTTCACAGTTTTGGAAATCTGGAATGATCCTGGAAGTTTTCAGTTTAGTCTTGCTACCAGCAGACTGTCTCTTCTCATAGTGATTGTGAGGGAAGGGGTTGGTGGCTACAGTGTGTGTGGACAAAGCAAAGGAAAATATGAATTAGGGGTGTTTCGTGCCTCTGAGTTCTCCTGTGGGTTTGGAGCTTTACTTTTGAGATTTTCCTGCTGAAACTGCCCAGTTCTCTCATCTGATTTGTGCATTGCAATTCACTATCCATGGAAAAGTGTGCTTAATGCTTGGAGGGATTTTTTTTATCAACTTCTCTGAGCCTGTGCTGCACTGGACTGTTCTGTGTGAGGACTAACAGAGGAATCATCTTGTTTTGAGCTCTGAGCAGCACAATCCCTTGTTCCCACAGGTTCTCCCTGCAAACCAAGCAGAGAAGAGCCAACACTAGGAAACCTGGAAAAGGGAGGTGCAGCTTTGTATGGATCTATGGGGGCCACTGAAACCACTTCTGCACGTGTTGCTGCTGATTTCTTACCCAGCTCTCAGGTAGGACATGTGAGGAAATATTTGGGAATTAAATCAAAAGTATTAGGAAAAATGGAATTACACAAAAGTAAAAGGCAAGTGAGCATCTGGATATGTTTCCTTGTGGCAGTTGCAGCAGTTCCTCACTGTCATTCTGATATATTTGTGCATACAAACTTGTCATCTGAGATGGTTATGTCACCCTTGACTTCCAGCTGCACTACAACTCTGGCTACTATTATTTTGAATTGTATCTCTATGTAATTGTCCTCCCAGAAGGAAAAAATAACACATTATCTTATATTAAGCAATCAACACTGACAGAACTTCGGTATCTCTTATCATTATCCTTATGTTTATAAGATAAAATCCAAGTCAGTGTTCTCAAGTTACATCTTTGGGGGCCTGTCTTTCTTCTTTCTGATACTCTGAGGAAAAACTTCAGCATTTGTCATGAAATAATCCTGTGTGTTAATCTGCTGTTTCCACTTTGAGAAGTGCAAAATGATTCCCTTAGGAATTAATCCTTGTGATACTCATTGAAAGGAGCTAAAGGAAACCATCCAGAATTTTAGCCACTCTTGAGTTTACAAGGCAGAGAATGGAGTTGAGTCTCACTGTCATATTTTGCAGCTGATGCTACACCATTAACTGTAAGTAAATTTAAAAATCAAAGCTGTAATCTGTATTTTAATATTGATATAGTCCCTGCCATTTTGACTTTGCCAATCAGCCAGAGTATTTCAAAAGCTATCAGAAGGATAATTCTCACATGGTTTGGTTACAGAATTAAGCATGTTAGAGGGCTATTCACTCATTTTGGAATAGCAGGAATTGGGCATGTCAGTAAAGAAGGATGTCTTAAACCAGAATGACTCATCTGATACAGTATAGTTGGTAATTCTAAATTTTATGGAAAAAGACATTTTAAATAATAACTCTAAAAATATTCTGCAGCAGAATGTTACTTAGCTGAGGATGCTGAAGGAACTCAGATGCAGATATGAACACTCAAATATCAGGTTGAGTCTGGAATAACTTTTGTATTTGCAGTCAAAATAATCACCAGGTGATCAAGGATTTCTCTATCAACAAAATTCCATTATGGATCTCCTGGACTGTGAGGGGGATTCACTGTGCTGGTGTTTTGAATACCAAGGGGGCTGGTGATGTGAAATATATTCTGGAACACTTCATGCACATGTTCTCGGAATGTCTATGTGGGAGAGTTATGGGAAATACATCATGAGCCCCAGACTGGAGTTTATACACAATATTACTCTGCCATAGGATCCCTTTAGCTGTGTTCTAGATGGCCTGACAATGACTCCCCAAATGCCCGAAGCCAATTTAAAAAGGATGCTAAGAGCACTCTAATAGCTGAAGTTATGACTAGTAAAGTGTAAATCAATGCTGTGCATGTTCCAAGGAGGGAGAGCGGGGCCAAATGAGCTTTGTCTTAATGGAAGGAGTGTTTTAGACAAATTCTGCATGTGTGGAGGCAGATCCTACATGTGTGGTGCCACATCCTGCAGTCAGGTCTACTGCCCTCCCCTTTTCTGGAGTGAAAGGTGGGTTTACTTAGTCTGGACCAAAGCTGTGCTGTTGCTGTTCTTAATGACTGTATTAACCTCGTTTAGTTTTGCTAGATGAGCACTGAGCGTGAGCCTAAGCAGGGCTGTAAATACAGGGCAAGAGTAGGGACAGAGAAGATGATGCTGCATCCCTTATTCCACCCACCCTCTGGGTGCTGCACCCCTGCACCAGCCTCTACCAGTTCCCCCCTTTCCCTCCCTCCCCTCGGGCTCTGATGCAGCACTAGACCATCACTACTGGCAAATATTTCCTCATCATTTCAGCAGTGATGAATGGATCCACCAGGCACTTTTGGTGGATTTTATGCCAACACACACCAAAAATACGAGTTGAGGTCATGGGCTGTGCCTAGTTCTGGGGCACAGGGTTTCTCACCTTTGATTTATACCCAGCAATCTTCTGACAGCCCCTTTAGTCAATGGGGATGTAAATCTTTTAATTTCTGCTTGTCTGGAGAAGATTCTGCACTCCGAATGCCATGGATTTTTAGGGATTACTAGTGGGGGCCCAGTTCTGGATGTGATCCTCTATCTTTACCCGTCTCCAGTTATCCAGAGATAATCAGATATTAGAAAAGGTTGGAAATTTGTCTCCTATTAATAATTTAGAAAAAAAAGTGATAAAAGACTCTGATCTTGCCAGTGTCATAAGTAATGTCACTTAGTAAAGTGACTGGCACTAGCTGTAGGCTCAGATATGCCAATTATAATTAAAGCCATTATTTTCAAATACAGTTCAGTTTATTCCTGCGGAAAAGTAAAGAGAATTTTAGAGTGACAAACCTCTCTGGAAAATGCAAACTTGACAAAAAGGTTGTGCTTTTAGACTACCTGTAATAATTTGGTTTCAGGTTGGAAATGAAAAGTATGTAAAAACATATTCTTCAAAATGCATGTTGACCACCTAACATACTACACAACATCATCTTGAGAAAGCTTATGGTGACTTACAAAGCAGAAGTGATGTTTGTTTCTTAGATCAACAGCCTTCAAACATCTCTAGTCAGGTTTTCAGAAAGGTACTGAACCATTATCTATTGCCAATCTGATACCCACTCACAGATAGAAAGATAACCAAACTGCCACTTATTTTTGAGAATTAAAATCAAAGATGGGGCTCAAAAAAAACAGAGCCAGTGAAGCTGTGTTCCTTTTCAGGCATTTGTGGTCTCCTAACAGGGAATTGTTGGTAAAACCGGGCGTTTGCTTTGCTTACAGAGATGCACAGATAATGGCTTTACTTTGTAAAGCCCTGTAACACCTGGAGACAACAATCACCCTTGGTGTCCTTTGCCCCTAAAATGAATGGGATTCTCAGAGATGACCATAGGAGTACATAAAACACAGCCACAGCTCCTGAGCAGAGCTGCTTCCCTTGAAGGCAGCTTTCAGCTCAGGACAAAAGCCACGAGGAGTGGAAGGTGTGTCCGGCATCAGGGGATCTCCCCAGTGCCCCAAACCTCCACCCCAGGGCATGTCCCACAGGGACAAGGGTTTGGGGCTGCAGCTCCTCACCCAGAACTGAGGGGTAGCTGGTAAATGATGAACAGAAACATTGCCACTGACCTCTCCTGTGCCAGTCCTGCCCAGATCCGATGGTTCTTGGTGTTCCTCTTATCCTGGCCTTCCTTTAGCTCCACAAGCTGCTGCTTGTGCTCCTGCTGCTGCCCACCAGAGACTGTCTGAGACCCGACTGCAGTGCAGTCTGAGGGCTGATGTGAACACCAGGGATAGATAAAATTCCTGCTTGCACTGCAGGTGACTGGGATCTAGGCAAGAAAAGTTGCTGTAGCTGAATTTTTTTCATTCTTGACGACTGCATTGGGCAGCTATTTTGTTATTATTGGCAGTCTTAAAACCTTGGCTTTGTTTTCTGCCCTGTAATCTCATGTTGATGTCCTTTCTGTTCCCCAACCCTCTGTTTAAAAGTGTTTCCATTTGATATGATTAATAGCTCTTGTGAGTAATCTCTATTAAGGACTGAAAGCTCAATTTCAAATATTTTTGTGGTGCTTCTGGTGGGCCTTGCTGGGATAAATTAAGCCTATTTTTCCCCTGATTGCTTCATTGGATCTCTTTGTAACTTCACCTTGTATTCCTTTCTGTTCAATACTTTTCAAAGTAGTGAGAGTTTAAAGAGGTACAATAAATCCCAGATCAGTTTTTAATGACCATGGTAAGCCTGCTTGTAATATGTCAGTAAGCTGAGCCTAAAAGCCAATAGGGAATAGGCCATTTCTGCCTTAGTAATTGCCTCCACAGAAAGATTTATAATGTCATTATCTGAATCTACAAGAAATAACTCATAGAGCTGAAATACCCTAAAAAAATATTACAATTCTCTTAAAATCTAGTCATTCATAAATGCTAAATCATAAAACTTTTTTTCAAGATGTTTTATGTTAAAAATAAAACACAGTCAAAATATAAATGTACTTTTCTTAATCAGATCCCTGGTTCTTTATGTGTCTGATTTCTGAGCTGTAGTTTGGGCAGAGGGGTTGTGGAGAGCTCAGCCCTGCTGCAAACAAACGAGTGCTGAGAAACCACGGAGAGGACGAGCATTCCCAGTCATTTTTCTTTATTTGTGTGTGATTCCAGGGGGGAAGAGGGTTAGTTAGCACAGCAATAAAATTAATTTTAGCAATAAAAATCACTCCCCCCCTTCTCCTTCCACCGTTTTCCCCTGAAAAGCCCCACTAAATGTCCTGATGGATGTACTGCGGTGCTGTTTGAAGCCATTCCAGGCAGCTTCCCTTGCCCTCAGCATTCCCCAATCAGGAGATATCATTCATTTCTTTCAAAAAGCAGGAAATGTACTCTTCAATTTGTCTGGTGTTTAATAAAGTGCTAGAATTACCATAGCTACCGTCATCTTCTGCTGCTTTAATACACTGTGAGATTTATACTAATTTCAAGCAGACTCTATTCTTCAGCGTGCCGAGCTTGTACACTTAAAAGGGCACTGGCACTGGGCTTCTTTCTCTTTTTCATCATGAGTTCCTGTAAGTGAGGACCTGATTTCTATTTCCCTAAAAATTTTGAATTGATTTGCTTTTTTGTGTGTTTGTTGTTTGTCCACAGAGGCTGGTTTTGCCACAGTTTCTTTCTCTTTTTTTCCAATTATTTTTCATTCACTGTTTAAATAAATATTATTTCCTGACATCCATGGAGATGTGTTGTAATGCAGTTGCTTCAACTCCAGTCGAGTGATTCCTAAAATCAGTGAAAGGTTTCTAGTCTGATACAGTCTGGTTCTTCTCTGAAGTTCAAATTAAACTTTTCCAGGGACCAATATCTGCTCTTAGACTGTAAATTATAGAGGCTAACACCCTTTTAAAGTGTGGCAGCTCTGTTATTAACTTGAATAGGTCCAGGATTTCATTCCATGTCCCATATACTTCAGAGCACAGACATGTCTATAAGTAATAAATTATTATTCATTTCTAGTGAGCATTATAAACTTTCAGGTTCTTTGCCTCAAAGAAATGAGCTTCCTGAAACAGAAATTACTTCCCAGACAGGGCAGTCTCGTCTTCAGAATGCCACCTGAACTTGAGGACTGTGAAAACAACACTGACAAATTTATTTCCTGAGCTTAA
Organism: Platyrinchus mystaceus; assembly: GCA_035041135.1. Classification (NCBI taxonomy): domain Eukaryota; kingdom Metazoa; phylum Chordata; class Aves; order Passeriformes; family Tyrannidae; genus Platyrinchus; species Platyrinchus mystaceus. Next base: position 13,128,410 of record JAWWLV010000057.1, read on the forward strand.
AAATTGTTTATAAGCAAACAGATGTGTGCTTCTGGATGTGTACATCAAATTCTTATCAATATTAGGGGGAACACTCCTTTGCACAATATCGTTTTGCTTCCTCTGTTAGAGACTCATCCTGTAAGAACCAGGGTGAAATACTGACTCAAGGTGGGTTAGGATTAGTCTCTGGTTATTCACTTGGTGCCATGCTCCTTCACTATTGTATAGAGCAAATGTTTCCTGACAGGCTAATGAGGAATAAAAAAGGATCAAGGGCTCTGGTGACATGCTGAATGTTACAATCCTTATTCCCATCCCCTGGCTGTGGTTTACCTTTGGCAGTGTCAGAGGTGACTCTTCTGGGAGCCCAGGAAAGGGATAGATGAGCCGCTGGGGTGCTTGAGACTGCTGTCCTGCAGCCTCTGCCTGTGAGAATTCCCACTAAAGTTTATAAAACTGTGTCAATGTAAAGTGTGGGGGCTTGTCCCTTTGCAACATTTGAAGGGGGAATAGTTTTTATGCTTATTCTTTCTCCTGTCATGAAAACCATTACTCGGCTGTTTCATTCTTACTTCACACAAGGCACATTTTTCTGTGAGATCTTTCAGAAGTGATTAGCAACTGTCAAAGTGATGATGTTTGCAGCTGTGTACATGAACTCTCCTGGGATCTGATGCATTAGCAAGTCTGGATCCGAAGCATTCTCCTGAAGCTGGACTGCTGACTCCATACGGAGTGGCAGGGGTGGGCATGGGAGCTCATTTCAGCCTGTGCCCGCTGGCTCCTGTGCCAGCTCATTTCTCCTGCAGCAACAGGAGGGTTTGGACATACACAGGATGCAGTGGCCTGACAACAAATACTTCTCCTTCTCATATGGTGTGTGATTCCTAACCAGCAATCAGGGAGCAGGGTCTGCCTTATATTACAGATTATGGTGTTACTGATGGTTCTCTTTCCTGTCATCGCCTTTTGTACCCAAGGCAGTGAGAGCTGCAAGCCCAAATCCTAAACCAGAAGTCTCTGAGGTAAAGGCTGTAGCTTGCCTTAGCAACCTGTTCTTCACCACGTAGGAATAATGTTGTGACTCCTTTAGGAAGTGCCCTGCTGTTGTTCCACATTGTTTCAATAAGAACAATGAGTTCAAGATGCACGTGCAAGGAGACAGTGCACATTTCAGAACTGCTAAATGCTTTCATAGCATTTCAGTAAACATTTTTGACATTTTTCCCAAAACTAAAAGGTGTTGAATTAAGTAAATGGCATCACTGTTAGTGTTGTGAGTAAATGCCTCCTCTGTACAACTGGAGTAATTAGTTATGGGTGAGAAATCTCATCAGGAGACATCCAGAAGAGATGGGAAAAGGACCCAAATAACTAATAAACATACAGCTAGTTCATTTTGTGTTTCCCTGAAGAGGAGAGGGAGGTAACCAAGCAAAATCAGGTTCCCTGTTGGAAACATTAAAACTAAAGAAAGCTGGAGAGACAACCCTTCACAGGGAAGGGCAGACAACGTGCACATACTCAAATTCCTGTGTTGTGTGAGTCCTGCACAGTTAACAGAGTTGTTCTGCTTTCTTTTCATCGTATCATATAAATATAAAATGTGCAAAAATTGTAGGTGAATAGATTAAGATTAAATAACCTTTCAGTTTTTTAGAAACCACAATTGTGTTCTGGGTAGTTTAAGGACTTTATTTCTGTCTGGCTTCCAGAGTTATAACTTCCCACTCACAAAACCAACTGCACCAAGAGAACTTGAGTTTGGATAAATTACTCTGATATTGGCCCATGTGTAATGTTTGCTAATGAAATATAAGTGTACAGGTCAAAAGAGAAATATTTAATGGGGGTGTTTACCAGTTGGTGATGGGAATGGAGAGCTCAGAATATACCAAGATAGAGTAGTTAGTGAATCTGTCATAGGCATAAATCAGCCTCACTCCCTCTGCATTTCTAATTGTCTCCCTAAAAAGGTTTTAGTCAAGTCCTTAAAATGATGAGCACACAAATGCATTTTTATATCGCCTGTTTGCTTTTAGTTATGCAAATTTGTTCAAGAGAAACGTTGCGCTCAAAATGCTCTAAAATTTTTAAACCCTACAGATGTCTGTAGTGTGAGAATGTCAAAACCCAAAAGTTCATACTCTCTAACCAGACACGGGAATGCTCTGATTTGGAGTTCAAGGCTGGTTCCAGGTAAAGCAGGGCATTGGGCAGGGCAGTAACAGGGCTTGGGGAGAGTATTATGGTCTGTCTTTTTGGCATTCTTCAGGCATCTCATTTTAACAAACTTACTACACAAGTGAATTAAGTTAGATAGAGGTGGAAGCAGCTTCCAGTCAGGCATATTTTTTATTATTATTTAATTAATTTATTAAATATGGTAATTGAAATGAACTTTCCACTGTGCCCTGGCCACTTTTAAAAACGCCAATTAACCCTTCATAATATGACTTGGTTTTAGCAACAGTGGCCAGAGCAACGATAAACAGCTTTGGAAAAATCCAGACCTTCACTGCTTGGGTATTCAGTGAGCAGCCCCCACCCTGGGGTGGTGATCCTGGGTTTGGCCTCACACACCACAAACATCACTCTGCTGGAAAAAAACAAGGCTGCTGTGTGGTCTGTCACTGCTCAGGACAGATATCTGGGAAGAAATCTTGTTAGGCTTGGAGACTTTGAGATTAGGCATAAAGCCTTCAGTCAGGATCTTGTGTATTTGACCTTCACACTTGTCTCTCACAGCTGTCACCGCAGGAGAGCCACGAGAATTAAACTGAGCGTGGCTCCCGCTGTACCTGGGAGGGCAGGTTGGGCAGCCAGGAGGCATCTCTGGCACATCCATGTCCACCTAGAGCGTGGGGAGATGGATTTTGCAGCAGTCTGAGCTTGTCAGTGTAGACATACCCCTCTACTTGATTGGGTTGCATTAAAAGCCAAGTTCAGCAGCGTATCTGGAGGCTTATGCTCCTTTTGTTGTGCTGAGCCTTTGGCTTAAAAAGCCCCTCAGTATCCCTGGCATCTTCCACAAGCACTAAATTAGCACACAAATACTGAAGGAGGATGTAAAACTTCAAAGTCTGACTATGATTCTGCGATTTTATGGAGTTCTGCACTGCCTTAAATCCAGCACAGAGCTCCTGATCATCGTGTCAGTGGGCACTGAACAGCCCCTCGTTTGTCAGACCATTGAAATTCAGTGGCTGAGCACTTAGTCTTTTGGAAAACATCCTGCATGATGTGATTTACAGCACTGTGGAGCTGATTAAAAAGTCACTCGTTAAAAAGGTATTTTTTATTATAATTGCTAAATATTTTTTGGTGTGGTTAGTTGGATTCACCTTTAAAATGATGTATGTGCTGGCTCTTCTCCCGAGCTGTCGAGCCAGAGTCACTGGCTCTTAGATTTGTACCCCAGTGGCAGAGGCTTTGCAGTGCTTTGCATTTTCATGTTCTTTCTTTTCTTAAGCAGAGGAACATCAGCATATTCTTCTGGATAGGGTGGAATTTGGAATCCTGGCTTTCAGTCCCAAGTACCAGTTTCCTCTCTGAACTGGAAGAAGAGATTTAACTCCTCCTCTTCCCTTTCGCAATATTTAGAATTGAACTTATCTGTCACTAAATATTCCAGAAGTCCTTATAAAAAGCATTTCTTCCAGCCAGTTGGGGGTTGTAGGACTTAATTTTCCAAACATGGTCTTTTAAGTAACAGAAGAAAAATGGTGCAGCAGCAGTGTTTGCTGGGGCAGGGCAGGAGGCTGCAGCAGGGATTGAAATGCACTGACTGAGGGAGGGAAATGGTTATCACAGTGCCATCAGTGCAGGGATGGGCTGGTTGTGCTGCATGGGATGGAGGTGGGATAGGATAGACAGGAAGGATCGCAGAACTAAGCCAGGACTGTGACTGCCTGGAAAACACAGAGAGCAACACCCAGATCTGTTACAGACAGAAGGAACCTTGTGGGGATCTGCTCTGCACGGCATGGGTGAGGTCTGAGGGCAATCACAAGCAGAGGGAAACCAGCCTGTTTGAGAGGATGAAATATGGATTTCTAAGCAGGTTTTACGTCAGGACAGATCCCTAAAGAAGTAACTTGATAGCTGAGCTGGCATTTTTAACTCATCTCAACTCTTGACTTGAAGGCTGCAGTCAGCCCTACAATATCATCTTCAGAATAAGATACTGCTTTTCTAGCAGAACAAAAGAACCATTAATGACACCAATTAACCAGTGTAATTCTCATTTACACCTCTTTATTACCTTCCACACACAGTATGTGATACATTATACATCCCATTAATTGTTAACATACACGCAAGTCAAGATCTTTTATTATACCAGGTCATCTATCATTGATACAGAGATATAGATATTTTATAGCTGAGCCAACTAGCACCACTGTAGAGCAGAATCTATAACCATTTTCACATCAAATCTGATTGTGTTATTAAGCCCTTTAGAAGTCCTTACTACGTAATTTGGCCTCCTCCCAGAAGGCATTTTAGAGAGGGGAACAAAAAAGTGGGATTTGGGGTAAGCTGTCTTAATTTTGTAGGGTTTTTTTAAAAAAAATTGAGATTATTTTTACCATTTTAAAGCTAGAGGTGGCGTGTTGTTCTGTTCAACTGTAAATTTCACTGTTTTAACGAGAATAATTGTTTTCTTTAAATTAACTGAAAACATAGATGAATTAGAGAAGAGGAAGTATTAAAGGGTAATGTAGGTGGGAATTCTTTTTTTAAAGTGCCAATAATTTTTACATTTTCAAGGGACAGAAAAATCAAAATGATAATGCAATAAGTGTAACGCTCTTTGCTTATTCCCTGCACAACTCCAGTTATCGATGGGCTGCTTATTGCCCCAGCGATTGGCATTTGAAATGTTCATCCTCATTTGAGGTGCTGGGATTCAGGAGCACTGACTGATGGCCCCATCTCCCAGCCAGGACTGATGTGCTGCTCCCAGGGAGCTGCAGCACAGGGACATTCATGCCAGAATGGTTTTTGGAAGCAGCTACCACCAGTGTCATCCTTCAGCTGAGCCTGGAGACCAACAGGGTGATGCTTTTCTTCTGCTTTGCTCCTCAGAAGCATCACCTCAGGCCCATGGAGTGTACCAGCAGTTTGGCATCCATATTTAACTTTTCCTGAAGAAAATCTCTCCAGACTTAATTTCAGTGGTGTCTGTGCTGGTTCTGCCTTGTATCTGTGTAAAAGATGAACAAAGGCACTGGCAAAGCCCACCCATGACTATGGAGGGATGAGGTGACAGGAGAGCAGATCTCCATCTCCTCTCTCTGTGCAGCTCCAGCCACTGGGCAGAGATCACCAGCCACCAAACAGAGCTGGAAAAGCTCCCTGCCTGCTCCATGCTTTACTTCTTCACTCATATACAAGTTTAGTGCATAATAATATATAAAGAAAAGCATCTGTGCATCTGCTCTGCTGACTTGTACTTGTAGTACTGAATTTCTGCTTTAGGCATAATTCACAGAATCTGGTGCTTGGGAAGTGTAGGACCTGAGAAGTGCTGCAGTCCATGTCTGCTCTTGGAATTCTCTTCCAATTCCTCACCCAGGGCTCGTCCCTGGGCCCTGTCCTGCCTCGTGCCCACCTTGTGCAGGCAGCACCCACGTCCTGGGTGGGATCTGCCACAACCTGAGTGTGCTGGGCCCCAGAAAACTGCTTCACACTGTTCTAAATCCAGCCTCCATTAGCTATATTCCTTAATTAGAGCAAATGAATACTAATTATTCATGGCTACTATTTTATCAAAATGAATGGCAGCAGCAGTTGGAGACTTTGCCCATTAGACTTTGAGCTGTTACACACAAAATGTTGATATATTCACTTCATGTGGGCTATTTTGGTGAGCATTTAGGAGGGAAGTGATTTGAGGCTAATGTAGTGTCAGTAAACAATTAAATACCATTGACTGAGCTGTTGGTGACCTCAAGTAGGGAGCACAGTGTAAGAGGGAGAAGGTTTGTGTTAGCATAGACCCTACAAAAATACATGCTAAGGCATTTTTAAGTACACAGAGTAACTCCCCAAAACATTTCTAGTTTTCATTGTTTTCAGTTCCTACGACTGGAGTTCATTGTAAGCTAGCACATAAAATTTAATTAATTGACAAAAAATTTTATAATGGCATGGGCTGTAAGATATTTTCTTCAAAAAAATGTTGCTGTGTTTTCTAATGGTGTCTTGTACCACATCTGGGCTTTGTAGGTGACTCTTCAGACCAGTGCTGGTAAATTCCTGATAATTTTGTAATCTCCAGTTAAAAAAAAAGAGAAAACTAAACTGTAGATGAGCTTCTCCTGTTATCCTGGTTCTGTACAAAGATACAAGAGGGCCTCGGAGTGGCTCGTGTGAGTTAACACTGAAAAGCAAAGGTCTTATGTTGGGATCACATCTGAATATTCTGTAACCACAAAGCAGCCTGTGCTGCTGAATAAAACTTTAAAAATCCCTTTAAATTCTTTCGAGAAAGTGTTTACCATTTTTAGAAAATTGAATTTCCTTTGCTCTGGTGTTCGTTGTGCAGGGATGTTTTCAGAAGGGATATTAAGGTTCTAAGACAGAAGAATATTCCTGGGGAGATCTTTACAAATGCCTAGATTGGTAAGATGATTAACCATCAGATTTTTAGCAGACTACTAATTTAATTTAAAAAAAAAGGCAAAAAAACCAAAACAAAACAGCAAGTTGGTTGCACATAAGTTTAGATATTATTCACATTTGCTGAAGGCTGGTTCAGACTGTTACAGAGGGATTTTTGTACACTACAGTCTCATAGTTGCAGTATGAAGCTTATATGGGGATATGAGGCTAATTATAGAATATTAAAATGGAGAAAGAATGTAGTATATGATCAGTGTGAGTGTTCTATGTGTGCACACCTTTCCCTTTAAAAATATTGTGCATAAAGGAAATCTTGGCTTTAATTGAAAACAGTAATTACAGCAGTTATGTTGAAAGCAGGAATACAATGCTAAAAGAATATTCTATATGAAGAATGTGTATTAATTGCTGTTAAGATTTAATGTGCATAGGAGAATAAGAAGGGATTTAGGGGTTCATTGCAGTTTGTCTTTATTTTCCTCCCCTTTTTTTTTTTTAATCACAAGGACTAAATTTCTCCAGGCTGGACACATTGTTTTTTTTTAATCAAGAAAGCAGTAAAAATCATCTGAATTTGTGATGCTATTTCTTTTGAGTTCACATAAACACTGTTTCAGATTCCTAATATTAATCCTGAAGTTTCTATTTTTCCAAGCCATGTCTTTTAAGCCGCTCTCAATTTCTCCTTTTCTTTGCATCTTTCTATAGGAAATAATTGTAAGGAATATGTTGCCCTTCCTCTCATATCTGTCCCTTGGCTGCACTTGCCATGTGCTTCGAAACCTTCCCTTGTGTGTTCATTTTGTCCTTCTCACCTGGGAAATGTTGGTTTCTGTTGTGAGTTCTCTGCTGTGTCAGCACTGGGTGATGCCCAGGTCTCTGCAGCCTCCCCTGTCCTCCATCCTCAGCTGAGCTTGGCAGGCTCTGGTCCTTTTTTGTCCTGGTGTCTTTTGTCCCCTTTACAGAATTCCCTGGAATTCTTTGCCTCCCTTGCTTAACTTTAGCTCCCTTCTATTGTTAACCATGTCCTGTCTTTAAATAATTTTATGTCTGATTTTCTATTTTAAAATTCAGAGCATTTATTGTCACAAATTAGAAGACAATGAGACCAAACCATAGTTTGTTGGTAAATGTAGAATAACTGAAAAAACCTTAAATTTCCAGATTAAATTATTCATTCCAGTTTCTTGCTTGGCTTTAGTCTCCAGAAAGCTCAGACACACCAACAGCTCTGAAAGGCTGTTCAGAGCTGTTCCCAGAAGGACTCACTGCAGAAGTAACACAGTTCCCAGAAGGACTGGGCACAGAAGTAACATCCTTTTATTCCCACTCACTTGCTTTTAATCATTTCTGTATTTTAGGGATGGGGGTTAGAGAGATCAAGCAGTAAATCCTTGCTGAGCTGAAAATGCCAGGACTTGCAGTCTCCATGTCCTCTGTCCTAACCAAGCCCTTGCTGCAGCTCTGGAAGGAACCTGGACTGATCAGCTTAGAGATCCCAGAAACCTGGGGTGCTCAAGCTTTTCAAATAAGGTCCATCATCTTTGCTTTCCATCTCTTTTTTTTCTTCTTTCTTTCTTTTCTTATACTTTTTTTTTTCTTTTTTTTTTTCTGAGCAACCTTCCCCAGATTTCTGATTGATCATTAAATTGCCCCCCTTCAAATTAAAGCAAGTATAGCCTGAATTGCTATTCCATTAGTATACACTGAGTCTATTAGCAGCATTTCTATTTCCACATATCTGTCATATCAGCCCAAGCCACACTCAGCAGCATTTTTTTTGAAGCTTCCTATGCCCACTGGTGGTTATGTGGGAGTCAGGATTAGCTCCTTTTAAAACATGTAATAGCTCTGCAAACAGGGGGAATGGGCTGGGAATGTGCCATTGGAGATTTTGATAAAAGAAAAAAAAAAAAAAAACTAATGGGAAACTGGTCTGGGAGCCAACTTTGAAGGAGCTGGAAATGCAATATGAACAAAGATCAGCAAAGCTCCTCAGGTTGCCCAGAAGTATTAAGTGTTTCATTTGTGAAATCCCCAAAGTCTGCCAGTGCTTGAAAGCTTGGCATGATGCAGGAGGTGCACTTGCTAAGACAGGGTTAGCACAGATGGGAGCCAAGGAACTGAGAAGGGTTGTTTGGTTTTTTTTTTTTGTCTCCATCTGATGAATCTTTAAGGCTCCATTTTTTGCAGGTGGATTCCAAAATAAGAGAGCAGGTGGCATATTTTAGGATTTCAAAGCGAACCTGCAGTTTTAGCAAAGAAAGGTGATAAAACTCCAGAAGGGGCCTGGGTTTGCAGCAAGATCTTTAAGGTGTGTTATACATCCTACTCACCCCACAGAAGATTCTTTGATCAGAGATAAAATACCTCTAGTCCCTCCGGATGTTGAGATTCACAGTGTAAAGGAACTTCTGGGGTGTTCTGGAAATATCCAACCCCCTGCAAACACTGTGTTAGATGGGAAAAAGGGAAACTGGGAGCAGCCCAGCAAGAGATGGTTCTCAATGAGTTACATCAGAAATATCAGGAAATGAACCTGTTTTAAAAAAGCAACATGAAGATTATTTGGCAAACAAAGAAAACACATGGGTTCAGCATCAGCACTGCTGCTGTCTTGGAAAGAAGGACTTTTGTCTTGTTTTCCAGTCACCCTATTGCAGGTTTTGGTGGCTGGAACCCCTGACTTTTCAGACTGTTTTGTGTAGGTGAGTTTTTGAGATGTGAGAGAACCCCTGAAGTCTAATAGAAACCTTTTAAGTAAATCTTACAAAGCTCTAATCTCTCAAAAGCTCCCATGTTCTTCTCCTCTGTTCTTATTCAATTTTTAATAAGAACAATTCCATGCAGCTCTAAAGCATGGCTCAATTAAGAAATATTCCTACCAGGCATCTTTGAAATCTTGGGAGGCTTTTCCTTTTTTCTCTTTTACCTTTTTTTTTGGTTTACCCCTGTAAATCTCAATTCTAACTGGCTGGAGTTTAGAGAAGGAGTTTCTCTTTAATTGCAAGCTCCACTTCCCACTGTTATTTACAAGTAGACCAAATCACTTTCAAAGTCTTATGTTTTATGCTTGAAGGAGACCATGGAACACATTAGTGCTGTATTCTGAAGTTACAAAAAGCATCTTTGATCTAATTCCCTAGACATTATCTGTCCAAAAAGTATCTCTAGGTCATGAGATGTAATTAAAAAAAAAACAAGTCTGAATCAAAATTTCAAGCCCAGGTATTTTATAGTAATCAAACCTTAACTGCTTTATGATTCACTTTTATTTTTATGGTGTATGGCACTCTTCTTGCTGCTCTGGTTAAGCTTGTATCAGCATTTCCATTATAAAATGCTGCTTTCAGGGGTTTATAACTTAGCTGCAAAAATTTACTCTGAGTTTAAGATGGCATTATGACCTGACTGGAAAATCATGTTTGTATAAAATACGTGGCTGCCAATATGCATAAAATTTTTGGAGCCTTATTTTGGGCTTTCAGAGCAGATTGCCATGGTCGTGTCTCATCAGAATATGCATTGTTAATGATGAGAGAAACAAACTGTGCCTGGAGCCATCTCACACAATGGCTGTGGCAGGTTTCATTTTCTGGTCCAGTGTTTGCTGGAGTCGCCCTGACTCCTCACAGCTGGAATGGAACCAGAGCTAAGACAGAGACACTCCTCTGGGTTTGGATTTCCTTGCTTTGCTTTTCCCCCCACATCCAACGCGATCTCATTTTGGATGGTTATTGATTCCTTGTATGTGCATAATTTCTAATTGCTCCATTGTAATTGAATTGGCAGAAATCAGTATAGATAATGATGTTCTGCCTATTGGAAGGACTGGAGAACTTTGGATGTGATGCAGAGTCTTCACTTCCTCCGTTTGGATAGAGTTGGGATGGGCTGTCACTGCCTGTGAGCTGATAGTTCTGTGTCAGTGCTGACCCGATGGCTATAAAATGCCTGCATGTGTTATCCAGAGCATGAAAAGCATAAAAGAACATATGTATTTACCTGTTGCAGAGCAGTTCTGCTCTATAAAAAGGAAGCAATATCCTTTTTACAGTTTTCTAGAAATGTTTCCTTCAGAAAGCAGTGGCTAGCAGGCATTTCTTTGGGGACGGAAAATCTGTGTGTTGTTTTCTAACCTAAACTCCACAAAACTCAGTCTCTGGTTCTTGGAGGGGGGTGTCTCTGCCTTTTAAGGAGGTTGTGGGAGATGGGCTGTGGCTTTTGTTACTCACTACCACATTATTTTGCTCAGTCCTTTTGGTTGAGTTTCTTCCCTTTATCATTTTCCCATGCCATTTTTTTTATTATTATTATTTTTTAAACTTGAAGGTAAATGGCACGACGCCACAAACCATGGAGATTTAATTTTCTGCATTCCATTTTATTGTGCACTTGTGTCTTAATGAGAAGCAGCTCCAGGAGTTAGCTTCCCAGCCACCCCCCTGAGCTCTGAAACACAGACTTTGCTAAGCTGCACTTTTGGGATCAGATCTTTCCATTTGTGCAAAACTTCTGAAGACAATGGCCAGCTGCTGCCAGGTGTGGCTGCCTTTTATTCACAAATAGCAGCATCATTTCAGTGTCTGTCGGACTCATTTAGGCATCTTTAAGGAAAAATGACAAAAGCTACCAAGGCACGTAAATATGGGATGTCTGAGTGGGAGGAATTCCTGAGTCACCGATGTCTGGAGACCCCATCACCACCCATAAATGTGCCTCAAAAACATCTCTTTGGTGGAAAAGGAAGCACTGGAGGACAAAGAGCTAGAAGGGGTAAAATGCCAAAAAAAGGGAGGAATTAGGAGCACTCTCAAGTCAGAGCAAAAAGTTGTGATTCGAAGCAGCAGAGTCTCTTAATTCCACAGATACCTTTTGTTCCAATAGGATTTTAACACAGGAATGTTTTGCAGTTTGTAGACTTTGGGTGACTCTTGCTCTTGTCCTCCCCTCCCTTGGCTGTGCACCTGCAGTGACCAGCACTGAGCTGGGAATCTCTTGGAGACACCCATCACTTGTACTTCATGGATCAACCCATGGAAAATCAGATCCCTGGGGACACTGAGGGGTGTGGAACCTCTCAGCAACAACTACAGCCTGGCTTGGTTATTTTTAGGGGGGCTTGGATTTTTTCCCCTCTTGTTTTTCACTATCAAACTGATTCTCCACAGCAGAGGGTAGGGTGGGCTGTCTGGGGATACAGGAAAGGCTGATGTGGGACAGGCCATCTGACTGCAGAACATTCAGTTGTTAAGGGCCTGTGCCAAAGCATTAGCCTTGCTGAGAGGGAGGAAAAGTCATCAAACTGACAAAACTTCTTTTAACTAGGGCAAGGAAAAGAACACAGGGAATCACATCTACTCTGTCAAGTTTGGGAAAGGCCAGGTCTCTCAAAGAGAGGGGAGAAATCAGTTGAGCTTCTGGAAAGCTTTAAGAAAGTAAACAGACATTTATATTTTTTTTGCTCCACAGGGATTTAGGTGCTATAGGTGTATGTATGGCTTGTCACTTTAATATCCTTTCCCTAAATGCTTTGTTTCTAGTCTTTAATCAATATTATTCTTATAAGAGTGTCACCTAAGAATTGCATTCCACTTGCCAAGATCTCCTGAAAAGAAGAAACTGAAGTTAGATTTGCCAAGAACTGTTGATTCATAGTGTGTTGTAGCCCAAGACCAGCCCAGTCATGGAATAGTTGTGAAATCTCATCCTCACTGAAGGAGCAGAAGCCTAAACCTGTGCTGTACCTGCATTCTGTGGTGATGAATTCTGACTCACAGGTGCCCCAGACATCAGCCTGGGCTTGCCAAACTTGTTCAGGGCATTGAACAGTAACAAGTCCCTCTTTGAGCTGAATTTCCAGCAGTGACCTGGTAGCTTTATTTGATTTATTACTGTTTTTTAAAGTTTGATGAAGTTTAACTCCTACCACACCAGCAGTGTCATAAGGACCAAAAACAGCTCAGACTAATTCTCATTAAAAAAAGAAAATAGACCAAACCACACAAACAAACAAAAAACTAAACTTGCAGTTGCACAGTACCCCAGAACAGCCCCTCTAGTTTGTTCTAAAGAGATATTTATTATGCCAGGAAAAAGAGCCAGAAGCCTTTCTGTCATTAGTGAATAATGCCACATGACTCCCTTGTGGCACAAATGCCAGATTATGCAATGCAGGATAGTTATTGTCTCTAAATATAGCATTGTTTGGTATAGAAGTGTCTTTGGAATAACAAATTTTCTCTCATGGACGTTAATATTATACTTTAATAAGGCCAAAATAACTGCAACAAATCTCTGATTTAGCTAAAGGGCACGCATTGTAAATTCAAGTTTGTTGCTCTCACTTTCATAACTCACTGGAGCAGTCCACTTGGTGACCCTGATTTACTTAGCCTTGTCTTATTAGAAGTAGTACAAATCCACTGTAGTATTTTGCTGTGAAGTGGCACAAGCCTGTGGTTAACACTGTGTAAAACCTTCTCCTTGTTTAATGTTTTCTGTCACACCACCACATTCCTGCTGCAGAATGGAAACAGCACCCACAGCCAGTGGGCTGCAAATTGCACCACAGTTCATCACTCAAGACTCTGCAGCATATGAGAGTATTGCAAATATTTATATTAGCAGCTTTTGTGCTTGACTGTAAAGATTAGAGATCTTACAGGGAGTACTGGAGGAATTACAGCTCTGAGGTGTGAGGGGGGGGACACACACAGAAGAAGGATCTTCCCTGTAAAAATCAGCTTTCTTTATTTCAGGGGGGAAAAAAACCCATCCTCTAAAAGTCTTTGCAGTTATGAAAGTTTCCCTGCTTGTTGTGAAAATAGTGAGAGTGTTGCTCTGCAGTTCACAATTCAATTGGGTGTGAGAGCATTTCCTTGCTGGTTGAAGTGGTGAAAGGTGTCCTTGACTCAAACTGAGGGAATTTTAGTGAGGGAATAAAGGTATCTTTTGTTCTTGCTGTTTTGTGGGGGTTTTTTATACAGGCAGCACAGTACAAACATCATCCACTATTGTCAGCACAAATATGAACTCTTATTTTCATCGGGAGGTAACCTACTTTTAAAAGAGCACCTTGAATGCTGAATTTTATATTACCTAGAGAAAATCCAGGGGGAAGAGAAGCTCTTCTGCTGTTTCAGTGATCTGGAGAGTGGGTATATTTGATACAGAGAGGAGAGGGGACGATGTTGCTCTGTGTTCATGCCAAAAGGGGCTGTGTGTGTTTGTGGCAGTGCCCTTTATGGGCTATGTAAAATGTGTGGATTCCTGCTTCTTCAGTAACTGTCCCTGTCCTAAGACCCTCCTATCTCAGGCTAAAAGTGCTGTAGGGGGGCAGTTCAGTAAAGCTTTATTGGTGAATAACTGGATACTGTTGTGGTCAGAGAATGGGACCACTTGCCCACTGATGCCTCTGGCTCCTCAGCAGGGACTGGGGAGCACCAGAGTTCAGGGGAAGGGTTCAGAATTCCCTTGCTTGTTCTTTCAGCCTGTTTAACACAACAGACACAGAATTAAAAAGGCAACATGAACCCCTTTTTAGGAAAACCCACACAAATGGCATTGTCATTGGAATAATAAAGGTGCTACCCCAAAGAAAACCTTTGTCCCTTTGAGCAACCTGTGTTAAGTGACACTGGGAAGCTTGGCAGGGGTGAGCACGTTCAGTCACACACCAGCTCTGCTGATGACCAAGGGAGACTCTCATGTGGCTGAACAGGACTGTTCTGGGGGAAAAGGTGGAGTTTTGAAAACAATCTCCTTTTCCTTCAGATACTCAAACCTTTCTCTTAGTTCATACAAGCAGTAATTTGCAAATGTGAAATTTTATGCCTGTAGGATAAATGTGAGATGGAAACTTGGTTCAAATGGTGCATTATGAGCATTATCTTGTAGTCTGTGAAATGCTTGTGTCTGAAAGGGAAGAGTACAGGCAGCTGGCAGAGTGTCTGTATAATTATTGTTTGGTCCCATCTCCCTGACTCTGTTGTGAATTAGACTGCATTTGATCCTTCACTGGGCTGCTCTGTGGCTGTGGGAGACACAGGAGGAGTCTTTGCTGCCTGCAAACCTGAAACTCCTTCTGAATTTTGAATTTTTTACTTAATGCTCTGGCTTCCTCCTGATGGCCATTCGTTAGTGCAGAGAACAGTTATCAGATGCCACAGGAGCATGGAAAATTTCCACTCTAATAAACACTCTCATAACTGTCACCTCCTTATGATGTGCAGAAGGATGTGTGCACAGGATTGCCAGCTTTTCCTCTGCACCAAGTCTGACACCCTTCTCCAGGGAGCTCAGTATTTCATAAAACTGTCCTCCCCACGAGTTGGCTCAACAAAGTCACGACAGGCACAATGTCCCCCAGAGCCTGGCGGTGGCTGATCCTGCAGAGAGAGTCAAGGATCAAGGTGAATGTGCTGCTTTTGAGTCCCCCTTAAACTGATCAAACAAAGTGATCTGTTAATAGCACAGGAATTCTGATGTTGGGCTTTTTTTGCTAATGTTGAAATGAAGAATATGCCATCCTTGAGCCCAAATGCAGCCGAAGTTCATGAAAAATGCAGGTACTTTTATGGGGTTTTAAAGTGGGGTTTTTAAGAGCTGGTTCATCAGATGAGAAGAGTTTCCTAAAATTAGAGACTGACCATTAGAAGAGGCAGTAAAAGGAATTCCAGAGAAAATGTGAAGAATGTGGATGCAGCCACTCATGGTTTGCATGGGTGGCAAAATTTGTGCAGGCACAAATTTGTGGATAAAGGAGAGAGGTTTGTTCATGGTGTCAGGGCAGGAGTAACAGGTTCGAAGTGAAAGAGGGTAAAATTCGGTCATATATGGGGAAGGAATCCTTTCCTGTGAGGGTGGGGAGGCCCTGGCACAGGCTGCCCAGAGAAGCTGTGGCTGCCCCATCCCTGGAAGTGTCCAAGGCCAGGTTGGACAGGGCTTGGGGCAACCTGGGCTAGTGGAAGGTGTCCCTGCCCATGGCAGGGGATGGGACTGGATGGTCTTTCAGATCCCTTCCAACCCAAACCATTCTTTGATTCCGTGAAATATGGGTGGCTAAAACAAACATGTCTTGACTCCAGTGTCATGACTCAGTCCATGGATAAATCTGGCTCATATTCTCTCTATGCAGGAAGTTAAAAAAATATCTGGAAAAATTTTCAGCTTTATCAGCACAAAATCATGCACATAATTTGTTGGACTCATACTTAGCTCTGAGAGCAAACCCCAGGATCTGCACTCACCTTCACATCAATTATAACACTGGCTGTAAGCTTATTAATATGTAAGCACAATTTAATGTGACAGAATTTATCAGCAAACATATGCAAGTGTGCAGGTGCACACGTGTACCCATGTTTAAGACTGAGTTAAACAGAACCCTGGAATATAATTTCAATCGATTTTAATTTGTGTGAGGCTTGAAGAGAAGTTGACAGCTGATGGATGGATCCTGCTTTTTATCCTGCATCCGGAAGACATAAAAATAGCAGGTGAAACTACTAATGCTCCCTGCCAACATCTCAAAACTTTGAGCAATTGCCTTTCAAAACAAAACTGTAGCCATTCCCTGTGGATGATGTCCATACTCACAGGTGCCTTTCCTCAGCACAGGATTTTGTGAGAGCTTCACAGGGCATCCCAGTAACCAGCATGACCTAGATGGAAATACCAGTTAGTTTAAAAACTTGCTTCCAAAACACTCTTCAGTGGCTTCCTGTAGAACTAGAAGGATTATATTAAGTGAGTTTCTGTAGGTCTGGTGATATTTCATTAGAGATCTGTGTGATGGACCAGAGACAGTGCTTATTACCGTTCCAAATGACACCAACTGAGAAGGGCTGTGATTATGCTGGAAGACAGGATTAGAATTCCAAGTGATATGAGCAGGGGAAACAACCTGAAGCAAAGAATGTAGTTGAAGAAAGACAAATTCAAGGTCCTGCATCTCAGTGAAAATAATCAACTGAGCAAAAAGAAGATATGGAAACAACTGCTGAGGAGCAGGTTCTGCAAGTCAGTCAGTTGAGCATGAGGTGAGTGTGAGTCATCAGTGCTGTTCTGTGGGAAGCAATTGGAATAGATGAAAATGACCAAATGAAAATTCCCAGATATGGGGAACAATCCCTCTGTTCTGTCCAGTGATGTTCAGTTACACTTGTTTTGGGACACTGCAGTTTGAGCATCTCAGAGTCCAAAAAAAGAGCTCAGAGAGAAAGGCTGAAGAAATCTGGAGCATGGGGAAAGATGAAATTAGTTAGGGTGGCTTTTCCAGAAATCCACCATCTGAATGGTCCTTCTTAATGGTTTGGGTTGGAAGGGATCTGAAAGACCATCCAGTCCCACCCCCTGCCATGGGCAGGGACACCTTCCACCACCCCAGGTTGCTCCAAGCCCTGTCCAACCTGGCCTTGGACACTTCCAGGGATGGGGCAGCCACAGCTTCTCTGGGCAGCCTGTGCCAGGGCCTCCCCACCCTCACAATTTCATCCTAATATCCAATCTAAACCTCCTCTCTGTCAGTTTGAAGCCATTCTCATTTGTCCTGTCACTCCAAGCCCTTGTAAGCAGTCTCTCTCCATCTTTTCTGTTGGCTCCTTCAGGTCCTGGAAGGCCACAATCAGGTTGTCCCAAAGCTTCTCCTCTCCCTCTATTCCTGCCTCCCTCCTCTCCTCACTTTTCCACAGATCAAGTTGACAGTTTGCTGCAGGAGGGCTGGAATCTATTCCCAGTGAAGAATAAGTTCACAAAGGAAAAAGAGGGGAAATGGTGCTTCTGCAGCCACTCCTGAGTGTGTTTTTTGAAATGCAGAGCAAACCATTCCTCCTGGATTGGGTGCACCGCTCTTTGTTTCTGCTGGCTACCCTACTTTCCAGTTCCTCTTACCAGCTGAAGTTTGGCTCTAGAACAGGAGTTCCACATAAGAGCTGATAATTTTATGACCTGCACTATCATTTGTAATCACCCACATTAAAAGGAAGACAACCTCATCTCGTGCTCATGGGTTTTAGAAGGGCATTAGAGATCAATAATCTCCCTGTTAGAGCGGTTTTGTCCTTGTGTGGAGGTTCCCAGCAGAGCTCTGGGCACTGTCTTGTGGCATCACCCACAGCAGCACTGCCCTGGCCACCCTCTTCCTCAGCAAACCTGCTTTTGGATGCTTCCAGAGCACTTTTTTTTTTGCCTATATCTCCTCAACACAACAGATGCCTTCCTCTTCTTGCCAGAATGAGCTCCAAAGACTGATGCAACATTACAGTAAGTTGTGAGGGCCTGGATTAGTATATAGAGAAGAGTGTGTGTCTTGTTAGATAACTGTATTTTGTGACCTGTACACTGAAAAGCAGGGACAACTACAAGTTATTTTAAGTTCTAATTTAGTGTTCCAAATGAACATGAAACTATTTTGCAATATCAATACGTTTCTTAATTTAAACAAATCTAATTATACTAAATTAAAGATTTATTTAGCTGCCTTGGTAATGTTAAATGCTTAAATATTTTAGATGTCCGAGATAAAAGTAATAAAATGACTCCATTTAATCTACAAATTAATCCAAAAAAATAAATTGCATTTTAATTACATTGATAATGATCAAGCTCAAGGATGATTGGCATATTCCTTCCCTGAGACAGCCAAAACAGGGAGAAGCAAATGCTGTGAGACAGAATCAGTTTATTCCCTACACCACTGGAGGTTTTGAATGATTCTAGTTAGTTTTGTACATGCATTTCTGACTTATTCTGATCCTGAGCAATATATGGCCTTGTACCTGAAACTGGTCCAGCACATTCCCACGCTGGAGATGGCTCCAGTAACGAAAATCTGTCTTGCAAATGAGTCATTGTAAAAAGACTGTGCTGAAGATGTTGAAAATCAGGATGATGCATGTGAAAATGAAGTTAATCAATATGAAGATGAGGACCAGCAGTCTATCACAGCAGAGCTGTTTGATAATAATGAAATGAGGAAACAGGCAGTGCCAGGGAAACACATGAAATGGCAAGAAATGTCGGTGATAATAATGAATTAGGAGCTATTTTCAGCAACAGCAACAGACTGAGTGTGCAGACAAAGAAAGGTGTGCTAGGAAGTTGTGATCCTTGTAACGGTCCCAGATTTGGGGTAACTTGGTGATGTGAAAACAAGCACAGAAAATAAGTACAGTTATTTCATCTCTGTCTGTAGCTACTGCAACTGTGCATTTAGTACCTCTCAGGTTGGGTAATTTCTTATGTAATTGACTGTTGGAGACAGAGAAATCAGCCCTGGGTACACAGTGAGACTCTGCATGTGCAAATTGGCCCGTTCTGTCATGCCTTTTTGTCCCAGAACTTACAAGGAAAAGCATTTTGCCAAAGCTGGTGGTGAGTTTGGTGTTCGTCCTTGCTTTGGGTTAAAGCAGCTGTGAGCACATCAATCACCAGGCCTGGCCCAGGGCTTTGTGCCTTTACAAGGAGCTGCAGTGGTTGCTGTTTACTGCTACTATAACTCCTGAACCCACAGCTGCTTTCCCAGCCCCTGCTTTCCTCTGCCTCTCTTCCAGTAGACATTTTTGTAGCATTTCCCAGAGGTTTTTATCCCATTGGTGCTGGTTGGTGACTCTGCTTGGCCTCTGGATTGCAAATAAAGTGCCAGTTTTGACTTTTTCACTATTAAATGCATGAATATTTAAGTTACTATTACTTTTGGTGTAGTAATATTATATAAAATATTACAAAAATGAACAGAGGTGAGAGACAGCAATGCCCTTGGCAGGTCTCTGCAATGGGACACTCTGGCTTTGCCATTCACCCCCTTGCATTGTCATGTGTAAAACTTCCAGTCTGCTGATTATTGGAACATGTAAAATCTAAACAACTAATAACATTTTACAAACCAATATTTTTTGCTCAATTTGCAAGTCCATTATGGATTATATAATCTTTGGGGCTTGGGAACCACAGCTTGAAAATCACTTTAGGAGAACAGAGGAAGAGAGCAGAGACTGGTTTCTTAAATTTCATGCAACAGACTTGGTGCAGGAGGGAGAGTCTGGTTTTGGTACCCTAAGGATAATCCTTAAATCTAGCTGGAGTGGAGACAGGGAAAAAACAAACAAACAAAAAACCCCAAACAAACAAATTAATGGACAAAAAAGATCTCAAGGATCTGTGAGAGAAGACAATCAGAAGGCAATTGATTGTTTTCACTTTTATGCATATGGAACATCCAGGTGCCCATCACAGTGTGATCCTGAGAAATGCAGCATCCTTAGGGAGCTGTGAGAGATGTGTCAGTGCATAACCATAAGAGTAATTATAATTTACCCACCAGCACACAGATGTTGTGTCAGATCCTTCCTGGCCACTCCTTGTAAGCAGAGAGGCACTGGCTGTATCCTCAGGCTGCAGCCCTGGTTTCCCCTGCCTTTTAGACGGATTTGGAGGATTTCTTTAACAATATCAAAAAGCACCAAAGTGACTTTGAAGCTCGAATTTCATTGCCTTTCATTGATGCTTTTTGAAAACTTTGTAGCCTCTCCTGAGTGTGATTTATGCTCATTTTAAGGTGCATTTGCAGTGCCAGAGATGTCCAAGGTAGTCATAGCTCAAAGGAGACTCGTGCCCTAAACTCTGTCAACTTCTACTCTGACTTAATGGTGCCTGTAAAACTGCTGACCACGAGTTCCCTTTCAGAATCCTGTGTTAGGAGCCCATATATGATGATTATTCTTGCATGTAAGAGCTTCTGTAGGTTCCTATCGATGGGTCTTGTAAGAGCTGGCTTGGGCTTGTTCATCTTTGCATCCCTGAGTTTGAGAGAGTTCTTACAAAAAAATATCAAAAGATGCTCTGTTTATGTCATTTTAATAGAGCAAATATCTCTCTATTTTGATTTCTTAAATTCCTTTTAGCTGGACTGCAGAGAAACAAAACTGATTGTTTATCAAATTAGGTCTTGGAAAATGCTTTCCCCCTTGAGGTCAAAAAACAGAAAAATTCCACTCTTGTAAGTTATTTTGGCTTTGTGCTTCTTTAAATCTTCTCCAGCCTTTTCCTCCTTTGTTCTTATTCCAATACCACAAAAATGTAATAACAGCAAAAGTAGACAATACAGATTAGACAACCTGGATAATATTTAAGTAAGTGCTCAAGTATTTTCTTAGTGGGCTTAAGCACAGGGCCGTGGAGTGTATGGCATTTCCAGCCTGTTGGATGAAAGCTGTTTTCTGAAACTGTGGGGACAATGGAGACCTTGCAACAAAATAGAAATTTCCATTATGTGATTTTTGCTGTCTTCTTATAGTTAATAAAATGTCCTTTAAAATTGTTTAAAGTAAATAATGAAAGGACCTAATAGCTCTTGTGTTTCTAGAAAAAGGGCCATCAGTTTCTTTAAGGGAAAATTTGACATATCACTTCTGATGTAGTAAAGAAATATTTCATGGCATTATTGTAATGAAATTATTTTCCTACTGTTTCACTGGGAAAATAATGATTCAGTAAAACCCAAATGTTCAGCAAATGTGTGGATTGATCCTACTTATGAGGGACAAAGAACAACAGCTGTTTCTAAAAAAAAAACCCAACTCTTTTTTTGTTTCTTGTTTGTTTGTTTTTAACAGAGTTCTCATCTCATTTTGAAATCATCACTGTCAAAAAATTCCATTTTATTTTAAATTTTATTTTCCAGTTGCAACTTTTACACATGAATATATTCCTTACTATTTTACCCAGGTTTTTTTGTGTGTGTGTATGTCTAAGGATTCTCTTTAGAACAAAGATTTTCATGTTTTTTTTCCCTTAATCAAAATACAGAGCAAAAATTTTCCAAATTGTCCAGAAAGTGAAAACTCTGTTTGAGCTTTTTGATATCTCTCTCTTGATCAACTTTCCAAACCTTATCTGTACAAAAATCTTTAATTTAAACCATTGCAGAGAAGTCTATCTAGTTGTCAGTACTGGATTTTTGTGCAAGCTCAGGTTTGTGTTCCCAGAGTGATTGCTGCTGTCAGGATTTGCACATCAAAACTGTAAAAACACAACACGAGGCTGGGGTGCATTAGCCTGGGATAAACTGGGATGAACTGCTACTTGTTTTATTTTAGGATTACATGGAAGGCTTGGTTGGAACTATATATCAGGTTTAAGGATGGTTCAAAGAAAAACTCTTCATCAGCAGAACAGTAGAAGCTGCTATCATTTTTAATTTTTATTGAGCCCTTTTAGCACCTAAGATGACCATAAGGGAAAAACAGACAAAAATATTGCCCATTGTAATAAATAATTTGACTCCAGTTTCAAGCCTGTTATTAAATGAAATTTGAGGTAATCTTCTAAGCAGAGCTTCAGGGCACCTGTGACTTTTAAATGGAACTATCTTGTTTCTAGGGAAATACATACCTTTAAAAATTAAGCTTGAGGCTAAAAGCCTCAAACAATAAATCTCCCTCCAGCTCTCTCCTCTGGGGACGTATATACTATGCAGCCTTCAAGCAGGGCACTTAGCCTATCTTTGGGTGTCTTTTCTCTGGTGTTAAACTTGTTTTATAAGGAACATCTGGGTATGTCTAGACCTTTATGAGTTTGCAGAATCCAAAATATCTCCTTTTGATACCAGCCTGACTGTGGGCTGTTTGGGTTCTTTCTGAACAGCCACTGTAGCTGTCAGGAACTCAAAATGTCAGACTATTTGTGGTGCTATGAAAATAACTGCTTAGCCCCAAATGGATATGCAGTTTGCTCACAAAATTAGATTTTTAGCAAAGACGTGTCCAGTTTAGCATTAAGTGTCAGTTTAGTGTGGCTTGAAACTTGAAATTCCCATTTCTGGATTCAGGAGGAATTCAGAGACTCAGCATCCAGGAGTCACAGAATATCCTCCCTGAAACAAATGGGTTTGTCTTCTGAGAAACCTTTAAGCCACTGGTAATGGTGCTAAACTATTGAACCATGTACTGGCTGCTTATTAATTCAGCATTGCCCCTTCTGAGCACTTAATACAGGAATCCTGACTAAAGATAATATCTCTGTAATTAATGCATAGGTCCGAGGGAATGAAAATAAGGTGTCACAGGTGTCTGTGTTGGAACACAGGACGTAAATTTACATCAGGAGGATAATCTGCTCATCCTCTTTGTTATAGTGTGTTCTTGTGGCTATAGACAGACAGGTGGAGTTGCTCTTTTTTGCTGCTGAATCATAAATGTTGCAACAGCTGGTGATGCTCTGCAGCCACATCCCCAGGCAGGGGAGGAACACGTTGGCTTCACTCATTCCACATCTATATGTTTATGCCATCCACTCCCGTGGAGATGGACCCATCCAGCTGCTCTGAGCTGGCTTTTCAATTCGTTATGATTTTGGTATTTCAGTCAATACATTGATCACTTGTATGAAGATGCTGCCTAAACTCTGCAATAAAATGTAAACAACAGAAAGGTATATAGGAAGCCAAAATAACTCATTACTGCCAGTTATCTGCTCATCAAAATCCTAAGGGGGCTGTGACCTGATTGGAACTTTCCCCTAGAGCCGTACAGTAATTTTAGCTGTGAAAGGAAATTTTATGGCATGTAAGATTAGCCCACACTAATGCAAGGTCAAAAATAATAGAATCAATAAGCAAACTCAATACTGTTAACATTTTGAGAAAATTACTACTAGAAAACAATGTCAACAACAGATTGAAACGGGTCTCCAAAGTTGTCCTATTGATTTCCTTTCAGATTCATGACAATCTAACTCTTTTTCCTTTGCAATATGGTATCCATTTTTCTTTCCTTCTTGGTGTTTTTTTTTTTGTTCTTTGCATTTTACAGCCCATTTTAGCTATGAACATTTGTTAGTTTATTATTTAAAAATATGGCAAAATTAGTATCTTCAGGATTTTATTCTGAAATAGACAAAAGGCTCCAGTACCGTTCAGAAGTGGTTAGAAAGCCTAAGGCTATTTTCAAGTTTTAATTCTGTTAGCAATGCACCAGCACAAAGTGTGGGGAGGGGGAGGGAGGAAATTGAAAGCAAGTTTGACATTTGTTTAGAGCTGTCAAAATTAAGTGTACTAAGAACAAGAGAGAAGTCAAAAGCTTCCACGCACATTTAAGTATTGCATTTCATATCAGCAATAGTTTGCGTGAGCAACACTATCACAAATTGGCTGTGCTGTGCCTTTGAAGTGAACAAATTCTAATTTAACTTTAAAGTAGAGGCTGTGCAGCCTTGGTACTTCAGCAGGATCTGGCAATCAGGGGCTTTGGGTTTGTGTTTCCAACAGGAACCCGCTGTTCTAACTTTCCAGTGCCATAGCTGAAGTTTGTGCAACACAGAATCACAGGATGGGTAGGATGGGTTGGGTTGGAAGGGACCTTAAAGACAGTCCAGTTCCACCCCCTGCCATGGGCAGGGACACCTTCCACTAGCCCAGGCTGCTCCAAGCCCTGTCCAACCTGGACCTGAACACTTCCAGGGATGGGGCAGCCACAGCTTCTCTGGGCAACCTGTGGCAGGGCCTCCCCACCCTCACAGGGAAGAATTCCTTCCCCATATCCCACCTAAATTTTTCCTCTTCAGGTTTGATCCCATTACTCCTGTATATATACACTTCTGTATATGCTCAGTGATATTCCCACTCTTGTGTGGTGTTTAGTAGCGGAACACTGAGGTTCTGGGACAGATGTGGCGAAGTCAGGGATGAGCAGAGAAACAGGAAAGAGGAGAGGGAGAGATACAACCCCCTGGATTCATGGAAAGGGCTGATCCATCATCTCCCTCATCATGTCAAATCAGGAGGACTGGGGAAGAGAGAATGTTCCTCCAACCCATATATGAGATGACTAGCACAGCGTAAGAAGGTAAAATCAAATGTCAATATTAGTCTAGACTCTCACGTAAACCCTCTTAGAGGAATCCTCTCTGTTCAGAAAAGGACTTTACTTCCCACTTTCCTTTACCCACATAAATGCTTTCCACAGCTGAGGCTGATGTTTGTAAAGCAGAAGGATGGATTGTGTTATTTGATGATCTCATGGTCGGAGGAAAAGTCTCTGTGCAAACCACTCTTCCTGTGTTTTTTTGAAGTCTGGCTTTTGCAGGCTGTGGGTGCAGCAGAGACAGAGCTGCAAACTCCAGAGCTGGTGTTCTCACCCTTTGAAGTACTGACATCAACAGCAGGACCTGGGATTTTAATTTAGATATATCTCAAAATAAGATTTATTTATAGTGAATCTACTTCATCTACTGTTACAGCTGTTTTTAAAACAGTAGTTTTAACTATGACCTGAAAATCTATTTTTAAAGCTTTTTGTCCTCTGAAAAAAAAAGGCTGTATGAGGCTTGAGAGCAGTTTTGGCCATCTTTGGCATTCCTGTACCATTTTATTTCATATGGATATGCATGAGCAGCATCTGGCCATTTTGAGCCAACATGTGCTGCTTGAGAAAAGTGAAATATTTTCTTTTTTTTTTAATATACATCTACATAGAATTTTACTGAATTATCCTTGAAGAAAATTATGTTTAAGTAAAACATCGAATTTCTTAGGTCCAGACTGGAGATCACAATAGAGATTTTATTTTTAACAAATATGATTCTTACACTTAAAAATGAAAACAAAATCCCTTTTGATTTCTTTCTAATGGAGATCTGTGCTATGACCTGTGTTTAGACTTCTAATTTCTCTGCACATTGTGCTCAATGAACCTTGTTTAGTTTTTACCAAAGATCTTCTGTGTTCCCCATTTTTTTTCTACTATGTGATTCCTTTTTGCTGCCTTTATTGGGACTGTGACTTAGACCAAACGTGATTTTTTAAAATAAGTGTGTGCAAGGGACAGAGCTTATTACAGGGGGTTAATAATCAGACGATGCCAAAGTGAAGCTGGACGTCTTGCTCCCAGCCAAGGTGGTTTTGAAGACAAAGAGTGAGGAGAGATGTGAATAAAGCCTAAAGCTCAGGCTTTGACAATCAGACATCTCTGGAAAGCAGAGCTTTTAACTCCCTGGTTGAGCTGGACCAGAAACAATTTCTCCTGCTTTCAGGATTACACACTTATCCTAAATTTCATAATCTCTTCTACTAATTCTCCCCTTGAAAGGACTGGGCTTTCTGAGTTGTCATTGTGAAATCCACCTTGCAGCACTGAATCATTATATATGTGCCATATTATGCACTTGATATAATCACTGTACCCATATATCCTACGGTACATTTAGGTGGGTTCCTTCTGGGATTGCACCTAGTCATTCTCCAAGGATCAGCTGATGTTTGTTCACAAGAGCACTGAACTGTCATCAGACATCTCTGCTTTCCTCCATCGTATGTGAAGCAAGTCTGGCTTGTAACCCTTGTGACAGATCATTTTGCAGGTGCTGTTGTGCCTAAATTAGCTTTAACGAGTATTATAGGGAATGGACTTGGTGCTTCTCCCAAGATCAACAGCTTTGCTTATTTCTCTGGTGTCTCACAGTTCCTTTTCTCCCTCAAACAGAATCGTTTCTGGCTTTCATTTGTAATAACTACACTAATTATTTTCTGGGGCAGATGTACCGTGCAGTCCTGATGTGGCCGTTGCTGTAGCAATGCCTGTGTTTGCAGCAAAAGCAAGTGCTGCATTCCTTACAAAGTGGGCTGAGAAGGGCAGGCTATCAAAAGTTCATTTAACAGGGTGATTTCCTGCTGGGCTCATGCTTCCAATGTTGGACAAAGATTGGCAACAGCTCCTCAGACTGGTCCTAGACAACAAATGATGGTGGAGTTTGTGAATCTGATCAAACTTTGACAACAACCCAGAACTTATTTGAAATGCATTTCTTGTCATTGCTGGAGAGAAAAAAAAAATAGAAGAAAGAAAAAACAGCACTGAAGGGAGTTGTCACACAAAAGTGTGTGGTATGAACTCAGGGACCTAAAAAATCAATCATGGCAATTATTTTACTAAATTATTTTAAACTGTAGTGTGTCCAGAAGTCTTTCTGTTAAATGTCTGCTGTCACAGCAACAAGCTGTGCTGTTTCCATCTCTGACCTTTTTCATGTTAAAATGCGTGTCAGTATGTAAAACAGAAGCACTCCACACAGAAGATGACTGTGGCAGTGCTTTGCTTTGCTGCACTAAAGGTCCTGGAGATACATATTTTGCAGGAAATGAGTATAATGGGACAATTCGCCATTTAGTTAGAGGGGAAAAAAACCCACCAACAACAAGCAAAGGTTGCTTTTTTCAACATTTGTTTTGTCATGTTCATTTTCACTATGATATATTTGAGGGAACAGAATGAAAGACTTAAGTGGCACATGCAGAGAATAGATGAGTTGATGATGAAGTGTGAAATGACCATTAAAGCACTGACCGTTTATCCCTAATACTCTATTTGGAGCTGAGATCTAAGTGGAATGAGTTCAGTGGTTGCAGCTGAGTACCTGGTGGACAGGAGTCCATATGTCATAGGAATCTAAATCAGCCACTGCAGTTTAACATCAATAACAGCATTGATTCTGAAGAGGTGTGGGTCAGACTAATCGCATTAAAGATGTGAAGAGCCTCAAGGAAGATCTGGGGAAACAATTGGGATGTTTTCAGAGCAGGTTATAGTGTTTTGTTTTCAAATCTGCTCACACGTGAACGTGAAGTGCTGTAACAGGTACCCTTGGATTCTCTGGATTTGGGTCCTCTGCTTTCAGATGACAATGAAAAGACATTTGAATGCAGTCACCTGAATTGCAGATACAACTCAAGAAATCATGAACACCAGGCCTAATTTCCCTCTTGCACTGCAGAATTTCCAACCTTAGTATCTAGGCAAGACTAAAAGTCTCAGGGTGAGTCCTTAGCTCACTCAAGTCACTGCAGATACTTTGGGTGCAGGGGACTGATGTCACTTCACATCAGGTGCCAATTTGTATGATTTGTTGCATGTTTCATTGCTTTGGTGTGGATCTCGCTGTACCATCAGTCAAGTGCTTTTTATTAAGGCTGGTTTCATGAAGGTTTGTAAGGAGTGTTTGGTTTAGTGGGAATGGTGGCATTAGGTCAAAGGTTGGACTTGATGATCTCAAAGGTCTTTTCCAAATTTAATGATTCAGTGATTCAGAGTTGCTACTGAGAAATTTTTATTGTTTTTTGTGCTCCAAGCAACCTAGAGCAGGTGCTTAGTCATCCTAAGCTCTGTAAAAAGTAAAGAACTATCCTTCCTGAAAGGCTTGAGACCTCTCCTCATCTGTTGTTCATCCCAAAGATACTGAGATGGAATTTAGAAAGTCAGGGACTGCAGCAGGGTGTGGGGAAGAAAAAATCTGGCAGCAAGACCCCAGTCTTGGAAGAGGAGATTTCTACTCTAAAGGTTGTTTTTCCAAGGCCTCGTGTCAGGTGAAAGGAAGACTACTTGAATTGGACTGGGCTGCCTTGCCAGGGCTGTGGAATTATCACCTCTGAGAAGGTTAAAATTAGTAGCAGCTGTTTTGTTAGGGGACATTCAGCACAGAAGGCTTTGGGTCTAAGAGCCAAAATCTACTCCAGAGAGACTTTCTGGCCAGGGGAGGGGAAGGTGCTCAAACCAGCATTCCTGGACCCAAAGCAACAGGTCTGAGAGCTGAGAGTGCCAACAGTGCAGTGTTATGATGGCAGCTGCAGTCTCCTGTCTGAACTGGGACTCTGAATTGCTGACAGGATAAGGGAGAGTGGGTGGGGGTGTTTTCTGGGTGTGTGGAGGAGTTCTGGTGTGAGAGGTTCTGGGGGTTTGAGGTGTGTGGGACGAAAGCAGTGATCCCCTCAGACTTGCCCCAAAATAGTTTAGAGATAATATAAACCACACACAAGTGTTGTAGTAGGGAGCCACATCCTGGGGATAGGAATTATGCAGATGTTGAGAAGCACAAAAGCAAAACCTGAAGGATTCTGTTGCAGAGCTGTTTTCAGAATCCACCTCTGATGGCTCCACACTGTAGGAACAATAGTCATGTGTAGAACTAATTACATGGAATAGTACAGAAAGTAATTCTATTTGGAGCTTCGTTCTATTCCTCCTCCCCTTCCTTCTAAATCAGGTTGATTAGAACTGCAGGAGAGTCCCAGGCCAGAACTGAGCTGTTGGCTCTTCAGTACATTCCTTATATCTGACCAGCCACAATAAAGTTGTTCCAGTGTAAATCTGCTTCATGGTTGGAATCAGAAAATTACATCCTTTGAGAGAGATTTTAATTCAGAGAAGTGAGGTTTGGTGTTATGCTTTCTTTCTTTGGAGATTTAGATTGATGATTAATGAAAAATAGTATATAGTAGTAAGTCATGGGGAAATTATATCCATTCTGGGAAAGAATGGATGTGTGTGTATATATATATCCTCCCTTTCCCAGGAGTTTAGGCTGGAAATCTCTAGAAAATTAATCAAATAATATGTAATTATGCCATTTCACAGAGATGATGGCACGCACAGCAGTAAATGCTTGCCATCCACTTTCAGAGTACTAATCAGAGAGTGGAGAAATTCCAGTGTTCTGTGTCTCTGCAGTATATGATGTACAATACCAGGTAATTTGTGTAGCCTTCACTCACAGCTGAGCTCGAGGGAAGCACATGCAGTGGGTGATCCCCATGCAGGATGTGAACTTGCTGCAGCACTTGCCATGTTCACAGAGACTGGAGGGGAGGAAAGTGAGCAAGTGGCTTTGTTGGAATCAGTGGGAAGGAGAAAATGTTGTTTTGTGCCTATCCTTTAGTCATGCAGAAATAGTCATTTAGGCTGATTAATGTATTTGCAGTAAAACAAAGCAAGAAGGTTTGTGCAGACTTGTGGAGCGTTTTATGTATGCAAACAGGCATTAGCTGGCAGGGGCCATGCCAGCACAAATGTGCCTGAGCAGGTACGAGGGAAACTGATTCAGATTCACAGTAATTTCTTTTTTCTTGTTCAGCTTTATGTTGGTTTTAACACCACCTTAACTTGTGTGTGAAACTGTAGCCGGAAAACCTGGTGTCTGAGCAGGTTGTGATTATTATTTGAGCTAGAAATACCACTGCTGTGGAAAAAAAAAAGAGTGTCATCAGTAGCTATGTAGGATCATGGAAGGAGATGCTTTAGGGTTGGGCTGGAAGAGCTGAAGTGTTACTACCCAGGGTAGGTCATAAGCCCTTTCCCCTGGAATCTTGCCATCAGCGATGCCTCTCCAGAGCAGAGTCAGCTGGACTGCCCAAACTCTCCTCCCAAACCACTGTAGCCTGGGTGGATAACTCTGCCCTAATATAGATAAAGAGCCCTTCTGTGCTCCATCCTGTCAGTTGTGCTCTGGGGGATGTACCTGCAGCAGTGGGAGCTGTAACACTGGTGACTGGCAAATGGAGTGCTGGTTGGGGCCCTAAATAAAGAGGTGTGTGTGTGTGAGATAGTGTAGGGGGGTGTAATATCATAATGAAGAGATTGCCATGTGGGCCTTACAATTTAAACTTAGCAATCCATAATGCAAGAGCATGCTTTCTCACTTTATTTCGGTATCTGGAAAGTTTCAGCACTGGCACCATATCAATATTTATTAATGCATTGTGAACTAGAACCTGTGATTATTACTCATACTATCTCATACTTTACAAGCTTCAGCTCTGAAGAATAAAATCACATCTGCTTTTGCTCTTCCCATATTTTATTCAATGTTTTAACAGCTTTGCCGTAAATATCTCATCCATTATGATTCAGTTGTGACTGTATCAACTTCACATCTCCTGTTTTATTGCTGTCATTATAGTTAAACAACGCACTGTTAATTCTGTTAACTAACAAGTTCATTGTTCTCAGTAGTCAGCAATCTCTTATTGTTGAGTCCACAGCATTACTGGTTGTAAATCAATCCTGGGGACTGAGTGAAGCATTTCCCTTCATTTGGAAAATGAAAATATGTACTTTATAAAGGTTGATTAATAAAAGGTTAATTGTGATCCCTTGTAATAAAGCTTGCAGGGTAATTCTGATTTACTGAGAATAAAACCAGTGATATCTGTTCTCTTCAACTTCTGTTCCAGCCCCCAGACAACAGCAATTTTCTGATGCACTAAGCTGAGTGTTAAAAGTTGTAAACCTAATGCTGGGGGGGAGGAGGAAACCACTCAAATTATGAGTAGAAAGAAAGAACATTAAAGAATAACAGCAAATGGAATGGCCAACATGTTCATGAGTGGGACTGGGCAAGAGCCCTGTGTTGCTGGGGAACAAGAAATGGTGAAAGGAAAGGAATGCCATTAGATATAAAGAAGGAAGAGAGATAGAGGATTTATGAGACCTGGGTTTGTGCTTTACAGACGAATGGAACAAAGAGAGGCAGATAAGTAGGTGGAGCTGCTGATGGGAGCAGGAGAAAACAGAGTCAGCCAGCAAGGGACAAAACATAAAATTCAGGAAGGGGAGCCACAAGGGAGATGGCACAAAGGAGGAGAGAGAGTTGAAAGTCATGTATTAGGCAAAGGTGAATGGACAAAACCCATTATTTTTAAATTCTGATGCCTTCAGTGTATGTTCTGGGAGCTATTTCAGCCTTGCCAGCACCCTCCAGCACAGGCATGTCTGCTGCTGTGTCCTCCTCCTCTTCCTTCGTCCTTCCCACCATTTGAGCAAAGATGATGGACAGCAGCTCTGGGGGGTCTGTGCCGTCCTGTGCCAGGAGGGAAACAGTGATGTGAGGGAGAGAAGGAAGGGGAGGGAATGCTAAACATGTCTGAGGTGGGTCTGAGCTGCATTCTCCTGGCTCTGGTCCTGCTGGGCTTGGAGCTACTGAAATTGGTTGAAGTGCTGCAATTTGGCCTGAGATTGAATTTCTGCAGAGAACAGAACCTGCCCTTTTGGGGAGAAGTGAGTCAATTGATTTCCCAACATGAGTAAGCCTGTCTTCTTTGGAGAAATATGAAGTCGTTAGGTCTCATTTTTTTAATGTACAATTCCTAAAGGAAAATATACCTCATGTGATGTTTGAAAGCTGTCTCTTGAGAAATCTTGCATGCCTGCTGATCATTTGGATTCCTTGCAGTCCTTAACTTGCTGCCTGTGTGTTAGAAATCATTCTAAATGATTTGAATGAAATCCACAAATATTATGGGCCAGGGTGTTATGAACTCATATGAAATATGGCTGAAATGTATTTTCCCCTTTTTTAATTATAATAAATAGGAATGGACAAATACAGCTTTAATACACTTTTTAATGAGACTTCATGGGTTTGCTATCAGCAGGCAGCATGTAATACTTGTTTAAATAAGCTGGTTTACATTTGTTAAATTTCTGTGTATTTATAAATTTGTAATAGGAAATAATCACAGAAAGATAAAAGACTACCTTGGAACTGCACATATGGATTTAGATGTAGACAATTTTAAAATTAAGGAATTATTTAGAAAAAGAAAACTTCTGTGCTGGGCATGGTTGAGTGCCATGGAATACTAGTTCCATTATTTTATTCAAATTATGATACAAGTTATGTCAATGTAAACCAGGTATTGTTATTTATGTTGCAAGTTTAGTTTTTAAGAAAAAAAAATCAATTTTTAGGTCTGTTGATAAAGGAAATAACCTGAGTGTGCAGAAGGCCACTTTTCACCTTTACATCCTCTCTACTATTAAGTTTGTTTGTCCATGGCAAGTTTGGGACACGTCCCTTTGCTGAGCTCTGTGTGTTTCTGCAGGAGGAATAATTGGAGAGGGAGTGCACTAATTCCCACCTCCCCATTTGGAACTTAGTGTGAAGTAATGCATCAACCACACCGTGTACCTCAGCACAGCAGCAATCACTTTACCTGCTAGTACTGCTTTTTAAATTGAATTTAAACATGGGACAAGAGCTGTATGAAACTGGGATTTAATTCACAGGAGTGGGTTGGGATCTGCTTTGCTGATGCTGAATCTGCATCAACACTGAAGTTCCCAATAAAACTCAGGAAAAATACACACACCCCCAACCAGCTTGAGATTCCAAACAAGTTGGCTCAGAGTCTGATCTGTTCACTCAAAAAAGCCCTTAACCCTTTTGGAATTGTTTTGGGGCAATCCTGCAGCTGAAGGATAGGTCTGGGAGCTCTAACTTTGATTTTTTTGCTCAGCTGTAGATTTGTGAGTAACCTGAGAGTGCATCTCTCAGCTGCTTTACTCTGGGTTCCCATTTACAAGGCATTGGCAATAATAGAAATGTATGAGTATTTGGAGACCTTCATTTCTTAATATCAACCACCTGCAAATCCTGTATCTCAAAGATGGAGGAAGGCAAAGAACAAAAGGGAGAAGGAAGAGATTCGTACAGTTCTGAAGGGAAGGTTTCCTTGAGTTTCGCTTTCAGCATTTTAATGCTCTGCAAGATTTTATCCAATTTCACAAGAGCCCTTGTTCCCTTTGTTGTAAAACTGTGTGTTCCATGGAATTCTGGGTGGTCTGATATTCATCTTGGGGAATGCAGTTCTGAAAAGAAACGCTCAGGAGGTGAGAGGGGTTGGTATCACACACACTGAGGCTCAGCTTTGGACGTCAAAGTTGTCTGCTGTATAAATATTAGGGGCTTTAACCCTGAACTTGAGAAGTATTCAGGTTTTATCTTCTATTAACTGACTGAACTAAATGTAATGTTTCACTTGATAACACAGGAATGGGTTCTGCAAACACCAGTGGGTGTAGGGTGGCACTTGCTGCCCTTCAGTCTTTCCCCAGGCTGTGGTGGGACAGATCTATTATTTACCAGGAGAGGATAAAATTCCCCGCATTTACCTAAGGAGTCCACTAGGGAACAGCTCTGATAAGGTGGTAAACTTTCACTTTGCTCTGTTGATGTAGTTGAAAAGAATTGGTCAAAATTCACATTATTTTGGAGCTGGTTGCAGAACCAGAGAGAGACTACAGTGAATATCCTTTAAATCCACCTCCCAACCTCCTGATTGATGACTGCACATATAAAATATTCAACTTTACAAGTCTTTGATGGCTGGTGGGAAGAAAGGAGGTATCAATCCTGCAGTGAAGGGTTAGAAGAGAAAGGGGTCACAGCTCAGAACAGGTATTTGCCCAGAGGTGACCTCCAGAATGGGCAATGCATTGTGTGGTGGGGAAGGTTATTAATCTATGCCAAACACATGATCACATGTGAGGCTTGCACTTTGTATTATTTAATTTCATTCCAATTATTCCCTAAAAAAAAAAACAATTAAGAAAATGAATAATTATAAAAGTAAGGTCAACTCAATTTTCTCTACTAATGTTTTTAGTTACTGGACTCATTATTGCTAATTTCTTTCATAATCTTTGCCATCTAACCTCATTTGTTTCATTGCTAAGTGGCAAGAAGGGAGCATAATAAAACTTCCCTGAAAACAAAGCAGAAAAATCATGACATTTTAGTGATTTCCTGAGAAAGTAATTATCTGTTTTTAACCTTTATGGAAAGAATTCTTCTGATCAGCTTCAATGTCGCTGTTGCATTTCCATCTTTCCTTTTCTGATTGCAATTTTCTAAATTAAAAACACATAGCTGGATAGGTAGATTAATATCCCGTCATGTTTTTCTTCTGATAGTTATATTATTGAATCATAAAGTACTTTAAACAGTTTTTTAGACCCTAAAAGAAAACTGCTCCCTCTTTGCTATATAATTTTAAAATGTAATAAATTTCACAGCACCGAATTTTAATTTTTTTTTTTTTGACTGATTAATTTGGGGTCATAAAACCACCTTGAATTTTTCCTGTGATACTTGAGAATCAACATATGGGAGAATTTTGTGTTGATTTTGGAGAGTACCAAATCAAGTTGTTTCCTCTAACCCTGTAAATGAGAATTCAGGGGCAAATGTCCCCACATTTTGGATCCTTGTGGAATTCAGTGATGCTCTGTGAGGAGGCCACCTATGTGCACGAAGTTGTGAGGCCAAATATTTTGTCTTATGTTTCCACCCAGAAAACAAAAAGCTGGAGGAGGAAACCTTGGAAATAAGATGAGGGTGGTAGAGAGGAAGATTAAGGTTCTGGTTTTCTTTGCACTGTACCTGTTCAAATGAATACAGCTGCCTTTCACTGAGCAGAAATGTATATTATTATGCAATAATCCTCTAATGAAACTTTAGAATAGCAATTTTATTTCATTCCTTTACTTTAAAGTTTGGGAGGTTTCTGTTTACTGGGGTTTGGGGTTCTTTTCATGAAAATATTGTTATCTGTAAGCAGTATTTAAATGTCTGCACTAACATAAGCAGTCACATACTTAGAATGAAACATAGGGTTAAATCCTTCTAATGGTATTGATATATATGGGTAATAAATTCAATAACACATTTATGTGGGCCTTCATAATTCCTTAATTGTACAGAAACCATTATATAAGAATAGTAAGGTGAAAAGGAAGCTCTTGTAGATGTTTAAAGGAGCATATCCCCATCGAGAAGCCTAAATTAAAAAGGGTGAGTGCAGGTCAGGAACAGCGTTTCAGTGCTGATGGATTTATGGAGATGGAGGTGACTGGAAGAACAACCTCCTTATAAATTTCTTTGACTATCGGGTTTCCAAGCAAAAGGGATTTTCTTTATTTTTCCTATTTAATTTCTCACTTCTAAATGTAATTAAAAGAAGATTTCATCTCCACCTCCCCCCCCTCTCTGGTTCAGCTGAGCTGCTGCTGATATTTTGGTAGCAGCAGGGTGTTTTATTGTCTCTCCTGCAGCAGCTCTGTGTGGAGGGGATGGATGCTATATCTGTAACTGTGACACGAGCAGAGAGAATGTCATGACCTGGGTGCTTAATACCAATTATGTGGGGTGGTTTTGCAAAGAGCAGGGCAGGACTAGGGAAAGGAATCCTCTACAGATCAAACCATGCCTTTAAAATACCGTGGGTGAGGAACAAGGATTGAGACAGAACTGATCATTTTTAAGGCTGGAAAAGCCCTCTAAGATCGAGTCCAACCTGTGCCTGATCCCCACCTTGTCACCCAGCCCAGAGCACTGAGTGCCACGTCCAGTCCTTCCTTGGACACCTCCAGGGATGGGAACTTCAACCACCCCTTACTCTCTATAAGCATCAGGATCACCTTCAAGCTCCGGCAAAGAATTCCCAACAAGCCTTTCCCTCCCTGTCTCAGCATCCATTTCCTCACCTTTCTCTTTGACATTTTACTCTCTCGTCTGTGTGTCCCCATCCTCCATCACCTGCCGAGGCTTCCACTAGTCGTTTCCCTGGCAGGGAGGTGAGGCTGGGGGAACCCACCGCAGGAGGCCCCTCATCCAGCCCTCCAGGCTCACCCCACCTGCAGCAAAGGGACAAGCCCAGATGCTGTGGGTGGAAGTTGCCTTGTGACAGCGTTAGGGTGACACCACTACATCGCTCCTGGTCCCACACCTGACCAGGGGTTTCCCACACCTTTTTTCACTGCATAACATAGAACTGCTGAGCTTCAGTCCTGCAGCTGCACAGATCAGAAAAGGGGGGGAAGATTGTACAAATCAACTAAAAAAAGATCAGCCATTTCAGCTCTTTAAATTCCACGTGTTGTGACACCTACGTTCAGATCCCCATACTCAGTCCCCTGGCTAAAACTAAGCTCTGGATCAACTTAATATCTGAAAGACTTCCTGCCAGGGATTATATCTTGCTATGGAAGGGAGCTGGGTTTAGTGAACTAATAGGTCTTTTCTATCTCTAACTACTGCCAGTATGATTATGGTTTTTTAATCAGAAAAATGTGTTGCTGAAAAGTACCAAGATTAAGCACCACAATTGCCTGTAACAAAAGCAAGTTTTGTTGGATGAGCAGAGATCTGATGAATGACATGATTTGAAATGTTTTCATCCTAATGGCTTCCTCTTCTGAAGTTAATTTTTTTTGTCAGTTGCCAAAACATTTATGAGCAGATTTGTGGATAATGACACTCTTAGATGGGGGTTTAAATAAAAATCTGTTCCATTTGCAACCCAAAAGACCTAGTATTGCAGCAGACAAATGGGTTTGGAGGCTGATTCTTCTTGTGGCAGTGTAATAGATGAGCTGGGG
This sequence comes from Platyrinchus mystaceus, assembly GCA_035041135.1. Classification (NCBI taxonomy): domain Eukaryota; kingdom Metazoa; phylum Chordata; class Aves; order Passeriformes; family Tyrannidae; genus Platyrinchus; species Platyrinchus mystaceus. Next base: position 13,165,006 of record JAWWLV010000057.1, read on the forward strand.
TCACTGGGGGTGTACAGCAAGTAAGACACAAACTTTTAGGCCAGTTGTTTCTTCCTTGAAGGAGTTTAACATAGGAGTCAACAAATATATTTTAAATGCAATTTTGTAAGGAGTGCTTACTGTGATGGGCATGAGACTGAAATCTAGGGAAGCTCTTGTTCCCTTTGTAAACCAAAAAAACAGGTAAAGAGAAAGAAGAGAGATGGGCCTTATGTTCTGAATAAATAGCTAAATTTAGAATTGGTCTCTCTGTCCAACATTCAGATTCTTAAATGGGGCAAGAAGAAACCAACCTTTACCAGCTCTATGGAAGAGGAAACTTGGCCTGTGGGTTGATGGTTGAATAATAGACTGAATAGAATAATCTAGTTTACAGAACAAGCTAGGAAAGGCTATTGGGGAGTTGTTTGTTCATAAAACTGTCATGCCAAATAAGCCACCAAATAGATATACAGAGTGGCCAACGCTGCATGTGCTTCAATTACCTGTGTTGAAGGGAACATCCTGAGATAGTCTCTTCATTTAGTAGTTTTCTTAGAACCATGGAATGCCAGAATGGTTTGGGTTGGAATAGACCTTAAATACAGCCGAGTCCCACTCCCTGCCATGGGCAGGGACACCTTCCACTAGCCCAGGTTGCTCCAAGCCCCGTCCAACCTGGCCTTGG
>JAWWLV010000057.1:13165772-13197074 GCA_035041135.1 Platyrinchus mystaceus
CCTGCCATGGGCAGGGACACCTTCCACTAGCCCAGGTTGCTCCAAGCCCCGTCCAACCTGGCCTTGGACACTGCCAGTAATGGGGCAGCCACAGCTTCTCCAATCTTATCTGTACCAACTGTCTTGTCAGTGCAATAGATTCCCCGTAGTTTAAATACTGAGAAAAAAAAGTCTTATTTTTCATGCTAATTGAAAAATATCAAACTGACCCCGCTGCTTTGGGCTAATTTTAAACTCCTTCTCTTGCACTGGTGACGATACGTTTACAATGCAGCTGAAACAGCAGCATTTGAAAAACTTCTATTTATATATACAAAGCTTTACTCTTTTGTTTTGGGGTTTTGGGTTTTTTTGGTTTTTTTTCATTTAAATGCTTATGGTGAGGCACTTGCAAATACATTTCTGTTTTCTTCTCCTAGATTTTGTCTGCCTGTGTATCCTTCACCTAAAATAGGAATGTAGCCCATTATCCCACTAGAAAACAAGGGGAGATGGTCAACAGTAATTTTGCTTGAAATATTGTTTTCTTACAGAAGCAATAAAGCAGCTTTATCCTATCTGGAAAGTATAAACTTTTACCATACTACCGAATGGAATTAATATTATTGCCTAGTGATAATGTTAATTTTCTGATTGTGGATTCTGAGGTGCATCTATGTCATGTTTTATGGGATTTCTAAAAAATATCTTTCCCTCTCTTGTCCTGATTTCCACCTTTTCAAAAGAAATTTTGTTATACTTGATCCAGTCCTCCTTTTCCTCCAGCTGCAGAACCTACATCACATGGAACTTCGATAATATCAGCCATGAGAAGGGCTGAAGAGCATTTTCTTTCAGTTCATGAATGAGTTGAAGTTCATCTTCTTTGCAGACAGCAGTGGCAGCTGAGACATATTGCAAATACTTTCAAGATGTTCCTTTAAAATACTTATTTAGCTAAAATCATTCCTAATTTGTAAAAATGCATTTCTTCATTGAAGTCAGCTGGGTTACCAAGTTCTTTCACTGGGACAACCCAAAATTAGAGAATTAAATCTTGCCCTTAGTTAAATAAATGGTAAAACTCACACTCATTTTACTCATGCGAAGATTTCAGATTTATACTATTTAGGAAAAAGAACTTGGCATTTTCCAGGTTTTACCTGCACACTTACCAAGCTTGTACAGGGTTGTTTCTTACCATATATTTTCTGGAGTTTATTTTCCAGGCTACTTTTAAACAGTGGGTTTTCCTTTACTGTCCACAGTACATTATTCCACAACCCCATAGATTTTGTTCACGCTGGACTTTAAATCATCATCATCAAGTATCTTCAAAGGCTTCTGAAAAAGGATGGCTTACAAGGGTGTTTTTTGCTTTGCCAGTATTATGATTTGTTATTCATCTTGTGGATTTTGAGGCAGACCCCTGCACTGAGCATTCATATTAATGGCCTTACTGTTATTTAGCTGGATAAAAAACACTCAGTACAATGTATGTAATAGTTACATTTCTATGATATACATACTTGGTAAAAGCTTTCTCATTTTCATCATTTAGACAGGTAGGCTCTGGTAAATCATGTGCAGCACTCACAAAGGGATGACAGTGTGGTGGGGGGTAAAGAAAATAGCAGGAGGTTTTTTCTGAAAGCCTTGGCCAAAGGTTTAAATCCAAAAGAGGCTGAAAATTATATTAATTTCCTTTCTTTTCCCATAGCAAGTACCTTGTTAGTCATGGCAGTAAGAGGCTGTGCTTGCTCATGCCATACCCAGGTTGAACTCAGAGTCACAATTCTGATTTGCTTTTATCCACTTTGTCCTCAGCACCTGGTTTTCCAAAGCTCTGGACTTCCCACAGTCTCAGGTTGCTGTCCTGGACAATCCCTAAAGGAGGTCCTGCAATGCAGCCTGGGGGACTGAAATACCCAACTGGTCAAGTGTATTAGGTATTGTTTGAAATTCACTTCTCATCTCCATTTCCCAATGTTTAAGATGAAGACTGTGTATTTAACTCCCTGAATATTGGTTTTAAACCCCACCTTTCCAGCTGGAAGTGCAGCCTTTAAGCCCCACTAGCTCAGGACACTCCACAGCACCTGGGGCAAAGCAGAAATAATACGTAAAAGCCAACTTCTATTTGACTAAAAATGCAAGTTAGCCCAACTTCACTGGCTTAAAGTAATTCAGATTCACACAATTTTACACAAGACAAATTTGGCCCTCAGGTGGAATTTCTGTACTTGAATATCTTCATTCTCTGCAGTGTATCGTATATATCTTTTTCTGTCCCAGTATTAGCTGCAGTAGCTTTAATGCCAGAATTAGTGCAGAATAAGAGCTTTATTGCTCATGATCTTTATCGGGGGGGGGGGGGGAGAAATCAGTTCATTATGTGCATAAACAGACCAAGGATTCCTGTAAGATGAGGGAAGCAGTAATTTGGTGAAGAGAATCAGCAGCTCAGCACACCTTTTCTGTCTCATTGGTCTCCCCTAAGCTTTTATATAATTTTCTGCTAACTTATATATTCATTCCTTTTATTTTTTTGGATTTAACACAAGCTTTTCCCAAGTTATGAGCACATAGGCATGTTTTTCTCTTCTTTAATTTGCAGTCCTTGCCTGCTACCCTTCTTCCCCGAACACAGAATTGCTTCTGCTGTTTCACATGCTTATGTGTGTGCACATGCTGCTGCTCTGTTTGTTGTTGTCTTGTGCTGTCCCCCACACACTCATCATCCTTAGTATCTCCGAGTTTATACTGGAGCAGTAATCTTTTAATAGATTCCCTTTTTCTCTGCATTTGTGCTGCTAAAAGAAAAAAAAAGAAAAAACAAAACAAAGAAAAAAAACATATAGCTACACTTGGAACCTCAGCAAACACAAGTTTAAATGAGCACCAAGAGAGAGCAAATGTAAATAATCAATGAATGTACTTTGCAATCTGATCAATGGCCATGGCATTAATTTTCTTGTTCTCTCAAATGATCAGAACCATTTCACTTTCTCACTACTAGTTGCTTCCCATCAAAATACAAACAGCATCAGTTGTGGGGCTGTGAAAAAACAACATTCTTATTTTTCATATACCTTCTAAAAAGCCCTTGGAATATTCCACATGACCTGATTTGTGCCAACAATGTATTATGAAGAAGAATATCAGTGTTTTTCTTTAGTATCTTAAAAATTCAAAGGCATAAACAGTATTTTTCCAGCAAATCATTCTCACCTCGTGTTAATTGCTGATCTTTCTGCTACTGGAATGATCCTGTTTCCCAACAGCATGAACGTGTCTGTCCTTCACTGAGGTCATAATGAGTGTTAAATGTGCCACATTTCCTCTGTCAATTTGGGGGGGAAAATGGCAGATTATATATCAAGGGTTCGCTTTGAGGCATAACTTTGTGAAACACACGTCACCAAAATAAACTCTGGTACCTGTCCCGTTGGGAATGGGAACTCATAAATACAGAGTCAAAGCTAATTGGCCCCCACAAGCCCACAAATATAGCTATTAATTGTTTTACCTAGAGGTTTGTGACTAAAGTTGTTGTTTTAATGGAAAGCCTTTCAAACTGCTCTTTAAAAGGATATGCTTCACCACTTTTATTAGTTGTTAATTCCATTTTTAACTACCTATTGTTGGTAATATCCTCTTAGCTTGAACACAATCTCTTTTCCTAGCGACTCGATCCATTTTTAGTTCATTGATTCACTGAGGGTTTTTTGTTTGTTTTTTTTTTCTTCCCTGGATTTCTAAAGCATCAGAAGTTAAAAGAAATTCTTAATTGTTTACTTCATTGTTTGTGCACTGGTATCAGCATTGACATCTGGAGGAATATAAACAGATTTGAGACGACTTTTTCTTGCTCTTGTACTGGAGGGAGCTTTGCTACGTTAAATTGATTTAAGTTTCCAAATATGGGTCAGATAAAGTGAAATAATCTTTCTTGAGTTAATGTTGTTCTTTCTAGCTACTTATATGTAGTTTTTGTTTTGGTATTAAACAATGTCTAGAGGCTTTAAACAGCATCAGGTTCTCCTATCGTGAGGATCAGTGGTTAACCCTGCAACATGGGTCTGGTTTTTGCTCCACTGTGCACTAAATCTTTAGTCTTGGAATTGTTGTGCTTTACTCCAACCAGGACTTCTCTTCATCTGTGGCTGAATTTTGAGTTCTGCATTTACTCAAACAGTTGGAAATTTTGTGGAAGCCTTTCAAAGAGGGGACACAGATGTGTGTGTCACACAACCTCCAGTGTACAGACTGTGTCACAGAGCTGCCACGAGGGAGTGGGGACAACAACCATTCTGCAGGTCTTGTGTATCTGGTGGCTGTTTCATGAAGAAATATGAGAGATGCTTGAAACCTGCCATGTAGCCTTTGCCCACAGAGAAGGGCATCACTTATTGGTTTCTCTGACACTGAGAAGCTTCTTTAAACTCCTGTTTAAAGCCTTATCTCTGATATGGACTCACAACTGCGCTGCTCTGGTGTAAACACAGCAGAGGTTGGTTGTACACATGGTGTCTGCTCAGCTTTGTATGGTGTGTATGGAGCAATGCACTCAAACTGGTGTGGAATCATCAATACAGGGCAACCCTACTCATCATTTACTGCTCAGCTTTGAGCTTTGGGAATTCAGGGCTCAGCCAAACCTCTCCTTCCCAAAGGTACGGCCCCATGTGGTTTTTCTCCTGGCATTTTGTTTGGCAGTCCATAGGAACATTTCATTTATTTTCTATAACATCTAAATCATTAAAAGAAAGGCTTTGGGGTGCAATATGAGAGTGACAAAGATAATTACAGTTTTAAAGCCTTAAGTGGTTTCATGCATCATATAAAATTTTACATTCCACCACCAATTTAAATCAATTACGATCTTTAAATCTATAATTGTGCTATTTAAAGCATTTTAAAGGGCACAATGCATGTGGTATTTCACTGTGTTCCAGAGTATTTTCACAACAGATCTATTTATTGTGTGAAAGCATCTAGAGGCTATTAAAAGCTGATCAGAGGCATTATTAACTCTTTAGTCTGTCTCCTTAATGCAAGAAGCAGATATGCTTAAGCATTATTTATCACTTAGTCTCAGTTGTGCTAAATTTCTCAGCCTTTAGTCACAATAATTGTAGCAGAGCTTGGAATAGATCATGCAGAGTGTCCTCATGATGCTCAGCCAATGAGTTCTTTGTGCTTGGCTGAGCATTCATTCGCTTTTGTATCACAACAAGGCAAAGAAACTGGAGACTTTTCTAATTTATTCCTTTCCTTCTAAACCTAGATCAGTGCACAGGTAAAGAGGGGGCTCTCTGGGCTTCATGCAAAGCCTTTTTCTTCACTCTGAATTTTATATCAAGGGGGTTCAGTCCCTCTTTAAGCTACGTCATTACCTCTTAGATGATTTTACTAGGAAAAAAATGTGACCATCTTTCAAAATCCTGAATCAGAAGTTTCAAGTGAATATAGTTTTTGTGACTTATCATTTGTATTTGAATGGAAACTCTAACATCTGATGTTTCCAAATTTGTGAAAAAATTGAGTGTTTCCCATAAAAGTGAATTTCTGATCACCATCTTTTCATTAAACTTTGTTCCATTGAGAATTTCAGCTTCACAAAAATAAGAAAGCACAAGTGAAGGACTGGAAGTCAGGCAAATCAGATTATCTCAGTAATTTTTCTTCAAAAATGTTGAGAGTATATTCAAGAGGCTCCATATTTCCAGTAATTCTGAAAACAAATCATGGCTGCCCAGCTGTTCATCTTATATCTTTGGGGAATTTTGGGGGGTTTGTTGGTTGGTTGGTTAGTTGGGTTGGGTTGGGGTTTTTTTGATACTAAATAAAAAAAAAAATCACAGAAACATAACAAAATTGACCAAAAAAAAAAAAAAAGGCAACTCCACTTTCTTTCATCAGCAATAAGTGCTGGTGAAAATTTTAGATATTCCCATGTCCACATCACTGCAGCTCAGATGGTCAATAGTGGAAGCTGAAGGTAATAAAATATACTTCAAATAATTAGTCAGCTTTGGAAGAGAGTGAAGGGGAGGGGAGCTGCACTTTGGTTTTCAAACATTATTTAAAGTGGGAGTTTTATTGCTCTGTAAGCAAATTCCAGTCTATCCTTTTTGACAGGGAACATCCATTATCACAGAAACAGTTTTTGTAATTGTTGAATGAGTGGACACAACCTGGGTGTCTTTCTGATCTATAGGTGAAATGCCTCTGTTGTGCTGCTTCAAAAGCTCTTTTTTAACATTAATTCCAAACCCAAATAGCCCAAAGAACTAACAGCAAAACCTACTTTTCTTTAGCAACTCAGATGCACCAGTTCGTATGTTCCCCTGGGATCAGCAGTGATGAATGTGTATGATTCTTAAAGAACAGGCAGTATTTTCAGTTCTTAAAAAATAACAAATAAATGATAAAAAGGGGGCCCGCAGTCCCTGTTGTGAAGGAAGGATTGTCTTGTCCTCAGATAGAGCCCTTGACTTGTAAATTTTGATCATCTGCCTCCTGTGTGATTCAGACATTAACTGATCCACACTGATGATATGCAGTGCTGAAACAGGAATTCCTGAGCTTACAGGGGCCCAAATTACATTGATTACTTCCCAGACATTCTCAGGTATTCATACAGGGAGTCAGAGCAAAAGATGTACCTGCACAAATAAATTGACCCTGCAGTTGTGCTGGGGTGGTGTTTAATAACCTCAGCACCGAGAGGTACCTGAGCCTGTGCTGAGAGAAGCAGTTCTGGAGTGTTAAGGACAGGGAGCCTGAGCCTATCACCCTTGAAGGGAGTGGGAATGTTGTCCTTCAGAGGGACACAAACCCTGTTTCATAAGCATTTGTGTCAATGGAATTAATTGTCCCAAGTACTGAGATAACTCTGAGATCTCTCTCCATCCAACAGAGAGGAAATTGGATACAGCACCTTTTTGCAGAGAATTTCCTATGGGAGCATTAGCTGTAGGAACTCATTTAAAACCATCCCCTTGGCTGCTGTTTTTTACCAAGGGGACTTTTTTCATGTTCCAATCTCTCCAGCATTGACTTGCATGGAAGTCACAGAGCAGGGGTGAAAAAGCCTGGAGAGATATTTTCAAAAGCACAGTGTGATCTCAGGTGATGCACAAGTGCCCCTGTCTCTTGGTTGGTGAGTTAAATATTATTTTCTAATTCTGTTCTCATTTGCCAACCTTTAGGATTGCAGTGGGATGCTTCCAACAAGATTTACCTTTTCTTACCTATTAAAAATAGAGCAGATTGATCTCTTATTCCTGCAAGTCACTACCAGCTGGCTGCCAGAGTCACTTTATTTTCCTTGCTGCTTTTCCCCTTACATGAGGAATTTTGTGCTGTTCTGATGTGTAACACCAGAATGTATTAGTTCCCCTTCCACTGTACAGATAAGGAATAACTCCAAATGGAGTAATTGGCCAGGTGGGGGAATTTGGCACAGGCTCTGCCTCACCTGGCATTGCCAGGATTTAGTCTCTGTTATTTCTTTACACACGCAGAGCATTCTGAGGTGCAGCACCTTCAGTGCTGTTGGTGGGTTATTGGAGCACCCGATGCCTCCAAGGGTTTCCTTTTCCAGAGGGGAATTTTACCTGCTCAAATTGACTTTATTACCAGCACAAAAAGATTGAATCTGAGCTGAATGTGCTTGTAAAAGGCCAAGACCATTAAGACTGGGATAAAACAGATTGTTGGAGAGTGAAAGGAGGTCCTTGGGTACGAGGGTTGTTGAGTGGTTCCGTCTTAAGTTAAAAAAGCAGCAAAGAAACTGCTACAAACCTCCAAAATGGGAGAGGTCTGGCATTAAATACTATCAAGTCTGACATATTTGGGGAAATTTAGGTTTTATTTTTTTAATATGTTCCTTTGAGGGTGAACTCAATAAAGCTCTCGGTGTTGGAGGTTAATGCAAAAATATCCATAATAAAAGTGGTATCCAGTGCAGTCTGTCACAGAAAGGGAAAAAAAATTATCCTGCATTAAAAATATTTTCCCCCCAAAGTATCCAGAGAACTAGTCCAGTAAATAAAGGAATATCGCCATAGACTGAATAGATTTTGAGATGATAAGTCTTTTATTTTTGCAGTAATAGTAGGAAATAAAAAAAAGCCATTTAAAATCTGAACAATGTGTTTATGTTCAAATAACAAATATAAATTTCCAAATGGTTATCTCCATATTTCTTAATGGTAATGCATTCCAAGTTCTAAATCCAGCAAATGCCCATTTTCATTCCACAATTAAGTTATCCTATAAAGTAACAGCAACTGATAGTAGGAATTTATAGTGGAAGTAGAGATTATTGATTCTTAATGCATAAAGGATTCATAATGCAAACATCAGTGGCAAAATAATTTTGTATTTTATTTTTATATTTCCTTGGAAATATAACTGCAATGGCTTATTTTACTAAACAGAGGAAAAATATAAAAAGCTTTGGAATATTCTTAGCTAGAAAGGTAATAAGTGCTTAGATTATTGGATAAAATGTGGTTTTCTTTAAGTAGAATGCATCAAAATAATCAGTTTAGGATTTCTGATCATGCCTACAGTGATTTAAGGATATTCACCTTCCAGCAAAGCATCACACAACTCAAAGATGGACAAACCTGCAAAATTATCATCCTACGAAAGTAATCTGGTTTCTACACGTGGATTTTTGGCAGTCCTGCCTAACCCCTAAACAGCCTGTTTAGATGCACATGAAATGCACTGAGATGTTACAGGGGAGCAGATCTACTTTCCCAAGCTTTTTTGCTGTAAAACAAATTGCTGTAGGAATATCAGACTTTTTAAACTTATAAAAACAACTCAGCGTTGCCCTTTTAAATTGTTTCCACTGACAAGCGAAGTCACAGTGGCATTTGTTCCTCCAGATCCCAGTACACACATGTATCCATAATGATCCATCCCTGGAATGGCACAGCTCTTCTGTGCTCGCTACCTGTCAGCACTTGTACTCAAGAACCTTGAATATCAGTGACTCACTAATGTTTTATGATATTTTACCTCACTTTATGGTAGTCATTTATGACAAGACCAGAATGACATAAACTGCCATAAAGCAAAGCAATGCAATCACACAAATGACCATAAATCAAGATAGCAACAGAAAAAGGTCATAAAAAAGGGAAGAAAATTGGAGAAAACAAAATGTGAGTTCAGATTCACAAGTCTGGAGTTAGAAGCACCAAACTTCAGGGCAGATGGATGAGAGCAGCAAGAAAATTCCGTGTTCCACTGACACTAATCATTCCGTGTGGCACTGGCAGTGATACATAGAAGGACTTTTGTTACTTTTAAGCCTGATGTGATGTACAAAGAGCTGATTGCAACTGTGAAGGGGTTTTTTTTTTCTCCCATGAAGTTATCTTAGCTTTGCCCTACACCCTCAGCAATTCCCAACCCAGATGACCTTTTGATCATCTTTTCTATAATCTATATCTGTTGTTTTGTTTGGGTTTTTTTTTAATGAAAAATGTGTTCCTGGCAATCGGGTTGGGCACCTCTAAAAGAATGGGATCATGATGTTCTCCTCTTGGAAGAATCTTTTTCTTGGTCTAGAGGAGAAGCTCCCAACCAGGAGGGGAGATTGGATGTCTAAGGGTGGGCAGACAGAAATTTATGGAGCTGGGGGTTGTGGGGGGTTGAGTTGGAAGGTGCCCAGGCTCATGGGGCTGTGCTGGTGTGCTGTGGATGGGGACAAGTGACATCAGGGAGGAAAAGGAGCCGAGCAGGAGCAGAGCCTAATTGGGCAGCAGAAGCTGCAGGCAATGAGGTGTAACGGGACACAACACCACACCTTAAAGTTATACCACCATAAAAATGAGAAACTGCCAGCACTGGAGATAACAGCATTTATGAGGAGAATTTATGGGCTGCTCATGTGGTATAAATATATACAGTACACAAACACCAGTGGGAATAAATTCCGCTGGACAACCCTGTTATTTTAACAGTAACCTTGAAAATATTATGTTATTTAACCGAAGAAAGTGTTAAAGGAACAATACATAATTTAATCTCCTTCTCTACCCTGTACAGTTCATCTCTGTATCAGCAGCAGTGATGTTTTCAGAAGTGCATTAAGACAAACATTGATAGTTAATTGCATTTATTTTAATGTCTTTGTGCTTCTCTATCCACACCCTTGAGCTTTCATCCTGTGTGCAAGCCTGTTTCTAATCAAGCTGATGTGCTTTAAACACTACGAAGATATGATTTTATCTCTAATCTTGGTCTGAGACCTTTAATTCTTTCCCTGCTCTGCTCCTCTGTTTCCTCAGTCACTTGCATTCCTCTTTTGAGGTATCACTTGTGCTCACAACTGCCAGAACCGTTTCTAGTCATTTTTTAAAATTCTTACTTGTCAAAGGACACCAGTGTGGTAAATGGATATGACAGAAATGTAGCAGATAAGCAAAAAAAAAAAAAAAACCCACCACAAAACCTAAAAAACCCAGAAACCCAGAGCACTTGAGCTGAGAGACACTGAGCAAGTGCACTCCCAGTGAGCTGAGCTGGGGTGCCAAGGCATCAAATTCAGAGGTGCAGCAGAGGCATGAGCTGTTCTTGCCCTGCCCTGTGTCTCAACAGGAGTCTGTGCTGAGGGGCAGTTTGTGTCCCTTCTTCTCCCTCTGCAGGAGATCTGGAATATTAAGTATCACTCCAATTTGACTCTAAAGATCCTTTTTGTAGCCAGGATAGTTTCACCTGAAAGTCACACACAGAGTGGGAGGAGAGACCCATGAGGTGGAAGGAAGGAACAGAGAAGGGGGTTGATGGTCAACCAAGAGACAGTTCTTCAGTGCCTGGGAACACCACAATCCTTTGGGGCTTAACTTCCCTGCTAATTCCCTATCCATAGCAGAGAGAGCAGTTGGGAAATGAAAATGCCATGCCCTGCACTTCAGAAGAAAATTTGTTAGCCTTTCTGACTAGTTTCAGATCCAATTTTAGGAGCTGTTCACCAGGGTGGAAATTCCCTCTCTCTGCCTTGTTCTCTTGCTGCCAAGAAAGTAAACTAGGACGAGTTAACAGAATGATCCAAGAGTAAAGAAAAAGCTGGTATCTTAATTTTTGATGCAGTCTATGTGTTCTCATTATTACATTGTCTGTTTGTATTACTTTTGATTTATAATGTAATTGGGGAACTATAGAAATGTTAATGGGAAAGATACTGTTCTGAATATGACAAAGTTGTTTACTAATTGTTGCCTTTAACTTAGGCTAATTTTGTATATTGAAATATTTTTAAATGTTTTATTTCTTTATTTTCAGGTTGTCATGAAAGCGCTGTTTAGTTGAAACTCCATTCTCAGATGAGCTGAGATTTCTCTCCCTTTAAAACTAGGAAAATAGTGCAAATTAAAAATTTGTTACACTGGGGTTCAATCTCAAACCTTTAGGCAAGCCCATCCATTTTGTTAAATATTTAGATGAGAAATCGTTGCTTGTATGTTTATTTATTTATTTTTGCAGCATCCAGTGTGCTGCTCATTATCTTAGGGGAGATGGAGAATATTGCAATGATTATTAGTAAGCTTGATAATGAGATTACTGAACCATTTGCAGTTGACTTTTTTTTTTTTGTGATGCATAATTACAGGGGTTTATTTACAGTGCCTTTAGAGGTTTTGGTTTTGTTTTTTTGCCTTTTAATGATTCCCATTTATATCCTTTGTTCTCCATGTAAGGGATTGTATCTCTGGATGTTTTGCATTTCTCCCTTCCTAACACACTCCCCCATGAAATGACTGTGTTATACTTTAGATGGGAGGAAGAAGCTCTTATTCAGCCAAGTGATCCTCACTCTGAAAGCTCTTTTATACTTGAGTAATCTGACTGATATTAATTGGGAATACTCACGTAAATAGGATTATTTGTGCATTTATCCTGAATGACTCTTCCAGACTGTTCAAGTCAACCGAGGGAGTCTCATCGACTCTCTTTGGCCTCGTCTGTCTCATAAATATGATATATTAGTAGAAAACAGTAGAAAGGAAGAGCTGCTTTGCGGGTCTTAAATATCTCATAACTGGGGGTTGTTAAGGTTGATCACATCATTGTCACATTTATTACTCACATTCTTGACTGTTACCCACCAAAATAACTGTGATTTCAGCAATTTCTGAAGCTTTGGATGGGGGATTCGTGGTATAGGGGGGGAGGGGAAAGAAGAAAACAGAGAATTGGGACAGTTGCTGAGAACAGGAACAGCAAAGTCCTTGGGGAATAAAGAACCATGGAATAAAATTGCCCTGGTTCTACACCAACTTATCTGAAAGTCAGGCACCTGTTATTTAGAGATCACATGGGTTATACATGTGAAAATACACTGATTTTTTTATCCTGCTGTCTCAAAGTCTTTAATACAGTGAAAGGTCTCCCATTGCCTCAGTGGGCTCAGTTTCATTTTAAGACAGAAAACCTTAAAAAGCTCTTTTTGTCTCCCTGTTTTGCCAGATTTATTTACAGTCAGTTTCTAAATTCTTATAGAAGGATGAGAACATTTTATACACCTAACTTTATCCACCTAAATAGGGTGCAAGCAAAAACGTGGAAATGGGTGTTAATATTCAGCATTAAAGTCATGGCTCTAATACAAGGTATTATTTAGAAATCAGTGGGACATTTCACTTGTAAAAATTACAAGTTCTGAGATTCCTTTCATCTCCAAAAACAGATCTGCATTGAACACTTGAAATTTATACAAATCCACACTTAAAATGCCTTAAATGTAGAATATATTTTTGCCTTCAGCAGCAAACAAGTCCCTTGCTCTAAAAACCCAAAACCACACAGCACATCTCAGTTTTGTTGTAACAAATTAGAATTTAGGGAAATAAAAGGACAAAAGGATCCAGAATAACTGCATTTCCTCGTGGAATAATGACAAAGCTAAAAAGTTGTTTATTTTATCTGAGGATGTGTCTCTTGACTGCTTCATTATACCAGGAATAAAATTGTACCACAAAATATGTAACTTATCCAAGGCAATTTAAAGCCATATCCCAAACACTCCGGCTGTAACAGAAATACCTTCTGCAACTTAAATGGATCAAGTCTACGGAGAGTCAGTGAGAGAGAAGGAAGATGATCATTCCCAGTATTTAACTTGCATTCCAGCCATGAACATTAATGCTGAATCCACCCAATGCAGGATTAAGAAACCAACACACCCCTTGATTTTTTAAAGTGCAACATGTTTTTGCTTTCTCTGAGCCCAGGTCGTGTGAGTTAGTTCACAGGATTGCTGCATTCTGCTCCTTTTTTTCTCTAAAAGTATGTGAATGGTCCCCTGTGAAATGCACACAATGACAGTCACCACCACACAAACCATGAAGTGAGAGAAAATCTCATTAGAATAATACCTTTCTTTTCTTTTCTTTCTTTTTTTTTTTTTTTTTTGAAAAGAAAAATGTCCAAGAACTATGTTGAACATCCAGGGTTAATTTTACTCTCTGAAACTACAGATTCAGCTAAAGTGCCATCACCTGGTTGTGATAACTTGTCACACTGTTGGAATTTAAGCAGCAGAGATCTACTGGGAGTAAACGTCCTTGTGTACACTGGCTAAAGGATGGCACCCTGGGGCTTCTCCCAGGCCTCCAGGATCATATATTGAGGCTGGGCTGATTTCTTCCCGTGGTTCTGAAGCACATTTAATCATCTCACTAAGGTGCCCTATGTGGTCCATAATTAATATTACACATTGACTTTGGAAGAAAGCTTTGGGGGGGATTTGGAGGATCCAAAAGAAATATGGCAACTTCTTTATATTCAACAGAGACTCTGCGTGGTGGAGATTGAGTTCCTCCATTTTGAGAGATGAGGGATAATGAGAATGTTTCTTTTTTCACCCCTTGCCCCTCACACTTGTAGTTTTCTCTCTGTTTAAACACCGGCCCAGTGCTAATTTTTGCCAAAAGTGAAAGAGAGGGTGAAAAATCATTAATTCAATTTCTCACTGGTTTGCCTCTGGTGATTGCTGTCACTTCAGGTAATAGCTTGTCTGTGGTTCTGACCCAATTCTTAAACCAGTCTTTCCATACTCAACCAATTAATCTAATGGTTCATTAATTGCAAACATCTGAAATCATTAGAACCTGATTGAGCACAAAAGCATCAAATCCTGTGAAGCTGTGACTGCTTAGCCAGCAAATGGTCTCATTGCAAAGGAATGTCAATGTTTATAGTAAATGTAACCTAAACTAGGGTGTTCATTGACATATCCCTCCATTTGTATACAACGGCTCTGACATCTATCAGTTCAAGAGTGCATGATTTATCCACTGCTATATCCTGGAACTGACAAGCCAAAGATTACAGCTTAACCTACATGAAAGCAGAGGCTGTATGTATTCCTAAAATAAATATTTAGTAACTGACAAGCTCTGGTTAATATTAATTCCTGATAGAAAGCAGTCAATTTAAGCTTACTTCATGCCAAAATCTATTTGTATTTTGTAAATCATTTTTCATTAATATAGTCTAGAGAATCTCAAGGAAATATGTAAGTGGGGGTGGGTTTGCTGTATCAGTTTTTGTATTTTATATCTCCCACATCTGCATTAAAGGGACCATTCCAGGTGCCCATGAACTGGGGCAGACCTGGATAAGGACACACACAAACAGCTCTGTGATGGGAACTGTAAAACAAAACTTAATTAAGAGAATTTAGTGAGTGTGAAAGATGCCAAATTTGCCATTCTGGAACATGAAGCCTTCAGTTGATCCAGGGGGGACACAGCACAGGTAGTGCTAAACATCACTGCCCAAGTGCAGCAGGGATTCCTCTGTCACCTTGATGTTAGAGACCCTGAAGGATCAGGGTCCAGACCTAAGCACGTGAACTCACAGTGCCTGTCTTGGGTTTTTCTCTTCTTCTTTTTTCTCTTTTTTCTTTTTCGGTGCTGTGGTTTAGTTGACAAGGTGGTGATGGATCAGAAGCTGGGCTCTATGGTCTGTGATTTTCCTTCTGTTTGTTTATAGAGGCTACTAATTGTCCTACTGATAGATAAATAGGGAAAGAGAGGAAAATGTCCATTAGAGCGTTTCTGAGCACTGGCACTCCCTGAAATGCTCCTGCCTTGCTCCTCTGATGGAGCTGCCTTCCCACAGAATCCAGTCTGGGGCTGTCATTACCACTGTCCTCAACGTGGGTATTGTAAGGGGGAAATCTTATTTTCCTGTTAAGCACAAGCTTTGATAGACATCTTCATAGGAAAACTTAATGGGCTGCTCAGTTTCAAGTATGAA
The DNA here is from genome assembly GCA_035041135.1 of Platyrinchus mystaceus. Taxonomy (NCBI): domain Eukaryota; kingdom Metazoa; phylum Chordata; class Aves; order Passeriformes; family Tyrannidae; genus Platyrinchus; species Platyrinchus mystaceus. Next base: position 13,181,046 of record JAWWLV010000057.1, read on the forward strand.
ACGGTGATGCAGGCATGAGCTCGTGCTACCTGTGCACAGGGAAAGTGCCAATCCTGCCCACACCAAATGGGAACTGTGCAGCCACAGCACAGAACTGGAAAACAGCTTCAGGCCATGCAAGCGTGGCTGCTTGGCCTCAAACAGGAACAGGTCTCCTATTTGTACCTTGTTTGCTATTTTTTCTTTTCCACACAATGCATGTCACACACAGACAACCTCACCCCACAGTACTCAGTGCTCTCACCTCTCCATGCGTCCATTCCATGTGTCTCTGCTTCCCAGGTTCATTTTTCTGCCTGGGCCTTTATCTGACCTGTAATTTTGAGGGATGGCTGCTGTTTTTTCAGTTAATTTTGTGCTTGATTTCTGTCCTTAAACAAATACTACCTGCAGTTCTGCTCAGGTGATGATGTAGCAAAGGTGAGCACTGTTTCCTGGAATATTCCTATTTAAAAGATTGATACTAAGGGTGCAGAGTGATAGTCAAAGGGCTTAAACAGCTGTCCATTGGAATAGGTTCCTCTGCCACTTCAGATAAGGGCAGGGATGGCCTGGAGAGGAGAGCAGGGAGAGAGCCAGGGCTGGAAGACAATCAGGGAAGGACGAAGTGTGTGCTTCTGGCAAGGGATGAGCAGTATCAGTACCCTAATGATCCAGGGCAGTGGCCTGAGGAAGTCCTTGGAGTGTGGTTTCCTTTATCACTTTTACTGGGCTGCCCTTTGGGAATGAGTTATGATCTGATGGTTTGATCTTTTGTATTGTGTATGGGGTTATTGCACCTTTTAGTTCCTGACAACAGTAGTAAAGCTGCCAAGTATTACTTAAAGTGTGGGAATGTTTATAAGAGCTCAGCAAAGGAGAGTGCCTGGTATTCAGAGTGCTAAGAGGACGAGAAACACTATCAAACCTGGAGCAAAATGGGGTACTGGGTGCAATACCTCGCTTTGAAATGAACTTTTCCAGCTGGTAAAATCAGCCTTTATCAGAATGCAAGGGCCAGTAGCCATAAATAAATAAAAATAAATAAATACTGAAGACCACAATTCCAGGGCACCTCTATGCTCATATTTGAGAATTGCACATGATTCTATGTATGTTCATGTGTGTTGTAGAAATATTTCAGATGAAATCCCAAAACACATTTGTTCTGAACACGAAATGGAGTTAAATTATTCGATTTTTGACAACGTTCTAATGGAATCATAGTTCAAAATATTCAGTGGAAACATTACACTCCCCCATCATTAAGGTGAATTTTGTTTGCACGCTCTCTTCCCAGAACACTGATGTTAATTTTTGCTTAACTTTAGTCTTACAAGGTATGAAGCAATTTAACAGACTCGGTAACCTTTCATTAAAGTTCAGTGCAGTACTTAAGCATGTTGGGTGCATTAATTGTTAGCTGACAGCTATTATTTCTCTGAAACCCTTTTGTAGTAAAATTTCTGCTTGATGGATTGGATTTTACAAAATTTGCATTTCACTGAGCCAGAGTTAACTGGTGCTCAGAGCTACTGTAGATATTTAAATTAGAAAACAATAATTCATTCAACTATTGTTAAATATCGATGAAAACTGTGAAACTTGTTTAGGATAAACTCTTTATTAATGAGTTCTATCCCTGCAGGTTGGTTTTGACATAATATAACAAAACTGGGTTCTAATATAGACAGGACTGAGTGTCTGCACCCAGTCCTGAATGCTGGCTCAAGGTGCACAAAGACTTTTAAGCTCTATATTATTAAACATTAGGGGGAAAGCCAGGAAAATCAGCATCTTTATGTGTTTTCCTAAAGCTCTGCTTCAGAGATGGAGTCATATATATATATATATATATACACACATATATATTTCTTCCTCAGGATGCTATTAGAGGGTGTAATGCATGGTGAGCAATTCTCTGAGGTGCCACAGAGCGTGGAATTTCCCAGATAGTAAACTCTGAAGACTTTAATGGATTAACATAGTTTTCCTTGCTACTGACTTTGCAGTGACCCTTGTGTCCAGCAGACTAAACTACCAGCAGCACTACAACAGTTAGAAGAATAACAGAGTCTCAGTGGCAGCAGCAGCATTTACTGACTGGAGTTCAACACTGTGGTGGTACCAGTGTGGAGGAGGCAGTGAGAAAGGAGTAGAAAAGAATATCAAATCTCTGAGAAGGTGGTAGAGTTGACAGTGATAAAAGAGGGGTAAATCACCTTGGAAAGAACATGAGTTTTATGTTTTAGCCAGTTGGTTACAAGCTGCTCGAGAGGAGAGAGCAGAACAGCTGTCAGAGGCTGTGTTAAAAAATTAAAATTAAAAAAAAAGAGACAAAGCAGAAACAGAGGCAGCAAATGAGAACATTAGACCTGTTGCCTTGAAGGCATCTGTCTGAACTTGTTTGCCTAGAGAGAAGATGCCAGGTGGGAAGGAGGACCAAGAAAGAAGATCCTTTGAAACCAAATTGTCCAACAGAGAGGATGTTCTGAGGGAGGAATTATAAAACGTGAGTGAGAGAAGCAAGATAGTCAAAAGTTTCTCCCAACCAGAGCATAAAAAATTTCTAAATTGATAAGACAATCAATTAACACAGAGATGAAAGACTATAAATAAGGATGGAACACTAACCTGGTCTGTGTTGTTGTATATACAGTGATACACCATTATTAGGATCAGCTGACCTTTTACACGTCTGTGCATCCTCTCTGATCACCTCTCCATCCATGCCAGCTTCCGTCCTGGTTCCTACTATATTCCCTGTAATTACTCAGTGAATCCTCATGACACAGAAATCTAGGAACATGTTTCTGAAAAGAGTCATGAGCATAAATACAATAAAAACAGCACAGATATTGCATCTTTTTTTTTTTCACTTGAGTAGTTAAAATGTAACACTATTGTTTGATAATGACAGAATAAATTAATATTTCTTTGATAATGTTAAAGATCAGAATAAAAGTTGAGTCAAGCCTACCTATCCCTAAATCAATTACCTGCTATAATTAGGTAAAATTAGCTGACTTTAGCCACTAATTTCAGATGCCTTATTGAATACATAAGAGTGGCAAGAAATTCCTTAGATCATCAGTATTGTCTCATCAGGAGTGGAAAGAGAATGTTACTTCCTTCCATATCCCAGAAATCTGATGAGGAAAGGAGAAAAGCAGCAAGAAAAGTGAGTTACTTAATTATTCAAGAGGGAATTTCCTCTTCAGCAAATTCCTCTCTCAGCTCAGCCAAATCTTGTCATTACATGACTTCTAATTTTAGGAAGAATTTGGATATCAGGTCAGAATTTTAACATTTAACAGCAGAGTCCATGTCACAGAGAATGGTCAAGTATCTTTACTTCTTTATTAATTCAGGGGTCTGCCATGGTAAGACCCCACAGAGCCAAATTCTTTACTTATTGTCTTTACAGTTTCATTTTTATGCTCAAGAAGAGAGAAAGGAGAAATAAACTCAATAATGCTGCAATTTTAGCAGTATCCTTTGAAGATCCACCTCCCTGTCCTTTCCATTCCCACGAGTCCATTATCCCACAGGTACCTTGCATCTGTCACTGGATGGGAATGAGCCCCTTGGGTTGATTTAGATCAATACCTTGACCTTCAGGAAAATCCTTTGTTTGTATCAAGTAGCCAATGGAAAACAAAACCACCAAAATTAAGTGAAAAAATAACACGTTTATCATATGTAAGATACAGAAACAATGGATGGGAAGTTCAGTAAATGGAGACAGTTTGTGGTGCAGAAAACACGGAAATCTGAGTAATTGTCATTCAGATTGGTGATAACCTCTGGGATATTTGGGAGACAGAGGGTGAAATCTGTCACATTTGCACTTTGCACCGAGCTCATCCATACACTGAAATGAAAATAAAAAGGAAGAAGAGCTCATTTATGGAATCTTCATTATTGGGTGTGGCAGGGGAGGAAAAGGAGGAAGATCTGCAAAGAGATCATGTGAAACAGAGCTTGAGAGATCAATTTTACGTTGGTTAAAGCAGAAAATTAGCCATATTTTCATAGGGGAATTGTCATGATTGTGTGCTAATGTTTTCAAAATGAACCATTCCCCAAGGCAGGGAAGACTGGGGAGAATATTTCAGTAGCAGTGTGATGCTTTAAAAAATTAGAAAATGGCCAGTCATGCATTTAAAAAACGTAAAATAAGTTGGTTGGTCACTTGTGTGATCCTGTGGGAGTCAAAGTCAGAATTCCTGAAACAAAAGGAGTGTTTTGGGATGTGCAACACACCTTGAATGGTTGTGTTCCGGACTGGTTGGGAAACGAATTAAAATGGGAGCAGAAATGTTAACATGCAATTTGTTTGGTTTTGGTTTGGGGGGTTTTTTTGAGGTGAAAATTTTATTTTGATGGAAAAGTTTTGAGCAATTCTATAGGGGAAAAACATTAAGTATTAAAAATTTCTGTTGAAACTAAATTTCTTCTGGAAATGCATAGGGAACGGGTTACAAGGATGTTTGGGACAGCAGGGTAACTCCTCCAACTGCTTTGAAAATAACATAGTAAAGGAAAACATGCTCAGTATATAGTCAGATATCTTGATAGAGTTTATAGGCTGCTACCTTGATAGAGATATATTTGTTTCCCAATACAACAATCCAACAAGTATTTCCAAATAAGAGACCTTCTTGCTCATCTCAGGAAATCATTCTGCCTTATTTGTAAATTAGGTAGGCAGAGCCAAAATTCACGATACAAGTGTTGTGGCCATTTTTGCTGCAAAAAAAGGTGTTTGGTTAAGAATTTACATTATTATATTCATATCTGAAAAATCTTAGTCACCTTTGCTTTTGAGTTCTTTAAAAGCTCTGATACTTTTTGCCTATTGTTTCAACCCAGATCGTTTTGTGCTTTAGTGTAAGTTATATCTGCAGATTGAATTTTGTACTAGCAAAATTATTCTAAATATGAATTAGTGCTTTTAACCATATAAATAGGACTGAAGCCCCAGTGTGAATCTAGTGGGAATCTAAGCAGAATTTCCTTTAGCAATGATTGTGGTACATGATAACTTTAGTTGTTCTACTGTGACAGGATGGAACTAAATCCTCCTTCCTTAATCTTACCTAGAGGTGACCCAAATGTTCCACGTTTAACTTGTTTTAATATAAATTTTTCCAAGGAAGGGCAGAGAGAGAGCAAGAAGATGTGAAAAGTTTCTTAAAAGCAAATAAGTGAAAAAGGAAATATATCCATTTTTTTCCCTGCTAATTTTTAATCAACCCAGACTCAAAAGACAGCTTGCATTCTTCATTGACAAACAGTAAGTCACTCCAGGAGTGTAATCATACTAAAATTCACAGCTAGGATAATGTACAACTGGAATTCTATCAGGCTTCTATCTCAAGGAGCTGAGGTATGCCTTGGAGGAATGCATTAGATGCTATGGTTAATTAACTAATTTACCTAATCAAGTTTAACAGTGGTTTTAACTTTAATGGCACCATTACATCTTAATATGAAAATAACAGGCTGTGTTCCTGCATTCCCTGCAGTCCTCCTGCTCCCCACCATCCACTTTACAATTGGAGTTTGATTTGTGGAGCCTTAAACCTGCTTGGAACGTCACATGTGACACAACATGTGAACACGCCCACCTTCCAAACACAGCCCTGCAGTGGGAGCTCCTGACGGTGGGAATTCCTCGGGAATCATGCAGTGTGCACATGTCCCTCAGGAAGAGAATGTGGAAGTATAAGTAGGCTCATTTTAATTGTGTTTGAGGGATTTCCTCAAGGAAGAGCTGGTGTCCCTGCCTGGCAGAATTCCCTGTCTATGCCCTGGTTTCTCTTGGGCTCTGACTGACACTGTTGGGTCCTTTGGGCTGCAAGAAAAACATGAGGCAAAGGAAAAGTGGTTCACTCTGTGCTCCTTGATTTGCTGAAGGAAAACCTCCTCTCTGCTTAAAAAATGACAGTCCTGAACCCTTTAGATGTTCCTGTCCTCATGGAAAAGTCCATCCCAGCTGCAGCCTCCCTCAGACATTTCTCGTGATGTTTTCTTCTTTATTAAATATAAATATCCTATGGTTTCCTTGAATTTCATATATTAATATTCTTCCTATTCTTATCCTTTACTCTGTATCTTATTTTTGTCCAATCTAATTAATATTAAACACTAAATTAAACATGACTAGGAAAATCCTGCTCCCCAGTATCCACTGGTTTCCAGTCACAGCCCATTGGCAAATAAGTTGTTGATATTCCTGTAGGGAGATTTGTGCCCAAAACTGGCAACAGGAGACAACTGTTGCCTTTTGCTTGAAGAATTTATTGAGATATTGAAAATGCACCTTCAAGTTGTGTCAGGCAGAGAATCTACAGCTCTTCTTTTTCAACGGGTTTCTGTGGGTAAATTAGAAAAAGCCTCACTTTGAGGTTGCTTTTATTTTTGTCAGTAAACCTCTTTAAAATACAGCTTCTGTGCACAAAGATCAACCAGGACATGGTGACCTGGTTTACCAATACTCAGTCTGTGAAGGTCATGTGGCCCTAACAAGGCCCATGTGGCTTAAACAAGACATCCAGTTCCTGGCTGTCAAAGTTGGGAGGACTCTGTTCCTGCCTGGTGACAAATATTTAAGAGCTAAGCAGACCCAGAATTACTGAGGTTAGAAGAGACCTCCAGGATCATCCAATCCAACCTGTGCCCCATCCCTGCCTTGTCCCCCAGCCCAGAGCACTGAGTGCCCCATCCAGGCCTTCCTTGGACACCTCCAGGGATGGGGACTCCAAACCTCCCTGGGCAGCCCCTTCCAATGCCAGACAACCCTTTCCATGACTAATTCCTCCTGATGTCCAACTGAACCTCCCCTGGTGCAGCTTGAGACTGTTTCCTCTCATCCTGTCCCTTGTTCCCTGTGAGCAGAAGCCAACCTGGATACAACCTACGAGTCTCCCTTGTGAATTCCAGTGCCCAGGACAGACCCAGATGCACCACTGGTGGTTGTCCCCACGTGGGTCACACCAGCAGGACCAGGTCACTGGTTGGAAGCAGGAGTCCCAAAAGGCAGAGATTCCCAGTGGCAGAGAGAAAGCTCTGCTGGATGCCCACATCCGATTTATAACAGATTTAATCTGATTCTGGAGAGGGGCAGTAAATCATTGCTAAACAGTTATATGGGGTTTTATTGAGAATTTTTATTATCATAGATACAAAGGCCATACTTTGGAGATTAACTAGGAAAAGTTTTACAAGGCAGTGGAGATAATGAATCACAAATTCTGTAAGGGTGAGCCTCCCATGCTCAATCCAAGTACAGCTGTCTCATATTTGCTCCGTGTGCATTTTGCTACCAGTAATTTTGTCATCAATTTTCATATTTTGTTTAAACATATTTGTCTTTTGGACAAGATAGGTCATATTTCACCCATTTGATGAATTTTCTCCTTGGTCCAGTTTTACAGGATTTGCACTTAATTAATTGCACAACCTTTAATTCGACAGACTGTTTTTAATGGCTGTGTAGTTTCAAATGCAGATACACGGAGGAATTTCAAAAAGTAATTGTTTTTATGTCACTACCATTGAAAGTTGCAATTATTAAAATATACAGATAATGGCACAGAACTTCTTAGCTGATGATACTAAATATGCACAAGGTTTTTTTTATGCATATCTTCAGGGTTTTCCATGGAATTTGGGGTATCACTTCAATACAACAATGTTCATACACAACCCCTGCAACTTTGTGCAAACTCACAGCCTCCACTTGTGAAAGCATTGGCAAACTTTCCACGTGCACTTTTGGTAATATGAGCCTTTATTTAAATTTTTTCCAGGAATTACACTGCAATTTCATTAATTGGTGACAAAACTATTAGGTCAGGCATTGGCTGGAAGCGCTAAATGAATTTCATACTTCCAAAGCTTGGAAAAGCTTTGTGAAGGGAAGCCCACCTTTTCCTGGAGCTCAACCCTGACAGACGTGGAGCTCTTAAAAGCTTCTTCAGTTCGTAGCAGACTCATGGAACAGGGCTACCTCACCCCTCCAGACAGCCTGCTGTCTGCAAATGTGCCCATCAAATCTGTTTGTCAAGCCACCAGGCTTTTCCATGCCTGGTAAAAGGCAGACAGGAAGGAGTAGGCAAAGGTCAATCCTTGTCAGCTCTTTGTAAATGTAATTGTAGTGGCAGTTTGTGAGCGCTGGCTCGTTCCCTAGCAACTTTCGGTGTGTGTGGGGAAGAGTTAAATACATAGCTCTCACTGTGTTGCTTTTTCACTAATTTTGGAATTAGGATTTTTTTGTTGTTGTTTTATTTTGTTTTATTTATTGCCCTTTGTGTATATTTGGAGGTTCGTGTGCAAAAGCTGCAAACTCCCCTCAGCAACTGTGTAAGCCTTGAAAAAGAAATCTGTGACTGAGCACTGACTGACTTCTGAGTTGGAGGATAATCACGATAATTAATCTAGATTCTGACTTCTTTTGTTATGTGGCTCTGAGCAAATGTAATTTGTGAACCAAAGTCCCTACAGACTCTGTGTTTCACATTGGCAGTGGTGAGCTGCAATCAGAATCTGACCCCATATCACTGAGTGCTTTGTGTGATCTTTTCTGATGATGGGGAATTTTTAAAGTGTATATGTCCCAAATAACTCCCACTAATGACAGCCATAAGAACAGTGATGTTAAGAGAGATTTTTGTTTACAGGAATGAATCTAGGGATTAAGCCAAGGCATGCAACTCCAGTGCAATTTCTAGGAGTTGTCCCTACTTACACAAAGGATGAATTAAACTCATTTATCTTATTGAAGCCTGAGACAAAACGGTGGGGCTCACATGTGCTGCTGATGGGGACTGGCACAGCTCCACTGACCACAAGGTGCTGAGAGAGATGTTTCCACAAAGGACCAATTCATAGATGCGAAACTGGTCCCACTCCACGGAGCAGGAATGGCCAGCAGAGCCTTGCAGTGCAGCTGCCCTGGGTGAGAGAGGGCTCTGGGGGCAGGTTTTACAGAACAGTTAGGGCTGGCTGAGGAGGGGGTCACAGAATCACAGAATATCCTGTGCTGGAAGGGACACACAAGGATCACCCAGTCCAACTCCTGGCCCTGCACAGACACCCCAACAATCCCACACTGTCCCTGAGAGCATTGTCCAAACGCTCCTGGAGCTCTGGCAGCCTTGGGGCCGTGCCCACTGCCCTGGGGAGCCTGTTCAGTGCCAACCACCCTCTGGGGGAAGGACCTGCAGAGACTTGCGCAGACTCCCAGAAAGTTATAGGTCATATGTAAGGTGTTATTTCCTTCTCTCTCCTTTTTCCTTCTCTCTCCTAATTTTCTGAACCCTGTGAATGGAAAGAAAAATGAAAGATGCTAAGGTGAGAGGGGAAAGTGCTCTGGGCCTGCTTTTATTTCTTTCATCTCTTCAAGAACTCGGAGTAGTCTGTTGCAGAAAAAAAAAAAAACAACAAGGGACTGAGATGCTGGAGGACAGATTTTTAAATGGCTTCATCCTCCTTTCTAGGAGCCCAATTGCACATTTGGATTACAAAAAAGATGGGCAGGTGACAGGCAGGTGTCTACAGGTGGGATGTCATAGCACCAGAAGTGGACAAGGGGATTTTTTAGGGAGCAGGTTAGGCAGTCTGATGCCTTGAGCTGACTTTCAGTATTAAATACACCTTTCAAATTGCCATCAGCTTCCACAGTGATTTAAAAGGTGATCACAAGAGATCTGACTTGTGTGGGTTCATGGAACTGAAGCCGCTCCTGGCTCCAAACTCCACAACCTGTGACAGTGGAGTCCATCCCTGTAACCCTCCAGGGCTGGAAACAAAGACTGAGGGGTCTGCTCCTGGCAGAGGGCCCTGGGCTCAGGTAGAGTCACTGTTTGCTGGTTTTATTCCTTGGAAAGATTTACAACAACTTCATACTACTGTAGTAGAAAGAGCTATAAAGGAGGAGTTAGAATTCAAGCTGTGTCCTGGTGAGATTCTCATCTTTGTTCCTTGCAGATGTTAAGTCATTTTGAGATGCAGGTCATTTCTTTGAAAAAGCTTTCTTTTGGGTTGAAATATAATGGCAGGAAATTAGCTGTTAATCCTGTCTTTTCTTGGACAGACTAGACATGCATAATAACCCCCTCCCTTTCCCCCTCTTTCCTTGCCCAGTGATTCAGTTTGACCTGAAAGAAAAGATTTTCTTCCAAGAAAGACAATGTTTATGAGGTGCAATCCTAGTTTGGCTCTGATGATTAGAGACACATGTATCAACCTGTGTAAAATCTGTGATGGCTGTTTGAGACGAGCCCTGGTCAGGAAGGCTGAGATCACAAACCCTGTAAGAACCAAAAGACCAGCCCTAATTTAAAATGTTCCAAAGTTGCATCCAAACTCCAAAACCTGCTTTGTAACCCTTGCTCCTGTTGAGCACAATGAGACAGTAAAGGCCTGATTTGCCTGGGAAGGAGCCACAACACACACCTCTCCCTGATTCTTCCTGCTCAGGGGGGTCTGGGAGAGGCACATCTCAGAATCGGGAATACAGTTGCATTACCTTTGCCTTCCATGTAACCCCTGGATCCTCCCAGCCACTTGGCAGCACTGCAAACACTGCTTGGAAGAGGCACAGAGGGGGTCAGAGAAAGGTTGGAGTTGTCACTGCACCCAGAGACAGACACCCTACATTTAAGAGACGGCCCTATATTTGTCAATACTGTCTGTTTTCCATTAAATTCTCTAATAGATTTAAAATAAATAATTCTTTTTTCCAGAACTAGTCAGGAAAAATAGCAAGGATGATTATATGGTCTGGTGAACAGAGATCAGAGGCAAGTTTCACATTTTCTCATGTGTGTCCCACACCACAGGTCTCACTGAGGTAGAAAAGCCTTTTGTTTCCTCATTTTAACACTCATAAATACACAGCTGATGCTGTAACAGCTTCCTGGGCACAGGTAGGAAGGGTGTCAGTGTGAAGAGACAGTTATCTTATTTTCTGCTTATGTGGCTGAGAATATTTTGTTATTTCAGGGTATTTCAGTAAACAGAAGAGACACCTTTGGGAAATTGGGAGAAGTTCTTCCGCTGAGCAGGAACATACGTTCAGTCTTTAGTTCATTGCTTCTGGTGGGCAAGCACTAAATCAGGCACTGTGATGGGATCCCTGGCAATTCCTCCAGCTTTTGTTAGTGCTCCTTGGTCAGAAAAGCTGAGAAAAGGGAAAGTGATAGGGAAATAAAAAGTTAATACATGTCCTTTTAATTGTGCAGTGAGGGCACGGTAATGTGAGAGCAGAGAATATTGTGGTGGAAATTGGGAGTGTGTGGAAAATAGAAGAGGCGTGTGGAGGAATGTGTTAGATGAGACAGGGAGCTCAGCCCTGCCTCTCTCAGGGTGACTGAAGTAAGTATTTATGGTTTTATTCTTTAAACAATAACACCTACACCTGCCCCAGACTTCTTAGTTTGGGCACTGAAGGAAACATCAGCATGGAAGTCGGGGGGAGCCTTTGTTCCTCCAGTGATTCAATCCCTTGGTGAATTTAGAGTCACAGAATATCCTGAGTTGGAAGGGATCCACAATGATCATCCAGTCCAACTCCTGGCCCTGCACAGGCACCCTAACAATCCCACCCTGTCCCTCAGAGCATTGTCCAAACACTCCTGGAGCTCTGGCAGCCTTGGGGCTGTGCCCACTGCCCTGGGGAGCCTGTTCAGTGCCAACCACCCTCTGGGGGAAGAACCTTTTCCTGATATCCAACCTAACCCTGCCCTGACACAACTTCAGGCTGTTCAGGTCCTGTTCCTGGCAGTTTAGTACCCAGGAAGCTTCTGAGAGGCCCCCGGACACTGTTTGTGCGGTGGGGTACCAGGTACCCAAGCTGTGTGTCTGTTCACTGCTGCTGTCACATCATGTAAGAGATGCTCCCTCTCTCCTTTAAAACATTGGGCTTTATTGCTCTTCTCCCTTATCTCTAAATATGGCAAGGCCAGAACATCTGCTTATTTAAGTAGTTCCATTTGGTCCTAAATCCATCAGGTTCTTGTAAAGAGGACTTTAACAGGTCATTTTTTGAGTGAATAGCTGGGTGTTACTTGAACTCCTTGGGCTGGGAAGTGATATTATGTACTTTTCCATTGCATTAATTAATCATTTTTTTAAAAAAACAAGGTATTTTGAAATTCATTTTTAGTTAAATCAAAAGAAATGGAACTGAAATTCTTATGCCAGGCAGCAGCCTTGTGAAATGTAAACTGAGTTATAAACCTATAGAAAATGGATTTTATTATGAAAATGTAAACTGTCCCCTAAGCATAGCATGGGGAGGTGATGCTGTAACAACATATGAGTGAGTAATAAACAACAGCCAGTATTATATCAGATGACTGGGTACAGCTAGAAATGTATCTGTTTGGGTGTTGAATTATCTCCAAATTTGAATTATGGGCATATAATTCAAATTATCCCCTTCCAGCAATATAAAGTCTGACAGACATATTTTTTTAATATACTTCTTGTGCTGTTTTGCATTATGTCACATCCTCCAGCGCTAAAACCACAGCTTTCCTACCATGATTCATCAGAAATCAGGGGGGAAAAATAGTTGAGATCTGATATACTGAGTACTCTTAAATTACAGAGCAGCTTCAAGTGTAGTGTATGAGGAGACAGAGGCAGGGTGAATAAGTATGTCTTGGGCTGTCATGTCCATGAACTGGGAAACTCACTGGCTCATTGAATCATTTCCTGGTCCTCCTGCTCATCCATCGATACCCAGCAACCAGGCTGGGCTCGCAGAGATGAAAGGCAGAGTAATTCAGAGCCAGCTGTAATTCTTTATAAAACATACACTAAGTATTTTTGTTGACTCCTGCATGACATTTCCAAGGTGGCTGGGAAGCCAGGCCATTTGTTACAGACTCTGGATCGATAGAAAGCACAGAGGAAAACAGGGGAAGTTAACATCCAGTGGAAAGGACAGCACAACTTCCAAGTTTGCACATCTCAGCTGTGCACAGGGTACACTGCAGGGGAACATCCTGTTCTTCAGAGAGTCATATTCAATCACTGAAAATATTCAGCACGAGGAAAAGCTGCTGCCTCGTGTACCTGCAACTATTAGATTTACCAGTGAATAGAACAGAGGCATATGCAAACCCTTCTTCTATAGCTTTTCTGTATGACCACAATGGCTACCTGTGTCTGTAATGCACATTCCACAAACATGGAGAGCTCTGACAAACCTGAATTCCCACTTTCATTGTTGCTGGCTGCTTTATCACTCCAAAATTACTACATTTTAGCATATAAGAGTACCTAATAGATCATAAAAACCTAAATATATGTTTTTCATCAGACATGATCTATCAAGGATAAAAATAATTTGCTGTATTGATTCTCAAATGATCAAATTTCAGAGTAGAGTCTTGCTGACTTCAGGGGCTTGATGACTGAAAGTTTACATGGAGTCTGGGCTCATGTTTCAAGATCTGATTTGAAAGCCAACTTTTAGCTTGTACAGATTCAGGACTTTCTTCATGTCATTATAAGGATCAAGTCTATTCCCCCTTGTGTTTTGTGTGCTGTCCTTACTCAGAAAAGTTTATAACCAGGCTTTTAGTGTTTTCTATATTAAAAGATGGAGGGGAAAAAAATTATACCTCATAGGTTTGTCTACAAAAATCACTTGAAAATTACTACTTGTGCTAAGATTTAAAAGAATTAACACATCACCTGGACTTTGCATGTGAAGATTTAACTTTTTTATAAACAGCAAACTCATCTACTGCTGTGCCAGCTATTTTTAACCCACCTTGTGAGTATGCTTTTTTTATTGCTTTATACAGCATATCTGATTCTCTCTAAAGCACAAACTAAAAAATCTATCGGGCTGTCATTTGCTGCATAGTGCCATCTATCATCATGCAGCTTGGCAGCTGTAGTGCAGGGAGGGAGGGGGGAGCTGGAGCAGGAGGCACAGTCAAGGACTTTCACGTGTAACATCAAAAAAAAAGAACAACAAAAAAACCCTTGTCACAATTATTTATGGCTCTTGCTGGGGCACATAATAGGACACATAAAACCTCTGTTTCAGTTTCAAGCCCCCTCCCCTGTCGGAGTTGGGCACAGGCAGTTTTGCTTTACACATACAATTTCCTGAACAATGCCGAGCACTTGCGAAGTGACAGTGACAAATACTGGAGGCTCTGGCTGCAGCTCTGCAGGCTGTTACAGGAGCAGGGGTGTCAATAATCAAGGAAGGCTGCCAATGATACCAAAATGCCACTGTGATACTCCCCTTGTTCAAGCAGCTCTCTGCAATGCTTTTATTTTGAAGTTCCAGGAAACTTTTCGTGTCCCTGCAGTTCCAGGCTGTGAGGAAATAAAGTGTCGGAGGGACCTGTGCCAAGAAATGATTTTTCATTGTTTGATCTTCTGTGCAGTTTGATCTCACGATAACTAAAATATTGCTGGTTCAGAGGGGCTTAATGAATATTCAGCAGTTTCCTATTAGTGTTAGCCTGGTGTGAAGTCTTTTTGTTAGGGTCTATCATATCAGCCCTCTGCATGGTGTGCTTGACTTTGTTGTTCAGAGTGTAACCTTTGGTTCAGGTCCCAGCTGATGGATTTCAGAACGACTCTGCTCCTCTCTGGATGGCAGCAATGGAGAGCTGTGCTGTTAAGGAAACCACGCTTTAGGTAATTAAACATAAAACTCGGGTCCAAACCAATAAATCGTCTTGCTTGCAGTTTCTCAAGAAAGAGCATAGACAGATATTAACCTTGATGTCCCCATTAAAGTCCTCTGGTACACTTTTTATTTCCCATATCTCATAGTATTTCTGATCTGCACTGTTAAATTAGCAGAAGAGAGGCCAGGATAGATTTACTCCTGTGGAGCAAATCAGTTTTGAAGGTACAATCCACAAAAACACCAAGAACACAAATTAAACAGAAGCACTTGAAAAACTGTTCACCTTAAGCACAATACATTTTCACTATTGTTAAGGCAGCCACAAACAGCACCCAGGTACACAAAATAACTGTCACTAAACCCACTATTGATAAATCAGGGTTACATTTATCTAAGTGAAAGGCACTTGCCCTCATCCTGAGGCTGCAGGTAAAGGTGGTGGCTTTAGGACAGCTTCAAATGTTAAAACATGCCTAGAAAAAGAAAAGATCTGAAAGACCGAGTTAGCAGGAGATGAATTGAGATCATTTTCTGCGGTTTAGTTCTGTTGCGCTGAGTCTGCTCTCAGTCATGTGCAGTTCATTCAGACTTGTTTCTCACAACCACGTTCCTGGGGCAGTTCCTATAGGTTTGAAGTGCTCCTGCATGAATCAGGGTTGATTTAGGAAACATGGATCCTGCTGGCTCAGTTACATCCCACATCCACCTCATTGCCCCTGTGCAAAAAGCGTTCTGAGAAACTGTTCCCATGTGGCAAAGCTCGTCTCTGCTGTGACTTTACACTCCAGCACCAAACCTGCCTCAGTTCTAACTCTGTAACACAGAGTTCCCGTTGAACAGAGGTGGTCTGGACAAGAGTAAGTTGAAACAGCTGTGTGCTCTTTACCTCATCTGCACCAGAGTCACAGCCAGTTCCTGCTCACTGCTTCCTGCCTCACAATCTCATTAAACATGTACATGTGGGGTTTTTTTCTCCTGCATAGTTTCGTTTTAAATTTCCTGTCCTACTTGCATTTCTTTTCTCACCTTAGTGAAAATGGGAATGGGATCAAATTTTGAACAGACCGTATTTACATCCATTGCTGTTGTTGTTTTCTTTAGCTCACTGAAAATTGAGAGGAGATCTATGGTCTTTACGATTGTTTCTATCAGTAGCAGCTACAGAAGATCTCTCCAAGATTCAGGTGATGGGCAGCATCAGGCACAATGTTGTCTTGATTTCTGTGCGAAAGTGTGGAAGTTGACATCATTATATTAAAATTCCCCATACAGGAAGGACAAGGAACTGTTGGAATTAGTCCAGAGGAGGCACCAAGATGATCAGAGGGATGGAGCAGCTCTGCTGGGAGGAAAGGCTGAGAGAATTGGGATTG
>JAWWLV010000057.1:13198391-13225903 GCA_035041135.1 Platyrinchus mystaceus
CCAATTCTCTCAGCCTTTCCTCCCAGCAGAGCTGCTCCATCCCTCTGATCATCTTGGTGCCTCCTCTGGACTCTCTCTAACAGGTCAATCCCAATATTTAATTTGCATGAAGACCCTGATTTCTAAGAGAGCTCTGGGCCCCACAGAATTGACAGTTAACCAGTGAAATAAATCTTATTTTCCTTAACAAAAAGCAGCACTAAAGTGCTCAACATTGACATTAATGTAACTTTCAAATGGTTTCTAGGTAAAATTCAGTGGGTCCCCTTTCTCAGGTTTTAAGATTTGGGGCCAAATTTTCAACTAAAGTCTCTTATGAAACCTGTAGCAGCACCTGCACAGTAGTGAAAGAATAGCTGTTAGATTATTTTTCACTGCAATTAGTTAAATAACACTCTACAACAAAAGGAGAACATTACAAAGGTGAAAAGAAAAATCTGTTCTGTTTCAAACATGAGAATCAGCAAAACAATTTTTAAATCAATAAGAATCTTTATGATGGTTTTGGTCATAAAGATCTGATTTTGAAAATAAAGCCCTTTTTGCTTGTACATAAATAAATGTAGAAGTTAGTGTGCAATATCTCTAGAAACACATTTGAATACATTCAGAAATATATTTTCTGAAATGAAATTATTGCTTTGTCTTTAGTTCTGCTGACCTGAAATAATTCAAGATAGTGCTGAGCATTTGGAAATTATGTTTTTTCCAAAAAGAAATTAATACCACTGTAAAAAATAGTGCATCTTGAAGATCTGACATCATCTGCTTTTGTGATTGTTTTGTTTTGGTTTTTTTCTTAGTTTCAATTTCCCTTTCTGTACTCGAAAATGGTAAACCTGTGACTTGTATTAAAGAACTTTTTAGTTGCTAAACTGCCTTAATTAAATTGCTGTGTCAGCAGTTCCACACTGAGCATCTCCTTCATTCCAAATGGTTGTGATTTGATTATCTCTTGCATGAACCCTTGCAATTCTGTGGATATGCTTTTGTATAATTAGATGAAGTATGGCCTAAAAACCAACAATATTTCCTAGCCACTGGTTTTAGAAATCCGTGCTAGGAAGAACACTAGTGACAAACTGATTTTTTCTTTATTTTTATGCAAATTACAAGTATTATAATCTACCAGATACTTTAGCATCAGTTGTTCTTCAATTTGAGAAAATGCTGATTTAAAGCACAGCTTAATACAGTTTTTTCAGTGAAGCGTAATAGTAAAAAAAAAAAAAAAGAAACAGAAACTTCTTTCCTTAAAATTCTCCCATTAGTTTGGCCAAACACAGGTACAGTTTCATCTTAAAAAAAAAAAATAAAATAAAAGTTTGAGCAAGGATAGTCTTTAAAATATATATATTTTTAAAAATCATCACCAAAATCACATTAATAAGTATTAATCTTTTCATGTCCTACCACACTGGGCACAATGTCAGCGTTCAACATAATAAACACTGATGCAGCCAAGCCACCAACTAATTCCACTTAGGTAACTCATCCCAAAAGGGAACTAAAAAGCCTATTTTGAAACTTATGCCTTCGTGGATGTCAACTAGTGATAATTTGCAGTTGACCCCTTTGGATTGGAGCAGGTGAGTTGGAAGGGATTTAACCTCATCCTCGAGCCCTTCATTCCCTCACACCCAGCCCAGGTGAGATGGCTTCTTTTTTTTTTTTTTCCTGGGAACAGACATTTCAATTTCAGTCTCTCGTCTCTGGTGGTTAACGAGGCCAAAAAGCAGCATTAGGGACACGTTGGTACTTGAGGTTTTCTGACACTTATTAAAAACTCCACATGACCGCCCCGCTGCCTGTCGGGGTCGCTCAGGCAGAAAGGCTGTGGCACAGAGCCACGGGCAGCTGTGGCACTGATGAACTCCTGGGATCTCGGGGTGTCTTTCTAGCAGCAGATGCTCCAAAGTTCTCTAACAGCTTAAAAACAAGGAGGTGTCAGAGGGTGTCCATCTCTCCTGAAGCCTTTTCCAAAGAAGGGGGGGACAAAGTGTGGGCGTGTCTTCTGAAGTCTTTTCCAAATGATGGAGTGGAGGAGACAGTGAGTTTTGCAAGGAGACTGTGGGATCCCCAAACACAGGTTCTGCCAAGGCAGAGAATAGCAGCTATCAAAGCTTAGATCTGCAAGGGACATGCATAGTCCAAGCCAGGGCGTCCTCCCCCTCCCCAGCACAGATGAGGAATTTATAAGAATTAATGGTCAAAATAAGAGTTGTTGCAGATTTCTTCATCAACCTGCATGGACTTTGCCAGGCTGTGATTTTGAGTGAACTCTGCCAGGCTTTTCAAGGCCAGGCTGGATGGGGCTTGGAGCAACCTGGTTTAGTGAACCACAGTCTCTGTCTCTATACTCATCACAGAATGGTTTGGGTTGGGAGGGACCTTAAAGCCTATCTCATTCCACCCCCTGCCATGGGCAGGGATGCCTTCCACAAGACCAGATTGCTCCAAGCCCTGTCCAGCCTGGCCTCTTCCTCCAGCTCTTCTCATCCATGCCCTGACTTGACTCATCCTCACTTCAATGAATCTTGAATAAGACCCAGAAATGTCTGAAAAATTTTCCTAACTCTGTTTTGGTAGCAAATAAGAAATGAAGAGTCTTTGGGCAAATTAGTAACGTTGGTTCCAACCATTGCATTATTAAGAAGAGTCTTCAGTGTATACTGGGAGAATTTAATCTTATCCATATGTATATCTGTTGATTTCTGTTTTCTTGATAAAAATGCCGGCCTGACTCAAGAGTTCTGCCTTGAGCAAACTACACAAAAATATTAACATTTCATTAACAGAACATCCCCTGATATGGAAATGATAGTACAGGACAAGCTCCTCTTTACAGCAGAAATTGCTAAACACAAGAGGGTCACAAAAGCTGCAATTTTGGTGAGCAGCAGACTTGGGACATGTTACTGTGGTGTCACCTAACACCAACAGCCTGAAAAGCAAGGAAAATCCAGTGACTTCTGGTCTGAGTTGGTTGGGAATGGCTACATGTTTCTGAGGTTAATGAGAGAGGAATTAATGTACATTCACACATGTGGTATCTCTGAGCTGTTTCTGTAAGAGCAGCTAATGTAGGACAGAAGTAATAAACCAGTAAATTAAAAGTTCTTAATTATCATTAGAAAATATTGCTATCTTTAAATGCAGATGCAAATTGGGGGGGGAGGGGAAGGAAATATGTAAAGGACTTTCTGTTTTTAAATTAGCATGAATTACGAAAAAACGCAGCTCAGATTTTCATTCTGACTAGTTTTAACTGGGGAAGTGCTGAATATGCAGTGATTTCATTTTTTTACATTAATAATAATAGGAAATGGTAGATAGTGGCATCTCAGCACAATTCTAATTTAATGAGAAACAATAAAATAGTTTTCCAAAGGGGCCTATTTAGGTCCAAGAAAGGGGGATATTAAACTTTCAAGATTTATTTTACTTTCTTTAAGGTGTGCTGATGTGCATTTTCTATGACTATATTCTATCTGCTGATTAGATCTTTTATAATTTCCTTAGTTGGAAGAGAGCTGATGTTCTTCTGACTGGATAATGTTGAAAAGGTATGAAGCAGGTCACCTTTTTTTTAATTGTGGTTCCGTTGATCTACATTGCAAAACATTTCCTTTGGCTTTGTGCAGGATGTTGTCAGGAAAGGAGAAAGGAAAGGAAAATGGAATGTAAAGGAGAATGGAAAGGAAAAAGGAATGGAAAGGAGAAAGAGAGGGAAAGGAAAAAAAGAAAGAAAAATAAGAAGAAAGGAAATTCTTGACCTGCTGGTACAAGCCTAGACCTTGTGGAATTTAGAAAAGGAGGAGAAACATAAACTAAGAAAACTCAGGGAACTTTATTCATGAAAGTGGTACCGTGGCACTTCTGAACTACAACTCCTATGAAGCACCACAGTGACATCAGAGTGGAAATTTTTTCAGGAAAAAGTTTCCTTCTTTTTTTTTTTCCCCCTCTTTTTTTCTCCTTCTTTGCAATCAGACATTATGTTTTTGTTAACAGAAGGTATATTTTTCATTAAGGAATCATACAGTTATATTTGGGGGATTATCTGGGGGTTTTTTGTGGGTTTTTATTTGTTTGG
This sequence comes from Platyrinchus mystaceus, assembly GCA_035041135.1. Taxonomy (NCBI): domain Eukaryota; kingdom Metazoa; phylum Chordata; class Aves; order Passeriformes; family Tyrannidae; genus Platyrinchus; species Platyrinchus mystaceus. The sequence continues at coordinate 13,202,488 of JAWWLV010000057.1, forward strand.
TTTTGTGGGTTTGGTTTTTTGGGCTTTTTTTTTTTGTTTTGATTTTTGTATTGTTGGTTTGTTGATGTTGTTTGTTTTGGGGGTTTTATGGTGTTTTTTTTGTGAAGCCCAATTTGATGAAGGCATTTTATCTAGACCAAAGAAAGTAGAAAGTCCAGATCCTATAAACAATTCAGTGAGAATGCACAAGCAGCTGGAAGAGAATGATGCTTGGGCATGAAAATAGGGAAGCCTGATATCTAAATTAAAGAAAACTTACTGTATAGTGCAGGTCTCACCAACTTTGAGCCCTGCACAGTGACTGGAGCCTTTGCTTTTTAGCTGAGTGCACACAATAAGCACGAAGGAATCGATTTCCAGGCTCTGAAGTCTCTTGAGATGCTCAGAAATAATCTTGTGCTTGGCTAAGACATGGGTGCCCAAATCTGTGTCACGTAGCTGGTTAACTGAGGCACCACTGCATAGTTTCCTCGTGGGCTTTTCTGATTTAAGAACAGAAGATATAACAGCACTGTTGACTGAAGGCGTGGGTTGCTCAGTCTTCAATTAGCGAGGGAGTCTGAGCAGAGAATTCTCTTCAGTGATTCAGTAGGTAACCATGGATTGTATCCCACATCCTTTGTAAGTCCCCTTTGTACATTTTTTTTTCAGGCTAAAAAGCTTTAAAGCTTCCTTAGGAAGAATGGAGTAATTCCCTCGAAATATTGAAATGTAACTATTATTGCAATTATTTCAGTATAGTCAACTGTACTGCTTTATATCACAACGTTATTGCTATTATTTACTATTTTAACAAATAACCAGTGATGTGCTCTTTTGTGTGTTTGTTTTCAGCCTTTTCCTTTCCCTGGAAATCCACAGTGTGATATTTTCTTGTGCTGTGGTTGGATCCATGTATTTAAAAGGAAATCATATGACCCATGAGGTAGCAGAAGGCTCAAGTGTTAAGATCTGTGTTCTAATGGATTTAGGAAAGGCATGAGTCAGTGCTACGAGGAGAGGCTGAGGGGGCTGGAGAGTCTCAGTCTGGAAAGAAGGAGGCTCAGGGGGGACCTTCTCACTCTCCCCAAATCCCTGACAGGAGGGAGGAGCCGGGGGGGGTCGGGCTCTGTTCCAAGGGAACAAGGGACAGAACAAGAGGAAACAGCCTCAAGCTGTGCCAGAGGAGGTTCAGGTTGGACATCAGGAAGAAATTTCTCCATGGAAAGGGTGGGTCAGCCATTGGAAGGGGCTGTCCAGGGAGGTGGTGGAGTCCCCATCCCTGGAGGTGTCCAAGGAAGGACTGGACGGGGCACTCAGTGCTCTGGGCTGGGTGACAAGGTGGGGATTGGGCACAGGTTGGACTCGGAGACCTTGGAGGTCTTTTCCAACCCTAATGATTCTGTGATAACCCCAGCTATGTCCCAGCTTTTGGGATTTCAGTATTGCTATGCATTTTCCACATGACAGTAATTCTGAGTGTTGAGTTCTTTTTTCAAGCAATATTAGCTGAGATTTTACTTTAACAGAAATTCCTCTTATTTGCATGTTTTGCCTGATTTCTTTGCATAAATTGATTATATCTTCCACATAATTAATAGTCTATCTCATGTAGGGGTAGAGTTTTAATTCTAACCACATGATCCCAAGCACTTCAATGCTCTGGGAAGGTTTTGGGGTGCACTGCTCTGCCCGGTACAGTTGCTGCTCTCTAATTGAGCTTCAAAATATGTATTTCCCCTAAGTTCTTCAGACTAGGAGAGCAGCATTTAGGCAGTTTTAGATTAATAAATTAAATAATTTTTCCAGGACCAGCAAAAATGCTGATTTTTGATCATTCCTTGCTGACTTTATTTCCAGTGATCCTGTTTGACGTCATATCTCTTGAGGAGACCTTTTTGGATAAATTTCAGCAGACATTAATATGATCAAATATAACATATATTTGTACTTAAAACACATAATTAACTGTTGGAATTCATATTTCAAACATTTTTTTCTGCAATGCCTCTTTAGTTCACATCATCTTTTTTTTGTGTGTGTGTGTGTGTGTTCCAAAGGTCTATGTTAAAAAACGCTCTTTCTTCCAAAGGACACTTGCTGTATAATCCTTTGTTAGGATAACAGGACCATCTGGTCCCATCCATCTCTCTCCAATTTGATGCTGGGTTAATTGCACCCTGTCAGCACGTGTGATTGACACTGTGTTTTCTCTCTTCACTAAGAGGAGTCTATTAACAATGCCGTTTGTCTGAATTCTAGGAGATCTTTTCACAGCTGCTTGTGTGGGACCATACACTCTCCCTAAGTTTTGCTATCAACCATTACAGTAAAAATACATAAAAATTAAATTAATAATAGATATTCTCAATTTTGATGTCTAGGTGCAACCCAAAGCATTCTTCTCTAAAATGGAATAAGCTGGTTTGGAAACAGTAAATTAGAGGGTTTGTTATTTCTTTAGCAGAACAAGAATGGGCATCTCACTTCATCCTCTTGTTAGTGCATTGTTCCTGCAACACGCCAGGAATTAATGGCACAGTTCCTCTGACTTCAACAGAGTGATATTAACTTTTCCTCACCCTAATTTGGCCTTATGTTGTAAAATAATTCATACATGAGATTTCAGTTTCTCTGTAAATATAACCAACTGCACAACAGCCTGGGCAACTGCTTAATGGAGCATACGTGATCTCACTGTGCCCCTTTCAGCAAACACCAGGACACCAAGGTGTATCCTGATCAGGTGTTTACTCCATTTTACCATTTGGATCTTGTGAGCTTTGCTTTGTTTAATACAGAAGGATCCCTGTTGTTTCCAGGCAGTTTCATGTGAGGTCTGAGGAGCATCAGATCTATCACAGGAGGTTTCTGTCCTGTTCTCCCACTCCCACAGCACCTGGTTTACAGCCCAGCCACTGATGGACAACCAAGATTCACTGTTTGCCCTCAAAAGAAATGGGCCAACTACTTAATTATTTTAAGGAAAGCCACTTTAACAACTCTACCAGTTTTACAACTCAGACTTCTGCAAGCTTCAATTTGTTACGCTCAAAGTCACTCGATGGGGAGAACTTCCGACTCAGTAGTGCTGATCTTCCACTGCTTTGCACTTTCTGTTGCCAACACACCCCTGCCATGAGGGTTTGACATTACAAGATAACATTTTGTATCTACTTAGTCCTTCTTTTACATGTGGTGACATTAAGCTGAGGAAACTTGTGCGTCATTTTCCAAGGCGTAGTTTCTATTCAGAAAATACACTGGCACTGAGACCTCACTGATTAAAACTTCTGCAGGGATCCCACAAATAAAGCACATACGGGCAAAACAACGTGCAGCAGTGAGCAAGGTGTTAGAAGATTTAAAAGGGATCAGTTCTCTACTTGGTTGGGAATTTTACACTAGAATTCTGCCCAACTGCACTGCCAGTTTCTCCAGTTTATGATTTTATTAAGATCATGCTGTTGAAGTTTGTTGAGAAAAATTGGTGGGGTTTTTTCATGTCCAGTTTCATCTGGTCAAAGTAAGACAGAGGATGACTTCAGAACACCTGGAAGCTTTTTAGCAGCAGACATACCCCCTCCTCAAATCCAGGATGAACCCTGTGATCATCCACCCATCAGAGGTGCTGGAGGGGGAGAATGTCTCTCCCTATGGAGCAGGAGATGCTCTGTAGCACCTGAAACATGGGATACACGAGTTAAATTCTTTTATTTGCATAAAAGGATCTCAAAAGAAGTAACTGAATGATCTCCAACACAACCTCTTTGTAAAACCACCATGCAGAGAAACTTGAACACATCCCAGCAGGTGCCAAATCACTTAACCAACATCTGATTTGAGGAAAGTGCTTTTTTAACAAAAGAGTGGCAGGAGAAAAGGACATGGAGTTTCTTCTGATTCAGAACAGAAATTTTCTTACTAATTCAACTTTTGATAATTTTTTTTTATTATTTTACTTTTTGGTGCTGTAATTCTTTTCTTCCTTAACTTCAGCAAACTATTTTTAGATCTCCAAATTCCAACTCTCTGGTACATGCAGTTGAAAAATAGTTCCTATCTTCAGTGAATATTAGGCCTCTACATAACATATGTGCATAACTTACTTGCTCTAAATTTGGTCTCATCTACTTATGCTACAAAAATGTTAAACTGTGAACCATTTCTTCAAAATTCTTTCCAGTATTATTGGTGGTTGTTATTTATATTGTGAGAGATCCAAGGGCAGGTCAGTGTTGCTTTGTACTGGAGGTTATAGGTTTTTTGGGGGAAAAAAAAAGGACCAAAATTCCCTTCGAAGATGGTTCAGGCAGGAGCTCCAGCTTTGATTGTCACATCCTAACTGACAAGCTAAGTGCTGTTCCCAATTGTACTGTAACTGAGGCTGGAATGGGACTCTTTGTTTTCCCCTTAGATGTTGGATAACTGGCACATCTCCATGTGAGAGGAGATGTGAAGCCTCTGCGATGTCATCAAACATCATTTCTAAAGGAAATGACAATTCTTTTTGTTACTTTCATTGGTACTTTTACATGGCAGTTGCTATAATTTAATGTAATTATATCTTTCACTGTTTTTTATCCTTCTATTGTACATATATTCATGCTTTCTCCAATGATACTTTTCATTGCAACTCCTGGTTTTCTTATACAGAAATTCACTGCTTACCTTGCTGCACCTCAAGAGATGTGACCCCCTAATATCCTTGGTGGATATTTTTCCATCTCAGGCTTCTCACTAATGGAGCAGTAAGATGCTTTGAACCTTTTTATTCACACTAACTCTGTCCCCTACTATATTTTGCAATTGTCATGAGAATAGTAGTTCCTTGAATTAATCTTGTTCCTAGTCATCAAATTATTATAACTTAGTTTCAGCAAATACAGTTGCTACTCAAAAAACACATTACTTTGTGGAGCTGGGTGAAATATTGTGCACATACAGCAAATGCGACAAAATTTGCCACTTCACTGGGTTTGCAAAAAGGGAGAAAAGGAGAAAGAAATCCCCCCCTTTTTTCCTGCTGTAATATCACTAATTACCTCATTAGCAAAAGGCCATTCTATCAACAAAAATGTGCTTTTTGTACATTTTATGCAAGTGACCTTGAAAGTTATATATGAAACAGAGGGTTTGTTGCACTTTTTTTGGATGAAAAAAAGCAAATACCTGATGATGCAAAAGATAGTGGAGAAGAAACAGTTCCAGCTTCAGCCTGGAGACAGCAGCAGCAATACTGGATATGCTCCTTGATCTCAGTTAAATTCTCCTCATCCCTGTCCTTGGACAAGTCTGTTCAGGCTCCCGTGGCCCTCTGTCCTACTCCCATTTTCTGCCTAACATGTTAAGTTACGTTAGGAGATCTTAAGGGCACAAACTTGTCTTTTATTCTTTTTTTATCTTACTATATAAAATGTATTTGAAGCATCTGGTGGAGGCTTTGCAGGTATAATGATGTGTGAAGTAGGGTAATATTGCATAAGTCAATTAAAGCATGTTGATGCACAGCAGCTGAAGAACTGTCCATCACCATGAGTTCCTGTCTGTAGGGAATATTCCCTTTCCTGATCTTTCTATATCATTATGGAATACAGTATTGGAAGCAGTAGCAGCCTGCTGAGTAAAACCCAACTCATTGCAGTGTCACATGGAAAAGTTCTCCCAGCTCCACAGCCACTTCCAGCTCCTCTGCCTCTTTTGATGCAGGGCCATTTTCACTCCTGTCCCCCACCACACAGGGTGAGGAATGCAGCCTTTTGTGTCAGGATGAAAATAAATGAGCATTTCCTTTTATTATGCCCCATATTGTAATACTGGATGCTGTGGAAAGAAGCAGGTGAATTAAAGACCGAGATTGTGACTGTGTGTTTCTTCCCATTCCCACGTACAGCAAATAAATACTCTTTCTAGGAGTTGCATTAGAGATGATTTTTATTTAGGTGAGACAGTTAAAGAAAATCCCTACATTTGTGTGAACCAGTAAAAGCTCAGAAACCAGTGCCCTCAACCAGGAGAGAAAATGTGAAATACTCTTGGATAAGTTACTATCAGGTCTAAAGTTACCCATTGAAATTCAGAGGGGACTTAATTGTACCATGGGCAGAATCATGACTGCATTAAAATCAATCCTAAAATATGCTTTTGGTGGAACCCAAGCCAATATTCCCCTGTTTTTTTCTGCTGATGATGAAAATAGTGCTTCAGAATCAAGCACCAAGAGAAAATGAAAGGTCTCTCCATCTGTTTTACAGGAGAATTGATCACCAGGACATTTAAGCTTCCTGGAGAAGAGTGTTTGCAGCCACATACTAATTGGTACCTTTGGTTTCAAACCAAATTCATGGGATCAGGCTTTGCTCTTGCCAAGTCCAGACTTTAAGCTTAGACAGTGGCTTGTGCCTCCTACAAAGCTCATGAGCTGGCTTTTCCCAGGAGGTGAACTGAAGGGAGAAAACATCTGAGGAAAGAATGACCGACCAGCTTTGCTCAAATTTGGTCCCTGCAGACCTTGGGCAGGCTGACCAAGTTGGCCTGTGCACCTGAATTAAATCAGAGCTACCAGAACCAGAGCAGAGGAAGCCAGTTACTGGTGGGGAAAGTCAGAATAGCTCTGTAAGTGCTAATGAAGATACTCTGAGCACACACCAGTGCAAAGCCCAGTGTTCAGTTTGTTGTTGCTTCTGCACATGAAGGTTCAAAGAGCAATCAAGTGCCAGGATTCTTACTGGCTTGTCTCCCTCCCTAAATGACTGCAAGGTGCCCCTACCTGTGCTGCCTTTCCTATGCAAAGCCAAAATGTGTTTGGATTCATGAAAATCAAATGAAGCAATAGAGCAGCGAGAAAAGGAGTGTAGGAAGTAAAAAAAAAACAGCTCAGAGAATCGTGTGTTCCTGCACTAAAAATTTGTATTTAGCAATAGAACCAGCTTATGGTAACGTGCTTTTTTTTTTTGTTTCCCAAATCCGGGGCCTGTGAGGTTTCACTTCTCAAGACACAGTCGTTTTTACAGTGCACTTTCCCACTGTCAGAGTTGCTGGGGAGGAGATTCAGTGAGCCATTAAAAGGTGGGAAAGCATCCTGCTGTTATGTATATGAGAGCAGGGCTTTGTCTTGTCACATGTCAGATACGCAGCAGTAGAGGGAGAGAAAATCATCTTGGTATGTGATGGAGTTTGCAAGATGTCCTCCAAACCTTAATTATTGGAATGTGTCCTGGGATAAGTGATGCTGTCATTGAACCCTGATTAGTTCAGAGGCAGGGTGGATGCAAGAGGGAGGAAACATAATGTCAGACTGGTTAATTAGCAAGCAAGTAAAAGCAACCCAAATTGTACAATCTGATGAGCAATTTGTCACCCACTCATTTTAAATGAGAAATGTGGTATCACTTTGCATTTCCTTTATATTTTCCATCTTTGCATCTCTTTATATATGAACTAAGTTTGTAGCTCCTCTCTGGGGTTAGAAAGTGTTAGGGAGATAAACTCGGGGCTGAGAAGAATAAGTGACTTGTCCAGACATCACACTTCAAGATCACTGGTGAAAAACCTGAGTCTGAAGCAGCAGCCACGTGCTCTAACCTGGATTAGAATAAGAAAACATGGTGCAGGAAAATCAGAGATGGAGAAGAATGTAAAATTCAAGGTCAGAATATTTTGTCAGTTGATCTCCTGTCCCCAGCATGGTTTCAGTTCATTTAGCATTCCTAGTGGGGATCTGAATTTTTAGGACATGAGCTCGGGGTAAATATATTTTGTGCTATTTTGGTGGTACAAAAGCTACTGAAAGCTGATTTAAACTAGCAAGTGGGAGTTTCTGTCTGCACATGGATATTCTTCAGTGACACGGTGCTGCCAAATGGCTTCTCCACCACCTCCAGGAGTCTGCACGGGGTGAACCAGCACTGCTGCACTGCATGGCCTGGAGGGTCAGGGGACACCACACAGAACTGAGAGTAACTTAATCATTGTAGGGATGGGGCTTGGTCTAAATCAGAGAGATTCCTTCCACCTTTAAATTCCTAGGCTGCCTCTCAGTTCTTGCTTAGGGCTGTGAACGTTGAACTTCTAAAGCACTTGTGAGCTGTTCTGCCTGACGTTAATTATGTGAACAATTCTTGATACTGGTTATTTGAACATCTCAGGAAAGCAAACCTGGCTCTCAGCAGCCTGTTATTTCTTTGTAAATGCTCAGTAAACATTACCCTTTAAAATGGAGAAGGGTAATCATCCAAACATGTAACTTGGAAAGTGTTCAGCCAAAAAAGCAGCAAATTCATTTCCTATTGTTCTTTCACAACAGGAAGATATTTTTTTTTTAGCCTTTGAAAAGCACAGAGTACTTTAGCATTTCCTGGATCACTTTTGAAGACTTGCAGCTTCTGAAGGAGTCCTTGAGTGATCTTAGGAACAAGCAGTGCTTTAAAGCATCATATCAAGCTTTTATAATAATGTCTTCAAGATGTCTATCACATTTAAAGTCTGAAGAAGGGCTTGTCTTTCTGAAGGTTTGTCTGTCTTTTTCGAGTCTAATCAGTTGATCTAATAAAAGGCATTACCTCCACCTGCAAACTGCATATTTCTCATATCTCTGGAGCATCACAGTCCCTGTTTTCTGACTATTACCACTATAAAAGATGCACGTGGGCATAAATAACTGTTTCCAGAAAGTGATAAAAATGACCGGTTTGAGGATTTGTCCCCTTAAAGAAGAGTGGTGGTGGGGGGAAACTTTTAATTCTAAAATCTCAAGGGTAAAGATTTCCCATAATAAGACCCCTGCTGTTATTCTAGGATTCAAGAAATGTGAACAGCCCTGTACTCTCCTGCTTTGTCCTTGTGGTACTCACAAGTTTGCTGTTCTTTGTCAGTTATTGATGCTTGTTATTGATAAGTATTTTTCAGTCCTGAGTTTATAGCAGGTGTGGAGCAGTTGTTTTTTGGGTCTTCTGGCTGAAAGATCTGTCATGGGGTCTTGATCCTTCAGTAGTCCCTTTCTGTATCAGTATATCAGGATGTGACAGTGACGGGTAGGGGGAGAAATTTAGGCAGGTCCTTTTTGTATTTACAGGATTTTGGAGACTTGGGTATTCAGAGCCCCTTCATGAGTTCAGCTGAACCCAAAAAGCAACATTCAGTGTTGTGGAGACCTTGGCAAATAGGTTTCTGTGACCTACCCCTGCATGTGTTCCTGAGGGGACAGTAGCTCCCCACCAGCACTTGTTCTACAGCCAGAGTATCTTGTGAGTGATTGACACCAGTCACAGGGTAAATTTTAGACCTGGCCTCCAGTTTCAGATTAGTTGGATACTATTACAAAAAAGTTTTGGTTTCTAGAAGTTTGGGTTAGATTTCAGGCACTGGAAGCAAGACATTGCAAGTAAAATCAAGGTGAACTCAAGCATCTCCCAGATGGCTGAGAGTTAAGTCGTAACCATTGGGATCTCAAGTAGTAAAACTGAGTTTTGAGACGTTTTAATGTTGCTAAATGTAAACCTAGGCTGGATGTGTACATCTGTAGGTTGTCTCTCCCCAGACAGCCCCCCTGGAGCTCTCCCTCGCTTGGTCCACGGTGTGGATGGAGGCTGTGGAGGTCTGGCAGATGGTTAAACCAGCTCCTGGTCCTGCAGCAAATCTGCAACGCTGAACGTGTAGTGCTGAGCACACCACCCAACTGGCTTTATTTTTGAAGAGATAAAAACGTGGCACAACCTGATTTAACCCAACACAACACCACACAATTGCTGATTGCTCTAAGTTATTTCAAGTCAGTTCCTTATTCTCATTTTGGCTAACAAATATTGACACATCAGTATTCCACCCATGGCTGAACTGACACGAGCACATAAATACGATGCAAAGCAAGCTGGCAAGTACCTTTTGTTCACAGCTACTCAAATTAAAGACAGGTACTTTGGTGTGTCTTCAACCAGAAACAAACTGTGAAAATTCATTTCCCAGTGCTCTTTGGGTATTTTTGTAACTCACTATGATCACACTGCATATGCAGATATAAGTTAAAAATAAGCTTTTCAACTCTTGCTTGTTTACACAATATTAGAAGCACTTTATAAAAGTGGATGTTAATTAATGCTGCATTTTAATGGCATTCCTATGAATTTGTAAGTACATTCTGGAGAGACTATCAAATATAATTTACTTTCAAAACAATTGGGGATTATCAGGATCAAAATAATTCAAATATTAATTTTTGATTTCTACTACCTTTACTATGCTTAGATGTCTCACACATACAGAAAGAAAAAAGAATTTAAGAACTTTTTTCTTAATTTTTTTCAGAAGCGATTTTTAAAGAGACTTTCCACCTTCAATTCAATCCACTAATTTTCAAAGACAGCTGGGTGTGCAGTAAATTTTCAAAGATGTAAGCTGTACCTGAAAACATAGTTATCTATTTACTTAATATATATCATGCTCCTGAAAACATTAGTTATATATTTATTTCATTTTCTGTTTAAGATATCTTGTGAGCACTTGCAAAGATGTTCTCCAGAGAAATTAGCTCTTTGATAACTCATATTTAGATATTATTAACTTATATTGATATTTATTATTTTGATTTTATTTTTATTTTATCTATTTTATTATATAAATATTATTATCATGTATACATTTTATTAACTCATATTAATATTTAAAAGGAGATTTAAATGTTTTCAAAGGAATTCCTTGAAGCTGTGGAATTTATTTGTGGTGCAAACTGAAGTGCAAACTTTCCTGACTTAGAATGTTATTTTGGAGGGTTGAGTGGAGAGCTCTCCACGGGAAGTGTTAAATTATGATCTGCAGAATGAGGGGACCAGAATGTGTGGAGCTGCACCATATGTGTGTCTCAGGGAAGGCTGGAGGTGAGGTTTTGTACTCCCTTAAACTCAGGTTTAGGACAATCACTGAATTCCCCCCAAGGCTCAATGTCTTCATGCTCTGAAGTCCACTGGAGCCAAGAGCAGGTGTAAAGGGGGATTTACTTTTGGAGAAAGTTCTCTAGTTGCTCAGGGGAGTGAGTCAGTTGAATTGTTTCTTGCTGATAAGACAAACAACATGGTTAGAATGAATGCTGACCTTAAATTCACCTGCGTGTGTCACCTCTGATAGCTGCATTCTTGTATTTTCCTATACTCATAATTTCTGGATTGGGCCAAAAATGCCAAAATATTTTCAATGTATTTGTGTTTGTGGTCATCTTCTTGTCAGAGCGTATTAGAAATGGTAGAAGTAATGTCTTTTCTTGCAAAACATTTTTGTCTCTCACAAAGAAAGCCTTGAGGTAAGAAGCCACGCTCTTGGGACCCCATCTGAACAGGCTGAACAACCAGACATGAGCTGTGATCTAAATAATGTAAAGTTTGCATCTTAAGCTGAGCTTACAGTTTCCATCTTTACTGGCAACAACAGGCTGGAACCAAAATCCTTTACCCAAATATCTCTGAACTCCTGAAGACCACAGGCAGACGAGGTTACAGACTTCTTGGTTTGGACACTCCTCTCTTCTTTTGTATTATTTTTAGGGGCCATTCTCAATGTTTTTAGTGAATAACAAAGAGACAGTCCTGCTCCATAACAACTTGTGATAATTGTCTCGAGGTTTAAAGGACATTTGCCCTATGTTTACTTGACTTAGGGAAAAGGAATATCTAAACTGTGTAACAAGGGCAGGGAACAGCAAACATTTCTGCTTCCATTTCTATCTGAAACATGAAGAAAATATCCTGTCCAGATGAGTCAATTATTAAACTTTCTTTTTAAGGAAAGCATAGGAAACATTTCTTTTATCATCTGTCTATTAATTAGAAAAGGAGATATGGCTTTCAAGTCTCCCTTTGACTCTTAAGTGGAACAAAAGTCTTGTAGCAGAGCTTTTTATCCAGTCCATGCAGTTGTCAAAACATGAGGAGGGAAAGGGGAGATGTCAGATGAAGGAAACACAAAAGGTGAAGCAGCAGAGTCAGAAGTTGTTCTGCAGTGTTGTCCTCCGTGCAAAAATGATTGCAAATGCAGAGACAGTAAAACTTGAAACATGTTTAAATCCAGCCCAGTTACACATCTGAGTTTCCATTTATTATGGTTCACTATTTTCAAATGGATCCTGAGTCATAAACATGGCTGCCAGGAGGTCCACCTGGGTCCCATGAAAAAGATAATAAATACCCCTGTCCTGACTTTCTTCTGTCACATCACAGAGATTGCAGTGATTGCTTTGGGGCTTTCCAGCGGGGCCCAGGAACCGTGTCCCCTGTGCTTTCCTCTCTCCATCAGTTGTGGATATAAAACATTTTCATCTGTGCTCTGTATCAGAAAGCATCTGCATTTTATTATATTTCATCTTCATGCCAAGAAAGGAATATGTTTTGGAACTTCCGAGCAGCATCATATAATTTTCATTAATAAAAGGAGGAGGGAAGTGCCATCATGCAGCACTTGAAATGACCTTACAAGGAGATCCACATTAAACTGTGGAGAAACAAAAGCTCAGGACTGGCAGGGCCCAGGTAATCCCCTGGTGGAAGTTCCTTGATGTTACAGCAAGGAGTAATCAATGCCAACATTGCAGTATTTAAAAAAAATAAATGCATAAATAAAATAAGATAAAAACTACACTGATTACAAATAGAACATAAAATACTGATATTCTGCAGTAGCCATATATCAACTCAGCTTACATATGTTGAGCACTATAACTACAACGAGCCATGGCTGTTTTTTAAAAACCTTGCAGGAGAAAGTAAAGCCTTTACAGCATTTCTTATTAGCATTTATTCCTAGAATAATCTGTGCCAGAATTATCCACTGTCAGCAATGAGAAGGCTGAACCAGCCTCTCTTTTTTTTTAGAAGAAAAAAGGTGCAATGGTGCAGCCACGAAGCCAAGGAATTCCCAGCCTTTCACAGACGTTGACAAGGCACTAACAATGACAACACCTTGCTCTCTCCTCATCTCATCCTTCCACTGGATTTTTCTTTAGTAGTATGAAGTTTATCAATGTTTACCTGGTGGCCTGTGTGGAGTAGATGTTTTTGTGAGCTTGGAAAAGCCATTTGTGAAGCAGAAGAGTGAGCTCAGCCCAACTAGTCCTTCCCTGTCCTGTTTTCTAGTGGCATTTATTTTCTCCCTGAATTTAGCAGATCATTTAATCTACCTCAGTCTCCTAATGTGTAAAATTGGTCTTCACGAGACCACAATGAGGGCACAAAGGTCAATCAGAGCTTGAAGCTGTGAAGTGCTTTGCAAGTGCAAATTATTTTCCTGCCATGGACTTCTCAGCGAAGTTTTGGAGATAATATTTTAGCTTTTATTTTTTTCCTTGCCCGGTTCTAAATTGTTATCTTGAAAACGCACAATAGCAAATTTTTACAAACTTTAGCCAATCAGGATCAGCCCTCCCAGATAATGTAAATACAATTAGTTGATTTAAAGCACATTTCATGTTCTGCTTATCTGCTAAGTGTTTCAGTTATGGCGTTCATACAGAATGAGTCACTCATACATATTCCTCAAGGAAGAGCCAAAAGATGGAAGGAAAATACAGCCTGAGGAAAAAGTCTATAAAGATTTCTCGCTTTTCTAATCCCTTCTCTCTAATGTTTCTTTGTAAATTTGTCAGATGGGAATGAAATTGCCTCATAACTCTCCAGATGTGAAGAGCATCACTGCACAAAATTACGTACTTGTCAAAGCAAGGGGGAATTTATGTTGGTGTTCCTGAGATGTGATTTTATTCAGTCTATTTCCTTTGTGCACATCATAGCAACTAGAAAGACAAAAACAGCTAGTTTATGTATATCTTCTTTTTTGCCCCCCCCCCCTTTTTTTTCACCTCTGGTGAATTTTTTAGCTTCTATTTTTCCCTTTTGTTTTCTTATCCCCCTCCCCTCCCTCCTTTTATCTACTGCTTATTGCTAGTGACAGTAAACTTCATCCAACAACAGTGTGATGAGAGCAGCTCTGATTCTACCAGCACCAGGCAGTTCAGACAAGTGCTGCAGTAATTTTCCCTCTGGAGCATGGAGAAAGGTGTGGCTTCTCCCCTGGTTAGGAAAGATGTTAGTTTAGAAACCTGCAATGATTCTTACAGGTAACCAAATTATTATTTAATGTAATACTTTGCTTTATGTTTTAGTATTTTAATTTAAACCTTGTGCATTTTCACTCCAAAGCTCCTGCAGTTATAATCATTGTGGTTAAACTTACTGAAAACTTCTTTCTAAATCCAGGTTCTTTGTGCTATTTTGAATAATATAGTTGGAGTTTGTGCAGTATTACTTTCTTTAGTTTAAAGCTCTGGTATTAAATGCAGTCTAAGGCATTAGGTACATAAACTGCTCTGAATTTCAGCCACTGCTGGCCATGACCTTATTGAGACATTTAAAACAATTCAGCTTTTTAATCCTCCTATTTGTGTTTCTCCAAGACACCTAAGATGTTTATAAAACCAGTATTAGTGGGGGAAAAAAAATGAACCAACTAAATGAGATCTTCAGAGTATTATTATGATGGATCTGTGAGCCTCTTCTAAGCAACTGGGATGACTCCTCTCACTTAAGAGGGACTTTGGGTACCCTCTCATGGTACAGGATGAGAAGAGATACAGATCTATCTGTATTTCATACCTGTCCTAAGCACAGTCCAGGGCTTCCCCTCTCTTGTGTGCACTGATCAACCATCTACTTCCATCAGCCACCAAGGAGGGTCTGGATGATTGACTTAGCCTGGACATCTTCCAGTTGAGAGGAACATGCAGGTTCCAGCCAGCTTGGTTTCTTTTACTTCATATCACTCTCCCGGGCTTGTGTTGGATCAGATGCCCCTCCAGCCACATTTTAGGAATAGTCAAGCTCTGGTTTCACCTTACTTAAATAGCAACTATATTTTGGCTCTTACAATCTGGTCAGATATGAAGCTTTGTATAACTAAAAATGGGTGAGAGTTGTGAAAATCAAATGTATCTTCTTTTATTTTTTTTTTGTCTCTTTTTCCCCATGCACCCTTCCCCCCCCAATTTAGTGTTCACTTTAGTGTTTGGAAATTGGTGTTCACTTCCCTCCTTGTATTTAAAACCATTCATATTCTGAGAGTGCTAAAAGGGTAAACTTTGGTTTGCTCACACACCAAGACAAGCTGTGTATTTACAAGTGAAAGAACTATTCTCAGTTTGATGAATGTGGTGATATAAGAGTAGGTGATATGCTGAGGATGTCATGGTTTTGCAAGGGAATGTTTGAAAAAATTATTTAACTGGATGTTTTCTGGGAGGTGGACTGTGAGGTTAGAAAAAAATTATAAATATTAAGCCAAGTTGTTTTCTCTGTTTCTGCTAAAAAAATATTTGTAAAAAATACATTTGAACTAAGTCTCAAACTGGTTTTAATCCACTTAAAACACATATTCAGGCTTGTATTAGAGGTGTAATAACTCAGAGCAGAGGAGAGTCAATCCTGGGCTGCTCACCAGGACAGAGATGCTTTGTGCTACCTGTTCGACCAAAAGATGAGTGTGTTTCTTTTGCCTCTGTTGTGGTCTGGTCCTGTGAGTGTTTGTGAAACAGTCCTTGAAGTCAATGAGCCCTTAATGTAGTTTGTTAAAATGAGATGTCCATCAGCATTTTGTCTTGGGAAGGGTGTAAAATACTGGCTTAGAACAATGAAGAAGAGTCCTGGAGCCACCCCAGTGTCTTCTTAAAGCAGTTTTCCCTGCAGTATATGAAGTATGCAATTATAATACATTGATGGAGAAGGAGGTTGGTCTGACAGCCTCGACCAGGAGCCTGGAGATCCCTGCAAAAAGCAGCAAAGCAAATGGCAAAGCCACATATTGTAAAGTAACAAGAAGAATTTTTATTATTGCTTTTTTTTCTCTTTTGTATTTCCCTTCCCATTTTGATGGGATGTACATTGTTTATAACCCCTAGTTTACTGGCCCCAAATATCATTACAACGTCTGCACTATGATATATGTTTGGTTGTTACCCTTTTAATGGATAAAAAAAGATTTAAGTACTTCATTCTGTTGCATTTTGACAGCTGTTAGCCATCATTTTTCCATTCACCTGCATTTAGCAATCCCATAAAGGGAGGCAATCTCAGAACTAACAAGAGCTGGGCACTGCAAGGTGATAATTCTGTATCACTTTGGCCTATAAATACCTGCCAGGCTTTGGGCTGAGTCAGCAGTCTGTAACAAAGTGGCAGCCGTGCCCTTTTATCTGTGTGAGTGTTTCACAGCAATTGGACTATCAGCCCCTGCAGTGAAAATCCATAGTATCGATCAGGCTATTTCTCCACTGTAATTCTTTTGTAGGAAATCCCTGATGACAAATTTTATCTGCACCACTTTTTGATTGCTGGTTTGATGTAAGCGATCTCCAAGGGCAGAGTTAAGCTCCTGGCCGTTCCACATTATCAAGCACCAGCTTTATTTACTGAAACTACACTTGTGGTCACCAACCAAAATAAAAAAGGGAGAGAGAGAGAGAAAGGAGGAGGCGGAGGAGGCTGAAAATTAAGAGCAAAATAATATTTCAAAATGCAGGAGCAAGGGGGTAAAATGAGTTGCTTCTCCTGCTTGATTCTTAAGTAAAAGCAGGTACTGCAGTTATAAATGCATAGACAGGAGAAATATGTTTTGATAAAAACGTCTGTATGAGACAGGGCTGGGTTTGGAAAGTGGATTGGGGTTGGACCTGATCCTGCAAACTCTTGCTCATGTGGACAATCCCAGAGGTGTCCCCAGGATGCCCCTGCTGGGAATGCACATCAGGAAGCAGAAAGAATTGGATTTCATTTTGTCTCCAAACTGATAAATATTCCTTCAGAGCTGCTTCCCTTGAATTTATTGCAATACGACTCTGGCCACACAAGGGCTTGCTGTTGTGACAAGACTTCAGGTGTCTTCTGTACTCCTGAGGAGTGTGGAACAGGGTCTGCTCAGACCAGATGCCAAAGAAAAGCTTCTCTAGGTACAAACCTCTGGTTTAAATGTATTCATAGCACAAGCGTGTATTAGTGATACCATTCTGTGGATTAGCTGAGGCTCTTTAGCCTACAAATTTAACTTGAAAATCCTGCAAAATGAATCTCAGGAATCTTCCTCAGCTGAGTAAGGCTGAGGAGCATCAGATATTACAGAACCCATCACTGTGAATTCAAAATTTATTCCAGTTGTGATTTAAATGTAGGTTATTGTCTCAGCAGAGTTATTACACATTATCCCTTGAACACTCTAAGTTCCCAACTTTTCCACTGCTGACGAATGAACCCTTCACTCCTGTACCCTCAGGGAGATTTTCTTACAGGCAGTTGTACATTGGTGTTACTCAGTATGAGTTTGCAGAGGTGTTTTCTTTTTACCTGAGTAATGCAGCATGAAACAGGGAAATGATGTCTGGTGTTTTTATTTAAAGCCCTGAGTCACTGACATATCCCAAACATGGCACATACAGTACAGAATTACTTAGGAAAATACTCTACCTCCAGTTTGTTTTTTTTCACCCAAAGCATGTTAAGCGCAAAACTAAAAATAGCTTTGCATAGCAATGAGTCCTCCATCAAGAAAATATCAGTTTGTATTGCTGGGCTCCTGCCTGTGACTATGTCACACTGCTAAAATTCAGTTGCCTAGAAAACATATATATCTTGGGATATAAACATATATCCAAAGATATATGTTTACTGAGCAACATATATTGGATTAGGCATGGAGCCAGTCCAATTTTGTGACTACACCTTTGAAAAATTGTCTGATTAATACTGAGAGGAATAATTGTATGTGAAAGGAATAGCAAACATTACCCACTAGAATGGATTTTCAGCAGATAATGTGAAATACTTGTCCATTCGGAACTCTATCCCAATGAAAGCACTTTAATCATTTTCTTCAGCAGTAGCTCAAATTAAATAAATTAATACCAATTAAGTGTTGAGAGTAATTGGGATTATTTGGGAGAAACTATTTTGGCTTTTTATACGGTTGAGCACATTCAAAGTCTGAATAAGTTCAAAGTTTGCAAATTTGATTCATAAAAGTTGAATCATAAAACCCAGAGAGAGACAATAAGATTTTCAGGGGGAGTTGAATGAATTTTAAAATCAATGAAATCCTTTATGTGAGTTTCACGGACTACAGATGTCTACCCAAGATTTTTGATATAATATAGAGAACCAAATTCCAAGCATGCAGTTTAGCCCAAAGTCTGTTATTATTACTGAATTATCATAAATCCCAAATGCGTTGCACAACACTTTTCCTCTAAATTACCACAGGGTAATCACTCATCCTGTCCTAAATCCATGGATGCAATTTTGCCCTGTGCTCAAAAGGTTAGTGTTATCTGTGACTGGATTGACCAATGGAAGATCTAATTTATTAATTACTGGTTTATGTTCCAACCTGATTTTCTAATAAGGCATCTCAAATGCTGTTGCCTCCAGTACCAGGGAGAGGAGAAAACCTCTTGGGTAGGGCTTAACCCGTGTTAAGTATATTTGTCCCTCTGTGCTGGTGGCACTGGTGGGGTCACACCTCCAGGGCTGTGTCCAGTTCTGGGCCCCTCTAGACAAGAAAGACGTTGAGGGGCTGGAGTGTGTCCAGGGAAGGGAATGGAGCTGGGAAGGGGTTGGAGCAACAAGAACAGCTGAGGGAGCTGGAGGGGCTCAGCCTGGAGAAAAGGAGGCTCATGGGGGACCTTCTCACTCTCCCCAAATCCCTGACAGGAGGGGGGAGCCGGGGGGGGTGTCGGGCTCTGCTTGAAGGGAACAAGGGACAGGATGAGAGGAAATGGCCTCAAGATGTGCCAGGGAAGGTTCAGGTTGGACATCAGGAGGAATTTCTCCATGGAAAGGGCGGTCAGGCATTGGAAAGGGCTGCCCAGGGAGGTGGTGGAATCCCCATCCCTGGAGGTGTCCAAGGAAGGCCTGGACGTGGCACTCAGTGCTCTGGGCTGGGTGACAAGGTGGGGATTGGGCACAGGTTGGACTCAGTGACCTTGGAGGTCTTTTCCAACCTCAGTAATTCTGGGATTCTGTGTTGGGGCCTTACAGACAAGTGCCAACTTTGAGATATCAGTGACTTATTTGAAAAAGTAGATGACATGGACTGTTTAGAAATTACTTGCATTTATTTATTAAATGTTTTATCTTTAAATTTACTCCTGATGAAAACCACTAAATTGACATCAACAATCTCCTTTTTTTGTGTGTGTGGTATAGACAGGTGTTCACTCAATGCTACATTAAGACCTCCATCCCATGTCACTTAAACTACTGAACAGCCATCAAGTAATAATGACTTTCAATTACTACTAATCTGAGTTAGACTTGAACCAGTGACCTTGAAATAGTCTGTATCCCATTAACAATTCCCTAAGCCATCCAGTCCCATGGTGTTTGATTGTTCTGAATACAACAAAAGGGCTTTCCTTCTTTTTTTTTTTTTTAATGCTTAAAATTAGGGGTGGATAGGTATTGAAATACTCAATTCACAGTTCCCCTGTCTCCCTAATACCACGTCTAGAAGAACAGCTTTCATTTGCACTGAGAATACCTCCCGCTGAAATGAATTTCTCTTTCCTCAGTCCTTGATGCCTTGTCTGTCACTGATGGATTTTGCACACCTAGATCTCAAGGATCAGTAAAAGCTGCCATGATTCTGCCTTGTGTGACAGTACAGCGTGGTCTCAGACTCTCCTGATGATTTCTGATACATCCTCTGTGTTGTGGGAGGATGTTAAGAGTGAGCCATTAGATGCTAATTTCTATTTGCAGAATACCTCTCATTAAATTTTGTATATCAGTTATATTTTTAATTTTTTTTAATTGTATTCTCAGAAACAGGTACTCACATATTTGATATTTTCACCAGATCAAGTACCATGTTGTTCTGTTTGATACCAACACTGAAGCATCTTGTACCACTTACTTGGATACAAGGTTCGTCAGAGGTTGAACTCAATGATCTTGGAGGTCTCTTCCAAACCTAAATGATTCTGTGACTCTCTGAAGTGCTTGCAGGGAGGGCTGCAGGTTCACCTTCTGGGGTGGTTTAGCCTCCTCTTGTGTCCTAAATAGGTGAATTGCTCACTGCAGAAGCAAGGGCAACAATACCTTTGTACTTGAATATTGAAAAAATAGACCTTTCCTGCAGCATCCCCCCAGCTGTAAGGCTTTGCCAGTTCATTTGCACTTCTACAATCTGAAATAGGTTCAGCTGCAGTGCTCTGGTGCACCTTCATGACACCTTCTGGGAAGAAAAGGTGTCAGTTCATTATGGTTTGTAACCCACAACCTTCCTGGCTCACATTGAGAGATCCAGGGATATTAATGGGAAATTTCATCCCACTTTCGTCTCCAAATTTCTGCTGCTTTGGGGCAAATTCAGTGTTTTCATTAACATTTCAGACAAATCTGGAAAGAGCACAGGCATTAATGCAGATTACAGGCCAGAAATGCTAAGCAGCATCAGCTTCTTTTGATCCACTGAGATATCTCAGTTGTAAATATTTCTGCAGCCCTGAAAATCAGCAACGTGGAGCCCTTGTCCAGGTACACAGGAATTCAGCCATCCTGGTGACTCCTGCTCTGACGAGCACATCTACCCTACAGTGCCTTCCCTGTGGTTTGGGGCTGATACAGATGAAACCCCATTTTGGCAGCGTAGATCAACACTCACCTCACATCTAAGCGTGTAAGCAGGTCCCCCTTGAGGGACTCATTTCAGGAGATGTTTGCCTCTTAAACTACCTTGTTTTCCTTCAAAAAATGCACCAGCAGGACGTGCCCTCTTTAAAAACACAGGAGGCAGGAAGATGTCTCTTTTACACAATAACTCCTCTCCTCCTTAGAGTACCTGCCTGGCAAGGAGCAAAACTGAGCCAGGCAGCTTTGACATAAGGAACTGAAATGCTCCAGACCTCCTCCTTATAGAAGTATATCCTTCCCCCTAAACTGTGGATTGTTTTGCACAACATAAGGACAATTTTCAGTTTTCCTGCTGAAGTTGTGCTACTGTGCCGAAAAAACCCTTGAGATTCACAATGCCGGGATCTTCAGAGTTAGGGTGCACACCTTGGGAAAAGACCTTCTGGGGGGTCACTCTTCCAAGAACTGTGCTTTATCCAGTGGCTCTCTATTGTGAAATGTGGAACTGTTCTTCAGAAATAATCATCAGGATGAAAAGGAAGGCACATGTTTTCTTTGCCCACAGCCTTCCATCCACATCTCCCCCTTCTTTAGTCAAGTGGAACTTCCAATGAAAATTACATTCTCTTTCTAAGTCAGTTGTTGTTTTAATGGCACTTTCCAGCAGGAGGGAATTAAACCTGGATGCCCCACCTCCATCTGAGTGTTCCCACTCTGTAACCTGAGTGGGTGTCAATGCTGTTATCCAGCTTGAAAGGGAACAACTTAAGCCTTCCTCTCCTATACCAGAAGGAGTCAGGAGATTGTTTTGGACAGTGGTTCCTGAGAAGGCTGAGAGCAGGAGAAGACAGGAATATTATTCATACAGGCAGGATTTAAGACTCACCCATATCCTTATTATTTCCTCATTGGATAAACTTAGGCTTGTTCTCTTCCCTCATGGTGCTGCTTTGGGCCCTGTTCTCAGAGGTCTTGCTCACCCCATATACTTTATAGTATGTTTAAATGCCTGACCAATATATGATTTTACTAGAATAGTCTCTACTTAGGGTTCCAAATTGAATCCTTTCTTTACAAGAACTTTGAGATTACCAATGCAAAATAGTAGGCTCAACACATGGGAAATTATCCAGGCTGGAATTCACAGCTAAGACATGCTGGTCTCTGATTTACCCCCCAAAAAATGAAACAACTCTATTACAAATAGTATTTGTAAACTAAGATGTTTCATTCTCTGCTCCAGACTTGTCATCTTGGTGGTGTCCTGGCTACACACAACCTTTGACTACAATTTTAATATATGTTTGGTTGGGTCTAAATCAATGTATTCTCAAAGGTAGTCAGCAAGAAATCACTTGTTTTGTCTTGGCAGTTTGTACCAAAGAAAACCATTTCTTTAAGCACAAGGGCACTTACCTGGGGCAAACCAAAACAATGGGAAATGTATCTTCCAATGAATCAACATCAATGTGTGAGTGAGGTTTTTCCCTTTAACACACTGATGATATTAATTATTCTTGTAAACTCTATGTCAGGTTTCATCAGACCTGTCTCCCACCATCAAACAAAAACAGCCTGATGTCAAATTATTGAAGTCTCCCAGCTGCCGGAAATTCCACCTCCCATCTCCAAGTGTTTTTCTTTACCACAAAATAACAAGCAAGTCCCATGTGTTTGCATCAGTCCTGGAAGTGCTGTCTGTAAAAGTCATGTCATAACCTCAATCAATCACTCAGCATTGGCCAACACTTTGGTAGATGATCCAGAAATGCTGCTTTCTGGGATTATACTTCAGGAAATAACACATTGCTGGCTGACAGCAGCAGCAAAATTCTTTATAAGGAGGTTGAATAACACTGAGTTACCCAACTAGTTCCTTTCTGTAGTTCTTGGGGCCACATCTATTTACAGACCCCTAAGTATGTGCCACAAAGTGCCATGTGGAAGTTGGGTGGCAGGGAGAGCACTTGGAACTGTTTATTGCCATGAATATACCAGTAATTATTTTTCTAGAACTAAATCCCTAAAGATAGGCAAGTATTTATTAATTCCTATCACTTGCTCACGAAAACACATATTAAATTTCCTAGATATGAGAATAATTCACTAATTAATCAATCTGTTATGAAATAACAAAATGCCACTGACCACTCAGACCCGTGGAGTACACAGCCTGCAGATCCTAAGCCTGTCCTTTCTTAGACTGGATATCCAAAATTTATAGATCTGCCAGTCAAGATATAATAAAATGCAAAAACATGCTTGTAAAAAGAAATGTGATATTTACTGTTCAGCCATGTAATATCTTCTACTTATACATCTCCCTTGAGGATATCTTAATGTTATTGGAATAGTGGTTTTGTTAGACATGCTCTGTTTTCCTCTTTTCTAGTTCTCCTTTTATTTGTCATTTTTCTCCTTTCTTTTTTTTTTTCTTTCTCCTTTGGAAAGTGCCAACTCTTATATTGCAATACTAGAAATGAGTAGCATTTGAGACATAATAGTAGGTTTGTTTTAATTGATTTGTGGCATAAGGCTGAAGAGCGGTTTAGAGCAACTGTGTTTAAGACCACTGAGGCTTTAGACTTCAGTTGTTTGTGTCAGAGTCAACCTGAACACAGACTTCATGGACATCCGTGGCCAGTCTTCGCGAACGAAGATCTGGGAAAGGTCTTTTTAACTTTCAAGCCTGTGCAATGGATTTTTTAAGTGAGACACAGCCTGTGCTGAACTGAGCCCACCCTTTAATCCTAAGGTTCATCTGCCGGGCCAAGCAGGCTTGGACA
>JAWWLV010000057.1:13226003-13274176 GCA_035041135.1 Platyrinchus mystaceus
GAGTGACCTTCTCTTAGATGGATGGCCTTAGGGTCTGACGAGCTCCATCTACCCGGGGGAGTGTCCCTGAACCCGATCCGGGAATCGAACCGGGGTCGCGGTGGTGAGAGCACCACATCTTAACCACTAGACCACCAGGGGTCCCCTCATGGACATCCACCATCTCTAAATCAACAGAAATAAAGTCAGGACTGGGACCTTTCAGTGTTTCCCTGCTGACTTTAGTCAGTAGGGTTTTGACTCTGTTTTCTAGCAATCTTTGGGAATTACAGACCAGTTGCCTGCAGGTAAATGGCTTAAAGATGTCAAGTAGTAATATCCAAACTAGAACAGAGCTCTGAATTTAAAATCCTCACAACTTGTCTCTGTTATCCAAATGTGCTGTGTGCACAGGAGCCATAAGGTCTCTGGTGTTACATCTGTCTGTGTCCATGAGTCTGTCTGTGCCTGCATTTTGCATTCCAATGCGGTGCTGAAGGGATGTCAGCTTAAGGTCTTTGAGGAGGCAACAGTGTGTGTTTTGTAATAGTCAGTACAACCAAATGTCATTTGATGATGCCTGCTGGTGAAAGAATAGAGAACACACCCTGTTACACACTGTAACTTCAGGTCTCCTTGCTTTTATCACTTTCCTTGCTTTTATGATGTGTGGTGGAAAAAAAATATCTCCTGTGAATGGAAGTCTGGCTTTCACTGCAAGGGTTTGTAATTGAGGAGAAGAAGCACAGGCCCCTCTGCTGCACATAAAAGGTGTTGCCTACATGGTCAGGCAGCTGGGGAACAGGAAGGGGCTGCCTTCCCATGAAACCAGTCTCCATAAACATTTATATGACAGTATGGGGAAAACCCTATGATGGGCCAAGGAAGACACAGTGGATCCACTCTGTCTTGGAGCTCCAGTGCTCAATGCAATAATTCTGGAGGAGATGTAACAGCTCCTCCAGCATCCACAGAGGGCTACATCGTATGCCAGATTCATTTCATGAATTCCTCCCTTCTCATTGCCTTAAGCACAATTACAAATACATTATGCAGTGTGAATTGTCACCCTTTTTTAGCATTCAGTGGTGCTACGAAACACCATCCTTTCCCCTTGGTGTACTGGGTTGAGATTAGTGCATTCCCCAAATATCCTGCTGCCAGTGCCATCCCACTGTGACCCACTGAGGGGACGCCACAACCAAATGCTTCCCCTGATGGGATTTAGTCAATCACATCCTCAATATGTCCCACCCTCAGCTTTCACAGAGGTCAGGAATCCAAGTGTGCTGCTGATCCCGGGGCAGCGCACAGCGAGCTGCCGCCAGGAGAGCACTTGATTTTCAAGTGGGGGAACAGTGGGATGTACAAAACCAAATAAAGTCAGATCCATTTATCCACTGGAACGGGGGCACGCTTCTCCCTCCTCCTGGAGGGGCTCTTGCTGCTCCTTAGACTGCCTCCTTTCTGTGTGTTCTGGCAGCAGGCACTGCACAGCACCAGGCGCGCGCTCCGCTCCAGCGCAGAGCACGAGACTCTGTATTGGCATCTCCTGCGGGAAACAGAACTTGACAGAAATTTGGAAAAAGTTGGGCTTTGGCTTAAGAGGCAGTGATCAATTCTGACAGCGTCCTGCTCTGCTCAATATTCTCTCTGAAATGCCTGCAACCAAATGCCAGAGCAGAGCGTTCCTCCCCAAGTTCAGGAGGGGAGATGTAAACACAGCCCGTAAAAGACCTGCATGTCTCGAGCTTGTAGGGGTCGTAATTCTTCCCAGCAAAGTTACCTTTCCTGTTTCTATGAATTACTCTTACATTCTTGTAAGAGATACGGTTTGAGGTATTTATGGTGCATTCAATTCTGCTATCATTGATTTACTGGACTAAACCTGCTCCAGGATATGATGTAAAGCCCCTAATTCCAAAAAACTCTTACATCTCAGCGAGAACAGCATTTTCTGCCCTGTTGCCCTCAAGCAGATGACCAACGGAGATAAACAGAGGGCACTCCACTCTCAGTTGCAATGTGCTTGGTGATGTGAAGGAATCAATCAGACAAAAGCAGATTATTAGAGTGTCTGAGAGAGATCAAACATTGCTGGCATCTTCACCCACACACGGTTGATTTACAGGCAAGCTGATAAAGTGCTGCAGCTCACTGTCAGAAGTACATGACAGCTCCTCTAGCTCTATGGATAAATTATTGCTGAAGCCCATGATAACATTTCTCCACCTAGCAACCAAACATAACAGGATGTGGCTTTTAGTACTGGGAGCCAGAATGATACAAAGAGAAAACACAGAAACTCTTCAAGCAGTGAGGCAGCACACAAAAAGCGAGGCATGAATAGATTTTCACACGCACACGTGAGTTGTGTGCGTGTCTGTGTCAGACCAGAGGGCGCAAAATTGACTCTGTGTTAGAGGATCTGGAAATACACGTGTCAAAATACACATGATTGGGGCAGGTAATGGTTGCAGGAGCAGGATGGCAGTGGTTTTAATCATGCAAGTGTGCAAACTGAACCTGGAGGCTGTGGGAAGAGCCCTTGGGGGGGCGGATGGGGCTGTGCAGGTCACCCCAAACACCCACGACAGCCCTACACACCCGAGGTGAGGCTGCATGAGCAGCGAGGAACATCCATGGAAAATATTAGGTGTTTCCTTTGGCTTGGAGAATTGCCAGCAATATGAAACCAGCAAATGAGCCAGGCTTTAAATAACCCCATCTTGCTTTAAAAAGAGGCAAATCAAAAGAATGCAGTTATTTGGAAGACAGTGCTAAAGGAAGGTGCCATTCGGATATTCTCTTTATTTTTATCTGGTGTCTTATAAAATAATAAGTGATATAATCTGCTAAATATTGCATCATGACTATTAGGCATTGGGACTGTGCTCAAAAATTAAGTTGGGTTAATTAGAGCATGTACTATGTGCCTATAAAAGACTAAATCAGGCTCTGTCTCGGGAGCCAGACGTGAGTGCTTTTCAAAAACTGAGAATGTGACCCTGACAACTTAAAATCTAAAGTACATTGAAAGTACTCACAGGTTAGAGGTTCTGCTGCCTCAGATGCCTTTAACAAATTCTCTGGCTTTGAAATACACTTCCTTATTTGAAAATTATTTTCCTCTCTTTGTTGCTCTATCAGAAGTCATCCCACAGAAGAGTAGGGAAATGAATATGGAAATAACTGTATGAAAGGAATTATGGAACCTGTTTATCTGCACTGTTCTGCCAAATGAACAATCAGAAAACGGGATTTTATTTTTTTTTCTCCTCCCTGTGGCTTTTTCAGTTACAAGAATTTAGAAAAGGTGAGAGGTAAGTGAGACATTCTGAGATTTAAAAGATGTAATCTGATTATATCCCTGAAGTAATTCTTTATATTATTTGTTAGTTTGTCATATTAAGGACTTGGTATTGTTTTTATTAAGGACTCAGGACTGTTCATCTGCAAACTGAGATCGAAGCCCAGTTTGCATTTCTCTGTTTCTGTTGTGTTTCTTTAGTGGCTGCTGTGATTGAATGTGGCCCCAGCTCCTGAGCTGCCTTAATTAACCATTTGCTCTTGTTAATACCTGCACAACTGCGTTATCTGCACCTGAATGGGAGGACAGACCTGACTGGAATGTTTTCCTTACTAATAAGCACGTTCCTGGCCAGATCACTCCAAGTACATCTTCCCTTTCTGCCCACTGGGTGCAAGGGTGGATTCTGTGATTGTTTATCATGTTTTAAAATCTCCATCTAATTTTACCATAGGCTCTGCAGTCTTTCAAACACCTCACAGGTCAGGCTCTGCAGGACCTCACGGGGAGGATTTACCAGTGCAACCCTTGTAAAAGCCAACAGAAATCGTGTGGCTTAATCCTCGTGTGCTGCCTTGAAAAATTACCCATAAATATTTCACCATTATGTTTTATTATTACAGTCAAATTTGTTTTATGTACTTATTATTTAAGGGATAATAGGGCAGGTGTCCCATTTTATGAGGCAATAATCTGGTTCACGTTGGCTCCATAGTTTATCCCTTCCAGTGAGCTGCATTATCACCAAGGGACATGGGAAGCTTGTCTTATTATAGTAATAATAATAATAACACCTTCTATTTCTACAGCACCTTTCCTCTAGAATGATCCTAAAGTATTTTATAAATCCTGCTTGATTTTTGACAATTGGGGTCATCTCAAGGATTATTTTAATAATGCCAGCTCTGGAGTCAAGATAGAAACCAGATTTTAGACCATCAAGATATCCTCTCCTGAATCTCTGAAAATGTTTGCAGTCTATCTCTCTCTTACTCCAAGAACTGGAGTGCAGGGGATGAGGCTCCAAATGTTGATGGATGTCCTTGGCTGTGGCACCATGAGTTCTGAAGTGGAACGTGATGCCCTTCAATTCCAGTGTTTTGTGAAAGTGTCTGTATAAGTTAGGGAGGGTGAGAAGATCTGTGCTGCAGACACAGACAGCCCTCACAGTCACTGGAAGGTTTTCCTGAAACCAGATCAAAGGGGAGTGATTCCCACCCCTTCATTAGGTAGTGCTGCTTCTCCAGATGATTTGGATTATGCATCCTCAGTATGGCCATGGTGATAGTTGATGGTAGTGCCCTTTTGGTACCTGCAGGTGCTGCTGACAAAAGAAACCATTCTAATTTCCCCTGTGCAGACTGAATTGTGCCCTAGTTTGGTTTGTACTTGTATATGAGCAATATTCAAGTGAATAGAGTGTATTAACTAAACTCAAGCTTGGCCCAGGCTGCTGTTATTTCTCCTGAATACCAGTGACTGGGTATAAAGCTGAGTTGCCTTCAATGCAAGCATCAGTGTGAGCCCATTCCCAGCTCCCTTGGCTGAGCCTGTGCCATAGGGAATCTTGGATAGTGTCTGGATGATGTTACCAAGTGTGTTTGCCTTGTGTGCTCAGCCTTCAGCTGACGTGAGCAAGTATTGCAAGCCCATGGATGATTTCAGAGGTTGTGATTCCAGCATTTCCCCTCAGACCCAGCCTGCCCCAGGGAAAATTGCCAAATTGAGATTAGGCTTGTATTTTATGAAAAGTAAAAAGAGGGTTTACCTACTAATATTGCTGGTTTTTGCTTTTTCTGCTGCTTCTCTCTTTCATGTTTGCTCTTCCTTTTGTTCTTTTTCTTCATCTGTGAACCCAGAAATGCAAAAAAAAACTTGCATGTTTTGCTGTAATATGAGTATCTAATAATTTCCAGTAATAGAAGTGGTTTATTTCTACTTGAAAGTTGAAGCCAACTCTGAAAAGTAATATATTCTTTGATTAAGTAAGATATATAAAGCTGAGGCTGCTCTCTTAACATCCCAGAGCCACAAGGGCTTTAGCTACTCAGAAGCAGTGTTACTCATTCCTCCCTTATCCACCATCCCAGACTGACCTAAAAAACTTTCCCAACTAATGCCTCACTGAAATTGCCAGATTTCCACATTAAGTCAGAATTTTACAATTTGAATTTTCCCCATGGGGAAAAAAAATACCTTTAAAAGCAGAATTTTGCTTACTCGCATCCTGTGTGATTCAGCATTCTCTGAATATACCATTTTATTTTGTGTTGGAGGAAAAAGGACCAATTTCTGCCATCTTCATAGAGAATTAATTGATCCACCAGATATTTAAAGTATAAGTGCATAAGTCTGCCAGCAGCTGCTTAAAAGGGTTTTTCTTAATCCCTACCTGTGTTTCTGAGCACCTGAACACCCCAAAATGTTTCATGTCCTTACACTTCAGCAATGTGGGGAAGGGATAATGCTTTCATTAGATCTATCACCCATTCACAAAATATGGCTCCATGCGACATTTACATCAGGAAAACAAATCATGCTGGGCCTCAACTTTCCCCCATTAGTAACTGAATGGATGTCTTGCCTCACCCAGGCAACAGGACATGTCAAAAGTTCATTGGATTTACGGATAACAAATCACCAGCCATCTCTCAAGCTTTGTACAAATTATCAAATGTTATTTTATGGCACCCAGTGAACTGACTGGGCTGTGATTCAGGCATGTGCTGAAGAACCTTGTTGACTTCAACATCTAAATATCTGAGTGTTTTGAATGAGAAAAAGAAGTGACTTCTCCTTCTTCCCTGGACTAATGTGTAGGTTAGTTCCTAATCTCATGCCTCAAGGAGTATCAAAGTTTATCCTGTGGTTCGGGATCAGCACCAGGTATTTTGAGTACCTGCATCTAAATTTCCTCTTTTCATTTGTTTGGGTTTGTAGATGTTTTGGGGTTTTTTACTTGCTTATTACAAAATGTCAGGTTTTAATAACTTCCAGAAAGTTGATATTGCAAGAAAAATAAAAAAGTTTCACTACCTCATTATATTAAAATGTTAACATTTCTGATATTTCCTAATGACACCACTATAAACTAAACATTGGAATGAAAAGTTCTGTGACAGAAGTGGAGCCTGGAGACAGTTAATGTGAATGTGTTTCTGGGGTAGCTCAGGGTTTGCTTTGGGGATGTATAGAAGATTATGGAAAATTGGTTCAATTACACCCTCGATTACAATGTGTAAAGTCATTGTACCCTGCAACTGATGGCAGAGCTGGGACCAGACGGTGCATGTTGAGGAATAGGATGTAGATTTTATGTTGATTTTAGATTTTCTGCCCGTGTATCATGTTCTGTGTTACTGCCTGTTATTTATGCAACACGGTTGTCCTGTGTCATCTGGTAGTTATTTTTTTAAATAATACCCCAGATAGAGCCTGGAGAGCACATCCCACAAACCCCCCCCCCCCATTACAATTCTTTAGGGACTGGTGAAAGTCCCATTCCTAAAGGAAACAATAGTGTTTTTTTCATGCCATGTCCAAGTCCAGATGTTCAAACTCAGTTGAAACCACTATGCACAGAAACAGTCTTTTTGAGGATGTGGATATTAGGACTTATCTGTGTGATGCTTGTGTGATCAACAGCGCAATTCTATATTCATGAGAGGGTAGAATATGAAGTATAGTGTAAAGTAGCTGTTGCATTCGGCTTTATCTTGAAACAGTAATTGAATAGCTGCTAAGTGCTGAATCCTGAAGGGAAAAAAACACCCTGTATAGTTCCTTGGCACTCTTTTGTGCTACAAGAGTTCATCCATCCAGCCTAATTTATGAAATGCCTTCATATTTTTGGCCTTCCAAAATTCGACCAGATATGTTTCAGACGCAATGTCTTTACTACCTCGTGCTTTATCGGCGGAGAGGAGGAGAGCACTGAATTTCCATGAATTCTCGTTGTTGTTATCTCTCTGAACACGCCGCCCAGACAAAGAACCCTTGGAATGCAAAGTAAGAGGAGTGCTGATGCTCAGCTGTAGCTCGGTGCTGAACTCTTGCAGGCATGAAAACGCTTCTCACGTCTCAGCACGTGCAGCAGCTCTGGCTGCTCAGATGCAATCAGAGAAGGCACAGCCCAGCCCCAGCACCACGGGGAGGTTTGAGTGGCCTGTTGAAGGTGCCGTTCATCACATTATTGAGGGCATCTGTGAGCTGATCAGCTTTCTGACTCCCACTGAAATCAGGGCTGCATAGGTTCAGTTCCTTTTGGGCAACCTGCACCTCCTAAAGGTGCCCGACCTCTAACAGAGGGGGCACTGGGCTTGGGCTGACAGCCCATGACAAATTTATTGGGATTTTGCTCTTAGGATTTGAGCTGCTTCATCACCAGCTCAGACATCACAGAGTCATTATGGCTGGAAAAAACCTCCAAGAGCATCGAGTCCAAGTTGTGACCCATCCCCACCTTGTCACCCAGAGCAGAGCTCTGCGTGCCACGTCCTTGACACTCCACTGTTCTGCTCTCCTGGATGTAGACAAAACTAGAACATGGTGCTTTCCCACCAGGATCTCTATCCCACCACTCTGTTGCCTGCAATATTTCATAGGAAATGCAAACGGCAATAGCCAAGGTCCTGGAAAAAAAAATATTAACAGCAGACAAAAGCTCCCTGTAGTCATAGAGGGTCTCATGGAGCTGAGGGTACAGCCATGGCCTTCCAAAGCCCTGAATGCAGAGGGAATTGTGGGATTTGGCTCAGCTGGGCTGCATCTTTCCTGCACCAAAATTTCAATGCAAACATAAAACGAAAATTTCTTTCTTCAAACATATTTAATTGCTTTCAAGTTTTGGCACTTCTGTTACTATTGGATTTCCAGGGCGTCCCATGGTAATGATTAGAACTAAGCAAATACCTCAAAATATTTTCCATGAAAACTCCCTTGAATAAAACATTGAATAGCCTTCAGCTGTGTTCACACCCCTTTCATATTTGCTTTCTCTGAATATTCCAGTGACTGATTTATGGGCAGAAATGTTAACTGAAACAGCAATTTTTAAGGGAATATTGCATAACATTTATGGAAAGCAGATTTTAAATATGGATATAGTATCTCAATGCAGCCTAATGGGAGCAAAAATAACACCAGGTGATTTGAGTCCACTCAGTCTCAATAACCCATCTCAGTGTCCAAAAGTGCAGAGACCACTAACAAAAGGAGTCTCTGTCCACCATAAAGACCAAAAATTAGCATCAGATACAGGCAGAGCTTAGGAGGTACTCACTGAGTTTTGCAGTACCTGAGCAGTCAACATGTCCAGCTCCTGTTGACAAAAATACCTTCATAAATCTGGCTATAACTCAAAATAAATGTTGGGTATTGAATACATTTGAAAAATGTGAAAGTAATTCAAAGTTAATTGTGAGCAGCAGAAGAGACTGAGCTCATTGACTTAGTTGTTTACTATGAGTAAGTTGATTGGCCTTACTAATGATACAGGAGTCTTGGCTGCTTCTTGAAGATGTCATTGTCAAAGAGCAAATATTTGCATATTGCTCTTCAACATCATTAGTTTTGTTTTGGGAGGTGAGTCATTAAGACCCAGGTTTAAAAAAAGTGTACAAATATTGCATGTCTAATTTGCATCCGTGACTAATCTGTGCATAAATCAGGTGAGACTGCACAGAGCTGACCCATCATGGCATCCTTGGACGTGCAAGGATGCACACAGGCCACCTACATTATCAGCTGGATTTAAAAAATAAATAGCTAATTTTAAAAAAAGCTGAGCACAGCTTTAAAATGTGATCTTAAACCTCAGTTTTTGCATATGTAGCTCTTCTCCACTCTGTAGCATGTTCCAGGGAGAGAGAGCTGTGCTGGTATAGGGAACCTTCGACAGATCTGCATTATTCCCCTCAGAGTGCAAAAATATCTTCATGCAATATCTGAAAAAACCTCATTTAAATGCTCTGTGAATACAGCCCTTCCCAAAGGCCACGATGTATTCATGTATTTTGGATGATCTTCAGCTAGAAAAGCGTGCAGCTAATGCACCCATCTTACCACGTAAAAGATTTAAACAAAAACACCAGGAAAAAAAGAGAAAAGCTGAAAGGCAGCCCACAGCCTCTAACCCAGATTCATGCTTTTAAATAAAGATGGTCTGAGGATGTTCTTGTTACCCAATTCCAGCCACAGCTACAGTTTGTTCTTTAAAAATGAAGAGCCAGAGTATTTTTGTAGGGACACTTACACTGAATTGTACCTTTTTCACCATTCTGGGAAAATCCCTCCAAAATACCCAAATCAAAGAGCAATTTCAAGGCTGGAGAGTGATTTGTTTTCTCTTTCTATGGGAATGGAAGGATTTCAAAGGGTAAAAATTATGAGCAGATATTAGAGGTTCTTTATCCAAGAGCCAGTAACATTCAGGCTACTAAAGATACTCCAACACCAGGTCTTAGGCAGGATGGATAAATGAACACACTTTAGTTTCCCTTTCTTCCCTAAAAAACAATTTACTTACCCTACTGCCATCACATGCTAAATTAAGCCTTGTCTTTCTTTTATTAATAAGACAGCTCTTTTCTGAGCTCCTTAAACTTTTCTAAATTTTCTTACCACAAACGCTGTTCATTTTGTTTTTTATCCAGAGACTGATAACAGGGTTTCTATAAAAATGAACATTCATGATCAAAGAGCAACTCTGTATCATAAACAAATTACAACAACTGGGCATGCTTTGAAATAGCTTAACCTAATTAAGCTCAAGCACTTTTGCAAAAGCTTTAAAAAAATGGGTGTAATTGGAGCTCCGTTCAGGTTCAGCTGACTTCATATTTTTAGTTTGTTTGGCTTTTTTTTTTTTTCCTTTTTAGAGCTTTGCATAAACAAAACATTTTGACAGTGTTGCCTTCCTGGGGAAAAAAAAATATGTTGGTGGTGCTGAAAATTCAAATTTCCAAATGAAATGCAGCTTTAATTGCTCATTTTTGCAGCTCTTGTGATTCCTGTCAAATGTGCCAAATGCAAACCCAAGTGGCACGTGGCGGTTCCACACCTGTGTGACACTCCAGTGTCACAGGTTGAGGAGGACTGAGTTGGTGCCCATCACATGCTGGACCACCAGGCACTCTGGTGTGGATCAGAAATGCAAATCGTGTATTTTTCTGTTACAAAATCATTTACAAAGCAGGGGTTTGGTTTTGAGGGCTAAACTGGATCCCTGTGGCGTCTCCTTGTGTGTCAAACCACTGGTTCCTTGGTGGTTCCCTGTGGAAAAGTAACATTTAGGCTGAAATTATCAGACACTCAGATTTTTGTATCTTATTTATGATCTCAATCTCTACCTCCACTTTAAAGGTTTAGTGTAAAACTTGATTCTCAAGGATTTATTGGTTATAAAGCACCAAGCTACAAGGACGGATCATCTCCTTCAATCTGATACAATAATAATTTGCAATAATAATAATAATACACCTGAATCCTTTGCTTACTCAAGTCAGTGGTTTGAAGGTACAGAAATACTTGTACATGGTAAAATGACCCCCAAAATATCTCTTGATATCTCTTGAAACATCAATTTTCTTAAAATTAGAAAGAATAAATCCTATGTAATCTATATAGAATTGTGTACTTCCCTCATCACCATAAAAACTGAATGCTTTGGTTATTACCTCTTATGTGTTATCTGGCCTTTTCTTCTGTAGTGAATTATTTCCTCTCTTTTAGAAGATTTTAATTGTATTGATTTTTTATTTCATAATGAAAACAATTTGTTGTTTGCCCAGCTGTGGAATTTCCATAAGGAGATAGTGATTTTCTGAATGCTCTAATGCATACTTATCAGGAATATTTGTGGAAAAGGAATTTCAAATTCATTCTTATCTGCTCCAGGAATTTCTGCTCAGCTGTTAGCACTGAATTTTGCTCTTTGCATATCTTTGCTTGTAAAAGTTTACTAATGATCACTGGAGGCCTTAATTGAAACAAATTTATGTATATAGTTCAACAAATATTTTTGTTCTCTAATACTCAATTTTTTTAAAATATTTTTCACTTCTTTTCCATTTCTTGAGAAGCAAATTTTCTGTCAAATTTATTTTCATAATTGAAAAGCATTAGGAGTGCTAAGCCAAATTACCTGTAATTATATAACCTTCTGATTCTGACTGTGTTTAACAGATTAAATGTTCTGTCTTTACAACTTTCAAGGTTAAGTGCTCATAATGGGACATGCTGGTGAGTAGGTCATATAATCCCCAGCAAGTGGTGCTCAGCAAACCAAATGGAAGATAGTTATTAAAATCCATAACATGCAACTTTAATCTAACACTCAAATTATAAGGGAAGCACTTGGAAAGAGCCAAAGGCTATTTGCAGGTTCAATATATTCACTTGGCTCTCAACAGTGATCAAAGTTTGGAACTTCACATGTCTTGGACTGATGTAGGAGCTAATTTGGAGGAGCTGCACAAAATGCTGTTATATCCCCAAGCTACAGAGGTTTCTAATTGGAGTTTTACACCTGTGAATGAGGGAGCAGCCACGTGCACTGCCCAGCTCTCCACAGGGTTACACCAGCACGTTGGGAAGGGTTAAAAGTCAGGGAAAATTAATCTGAGCACCAAGACAAATTACACCTCTATTTTTTACAGAAAGTTTTCTAACTGAAGTGGTTCTGTTTTAATTGGGGACTATTACTTTAAATGAGACCCAAGATTGAGAGTCTTTTTTGCAGGGATATTTCAGTCACTGTCAAGACCTCCCAATAAGCTCATTCCTGCCTCTGTTCCATATATTATTATTTTTTCACCTCGAATTTTCTTGAGTTTACTGATATTTTCTTTCCCTAATGTACCCCAAAAATACAAAGTCTATAAAGCAAGGTCCAAAACCTATCTAGCCTTGGGGTGACACATTAAAAAACAGGGTGTTTTTCTTCTTTTTTTTTTTTCTTTTTCCCAAAAAGGCCACTTTTGAATGTGTAACTATCACACTGAAACAACTGCAGTGAGAGCCCTCGATCAAAACAACCACCCCACCTTTGCATTGCTGTTTTTCCTCTGTCGGTCCTTGAAATGACCTTGGCTTAATTACCTGCATCTCAATGAGTGAATCTACATAGCAAGTGAAGGTTAATTAATGAAGGATCATTTCTTACTTTAAACCCATCAGGCAGTGGCTGACAAGCAAGTCTGGCCCGTGCAGTGCTATCCTATATCTCATTAGAAATGGCCAGATTGATGTGCAAGCTCTGCTCTAGAAAAAGGAACAGGACAGTTTGTTAATGAAGAGAAGTGATGGTCTCTCATCACCAGTGTTGCTGAACTTCAGCTTTTCCCACCAGCTCCTTAATTTCCAAAGACTTTAATTTGCGCCTTTTAAACTTATCAAACTTCCAAGTTTTCCACCCAAAAGTTACTGTAGTTTTTCTACCTGGCTAGAACTGGTAAAGCAATTAGATCCTCTCTCATGTATTTGTGTGGCTGTCACAAAGCCTACCCAATTTGCACCAGTTCAAATCTGGTGGCTACAAGAATTCCTGTTGTTGATCTGTACATCTACATCTGTGAGGGATGCTTTGCCCAGGAGTGCATCCCTGTCTTTTAGAGCTGGATGCCCCTCTCTTGGCATTTTTCATACCACCCACAGACATGGCTGGAATGGGCTTCCCACTGGGATTTGCCTCCTCGTACATTCCAGAAAGCTGTTTTCCAGCTCTATAAAGGCAAACAGTCATTGTGGAGATGACAAGAGAGGTGACACTTGGAGTCGCACTAAAGCACTGACATTTCCACACACTGGGTAAAATGCCCAAAAAGAGCATGAAGGCCAAACCAGAAAATTTGGAGGAAGACAGTTTCTCAAAACAGCTGAAACCAAAATTCAGAAGGTTTGCTGAGAGCCCTAAAAGCCCTCTGTGCCTCTGCTCATAAAGAGACAAACTTACACCACCCATAAATCTTTCCTTCCCAGTCACTCGTATTGGTGGTGCAAAGTAGTGTGTTTGTGATTTTAGGAAAACCCTTGCAATTCATTTGTCCTGAAGCCCATGGTGGAAAATGTATTTTTAAGAAAATAAACAGCGTCCTACACCTGGCTATGGCTTAGTGTGATGATGGAGGGGATTTGGTCCCCTGTCACTCAGAACTTTTCAGAACATAAAGTGAGACTCGGTTTACACAGAAAGTCTTTTCAGAGACATTTGCAGACAGATGGATCACACCTGCAGTGATTAATTGCACTCTGAACACATTGGATTGCAAAGAGCAAACCAGAACCTATTTCAGCACAGGACTGTACCTTCCAAAGGCAAAATACACCACTGGAATAAAGAGCAGGGAGATTTCCAGGTGCTGTAAGCAGAGCAGAGCGACCCGGCTTCACCCACAAAACTATCTAGGGACATTTTGGGTTTCAAAGCACTAATGCTTTGAGGTCAGAAGGTGTTTTCTTCCCCCCCCCCTTTTTGTGTTAATTAGGAAGTCAGGTGAGATTCATAATTGCCAATTTTCTCATCATCCACAGGTTTTCCAAACACACCAGTGGCCAGAGAGGCAAACACTCGTGATGCTGGTGAGCAAAGAATATCTCAAGACCAGAGGTTTGTTTCCTTCCATGTTTTGATTATATTTGATCTTGCAAATGTAACAGGTTTTGGCTGCCTTGCATTGTTTCTTTGCTTTAGGTTATAATATGTTCTTCAGCATCTTGCCTTTCCTCCACCTTTTTTTAGGTCTTCCCTTCTCAGTCTTATCCACTTGAAGAAATAATAACAAAACAAGTCTAAAATATTTGATCTTTTCCTATCATTGCTTCTGAAGGTTTCCATGAGTAAAGGTGAGATTGAGCTTAAAGGTAAAAATAACACACTCTAGAAAACAATTCTTTTAATAATGACTTAAATGGTGAATTGCTCCCACCTTATACTAACTGGAAAATATCTTGTGTGCTCATTCTTCTGTCTTCTATAAAATATGGAGGTTTTTCTAGATGGAGAAGTATTAAGAATTGTCTCTGGTTTGGGCATGTGCCAGAATTTAACTCATCCCACTTCTGTGTTTTCAAGTACTAGAAAAAAATTATATAAAAAGTTTTCTGTAACTGTGAAACAGAGCTCATTTACCTTTGTAATTTTCTATTAATTTACTACTAGGATTCATTTTGCATTTAATTCAGTCCTCTCATGGCTTAAAACTATGTCTTTGGTCTTTACACATTTGTGGTCTCAGTCATGTCAGGCTTTTTCATCTCCTTTATGTTCATTTATTTTAACTTTTAGTGGTCTTCCAGCCAATTCTTTATTCTTTTTATTACAAGAGCATGAAATTTTATAATGCCCTAGAGCTTTGTTAGTCAGCTGCTACAAGGTTCTTAACCTTAGTTAATTTATTCTTTCACTTTTGACTTTCAGATATGGAGCATGCTTTAATATTTTGGTTTTGAATATGAAAGCAACTTTTATTAAGTAGGTTTATTGCATTAATAGATCCTTATTTCATTTTTACAGTAGTGTTTAGGTATCCTGCTAGACACAGAATGTATAATTTTACATAATTATCTATAATTTTTGTATTATAATTTAAACTGTACTAAATTACAATATTTCTAATATAACAATCATAATATTTGTAGGTAATTTTACTAAAGAATCATTGTAAACAAGCACAAGAATGTTCTTTTTCCCTGTATAACCTGATTTTTTTGTTGCTTATTACATTAACAAATCCTAAGGAATGGAATGTTGTTATGTACAGAAAAAAAAAAAAAAAGGAGAAAGTTCTAAAATTATCAGTTGCTGCAATTTGACATGATTATTCTGAACACACCTTGTATCCCTATCAGTGATGTAATGCTGGCCACTCTTGCAGTTTGGGTAGTCCCCCAGGAATTCATTAAATCCCTGAAGCCATGTTATTATCCAAGATTTTCATATTTCTATCTTTCAGAAGTAATTATTATCGTTCCCATCCAGAGAGCAAGGCTTGGAAATCTAAATGCTGCTCTCTGACTTGAAAAGGCTGATGAAAAACAAAACATTACAGGGAGGGAAAAAACTCTCAACTCTGTTCATTTCTGGTTTAAATTCCCCTTGTTCTAAAGCTTATATTCAAATTTTGTTGGTCTCACATTATCCTTGGAGTGGGATCACTACATAAATGTCAAACTCAGAGAGAGGAATTCTGATTTTCTTTAGGACCTACGGCTGGACATTGAAATCCACTGAAATAAAGGCCTGACCCATCCCACACCTGCCCTTGGACCCACCTGGGCCGTGCCAGAACAAGTGGAACTGGGAGAAGACCCAGCCTGGAGGGGAGCAGGGACATGAGTTGTTTCCAACAAGGGAAGACAAGACAGGTTTGAAGCAGAGACCTATCAGTGTTGGCTGCTCTAATTTGCCTTCAAGACCAGATGGACCAAGAGACCAAAACATGAATTCTGAGCAATCACCAACCCAGAGGTGGGACCCCTAGAAAATCAATAGCAAAGGAAAAAAGAATCCTTGTGAAATCCGCTGGTGAGACTTAGAATAACCACTGTTGTCTGCAGTATCCCATTTTATACCTTTTGGCTTACAGGAATCTCCATTAATCTGTAATTTTAATGAAAATGCATTTTCACTTCAGAACAGGTAAGAGTGCTTGCTGCAGTTCTCATCCTCAGTGTGGTGGAGTTGTTATTCCACCTACATTATTTACTTGTGTGTAAGTATCAAACTCACTCCAATACATTGGAGGTTTGTCTCTGTTCTACGGGGAGCTAACACTTAATATGATTTTATATATGTGTATATATATATTTTATATATATACGAACATTTCTTTGTCAGGTAGAAGCTTTTAGTCATCCTGACATGAGGCTTTCACACAGCAAAAATATTACTAATACTATTTTGCCTCTAAAGTGCATTTGTTATCAATATGCACTTAAACTAGTGATCAAGAGTTGGTGGGAGAGACACCTGCTCTGCATTTCTTATCTTTTTAATACCTTAGGGATACATCACTTAATAATTTAGTGCTAAACCATTTAGCATTTTAGCCCATCATCTCTTATATTACACATAGGATTTCAGTAATGTCTGATAAAATTATGTGTTAGCTGCCTTATGTGTGTGTAAAACTTAATAAGTCTTCTTCCCCCCCTCAAGTTTAATAACTGATTTCTTACATTTATGGATGTGAAATTTTATTGCTCATGGATATAGTTTGAACCTAAATCTTCATATCTTATAAATTGATTTTTAGTTTCCTTTTTGACCTTATGAATTTCAATCAGACATTGACCTCTTGTTGCTCATGAATCTGACTGATTTAGTGTCATATAACAATAATACTGTAGAAAAGCATTATCATAAGAGCCCACAGGGTTTGCTGAAACCCATAACTAGATTTTGGAGGCCTCTAGCAATAATAATTCTTGACCCAAGACTATTCTCTAATGCCTTCATCCTTTACTGTTCTGGACTGGCCAATCCTTGTTTTAGTACATTCAAGGAAAGTGTTGGAGACTCCCAGGAGGGTATGAGCTAAAACTGTATGGAGAAGATAATGCTGAATGTACTCCCATAAAATGAAGCTTATAAAAGACCAATTCTGTCTGGGATTTGTCACATTTTGAAGTGAGAGGGAAAGCCTATTTAAAAGGAATCTTTTGTGACAAAAATTAGTATTTATTCAGTGTTTCAGATTTTCAAAAAATATAAATTTAATAGTAATTGTCTTTACTGGAATGTGTTGTTATTCTTCAGTCTATCACTCTGGCTGCAGCCTAAATAGAGGACTTGAATGATTACTGCTTTGTTTGCTTGGCTGTGCTAATTTAATTTAATTTAATTGCTTATATGCTTTGCTTTACTGAATAACTGGGTGTTGATGTTCATTATTCCTTATTAAGGAAGGATCTTAAAGTGAAAACAAAAGTGTGAAGGACATGGGCCTGTGGCATTAGTTTACAAATGCTGCATGGGCTGACTTTGGCCACAAATGTTTACTGGATGACTATTTTTTTCTGTGTGTGTACATATATAAGTTTATGGGAGTTTTATTTATTAACTGATTGCCGGGACACGTGTAGGGAGTTAAGAAATCGTGATAAAACTACTTGTGGTAAACAGGGCAGAGGGTAAAGAAACAAGGCATGAGCTATGAGCTGTGAAATGCTCCTGCCAGCCCAGCCCAAATGATACAGGTGTTCAGCAGGACAGGGGCAAACAGATCAAAAGGACCATTCTGTGAAAGCCTCCTGCTGTTCCAAGGCGATGGTCACTTTATCAGGGGGTTATTTATGAGGAGCAAACTGACACAGGCACTGTCTTGGAGGGTTAAAGGATAATAGGTCTAAAGTATCTAGCATCATGTAAAGCTTAGGTAAGAGAGACAGACCACTTCGATCAATCTTTTTTGCTTGTTCTTTGTTAGCAAAGTTGCCACAAGAGAGGCAGAACTTGCAGCTGAACATGAGAGTCTGTGTTGCTAATCACAAAACTGGATGCAGAATTCATATGGCCTGTGAAAGCCAAGATTGTCTGATCTCTTTACAGTGGTCTGGGAAGCAAATCTGAAGCCCCAGTTCCTGCAGGAGGTGCTGACCTGGTCACATCTCCATCCTGTTCTGTTCTCTCACACACAAACACGTGCTCACAGAGGTGCTCCTGCTTTACATCCAGCACCATTATTTCGTGTTGGAAGACAAGAGAAAGGGACGATGGTCCTGTACTTCTCATTAAGGATATCACGTCCTTGATGCTTCACATTTAAAAATTAATTAAAAGTGAAGACCTCTTCATGGCAGTCCAAAAACACACTGGCACAGAGCCACATCCATTCATCTTCCTCCAGAGAACCCTTTGCATACTGATGGCACTGGGCACTGTGGGCAGGTCTGGCCTGGATCGTGTGACAACACTCACACTGAGTTCCCAAGGTTTCCAGTGCAGACATGAAGGTTAAAACCTGCATTTCCACAGTGCCACTGGGTTCTCACAGCTTTCTCCACCCATCACTATCCTTAGATGATGGAGTGTAAATCAGGACTTGTGTTAGTTTTGAAGAAAATATGCCAAGTGTTGCTTAAAGATCAAAAATTAGGCTTGATATAACCTAGTGAAATCAGATTTCACATGTTCCTTTTTGTAACTTCCTGGATAACGAGCTTTTAAAGTGAGAAGTTTGTGTCTGGTGTACTAATGTTCAAGGCTTTCCAATTTAAACACAGAATACAATAGGTGAGGAGTCCAAAATAGAAATATATGAGTGGAGCTGTGCAGTATTACTGCTCTGTTTATGATGCTCAAAAGTCAAAACTGTGCCAAGCCATTCTGTTTCCTTATAAACTATTTAAATTATTTATTGGCTTGTAAAGTTAACAATTCTCTGTGTTTACTTCAGCTCGTGCTATATCTGATATGACTGAGGCTCTTCGGACCTTGCATTTTTATCTGATTTTCTCAATTTTGCTGTTTCAATAACTGGTCTGATTCACCTGCTGCTGAAAATGCTTGTCATGTTGAATTACATACCCTGCACAGATATTGTTGCAATTAGCAATTACAAAATATCACAACAGAAGTGTACAAAGGTTTAGAATCCAAATTTTTAACTGTATGTAATCATGTCCTAATTTGCTTAAACATGAGCCAAGGAGTTGTGTTCATCTGTGCATCCTGTTTATTGATCTGCATGTGCAGACACTGTAATTGCACATGTAAATTTGGAATCATGTGATATGAAATAATATGATATTCCATGTTTGTCCTCATTCCCAGAGTTTCTGACTGGTTGGTGGCCAGTCAGAAACATTGGGCACACGGGCCTGGGGGAGCTAAACCAATCTGAATTCAGGGTATGTCTTTTCTCAGTTAGAAGATTCTTGCCAATATGTTTTTTGAAGACCCTTCTGCAAACAAGGATCTCCAAGATAAGATCCAACCAATTTTTTTTTTACGAATTCCCTTCCCTGCTCTTCCCACCAGCATTTCCAGGTGTGACAGATGTCCCCCATCCCATGGCAAAAAGGCACCTGTGACACCATGTAATTTCTTTAGCACAGAGCCAGAACAAACTAAATTTGAATTTAAACCAGTGAGGGAGGGATGGTTTCCAGGGAGGCCTCCTGGACCCACTGGAGTGTGTAGCTGCGTGTGGGATACACACCAGCAGCATCCAACCATCCCACTTTTTAGTGGGAAAGGGACAGCTGGGCAGATGGGATACTGTGTGGGAAGTGCTGGTTTGAGTGAGGCAGGGCACAGGATGGGGAAAATTGGTGTGTTTGAATGGTGGTCCAAATTACAAGGTTATTTCTTCCCCATTAGTATATGCAGCACACATAGAAATTGCCCACAGTGCCATATCGTTTTTTAAGAAATAAGAGATTTTTTATATATATATATATGTGTGTGTGTATAAAAAATCTTTTTATATATATGTGTATATATGTATGCATAAAAATATTTTTTAAAGAAATATA
This sequence comes from Platyrinchus mystaceus, assembly GCA_035041135.1. Taxonomy (NCBI): domain Eukaryota; kingdom Metazoa; phylum Chordata; class Aves; order Passeriformes; family Tyrannidae; genus Platyrinchus; species Platyrinchus mystaceus. The sequence continues at coordinate 13,245,769 of JAWWLV010000057.1, forward strand.
TATATACGTTATACATATATATATAAACAGGGGAGAAAGCCCAGAAACATTTATCACTGCTGTTCCCATCCAGTGTCTTGACACATCACTAACCAGTGAGTTACTGGACATCAACAGCTATTGCTTCTCTTTTGGCTCTTCAGCAACTTGAATCTATTTTGATTTCTTGGTGTCCTTTCTAGTTGTGCTGGATTACTCATAACTGCAGCGCAGTGGTAGCTGCCAATACAAATTTAGTCTTTTCTGTTTATTCTGTACTGTCCTGTCAAAGCAGATAAGTCTGCTTTGCATTAGAGCTCAAAAATTTAATTGTGGGAAAATGATGAGTCACTCCAGCGAAGGTAAAACCAATGTCTGTGTCAGGGGACGTTCTTTTGATGTACAAAGCAATGAAATGACATCAGGGCCATGAGCCAAACCCGCCAACTCTCACACCAAGGTGTCATTTTCATCCCCTTGGGACAAGGAGGCTTTTTGAACCAGCAAGAAGATTGATTTGGGGTCAAGCTGGAAAAAAAAAAGAAAAAGATAATAAAAAAGGAAAAGGGAATCTTCCAAGCTTTATTAGCAATTCAAGACACCTACTTGTGAATGTCTAATGAAATTCTCTCAAGTGACTGCTCAGGATAGTTGGAGTATTGTCCTGCCTCGTCCCTCTGAGGTTTGGATGGTGGGCAATGGAATGACAGGAGTGACCACCTCTAGGAATCAGAAATGCAACCACGCTGAGAGGGGCAGTCAGACCACAGTTTTCACAGAATCATCAAGGTTGGAAGAGACTTTCAAGATCACTGAGTCCAACCATCAACTCAGCACCACCATAATCACCCCTGAACCATGTCCCCAAGGGCCACATCCAGAACACTTGAACGCTTCCAGAGCAGCAACTGCACAACCTTCCTGCGCAACTTATTCGAGTGCCTGACCACTCTCAAAGGGAAAAAACATTTCCTAATCTCTAATCTGAACTTCCCCTGGTGCAATTTAAGGCCATTTCCTCTCACCCTTTCACTTGAGACATGGCAGAAAAGATCAACCCCCCTCACTCCACCTTCCTGTCAGGGAGTTGTGGAGAGCAATGAGGTGTCCTTGAGCCTCCTTTTCTCCAGGCTGAGCCCCCCCAGCTCCCTCAGCTGCTCCTCACAGGCCGTGTTTTCCAGACCCTTCCCCAGCTTTGTTTTGACAAGGTTTGTTAGAATTGCTCTGCAACCATCTTTGAAGGCTTTTCCTTTCCCTTTTCCAGGATGGAGATCTGGCAGCCTGTAGCTGTTGTTACACATTCCCTGGCACCATTCTCCCTTGCAGAGCTGCTTCTCTGAAATAAAATTCATTTCCAGAGCTACACCACTCTGAGAACTACATTCAACATACCTTAGGAAGGAGAGAATTGGGCCTTTCACGTGTCTGGTGGTGCTGTCTAAAGGAAGGACAGCTTGAAAAATGCAGCCAAACCGTCCTCTGGTGCTCCCTCAGGCATCTTTTGAATCTTTCCCACGTTAAGGTTGCCATGGGCCCTTCCCTGATGACTGGAAGTGTGGCTGTGAAGATCCAGTTTGTTTTGAGGGCTGTATCAAATATGCATATCTGAGCTTCACTCTGCATTTGAGGCTGTTGGAGACCTTTTCAAGGACAAACGTAGCAAGTCACATGAAGACTAAATTAAGTGTCTGCAGGATTTCCTTGTGATATGATAAATTTTCAGCAGAACAAAGCAGAAATTGAGTAGAAATGCATAAGGAAATCCCAGGAAGGTTTGATAGGAATTAATTCAAAACCTTTTCTTTAGCATAATTTGGACAAGACATAATAGAGTTCAGTTTACAAGTGAGAAGCAAAAAAGCAAGAAGTGTATAACTAGTAAAACAGCTCAATTAATTTACATTTCCTGCTACATCTTTATGGTGAAACTCAGCTGTGTGTTAATGATGCTCAGAAGAATCTGGACAACACTGATGCTCTACTTATAGTTCTTATTAAGGATAAAATTCACCCTATTGAAGAGGACAAGCTTAAGATCTATGCACCCACTTAGTACCACTTATCCCAATTTTCCCTTAACAAGGCCATAAGTAGTGTATACATCTGGATTGTCCTTCTGCACTAAAGTGAATTTGCTCCCTAGTAAATTAGATTGGGCTGATGTGTGCTTAAAAGGAAGAAAATCTTTGCTTTCATTAGGAGCTGTTCTGGGAAATTGCTGCTCGGCCTATAACTTAAAGCAACAAAATTTCAGTCCTTCCAAACTTCTTTGGGACATGGGATATTTACACCACTTTCCATCTGATCAAACAGCAAAGTTGAAGCAATGGAGCCCATCGATCACGAAGGGAAATGAAGTTTTTGAAGGAGCTGCTCATTTCTTTGCTATTCAGATCCTTCGTGGGGATGGATTTTTTTAATATACATTTATCTTGATGTTTGAGTAAAATTGGTACAGAGTGGGTTGAGTAGCATCATGAGACCACAAGCATATCCCTGGGCAGAAAACACAGAATGGTGGAGTGTAGTTATATATTTAACTTCCATCTAAGTGAGATAAACATAAACAGGAGAATTTTGCAAGCCGAGAAGTCATGACAAAGTTTAATTAGATGGAAGCTCTTTTGTGAATGCAACCCTGTGCATCTTTTCCATGCTCAGTTTGGTACTGATGATAGGTCAGACCCACCTGCCTGTGCATCCACCTTGTTCCAGGCACAATTCCTGTGGCTGTACCAACACACATTCACCCTCTCCCAGACACAACTATGCAGGGCCCTCTAGCTTTAGCCTTTAAAATAGGCAGCTGCTTGTACAACACACTTTAGGGCACATAGGATACCTTCCTGTGGCCTCAAAAGCATGTTTTTATTTGCAGGAACACAGGCTCTGCCAGATACTCCAGTCACAGTTAATGAAGTCCTTAATGAACTGACAGGCCTGTTTCTTATCTCACTTATGCCAGATTTAAACCTATGTAACTCCATTAACTTGTTGAGTTGATCCTAATTTTACATAAGTGTAAAAAAGATGAAAAACAGACGTTTTATGTTCCCATTATCTAAGAGAATACAAAGTATGAAGTTCTTAAAAATCTTTTTTCTGTCTTCTATCAGTTACAAAGAGATTTAAGTGCTCTTCCACCTTTGACCCTCCCCACTTTCCCTACGTACCAGTTTCTGCAGCTACTTACCCTGTTTTCCAAGTTAATCTGATGATGCAAGTTTTGATCTCACTGTGGTTTTGTAACTCCTGAAACGAGTCTTGTAAACTTTATTCCTATTGAGCACATTCCTTCTCACATGAATCAAACTCTGCATTCCTCCTCCCTTCCCACGGAGCCCCTTCAAACAGTGCAGCCTCCTCCAGAACATTCATAGCTTCTCTAATGTAAAGAAATTACCAGCACAGAAACCAGTCATACAACATGAGTGTGAAATTGTGGAGCTGAAGGCAATACCATTTTCCTACTCACAGTTTAACTCTGGTTGTGTTTAATCTTGGCCTGTTGTTTTCAGCTGATTATGCTGAACCTTCTCTGTCTCCAGTAGTTTACTTTGCATACGAACTCTGAATTGAAAGATCAGTTTTAGGAGACATACCCTGTGTACACCCAGAAAATTATTTCAGATGTTTTGTTTAACTTTTATTGTGTTTTGATATTGCCCTGATATGATTTACAGTAACGTGTTGTACGGGTCTGTCTCCACAGCCAAGTTCAAACACCAACGTGAACCTGATCTTCGAGAAATTCAAGGCAGTGATTCTTGTGAGAAGCTCATGCAGCAGGTCTTTTTGCCAGCTGACTCCAAGCACACACAGGACTGAATGACAGCAGTGGGCAGCAATACCCCAGTGAGACATCTGAAATCCTGAAAGCATGAATCTGAGCTGACCTACACCCTGTTAGCACTGGAGTAATGCCTCTGACTTTGATGGAGTCACTCATAATTTACAGCTCTGTGAGATCAAATATATAGCCCAGAGTACAGAAATGTTAACATGGATAGTCTCCATCAGAGGAGAGATGTTTATTCTAATGGTACCTCCTGTCAGTCAAGTCATAGACTGGATGTCACTTATGAGGACAATGGGTCACCCTCTTTCCTCTATTCTGAATATGATTAAAAATATGAAAATGGGAGTTAGAATGGAAAAAATGAACTATTAAGAAAATAAATAAGAGGACTGAAAAGAGAAATCAGAAAGGAGAATGAAAGGCAAGTGCCCGAAACAGCCCCAAACCAACGACCTCCGGCTCAGCGGAGGCTGAGGTGGTTTCTGAGCGGCTGGAAATGAACCACATCACTCAGCTGGGTTACAGGAGTCATTTCTTATTCCATTCTCCCAAGGCTTATGCAAGGCTCCTCCAAGAAGTGCCAAGTTTCTGCCAAGGGAGGCAGTGAGAGCTCCAGGATCCCTCTGCAGCCAAGGCCAATGTGGGATGAGGGCAATCCCCCTCCAGGAACTGCATCTGGTGACATCAGAGCCAGTAAGTGAGAGCACAGCAATGGCCATCCAGCAAAGTCATGTCAGATATGACTAAATAAACATCATTCGGGGACTGAGCTGGAAGAAAAATTAAGCAATTTCAGGAGGTGAAATGCTGACTAGGTGATTATCTCTCCTTGTGTAGTCCTGCAATGTGCCCGACCCTTTGTACTTCTCACAGCAATGACAAAAGGTGAAAATGAAGGTTAATATCCCTTTTGTGCTCGATCATGCATAAAAACAAATGACTTTTTTTTTTTTCCCTGGAAAAGAGGGCCCAGATCCACTGCTCATAAGGTAGGAGACTTTTCTGTACCTATTTGCAGGCCTAGTCTTAGATGTGCTGAGAGCTCACATCAGTTTAGAGATACACGAATTCTGCTCTCTGTCATAACCTTATGATGCTAAAATAACCTCCAGCTTCAAGTGACAGCTGACAGGATGGGGTTTGGCCCTGAATTCCAAAGTGAAATGACTCTGTTTAAGGACCAACTGTTCAGAGATGTCCTTGGAGCCCTGCAAATGCTCCTGCAATCTGAGGGCACTTACTGTGAGCACCACTGAAACACAGTCCTGCATTTCTCACACTGGAATTCTTAAAACTGAAGACACCTGGAAGTTACAGGAGGCTTCCAAAAAGGTAAGCTGGATGGGCTTTTTAAAGCACAGCAATACCAAAGTATGACAAACACTATTGAAGTGCTGTTTGCTGTTTGGCAATTTCCTGGAAGGTCTGTGGAGTGAAGTTCAGTTCATTAACTGCTGCTGATACCTCCACAAGTCATTTCAGATTGTTTTCTTGAAACAAAACTTGAACCCGGATGCCAGAGGTGAACCTGCTTTGCCAGCCTGCAACAAGAGAAGTTACAGGTTCAGAAACAATATTTATACTCCCAAAACTCAATATCTCTCTCTTTCTTAAGCTTATTAAAATTAAAAGCATGACCTGCCACATCACATTACATCAAAACATGATGTAACTTCTTAATTTAAAAAAAAAAGTTTCAATTTATGATGTTGTATTATGCCACAAGAAGCTTTTGTTTTCCCCAGAGAAACTATAAATTTTTTACAGTGACTGTTTATCCAGTATCTTTGGCAGACTGAAACAGTGAGCGTTGGCAAAAAGCAGATATTTAACAGCTACTGATGAACAGCTTATGAATCACTGGCCTTGAATCCTGGCACACATCTCGCTGCAGGTACCTGCCTGAAATCACCATCCTCACCCCTTTCTCCCTGCAGTAACACTGAGGAACTGACTGGTCCTGAACCACTAAACTTGATCTACTTTATCCTTTCAAGCCTTTGTATTTTTGGAGGAAAGCACTTTTGCTGTAAAAGTGCCACTGCAGTAACAGTCCAAGAGCAGGGTCCAATATAGATTTCCTACTGATTTTGAGCAGCCCAGAAAAATACTTTTCATTACAACAACGCTTGGCATTTACGTGTTTTTCATTTACAGATGTAAAAGGCCCTTGCAAAAACTCTTTACAGTTATATATTGGGGGAACTGAGGCATGAAGAACAGAAGATGTCATCAGTAGAGCCAAGAATAAGTTGGTCCAGGTCTGCTCTGCTGGTCCAAGTATCTCCAGATGATGAATTCATAAGGCTGGACTGGATATGACATTATATGTTTGCTGGCCTGGGACTCTCTCTTTCAGTCTGATGCTTTTTTTTGGACTCCTCTGGCTGAAGTGAAGTTCAACAGAACTTGAGAAAAAGGACTTGTTCTTGTCCAGAGGAGGGTTTTCAAGCCCTTGGTTTCTAAACAATTGCTTTATAGGGTGCACTGTGTACTGTAAATCTGGAGCACAGGGGTATGGTCATATTGGCTTAACTGTCTTACTAAGGCTGGACTTATTTCTCACACAACTGATAAAAGTCATAATGCTGTCAGTCCCTGGTATAGTAGATGTACTCAACTTTTACTGCGTCCTAGTTCCGTGATCCATAGTGCACATATGGGGTATAAAGCCTCCTTAAAATCACAGCCCCTTAACTAAAAGCTTTTTCTGGGAGACAGTGTGGTTTGAATTATATTGAGGACCCCAAACAGCAATTACTCTTGGGCCACTGCCTTTGAAATAGATCTATTTTAGGGGGATATTCCTCTTTGGAAGGGGTAGTTCTAACCCTATTTATGGGCCTTAATGCTCGCCCCAAATAACCTGCTGGGGGAGTGAAAGCTTCCTGAGCACTCTTGATGTAAACACACAACGCTGATGTTCATCACATGCAATGTGTGGGGTGGAAAGGGGACAGGGCTTTTTCACCACTGTCACTTCGGGTGCCCCAGTGAGAACCAGGACACAAGGCTAAGACCTACTTTCCATGAGAATCCTGGAAGGATGTCTGTTCCATCTCAGTGTCAACCAGGGGAAAGTTCTAACTTCAAAACCTGTCCATTCTTGGAAACTATTCCTGATCTCATTTCTAGTATTGAGCACCTTTTCCATTACTGCCTTTCCTTCCAGTGAGGGATTGGTGAATTGGACTGGGTTTGCATGAGGTCAGATCTTCAATATGGTTCCATAAATGGTGTGCAAACAACTACACCACCAAAACTGTCAGAGCACTGACTCTCAAATGAGCCGGGAGCTGCTTAAAATACATTTGTCAACCCACACCTAAAATATGTTTGCCCCACTACAGCCTAAGAGAGAACACTTGGCCAGTGAGAGGAAATGGAAGAGGTCTCAGGTGAAAATGTTGAATGAAGGTGAGCTAAAAACATCCAAACTCTCCTCCAGATGTGGAAGGAATTATCTTGCATGAATCTCCTCTTGACTTGACACAGGAGGTTTCAAGTTTTATGGCATCTTACGTTATTGTTTAAATTTGTTTCAGGCAAGAAACATACTTTTTAAGGTCAGGAATACAGATTTGTTAGATGCTAAGACACCTGAAAAGCAAGAATACAGATTGTAGGATGAATATTTCACAGAGTAATTATTTAAATATATTCAAGTATGAGCATCTTTAGAGCCTAAATTTAGTATTCCTTAAAAACGTAATCTTACAATAAGAACTCACATTGTTTGTAACATCCCAATTCTCTGCTTGAACCAGTTATTTTTCAAAAGTTGTGTCTTGGTCACTTTATTAAAGTGCCCCACTGATATTTTTGCCCCAGACTTTAATTTTTGGCATAACACTTGCACATACGTTGATGATGATGCACATCTGGAGTTCTCAAAACGTGAAGGCACAGTACTGCTGGTGTGTGAACCGCTCAGATGGGACGTGCAGAGGCATCTCCCTGATTCCTACAGAGGTCCCTGGTCTAGGCTGGGGGTTGAGTGCCTGTCTGGAGCACACAGCAGCAACCCAGAGCCTGCAAGATCCTTTGGCAGCTCCACTCAGGAGCAGTTTGGGCACTGAGAGTTCAGGGACCAGGAGAAAAATGGTCCCTGGAGAGATCTGACTTGAAAGAGATGACAACGACTCAAATAGTTGAGCAAGTAGTTAAGATTTAAGTAGTTGAGAGATTTGGGGATGCTGCTGAAGGAGGGGAGTTGTTAACAGCACAGTAAAGAGGAGAAAGGAAGGGATGGCCATATGCCTTCATCTCTGTGTGTGCCTTGGAAGTTAATAGAACACTAGGAAGCAGTAGAGATGCTGTTGTGGACTCATGAGCAAATCCTGAACTTGAGGAACCTTGTTGTAGCACAGGTAAGAAATCCATCTGCTCCCCTGAAATATTTGTATATCCCATTTTCAGTTAGGTTCTCCACATCCAGACACCAAGGTGAACTCAGATTTTAGGGTTCAACTACCTTGGGCACTGTAAAAAACTGGATCTCTGAGTTTTATATCTGTCTATACCTCTCACAACTCTGAGATTTATGTCTCATTATACGGACAAAACAGGCACCTGCAGAAACGTGAGCCTGCCTGCAGCTGGTGACAACAGCACAGCTCAGATTCAACCACACCTGCCCTATTTAAAACCAGGAGTAAATGGTTATTACACTGAAATAGAGAAGCCACTATTATGTTGTGTAATGATGTCATAGAATGGCACAAAGATCTTTTGTTATTCATGGTATCACCAAGCCTATAAACAGCTTCAGTTTTGGATTTAAGTAAGGGTACCTTATCATCAAGTATTGGTCATAGTATAACTGCTGATACCCTTCTCCAGCCAGCTGTCTTCCTGGTTTTTGGAATGTTCTGACTGAAGATTTAATCTCCTGAGGTCTCTCACTGTTCATCTTCAAATAGGATGTGCAAAGATAATGGGGATGGTGCAAAGGAGCTCAAAAAAATGTCCATACCTTCAGTATTACCTCATATCTTTCCTACCAGTAAACCCACCTAATTTGTGAAAATCCAAAAGGGATTATATCCTTTGCAGGAAGCATTACACAGGTATTCTTACAGTTGCCATTGCTAAACATAATTTTGGAGCTAGAGAATGGTCACAAATGCTGTATTTGAACCAAGGTCTAAGTTTGGTATCCCCACTTTTCTGGAAGCAGCAGGTCAGAGTCACGGGAGCAATTTGAGGGTGTTAACCAGAGGTTTCCATCTGGACCCTTGAATTATTTTTCCAATTTGTTTCCTTGTTATCAAACCCTCCGCTAATCCAAACTGAATCTTCCCTAACAAAAAGGCCCTTTCTCATCAAGACTAAAAGCAGAATGCTTGGAATAATTTACAATACAAATGTGCAGTGAAATATCAGGCTGGGTGATGCTATGAGAAGGAAGAGTGTACAGTGTGCTTTATGTGCTTTTAGCTGTTCTACCCTACACTGCAACATGTGCACCCACTCTTGTAACCTTTACTGCTGTGCAAAGATGATCTGTCATTTCTACTATATATATATATATATATATATTTATTTATTTATTTATTTATTCTGAGGCAGCTTCAAGTCCTGACTGCCCTCTAGAGAAATTCTGCTGGAAAAGCTCAGACCGGCAGAGTCAGCAAAAAATAATTGCAGCCCTAATCTGAACTCCAGCAGCTGCACACGGTGTTGGTGACAAGATCTGGAGAAACAGAAATGCACTTAAAGGACCCTTTTTCTCTTGCCTCTCCCTGTCACTGGGAGTTGGGGCCAGACCCAAACACACCAATCCCATTCACTGCCTGGGAAAGCTCAGGAAAAACTGAATTTCCATTACCTGTGAGTTGAAGCGAAAAAGAAATGGAAACATTTTTTGTAAAGAAACAAAAGCTGCTCTATATTCACATCACTGGCATGTGATGCTTTAATTAATTAAGTTGCACATGTGTAACTATACGGTCTTACCTTGTCCTTCTCACACTTGCAGTTCACATCAAACGTGTCTGAGGATGGTGGATGGAATTGGCTGTGATTCCCTCTCTGGAGACATTCCAAACCCACATGGATGTGTTCCAATGTCACCTGCTCCAGGTGACTCTGCTTTGGCCTTGGATTGGATATCTCCAGAGGTCCCTTCCAACCCCAAATATCCTGGGATTCTGTGTGTGGGTGCCAAGGCCTGGGCTGAAGCTCATCCTCTGGCAGAGGCTGAAGTCCTGCATGTGCAGGTGAGCTCTTACGGGCTCTGACCACTGCCACGATCCAGTGCTGCTGCTCCAAGACTATTTTTCACAAGATTTATCTGTAAAATATTTAGAATAGAATATTCTAATTAGGTAGGTTATTTTAATTCTGTAAAATCAAAGTATCAGAAGACACGGCAGAAAGGATGTGTTCTGTAATGCTGTGGGAGTGTTGTTTCATGTGGCTGGGCCATCCCAGAGAAAATGGCACGTGAGCCATGAGGGATAGAGCAGCTCAGCCCAGGATACATTCAGCAAACTGAGATTCTATTTTTACCTGACAAAAAAGACAGAAAAAAAATGTAAAATGCATGTCTCTGTGTATATTTTTTTCCAAAACAGCTGAATCCCACTATCCTGCAGAATCTTATTCATTGAACAAGCTGTCAGTGCAAGTTCCTTCACACAGCTGAGCCTTTTCATGCCTAACAGGGTTTGCCCTGAACCAGACAAAGCCTATTAAAGCTGGCAGAGGAGCAGGTGATGGAGCATTCCCGGAGCAGCCTGGGCTGCCCTCTAATGGCACCTGTGCCAGGAGCACACACTGGATCCCTGGAGACCCCCAGGATGCCAGCAGGAATGTTGGCCCAGGGTGCCTTGGATTCCCCATAAGAGAAATGTTCATTTCCTGGGAAAAATGAAAACGTGGTGTGTTTGTACATGTGCAGGTAAATATTGCTACAGAAATCAAATGAAGGCTGGATCACATCTGGAGGGTTGTGTTCAATTCTGGGCTCCACCGTTCAAGAGGAGCTGCTGGAGAGGGTCCAGCAGAGGCTACAAAGATGGTTCAGATTGAGTTAAAGCTCCCAATTCTGGATGTGTGCCGAGTCAGAATAACTGTTCACCTGATCTGAGTGTGTATAAACCTCAGAGCATGTAGGAATGAGTCAGGCACTTAATCTGCAAAGCTGCTGAATAACTGTAGAACTGTACATGAGGAAGAAAATAACCCTCTAAGCCTGAGAGTTCAAAGTTAGAATTGGCACGCAGACACAAACCAACAATTGTTACTGTTGTTGTTGGTTTGTTACTGGAGTAGTAAGGGGTTCAATGCAACCCTCTCTGCTGCCAGATTCTCTTACATTCTGAAAAACTAAGGGCTGGAAAGGAAATTAAGGGTTTGGTAACAAATTATTCTGCCCAGTCTCTCAGCAGCTCTGGAGTAGTGCTTCAAACTGAACCCAGAGCTTTGGAATCCCAGACTCTTCTTTCATTCCGTGCACCGTTGATGTCCCTTTGAGTCCTCTCTTACTTAACATATTTCGCTCATCGGGTTGTTTAAAATCTCCACTTGAATCAGAGAGTAAAGAAGCAGCAGAAATCTTATTCACTTGTAAGAAAAATGATTCAAACTTTTTTGAAACTTGAAAAAGGTTCTGCTCAGTTTGAGGCAAAGTTGCAGTCAGGGTTTTACTTTATCTGAACTGTATCTTATTCCATAAGTGTATTCGTTGTCATTTCTATTGACTCTTTCTTCTTCTCCATTGAGTAATGTGGATGCAAAGGACGAATTGAGGCTTTGAGCTCAGACAATCTTGGCTGTTTAGACACTTTTATTTATTTTCCAAGTATGTTTACTCTGAGACAAAGGTTTGTTTTCTCCCCGAATAGGGACCATCACTCTGATTTTGTTATCGCTGCTTAAAAATGGTTCCTGAAGATCCCACATATTCTCCCAGTGCACTGATGATCTGCAGGTAAGTTTTGATACAGAGATAATAAAGGCTAGTTCAGAAAGCAAAATTACCATTCCAAAAGAGTGTCCTGCTTGGGGCAACTTACTAAACTCAGATTTAAAAAGATCTCCAGGGCAATACTCACCTGCTCATTTGTGAGTTTTAGTGGTGTCCATGGGAATGGACCAGCACCACCTGGTTCAATTTTAGGAACTCCATGTCTAGGGGAGGAGAATAACACAAATACCTCTGTGTCTTCATCACTGGAAACATCAGAAATGCATTCCCAAACATTGATGTTCTCATATTACTCACAATTATTCCCCTCTGTGTTGGCCCCTGTGAGGATGGGAAGGGGAATTGCAACAGCTGGTGGTTGCTGTTGAAATTAAAGTGATGAGGGAGCTCTACCTCCCTCCCACCAACCCAACTGTGTCCATGGACAGAGAGTTATTTGCAACTAACTTAGCACTGTGGTCCCCTGGATCCATTAGCACACCTCTGAGTCTGCTGGGAGGGGAATAACACTGCCAGATTTCTGCTTGACCTGGCAACAAAATCAGCCACAAATCTTTTTCTTTTCTGAAGGGGTTGTTTGGCAGTGTCTCCATTCTCCTCCCCAGGTCTGGAGAGGGCAGGGAGCTCTGATAACAAGGTGGAAGGAGTGAATGGACAGTGACCACGTCTCACTGCAGTGTAATCAGGTACAGAGAATGCTTTCTGTGCTGGAAAAAATATTCCAAATATTCTGATTTCTACTTTATTTCTTCCTCTGTTTCCTCTGTGTGGAAGGAGGACCTACAAAAGAGTAATTTTAACAAGCAACCAACATCAGGGAGGCATTGGAACTCACATCTGTTGCTGGTGAGTGTCTTACCTACCATTGGTTCTGTGGTTTATTTTGCTTTGGACTAAAAAATCCCCTTGAAACTCAAGAAATCTTCCTGACAAACACTTATTCAAAACCAATACACAAGAAATGTGTTTAAATACTGAGTAATTTCCAGTGAAAACCTGTTCAGGCAAAAAAAAAGCACACAGGTAGCTCTATTAATTGACCTAATCCTGCCCTGCTAGTGATAAGTAAGCACATGTTAGATAATGGCTGCTCAGCTCATTAAGAGGACAGACTGTCCACTGAGGAGCTTTGGTTTGTGACCATTATCCCTCCGATAATCCACCCTCTCCTTCACCATCTCACCAACAGCCAACTGTCTGGCTTGTGTGTTTATTTCTAAATACTTTCTCACCTTCCATTTTCAATTTTTTTCTTCTCTGAAAAACTTCCTGACCCAGTTAACAGGGGATACAGCAATCTGGTGATATTGGCAAATCAGATAACTTTTGTGTGGTGATTCTCAGCGATCTTCAACCATCAGGGGACTCTGCCATTGGTTTCTCAGCATAAGTTGTGGCTGCCCCATCCCTGGAAACGTCCAAGGCAAGGTTGGACAGGGCCTGGAGCAACCTGGGCTGGTGAAAGGTGTCCCTGCCTGTGGGAAGGGGTGGAACTGGATGAACTTTAAGGTGCCTTCCAACCCAAACCATTCTGGGATTCTATAACTGAATTTCTGATGCATCTCATCCCTGGCCCATTATGTCAGATGTGCACTAAATTGGATACTTTGGGGTGGAGTCCAACACTGGCAAATTTTGTTCATTGCAGTTGTCAGTTGCATTATTCAAAACAGCTTAATACTGTCTGGCTTCTTGCACAAAAATGTAACATGCTGATAATATCCATTCCCTTTCTTCTGTACCTTTGTCTCTCTCCATTATCATAATTCTGTCTTCCAGCTTTTTCCTCTGCTGAGCTTTCAGAGACCTTCCTAATCAACATTCGACACAGAGGGAAGGTGGGTGGCACCAGGGTGGGTAAAAGGCTGTGCAGTAATTTGAGGGGCTCTACAATCATCTTCAGGAGTGACAGCACAACCCAAGCAGCAACTACAGCTCGCTCACTCTGGGGAGAAATTATTTGATTTTAGATATAAATGTATTTATATTTATGTGCATATGCTTGTACATGTCAAATATTAATTTCTTTTATTCTAATTTTCTCTCATTTCCATCTGTCCCTGTGCCTCATCAGTCTGGGGCTGGGCTGGCTCTGCATGAGCTTTGCCTTTGAGGTGGCACAGAGCAACATCATCCTGGGAAAGAAACTGTGTCCAAAAGGCCAGTTCTCATCTGTCCCTCCCTGTCACAGGACTGTGGGTTGGGCTGGGATGGCTCTGACACGCCACATGCCAACCAGTAATTCTTGTAAAGTACTGGGATGGAGGTTCTGGGGTCCCCAGGAAGGACATGGAGCTGTTGGAGAGAGTCCAGAGGAGGCACCAAGAGATCAGAGGGATGGAGCAGCTCTGCTGGGAGGAAAGGCTGAGAGAGTTGGGATTGTTCAGCCTGGAGAGGAGAAGCTCTGGGGTGACCTAATTGTGACTTCCCACAGGAAACGTGGAGAGAGACTTTTTACAAGGGCCTGGAGTGACAGGTCAAAGGGGAATGCCTTCAAACTGACAGAGATCAGGGTTAGATGGGATATTAGGAAGAAATCCTTTCCTGTGAGGGTGGGGAGGCCCTGGCACAGGTTGCCCAGAGAAGCTGTGGCTTCCCCATCCCTGGAAGTGTCCAAGGTCAGGTTGGATGGGGCTTGGAGCAACCTGGGATAGTGGGAAGTGTCCCTGCCCATGGCAGGGCATGGGACTGGATGTTTTTTGAGGTCCCTTCCAACCCAAGCCATTCTATGATTCCATGATTCCAGGAGCAGTGGAGAGAGATCCAGCGGGGACTCTGAGTGTGCCAGGCTGGACTGTGGGGACAAGGAGGTCACTTGAAGAACCTAAAGCAGGTGAGAGCAAACCAGGGAACACAACTTGATCCAGGCAAGGATCCAAGATTGATCTCAGAGAGGTGGTGTCCCAGCCCTGACGTCAGATGTGACACAAACCACCTCTAATTATTAGCCCCTATAATTTGTAACTCTTATAACAAATCTCCCCGTTCCTTTGGATGTGTACATGAGATCCTTTATGTCCTTAACGGGGGGAGGAATCCCCTTGCCTCCCTCCGTGCTATGCTGGAGGCCACCAGGTTGATTCCACGCTCTGTGCATGGATAAAAAGGAGGGTAAGAAAAAGAGTAGGTCATGCAGTGGCAAAGGTTGAGAAGCTCTGCTTTAAACACTTCATGGGAAATTGTAAAACTTCTAAACAATTTAATAGATTAACTTTCCCTTTCAGTGGCATCAGTAAAACTGAATTATCATCCTCACTTTTAACTGATGCCCAGACCCAATACTCATCCATCAGGGATCATTTCCTGATAAAGCAATCAATCCTGCCATGGTGCAGAGGGGACAAACTATTCAAGATACCATCACCAAATATCCTTTCCACCCCAAAGCAGCCTGTGAGGCTTTGTCAATGAAAGTGCATTTGTCTACTCTTATCTGCTGCAGTAGACGTGGAATACAAAGGAAGAAAGTAAAATATGCATTTGATGTACATGTGCATATGCCAGACACGTTATCCACGCAAGGAGGACTCTGCCTTCTCCCAGGAACTGAGCACAGCACCTGAAAACCAACCCCTGCACCTCCACCTCAGGTACAAAATTAATAGAAATGAAAGCAAACATGAGGCTGCCTTAAAATAATGCTGTGACACGTGAAGGATTTGAGAGAATAATGAGGGATAATTGTAGGAAAAAATGTGTTTCTGCCTTATCCTTGTTTCAGGAAATCTTCTGTGAGTTAAGCCAGAATCTCTAAAATACAGGTCATCTTTTCAGAGCATGCAAAATATACTTCTCTTTTTTGACTCTTCATCAGTAACAGTTTTGGTTTTGATGTTTGCTTTTCTAATACAGTAAAGAAATGTTTTATTTATTTATATATGTATCAAGAGGCTCACAGACCAAAAAGAATTGGGAAAAGTTGTGAAACTTTCTGTAATTTTTTTTAATCAGCAATTGGATTTTATTAAGGTATGTATCATGCACAACTATCATTTGAAGAAATAGCTTTAAAATATTTTTTTACTCAAAATATCCCTTGTCCATTTCCACTCCAAAACAGGGAGATTTTTAGTAACAGGAAATCATGTTTGAACGAAACATATAATAACTTATTTGTCAAAACAGGGATGATTTTAAAAGTGATTGATTTTTCCCTCTCACTGTAATAGCATTTCTGTATTATTTGACTACAAGGTAAAAAATTAGAGCAAGTTTATTTCTCAGCCAGATGTGAACTGCACTAAGATCAAATTCCTTGGACATTTTGTGAATGATAATGTGGCTATTGGAGCAAAAGGAAACCTTTCCCTGTTGCTGCCGAGGAGTTGGGATTTTCATCAACAAACAGGTTCAGGGTAAATTAAGAGGTTCAGTGTAGCAGAGTTCTTCAAAGGTTTTCTAGTTGTTCAACTCCAATTAAAAGTCAATTGAATTGGACACTTAATTCCCATTTGTGTCTGTGAAAACCTCTCTTCTGCAATGCACTGTGTTACAATTCTGGGCTGAAAAAGCAGGTTCATGTATAAAGAAGGCAACGCATGTACTTATTTTGAGGAGTATCATATCAAATCCTCAGTAGTTACAATATTTAACAAAGAGTGACTCCACAGAAGCCCACACACAACTAGATAATAACAAATTAAGAATTTAATATCTGTATTTATGTGTGTCATCCATCACCCAAGAAATTGTATGATTTTTATGTCCAGAAAATATGCTTTATTTTGTGAGCCAAAAGAAGCTCTGAGCTGCTGATGGAGGACAGCCAGTACAACACAGACCTGCTGGTGGCACAAAACTGAACATCTTTTTAAGGGAATTAACAGGGGCAGCAACTGGAGTGGGGCTCAGAAGTGATGACAATAGAAAATTCTTCAGGGAAGATAGTCTGACTCTGCAAAAAGTTACTGACATATGTAGGACAGGAGAAACAGCCCAAGAGCAAATACAAATCCTGTCTGAAGATCATGTGGTGAAATGTATCAGAAGGAATTACAGGAGATGAAAATGCAAAGGTAAAATGTGAGGCAGAACAGTGTGTGCAGAGGAAACCAACAGTGTCAGAATTACAGGAGACCCTGGAAGGGTCAAATATTCAGTCTCAAATACTTTTGAATTTATATGTGAGTCAGATTTGAGTGAACAAACCAAAACCCACCGTGGAAGATTTTTATTTTGAGAGAGATTCACCAGCAGGAGGACTTTATTCCTTGTTCCTGACAGGGATGTGAGTGAAAGCTCCCAGCAGCAGCCACTCCCTGCAAGTCTCTGTGACCTGGGGCTGAAACACTGTCAGAAACCTTCCCGAACTTTCCATTTCCCTGGCCAGCCCTGACCAGGCCAAGCTGCCAGTCTGTGCACTGAATCAGATATTGCAGCAATCCTAACACAAACTGCAGGCTTGTAAATCAGTTGAAGCAGCTGGTAACCACTGCACCCCCCTCACCATCCTCCCCTGCTGAGGAGATCTGGTGTTAAATCAAACAAATCTCTCATGTCCACCAATGCTCATGCTCACAGGAAGCGACCCACCAGCAGAGCTGTAGCTCCCCCCATCCTGCTTCAGGTCCTGCAAAGCTTCTCAAGGTTATTTCCCTGTATTTGAGTGTTTTTATTTAAGCTGTCTCTAAAGAGACTAGTCCAAGCTCTGAGAACAGAACAGTAATTAGAAGGAAAATGAATTGCATCCTTGAGGTGTGACCCTGTTGAGCACCATTTGGTCATCAGTAGTTTTGGATGCCAACAGCATGAACAAAAAGTCAGCTCCACTGGCTGAAGAATTATTCCTGCAAGCTTGAAGTCTAGTTTTACCCAGGCAATGCTAAGCAATAAAAAGCTCCTGCTATCAGTATGCTGATCACTCATTTTAAGGAGGACACTATCCAGCACTTCTCTGTAGAGCAAATACAAGAAGCATTTCCTAATTCTGCCAACTAGTCACTGGCTGATGGGGATTTCTGCCAAGAATTTGTAAATGATGTGAAGCAAGCTGAAGAAAAAAAACTTGTCCAATAACACAAAATATGGCATGATATGCACACACCCTCTGCTTGGACAAATAGGAAGGCACAGAAGGAAAAGCAAATAAGTGAAAACCTCACAGTGAACACAAATGTGGCAAAGAGAAGCTTGCTGAGCTGAGGAACATTATCTCTCCATGACATCAGGCAAGACCTTCACCATGAAAAGTTCACCATGTTTTTTGGTTGCAGGTGTTCATCTCTTGGGTGCAGGTCATGGCAAACCAAATGTGGTTTGGGGGCCTGTGGAGCTCGGGGCCTGTCCCCACCCGTGCAGGGGATCCACTTTAGTCCAAAATGAGCCAGGCAGCAGGAATGGGAACACAAAACAGAACCCATCCCCAGAGGAATGGGAAAAGAAAACAGGGGCTTCCCAGAGGCTTTTCCAACTCTGCACTGCCAAAGGCAAACCAGTGTTCCAAACACGCCATGTACACCCAGTAACTGCTGTGGTCACCAAAGTGTGAGCAGCATCTTTATGCATGGGCTGTCATATCATCTTATTCCAATGTGTCTTACTCCAGGCATCTTGTTTCTTAAATAGTCCCTCTGGCCCCTCTGGAAGCCATCCTGAGATTGACTTTTCAATATTTTTTAACAGTATTAGAAGTGACTTTTTCCCTCCGTACATACATGTTATTGGAACTACCCCTGTTCATCACCTTGACAGATACGTGTGCTAATTAGATATTCTTCTAAATGTCCAACCAAGTCCCAACTCCTTGGAAAATCAGAACCTTCACTGTGCTCCTTGAAATGGCTCCTTCCCCTCAGAGAACACTTCCCAAGTACACTGCATCTCACCATGAGGAAATGGGGCTGCCAAAGGTGAAAACAAATGAATGCTGCTCAAGAAAGCCACAATAAAACAAGCTTTGGAGGTGTAATGATTTCCAAGTATGAAGTGAGACTGCAGGTTGTACTTTTTTACAAATAAGTAAATGAAATCAGGCAGAAGAAACACGTCGGTGTCCTCCACACTAACGATCTTTGTGTTGTGTTATTGAAACCAAGAGAGCTGAAAAGGCAGGGGCTGCTCATGCAGCAAGATTTCTTGGATGCTGCCTGGCTCCTTGGGAGCAGGCACAGGAGCTCCAGGATAAAACATGGAGCAGCTACAGCATCACTGGTGGGGAGTGAGTGCCTGCTCACCTGGGCCTGGGGGGAGCTCCAGCCTGTGCTCCCCCAAGTGCTCCAGCAGCAGAAGCCAAGAACCATGAGAAGGATTAAAGACCTTCCAGGAGAAATCCTGTGCTGGTCTTTCTCTCTGTACACCTGGCACTTGATGCACTTCATAAGAAAGCAATGGAGGGATCCTCACCAGGGGCTCAGACCCTCCGAGAGCTCAAGGTCCCACCCTAAGGATATGGAAGGGACCCTCATCCCCTGAGTAGCCCTGGGAACTGATCAGGATCAACAAATATTAAGAGGTAAGAGTCACATGCAAATTTTCAGAACACCTCAGGGCCCATTTCTATATGTTTATTGCTCTCCACAACTCCTGATTTCCATAAGCACTTTGTTTCTACTTAATGAAATAAGTAAGAGCCAGCTTTGTCAAAGTGCTTCCCAGATCCCACCCCACTGGGATACTATTGCTGAGCTTATCTGGGAATCTGGCTGCAAGGGTGTGTGCTGAGTGCTCGGAAAATCCAGCTCATTCCGATCTGGCAGCTGATCCTGAAACAGTATCTGGAAATCCACTTGCAGCATTTGTAAGAACTATCCATTTGCATATACAAAAGCCGACTTTTGGCACGAATAAAATTTTCTTCCAGCTTCCTTTGAAAATCTGATCCAGACTGTCTAGACAAGTCAAAAGGCTCATTTGTGCTTAATATTTTATAATTTATTATTTCGCTTTCCATTCTGATTAATTTGGAAAGGTCTCTCAGCAAAGATGCAGTGATGGGAGGATATAGTTTTATAGGCTACTCATATAATCCCACTGCTCTGCTCAGACATACCCTTGAAGTTTGTTCTAAACTTACACACATAAATCCAGCCTCATAAATCTAGTTCTGCCTACTGGCATGAACTTTCAGACATCCACAGTTCACCCAAACACACGCACATTTGCTTTTTATTTCCTCCTATACCTTTTTTTTTCCAATAGTAGCATTGTAAATGTTTCAGCAGGTGAACATTGTAGAGCTAAAAGAAATTTAAACGTGCCTTGTATTTGCTAAGCAAAGATACCATGGCAAGACACTGAGACACCTTTAAAAAGGTCTGTCTCTCTCTTTCTTACTCAAAATACAGCTTTTACAAATATGACATCTTAAAATTAAAATGTTTGTTCTGAAAGTAATAGCCAAGATCATAGAATATTTATGTGATCATTAATATTTGAATTTTGAATAATGTATACTTATATATTTCCACAAAAGAATGCAATGTGTGTTTTATACTAAAGTCATATTATTTTCCTCGTAACAAGTAGAGAAGCAGCTTTATTTGCATTACTCACTTGCAGGTATGTAATATCAGATTACGCTGTTAATTCCCTTTGTTTCCTGGAAATATCTATGTCAGGCTTTTGAACTTTGCATACACAGGAGGTCCGTATTCATAACAGCCTGCTTGAAACACAGCAAAGATCTTGGGCACTGAATTTTTTGTTCACTGTGAGGCAGCTTCTCTTTTAATTCATTCCATTCCATTTGTTACTAATTGTAACTTGCTTTTAGCAAAAGTCATTCGGAAATGTAATCCCCATCCTACCACTTCATCAGTAAAGGTCTATCAGGTGCCAAGAGAAAGGTGCCAGGCTCTTTCTAGTGGTGCCCAGTGACAGGACGAGGAGCAAGGGCCATATACCAAACCACAACAAGTTCCACCTCAACCTGAGGAAAAACTTCTTTCCATGAGGGTGGCAGAGCACTGGAACAGCTCCCCAAGGCGGGCGTGGAGTCTCCCTCTCTGGAGACATTCCCGTGTCACCTGCTCTGAGTGACCCTGCCTGGGCAGTGGGGTTGGATTGGGTGATTCCAGAGGGCCCTTCCAGCCCCAGCTATTCTGGGATTCTATGTCCAAGGACACAGAGCTGCACATCACCCTGCACTGCCACCCCCCACCGCTCCTCAGGGTGCTCATGGATATTGTCAGGTTTTACAGAGCCAGATTTTGATGACACAGGAGAAATAACAGAGACAGAGCAGGTAACAAAGGAAGTTTAGAAGGAATAGTAGCAGAGATATAGACAGAGAGGATTCCATACACATAGCCTGAAACACAGGAGGGAACTGAAGAACCCAAGAAAAGCACAAAAACATGAAAGAGGGAAAAGGCAAAGAAAGGGGAGCCAACTCAGTCCATTCTACCCCTACAACACAGAAAACAGCTGAAATAGGAAACTAGGTTTGAGTGGCACTGTCAAAACTGCGATCTGCTTCACTGAAGTCCTTGTGTAGACTTCCTGAACCTACTAAGCAAATGTGAACCCATTTTCATAAGAGCCTGGACCAGTATTTTGTATTTCAAATGGTGGGCTCAGCATGCAGCAATTTCACCTGATTTTCACCTGGAGATCTGAATGCAGGCACAGCCAGTACAAATGCAAACGTTCCTTAAAATATTTTGCTGGGTATTCCCTGACGAACATAATTACAGGATGTGATTTATGCCCATCAGTGTGTTTTTGTGAGGCTACTCGTAAATGGACAATTCCAGGCATGTGGACACGGAGTTAATCTGAGCACAGCCCAGACTTGACACTCCTTGATGCTGCCTCTTAGCATGGTTTCTATAGTCCCCAGGTGCTGGAGAGCTGGTCAGGTCTTTGAGCACAATTGTAAAACTTAAAACCTGAACATGTTTTAAGTTTTACACAGAAAACCCCATTTAATGTGAAAACTACCTGAGAAAGATGCTGAGAAGTAAAAAAAATCCACAAAATTGTCCTCAGACAGTTTTTCTTTAATTGCAACTGATTGGTAAAGGATTTTCTACACTTAACCCTGTAACTAAAAGAAGATTCACAACTTCTAGTGCATTCTTCCCTTAGAAATGTTGCATGTATATCCAAAGCTGAATTTTGAGGCTTCAAAAATATATTTGAAATACTGGCTAGCATAAATCACCTTTATCCACTATTTTCAGTAAAACTGCAGAAGTTGGGGATATGGACCACGTTCCTGAACTATTTGTGTAAGTGCTTGTTAGGAGAAACATGGGAGGGTTTCCATGCTTGGACAATTAATGGGTGTTATTTGACTGAGGAAGAACATGTGCATTTAAATCAGTTGAGCCTGCAGCTGAAATCTTTTGCCTCAGTTTTTAAAGGGAGCCAGAGCGCTTGGCATCTCTTTCCCCAGCATAATCCCATCGAGCCAAACACACTGAGGCCAGACAAAGCGTCTGCACTGCTGACTGGGAGCTTCCATCAAGGATTTAGACATCTCCCTGATCTAAACTCCAGTTGTAAATAATTGCAGGTGAAATATGCACCCATAATTATTGTTTTGCTCACCAAAAAAAAAAAAAATTGGCTTTTGATCCTTCCCTTTCTCTTGTTTTTATTATAAAGCACAACCATGAAAACTAGACCTTCACACTCTGCACTGTGCACAGAGACATTTTACCCTTTAAGCCTCCAAAGAAACATCAGGTCCAAGCAAATGACCTAATTACTGTGTCTCCATTCAGTGTGTCCCAGGTCAGTGTGCAGACACTTGCATAAAGGCAATAGCAGCTTTGGGAAATAATCTTCTTGATTATAAAAGAGCCATATACATGTTCTCCTGTGTGTAAATATGTGCCACTCACCAAAATATACCCACATGGTATTGCTGAGTGGGTATCGGAATGGATGGGGGAGAGAGGAATGTTTAAGGAGGATTTTTAAAGCTATTTCTCTCCTAATTCACACACAACATCAGTCAGTGGGAGTTAGCCTTTTAAATCCTGACCTTTGCATCACACATAATGTCTTTAAGTTGGATATTTTTCCCAGTAACTTATGCCAGAGGTAGCTGAGTAACACTCCCCGTTAAAGAGAACAAATCTAATCCCTGCCTTTACTTTTATTTTCCCAGTGTCCCTAATTTGGGGGGTTATTATTCAAAAAAGAGCACTTACTACCCCATTGAGGTAAGGAAGAAGATGTGTCTTTTTCCTCTTCTCTTGGCATATGAATTGGATTTCTAAAAATTCTCTGTAGTAATCACAAAGAGCTGCTGCAAAGAATTACTTGATAAAACCTTTTGAGATTTCAGCCTACCTCGTCCCTTTGTTTCATAACTAGAAGGAGTATAATGAATGCAAAAACTCTGTGAATAGAGCTCAGCAGGGCCTACTTTTTTCTCATGACTCCTGTGATTATAATAATTTGATTTTATAGGTGTCTATCGTAAGACCCCAGCTAGGGAGCAATCTTTACTGAGTCATGAACTTTCACATCATTAAATCTCTCTACATTTATTTTAAACATATCAAAAGTGTCAAATAACTTTAGATCCACTAAATTTTATTTGCACTGGGTGAAATGAAGTTTAGCCACTTGGGGAAATAAGTGGAATAGTTTCCTTGGCACTCGGGAAGAGAGTTGGGCTCTGGAGTCTGAGCAATTCCAACCATGCAGCAGGTACAGCATCTCCTGAACGGGCCAGGACATGTGTTTACAAGGACAGGAACCTGAGTAATTTCCTCCCAGTCTGAAGGGAATATTAAACTCTTCTGTCAGTTGGATGTATATTATTTATGTTCCTTTTTTTTTATTGTTGTTGTTGTTGATTTCAAAAAATATTTCTTTGTTGGTTCAACGCTGACTCCCGATAGAAAGTGATGAAATGCCCAATATGTTAAAAAACCTTATCACTAAATCAGAAGCAGAACTATAAATTTTGGCTTTTGAAACTGAACTGACTGTTGAGGATCATTTTGCTCCTGAAATATTACAGCAGTGATCAATTTGCTGTAAAATTAAGCAGTTTAGCTCTGCAATCTATAGATGGAAAACATGTTGTTCTTGAGCAAAGTTTATGCCCTGCCCAAGGGATAAATTAAATTTTATGGGTAAGACATGCATTATTATATGCTTATCTGTTTAACATATCATTCTTTTCCGCATCAGTATTATAAATATTTTTAATCATACATTTGATCTCTTGTGCATACAGTTATATGGTAATTCCCCTGCCCCCCTTAAAAAAATATGACCAAACACAGTTAATTCATCACAGAACAGGGGAGAATATTCTAATCTTCCTAAGAAATATCCTGAAGATTGAAGCAGAGCCACTTAGAATTGGGGCTACCTTGCAATCATTCAGTGGGATAAAATTTTCCTGAAAGAAGGGGTGGAGCCACGTTACCCATTTTTATTACAGTTGTTATTCTTGAATATTTATATTACAAGTCTCCAATCAAAACTGGGGACTGCAGTCGAAGATAGTTCAGTTTAAAAAGTTGGGGAAAGCAGTGAAATATGTGCATTTAGCAAACTTGTTAATGGTTTTATAAATTCCTGCTGATTTTTCTTGCATTCTATAAATTAGGGTCAAAGCTCTCAGAGTGACCACAGCCCTGGCTTTCCAACAGTGGGCAACATCTCTCAGAAGTTTCTACAGAAATGGATCTTCTGAAGGGAAGAGAAAGAAGAGTGAGAGGCTGAGAATCCTTTGCCTTTCATGTAGGAGAGACAGCACAGAGAAGACCCTGAAGGTGTTTGTAGGAAGAAGAGACCAAAGAGAACCGATGCAGTGACAAACAAAATCATAGGTATAATCATCTGTTCAACACTTATAACATGTGACACTATAGTGTCAAAATTAGAAGCAGATGAACTCCACTTGCCCATGTTTGCCATCAACCACATCCCTGAATATGTTTTTTAAATGTCAGTGTTGTAAGAACAGAGCTGAAGTGAAGGTGGATGAGAGCTGGGAGAGTAAGGCATCTCCACTATCTTTTATCTGTTTCTGTTAAAGCAGATTAAAGGGAGTAAACCCTCAATTATGAATTCACCTGGTCAGTTTGAATGGGAAAAGTAAATAGCAAAGACACCTTAATCTGGATATTTGCTCACCAGTCAACTTCAGCATCCATCCCCTCTATTTGCTTCTGCCCACTGTGAATACTCCATGTCATGTTTTATGTGAACTCTGCCCCCATGTGCAATTTTGACTTGAGATAATGCAAATTCTTCTTATTTCATTTGGAACTAGTTCTTTCCTCAGCTTTGAAATCTAAAGCGTGGGTCCTTGTAACATTATCTTCATGGTTGACAGCCCTTTTCTGCTCTCACCGCCCACTTGCTTCCTTTCAGTCACACAGATCATCAGTCTTCTAGTTTTTGGTGACATGGGTATCACTGGCATATTATTTCGAGTCATCTTAATCTGCACTTGTTTCTTACTTTTTATTTTCTGGAGCATATGCTTCCACCTTTTTTTTCTTCTCACACAGAAATGCTTTAAACAAGCACGTTTTAGCCGGTATTTTAGGCTTGCCTGTGTTTCCATGAGAATAACCCTTCCTTCAAGATGAGATCCATTCCACTGTGGAGAAAGCACTGAGTGACACACACAGGGACAATGTTGCCTTGTGAAGATGTCCGTGGTAGATGTAACCTGCCTTCCTCACTGGGGTGTTGTGAGGGTTAGTCAGTGAGTGTTTTATAGTCCTTGGAAGTTGTTAAGAGCTGCAAAATTGCTAAATATTATTATTCTTTTCATTGCCCTGAACTCTCACAGTTTATATTCAAAGGTGAGCAGGTTTGAGGAGACGATGCAGATGTCCCATGTTCTCCATCATGGAGAGGAAGTTCTGCAGACACAGGTACATCCCAGGAGTCTGTGCCAAACTGTAACTGCTGCAGGTGTATAAATGGGCTGCCTTCTCAGACCTTTTGGTAAACTTTAATTCTACTTTTATAAAATTCCTTCTAAACAATCACTTTCTGGGGCACCCACAGGCATTAAATAAGGTGAGATGGGGGTTTATGTTCTAACTTACAAAATAGCCATTACAAATTTAGGACAGAACATGTTGGGAATTTCACATTGCAATTCCACTGAGAATTGGAACAAATCCCCAGACGGGACAGCAAAATACGTTCATACCCTTCCTTGTCTCTTGGAGAACAAGACAAAGGAGGTGGTTCCAGGACTCCAATATCTCGCACAACTCAACTACACTTGATTATTATTTGCTTCTCACAACCTGAAAAGAATCCCACTACCAGATTTGTCTGTCTCAACCCTGCTCAAGCTGAAGACTTTCATACATATGTATGGATAGCTTAAGTTTTTATGAGCATAATTTGGGCTTTTCAAAATAGTGACACAATAACAAAGCAAAATTGAGACATGCATGTAATTTGAATACTGATTTGGTTTTATCTCTTCCTCGTGCTGGCACTTTTGATGCTGCTCTTTTCCATTCCATCTTCTTTCTGTTCTTATTTTCCAATGAATGGAATTAGTTGTGAGTGCATTCACTGCTTCTACCAACCAAATATGCAACTTGATCTATGACCTCCCTAAGAGTTTTGGACAGTTGCTCATTTGCCTCTACCTTTAAGTTTTCTATCAACTACTTATAGATGTGTTCCTGATCCTCTTGTCAAACAGGAAAATGAGCATTGGCAGATAAATGTTGCCCATGTTCTATGGAATTTCTGGTACCTTAAGCCATGATTTTTAATATTTTTATTATTTTTATTTACAGCAATGCAGCATTCCAAGGAGGCTACTGCAAAGGATGTTTGCTGGTTATATTTCAGGTCAAACACCCTCAGTGAGCTGTTTGCATCGATCTGCAGATGCAGGGCAGGATTCCCAGTGCTCTGCTGGAGTGACTGGGAGGAGCTTCCCCAGCCAGGTGTGGAGCACAGGAGTGCGCGTCGTGTCTGCTCTGCTGCTGGGGCACCGTGCAAGGTCAGAGTTATCAAAGTCTACGGTAGAGAAGTAGGTACGGTGAAGCTCTGACATGTCTCCTCGCCCTTTTCTGAGGTTTCTGAGTAAACCCCAGACCTGCCACACCTGTACAGCAGCAAGAGGCACCCCGTGTGCAGCAGCAGGAAGATCTGAACGGTTTAGTGTCGTGGAGAATCCGGTCCTCAAAATTATTCATTAAAAATACCCACTTAAAAATTTCAAAGAGAAAACTAAAAGATGCTCAGGGGCAATCTATGAACAGAAAAAGGGGGTTAAATTCACCTAATAAATTATTTGCGGAGTGAATAATTCATAGGAAATCCAGGGCACATTTAGAAAGGTTTGATTCGGGCTGTCAAGACTCCTCTGGAATATGAAGATACCTCAGAATTTGGCATTTTCTAAGGTATCATTTTGGTGCATAACCACAGCAGGATTTCCATCTGGAACCAGATGTGCATTTGAAGTTTCTCATCCCTGACACCAGCCAGTACCTGATGTCAGAGGGAAAGCCACAAGAAAACTCTTGCAGTTGGTTTATTCTGTCACTATCTAACAGGAAGCTTCTTGCACTGGGCAGAAATGGGAGTAAAGGTTTTTTCAAAACCAGGACAACTGTATTCCCAAGCTGGCAGCTGTATCCCCGTGTTTCAACCTTGTAATGTGAGCAGAGATTTGCTTCCTTCTTTAAAGTTAAGCAGATGGAGGGACAAAGTGGGGGAGTACATGTGTGGATCATTTACTGGTCACCTTATCATCTGAGGAATTGCTATATCATGGACAGACAGACTTAATATTGCCCATATATAAATGCAAAGGAAGATCTAAGACCTTTTTGAAAGCTGTTAAACATTTGGCTTCCTCTTGTGGCAAAGAGTTAAATTCAGCCCAAGGACTGGGTTTACTTTAGCTCGGGATAAAATTTTCAAGAGGTACATGAAAGTAGGCTGAGCTATGTCCAAATGCAACTGAAAGCCTGGAATTTAAATATGTGAAGTAGGTAACGAAAGAAGCACATGAAACTTCGCAAACAGAGGTGTTAAAACAAACTTAATAATAGACTTTTTAAACTACCAAATCACTGTCAGAGTATATATGTGTTAAAAGACCTATAAATATATTTTAAAACAATCTATTTTCCTTTCACTTAGCTGCCAAGATCTCCATTAGGAGGTTTGTGTTTCCTTCCAACATTAAAGAATATCTCTAACATCTGTAGCGATGAGCGGTGAAGAGTGTCAGTTCTGCTGCTGAAACAAACGGTGCCACCATTTGAAGGAGGAAAAATGTGAAATAATGAATATGCTTTTGCAGAGCAGGCTGCTGTGTGTAACAGGAGCCTCTTGCTAGTTTTGATCTTCTGAGTTTCTTCTACACACCTCTAAGGAGGGCAGTTAATTATGCAAAACTCGGGAAAAGCATTGCCCAGAGATGCTGAACCCTGATATAAAGTGCCACAGGCACATTGCAAGGACTGTGCTTCATGTTTCCTTCCCTCCAGGTATCAGGAAGGAGAGAAAGGGATCCCAGTACAACATGAGCCAATCTCAGCTTCACTGGAGAGGTGATGACTTGAAAAATTATGTGCTTTTTTTCCATGAAGATTCCCAGAAGGCAGAGAGGGCGGGACACCGGCTGGGGATTCGGGACGATCGTGATGGGGGTTATCTCCACAGTTGCTATCATAGAATCATGAAGTGGTTTGGGTTGGAAGGGATCTTAAAGATCATCCCATTCCACCCCCTGCCATGGGCAGGGACACCTTCCACTAGCCCAGGTTGCTCCAAGCCCCATCCAA
>JAWWLV010000057.1:13274282-13307070 GCA_035041135.1 Platyrinchus mystaceus
TCCAGGGATGGGGCAGCCACAGCTTCTCTGGGCAACCTGTGCCAGGGCCTCCCCACCCTCACAGGGAAGAATTTCTTTCATATATCTAACCTAAATTTCCACTCTTTCAATTTGAAGCCATTCCCTCTTGTCCTGTCACTCCAACCCCTTGTAAATCGTCTCTCTCCATCTTTCCTGTAGCTCCTTCAAGTACTGCAAGGCCACAGATCAGTCACCCCAAAACCTCTTGCAGCAGCCTTGGGCCCTCTATACTCCACTTCCTTGTCAGTAAAGGAAAGCAATACCATTTTCTGATGTTTTAATAACTAAACAGGTGGATATACTAATGATTGCAAGATCCTCAGTCATTATAATAAAAGGGAGGATCACACAACCATCACAGGTAATAAACACAATGTCTGCCGGAGCTTTACTGGAAGCAGAGCACACAGAGAGCCACAGATTGGGCCAGAACAGGATGGACAGGATTTTATCTCTGCAGGGAACTTTAAAAAGAAAATCTCCATGTCAAATCTATAGCCAAGAAATGTAACAGAACTTCCAAGGCAAGGAGAATTCACAAACATTTCCAAGCAAAGTGATCTCGCTCCTCAGTTCAAGGAGAAAATGTAACCAAGCCCCACTGGGTTGTTTTACGTTGTGTAAAAGGTGTCCAACACTCAAGAGACATGGCTGATAAACTCTGATTCTGCCTAAAACTTCAGAACGTTTACAGCATTAATGTTTTCACAAATATTGCAGATATTCCCAAGTTTTTAGCAGAAAAGTTCCTGCAATTATGCATGGAAATGCATCTTACTTAATCTAGACAGGCAGCCCTGCCACTTCAGCAGGGAAGAGTGAACACGGACTTCAGTGACACTCAAACTTAAAAATAACAAAAAAACCCTGTTTTTTTAGGATTTTAAAAAATATCTTTGGGTACACTTGAATCTCAGAACTACATTATCTGGACGGACATATAAATAATTTCAGCTGATGTGAATTGGATAATTTTATACCCAAAAATAGTTTTATAACCAAAGTGCACATATACAATGATAAGCGTGTGATTACATTATTTATAAAGACATAGGGGTATTCAAAGGCCTTTATTTGCAGATCTGAAGATTTTTAAAACCTGATTCCCAGTACTCCTGTGTCAAAGAGAGAGGCTCAAAACCACAGTGGTTAAAAAGAAAGATAATAAACTGCTTACTACTTGACCTTAACTACAATGAAGGGGGGAAAAATCAGTGTTAATATTGCTACTCAAGCCTTAATCTATTTTATATTTTGCTTAGCTTTTCCTTTTTCAGCATGTATATAATTTTATATACAAGATATGCAAGGGTTTACATTTATTATCTGTATATATGATAACCCCAAATATTGTTAATTCATCCTTAATTTTTTGGTTCAAGTTACACACTTAATGTTATTTTAACATAAGGCTTTTTTGTAATGTAATGATATTTAATTTGCATTAGCACAAGTGACATACAATAGATCATGCTATTATCATGATTGATATCAGATGAACTGGCATAAATTCAACGTTATAAATTGAGCCTATAAATGAAACTATGATTTTACAGGAATTACTGTAGTAGAAAGGCTATGGACCCTCAAGTCAACCTTAGTCAAACCCACTCTTTAGAGTTTTATATATTTTATGCCTGCAATAAATGCTTTTGTGAAAGCCCATAACCTGCAAAAAAAAAAGTCATTGGAAGTCTATTAATTATAATAATACCATCCAAAAAGCTGTGAGGGCTTATTTTTGTGACATCACTCTTTGATTTCTTACTGCCTTAAATTATCCCTTTGTTGGCTGGGTGAGGGTAACAGTCATACTTTTGTCATTAAATATAAGGAGTTTTAAAGCCTGATCCACCCTAGCTCTAATTGATATTGCTTTCATTTGGCAGATAGTGACCTGATTTATAATTTAAATATGCATCATTATATGCACCTCTTCTGTATAATGAAAAAGCGAAGTTACTCTCATCTTTTCCTGCAATGTTAACATCAAGGAAAAGTATCTTCCTTTTTTCCCCTTTTATACTCAGAGCCTAATTGAAAACTGTTCATTGAATTTCAACATGATAGAAAAGTCTTTTTATCTCTCAATTTGTCCATTAGCTATTATAATTGAAGTATCTGCTACACAGCTGAATTGATATTGTTCTTGTTTAAATTCTGGATTTCTCTAAATCTTCTATGAGGCATCAACTAAAAAAATACGGATTAGGAGACATTAGCGAGCAATATTGTCTAAATGGGACATTAGACCAGCACTCCACATGTGTAAAGCTACCCAAAGTAGGAAGTCATCTAATTTTACTGGAGAACGTGTTGCATAATAATCTTAACAGCATGACCATAAGGTTTGCTAATTGCCACATCTGTTTAACAGCTGTCAGATGTTTGCCATATGCTGCCATCAATATTACAAGAGAGTACATTACAGGGAGTTTTATTGTGTTCAACTGTTATTTATTTGCCACAGACATTACTCCAGCCAGTGACGTCTATTTATGTTACATCGCTAATTATGTTTTAAAAGCTGCACGCAAAATTCAGGCTGCTCGGCTCCCTTAGACCCCATTCTCAACAATGTAACTGATAACTTCTTCCCTACAGATCTCTGAACTGGTTTATAAATTTCTATCCCTTCTCACAGTAAATAATTCTTCTGCAAAATAACTTATTTATGTTGTTTTTGAAGGATGTTTCTAAGCCCAAGTTATGTTTCAATGGCGATGCTCATAAGGACTCAAAAATAAACTTCTTTTGTTTCAAGGAATCCACTTCATTATTTTTTCCATCAGGACACAGGTCAGGGATGGAAGATAGTTCAGCTTTACAGCTCAGAAGGTTGATACCCCAATTCTAGTCCTAAACCTGCCACTGACTCACTCCATGACCTCGATTCATTGTATGACCCTGATTTTCCGATTTCTGAGCCAAATACCTGCTGTAACATCAGACTTCACTGAATGTCTGGGAAAACTAAGTGGTGAAACAGAACTATTGCCTTTACAGCACATAAATATGGCTGTTCTTTTACACATTCTTTCAGGGATTTTTGAGACAGCTCCTTTCAGCTGTTCCGTGCGGTACTTTTTCGTTCCATGTAGCAACAACGGCAGCGAAACAGGGAGCAGAGATTGACAATGTGCAGAGTAGGCAAAATATGCATGATGTGATTTAATGTGAGTTGATAGGTGTCACTGATCTCTATTATAAATAGACTGTGTGAATTCCATATGATGTATTATTTATCTATTGTAGATGCCTTTTTGTTTCATTAATAAACCTGGAAATCAGACGTATACATTTCCAATGATGAGTTTTTGGCAATACAAGGCATTGTGACATTTGTCTGCAATTGCTCAATTATTTTGATGATTTTCTTCTTCTTTCTCTATAAATGATTAATGCTTGAGATGTTTGTTCAAGTTTCTCCTGATTTTAGCTCATTTGTCCAGCTGAATTCTTTTTTCCTCCTCTAATTAGAGACTATTGCAGTGTAAGGACTTCCACTGTGACCTGAATTCTCGTTCCTTGGAGATGTTGAACCGGAGAACACAACACAGGTCCTCTCTGTATGAGGTTTGTGTTCCACTGTGGGGTCTGGGACCTCCAGAAAATCTCACATTAACAATGTGGTTTCCATTTAAAACTGCCTCAGAGCAGAAACTCTGTGCTGTTCTTCTGCCCACAGTTTAAAATGTTTCCCTGGTTTTCTGTACTTGAGAAAATTAATACTTTGCTGTTTATTTAGGTAGGAAAAGACTTGAATTTGGCAAATTCCTGAAGAGAACAGTAAGCAGCAGCTGGTGCCTCCAATTCACACGTTTGGAAGATGCTCATGCAGAGGTATCTTTGAAGACACTAAAGGGCAAAGAATTCAAAGCAGAAGGTAAACCTGGGGGTCACTCCAGGAGCCAAACTGTAAAGCCTCAGAGTCCTTGAGATGGGTGAGGATGAGGGGTCACTGAAGGAGGGAAACAGGGCTGTGGGTTCAGGCAGCACGTGCCTACAGGAGAAGCAGGTGCTCAACTCCCACGAGAGATCCAAGTGCCTGCATGAACGCCTCCATCAGTAATCTCAAATTTGTCTGCCTTCTGCATTTGATCTCCTTGTTTTCCTCTTCTATGCTTTTTTAATGCTGTTTGTAGCCATTTCAATTATGCGATTTCCTTATCTGGGGACCATTGAGAATACTGTACAAGACTTTATAAACAGCTACTAAGTTTATCTGCCTGTCATTTGGTTTTCATTATGCGAGATAACAATCTTCCTCATATCTTATAAGAAGATATAATGTGATTGTTTTGAAACGGGGAGGGGGAAAAAAGTCTAGTCTGCATTATCCTCAGCCTCGTAGCATTTGTAACATCAGTGGTGTCAGCACAATCTCCAACATTTTTCCTTGCTGTGGTCCAGGAAGAATTATCTCTCCAGTTTTTTGTATTTGCTGCTATCTCCTCTTTTTCTCCATTTTAGACACAGTGAGGTTCTTATCTGGAGTGTGGTTATGCAGCTACAGATTTGCCTATATTCAGTCTGATCACTCTGAACCGTTTCGTGGGGCTCCTGCACTGAAGGGAGGGATGAGAGGCAATTGTCAACAGTTCTCTGTATTAAATATGGATAGATATTATTCATGTAATTTGACAGTTCTTGACTTTCAGCTGTATAATGACAGTGAAACGGCAGGAATTGCAGCAGCCCAACTTCTGTCTTACTTCAAGATAAGCTTATCAAGTGTAGCCTGAATCCATTCTCCTCATAAGCAGATCAGGACTCGTGTCATGCTGAACCGCCGCGCTGATTCCTGCTCCCTACTCTTGCTTTGCCTGTCCATATGGTCCTACTTGTTTGCCATCTTACAGCTATTTTGCAAGGTTTTGAGGAGACAGACTGTCTCTTGTCTTTGTTCAGCACCTTGTACAGAGCAGACCTGGCTCCTGCCTGATGCCACCGAGTGCATAGAAGGTAATGAAATGATAGCAAGTGATGGTCAGCCCTAGTGGGTTTTCCTCTCTTCAGCAGTTCTGCCCTTGCTCTACAAAAAGTAGTTGCTTTGTTTGGCTTCTTAACAGGAAAACCACCCTGAGGTTTATCCCATGCTGTTCACCCCAGAGATTCAGAGGGATCTCTCACCAACATGCAGGAATCACATATATCATTCGGGCTACCCCAGCAGTGTGGCAGCTGTAAACTCAACAATGGCTTAAGGTTAAGAACTGACCAAGAGTCTGTGAAATGTGCAAGCTCCCTTACGTTCCTTCCAGATTACTACACTTTCCAAACTTGTGGGATTTGCTGTCAGGGAAGAGCAGATCTGGAAAACTTTTGGCAGTTGAATACTGAATTAAAAAAAAAAAAAAAAAAAAAAAAAAAAAAAAAAAAAGGGTGTTGTGAAAACAAATTCAGCCATTTTATCTTCCAGGATTTGATCAGCCCAATTTTGATCTTCCAAGGGCTGGAAACTCCTCTGGGCTGGGATTGTTGTTCTGTTTCTGCCTGTGCAATGAATGAGCATAAGAACATATAAAAATGTACAAATGACCACGGGCTGGTGTCCTGCCTTCAGCCAGACCTTGTCCACTCGCCATTGTGTCCAGTGTTCCCCCCCTAACTGGAAAACATGGGACACTAAAGAAAGTAAATCGCTACAGACTTCCCCAGAATATTTCCAAATAATTTATATTTACTAAATCATTGTTGATTTGGTTTTTTACTCTGAGTTTGGTCACTTTTGAGGACACTTTTGAGCAGCAGTAAACAAAAATGACCATTACAGAATAATGGAAGTTAAAGAAGTTTTGCAATTTTCTATCAGTGGGAAAGTCTTTGCTGTTTGACTTTTCACTAGACTGTGTCAGTGGAAATATGAGTTCAGGTTTCAGAATTAAATGCATGCCTCAATGGCTCAGTTTATGCATTCATAATTATATTTACAATTAGAAATAATGTAATCAGGAACAGAATTCTTTTATTGGCTGAGTGCACAAAACGAGTTGTGGAGAAAAAGCAGTTTTAAGCCATGCTTTCTTCCTCACAATTTAGGAGCATTTAAGCTTCGTCTCCAACATACATTAGGAAATTATAGACTAATTAAGTCCATATGGGGCAGTACTCCAGTGAAACACTGCTGCATCCCTCCCTAGATTCCCTTTGGCACAGCAAAGCCCCAAATGCTGTGGACACGACAGGACACAAAACCACTGGGGTGACTCCACACAGTTCCACGTGCAAGGTTTGCCTGCAAATATTTTAATTCCTTTATCACAGAAAAGTGAAGCTTTAAACGGAAGCGCGGATGGGAGGAGGGCACATGGCACGGTGTAATTGAGAATTCCTGTGCCCTGCCAGGCAGGGTTAATGGGCACTGCCCTGCAGTAAACTGGCTCCTGTGACTCCTTGAAATGTCAGAGTGGTCCAGAATAAGACAGTGCTCCAGGTCCTTGCGGTGTTAAACGGAGGCTGCAGGGCAGCTCTGAACCCACACGCAGAATTTGTAGGCACAGGATGTCATTTACGATTGCTTACCTCTCATTAAAACTAATCAGAGTGGCTTTCTGAGAAAAATTGATTTTTAATTGGAAAAGTTAAATCTGTGAACCTGTTTTCTTTTTCCTTGAAAAGCTGGAAACATTTAGCTGGGAACTGATGGACAATGTCCTTGTTTGCTGATAGCTTTGAGAGCACCAAATGACCTTTTTTTCCTTCAGTCTTTGGCCAAAATTAGCATTGAAGACTATTTGTTTGCTAGTTTGCAGGGTGATTCCAGTAAGAAAAGTAATTTTCCATAAAAAAAAAAAAATTCCAAGGGATATTTTCACTTGCCAGATTGGGAAGCACATTGATGCTGGGATGCAAACAGGGGGGGCACAGGCTCTTGCAGTGGGCTTCCACACTTCTCATGATACTTTTCAACAGGACTGTCACTAGCAGCACAAGGTGCAGCAATGTCAGTTTTAATTAAAACCTTTTGTTTTACCCACCTCACAGAACAGCTGCAGCATCAGCCAAGAAACAACAGCACCATAACATGTATAAGCCCAGGAATATAAAAGGAGACATTGGTAATGGGAACCCCACAAAAAGCTGGTTTGTCCATAAATTCTACAAAACGCTGATTGCTTCTCCCTGAAATGTTCCACACAGACTTTTGCTGATGTTCAGAGAATGTCAGCTATAAAAATGGTGCAGGGGTATTTTCCTCAAAATTAAGAGCTGACCAACTGTTTTATGCTTAGCTGTATGTATGAGTGGCTTGTGAATCATAGCGAGGTACCAGCAAGTAAGTAGCCCCCAGAATTTGCTGAATCTAATTCAGTAACAACCATAAATTAAGGTTGCTCCCCAGGCTTTCTGAAGAAACAACACTTTATAATGTTGATAGCAGCTGTTTATTGTCACTAACCTCAATCAGATTTTAAAGATGTTCAAGATGAATTGGCTTTAGATAACCTTTTGTTCCTTCTTCTCCCAGGGAACAAGGGACAGAACAAGAGGAAAAAGCCTCAAGCTGTGCCAGGGGAGGTTCAGGTTGGACATCAGGAGGAATTTCTTCATGGAAAGGGTGGTCAGGCATTGGAAGGGGCTGTCCAAGGAGGTGGTGGAGTCCCCATCCCTGGAGGTGTCCAGTGAAGGACTGGCTGTGGCACTCAGTGCTCTGGGCTGGGTGACAAAGTGGGGATTGGGCACAGGTTGGACTCGGAGACCTTGGAGGTCTTTGCCAACCTCAGTGATTCTGTCAGGAGTTTAACCCCGTTACTTTGAAGTGGACAGTGAAGTTCTCCATCACTCAAAATATCAGTTTGGGGTAAAAAACCCTGGGCAGAGAGACCAACACAAGCATTTATACTCTGTGCTGACCCATCACACAGGATACACTGAATGCCCATGTGAGTATATAGGGAATGATCTGGATGAGCAGGTGTGATCCTCAAGGAGATCAGTTATCTCCTTCCCCAGCTGCTGGAGTATGTACCACAAACCTGGGGCGGACCCTATTCTCCCAAGGACCCATTATTAACTAATAACTACATTTATTAGTAATTACTACAGGATATCACGAACTGGTGAGTCTGACAGTCCCTGTCTTATAAATGTGAGCTGCAGCCATGAGGGTGTAAGTGAAAACTCACTTTGAAGCAGCTCTGTGAACAGAAAAGCTCTACCATGACCCAACCAGCTGAGCCCCCAGCAGAGCTGTCTGGGTGTTTCCAACCCCGTCCACCCAAAATCAACCCTAAATCACATAAAAGTCTTGACTGAAATGGAGTGGGGAGCTCTTACAGGGACTGTCCTGCGCTGTGAGGGGATGGAGGTAGAAATGCCCTGCGTGGGAAGGGGCGATGAGGACCTGGAAACGGCAGCTGGATTTCAGGGAGGACGTTTGGCTCCAGCCTGGCCACCACTGCTTGCTCACTTCCTACTTACATGCAAGATGCAGGTAAAAACATTCATCTCCAAGGAGGGGGAGCTTGTTAATTAGATAATAATAATCAAGTTATTTTAAACCGAAAAACTGCTAATTCTGGTGTGCAATGTGGTTTTATTTCTTTGCCTGTTTTTCTGAGAATTTTTTTTTTTTTTTGTGAGCACTAAACAGAAATATCCTTGCAAGATGTGCATCTCATTTTCATGAGACTTTTATGAAGACCCCAGGGAACAGCAACTATATTACCTGAAGTTACCTTTATATCATAAGACACAGGTAGCAACTAGTCAGGAGACACAAAGGACCTTTGGAATTTAAACTTGTTTGGTGTTCTGCTTAATAGGGCTGAGCAAGAAATTATGCTGGCATTGAAGTTCTCAGAGCTGGGCTATGCTATTTAAAATGGAATTTCATACTAATGAGCCTAAAATAAAACAATGTGTGGAAGGAGATTTCAAAGTATCCTCAATTGTATCATTCGTTCCGTAGAAACAGGAAAAAATGACAAATCCAACCAAAGAGCACCCTCTCCTGGACAGCCCCCGTGTGAAACTCAAAAATACCCATTTTGCAGCAAAGAAGAGCTATGCTGGTCCTAAAGGAGAAAGGGAGAGAAGGTAAGAGGCTGTGGATAATGCTTCACGTTCCATTTTCCAAGGAAAACATAGGAGATATTATTCTATTTTTATTTTTCTCTGTGTTTGATATTAAATCATGAAAAATTAACAGAAACAGAGAGTCAATCTGCTTCAAAAGTAGATCCTAGTTATGAAAGGTTCATTTTCATCATGGTTTTATCACTCCTGTGAGATCTTTCAGGTGGGTCACTCAACAGATCAGGGTTAGTAATTTTTTTTTATCCAACATACTTCATTTTTATCTATTTCCAATATTATCATAAAAAGATATTTTTGTCTAGTTCTTTATGAGAAAATATATTTCATGTATTTGCTATTCTGGCTTCTTCAGGAAGATGCTCATATGTTTCTGATTCTTGACTGCATAAATTCGATTCTTTAGTTTTCAACGCACAATCAAAATTTGCTTTTGATGAATACACTGCCACATTCTCTCAGATTCATGAAGTCCGATAACAGATGAACGAATTTTTACAGGATTCCTGGAAAGCAAACATATATTGACCATGGGGAATGTTACCCTGATAAAGATTTAATTGTAAAATGAAAATGAGTAGCAGTATAGTTCAGATAGCAATTCCGTGGCTGTGATTTCTGCATGCACACATCATTCTAAAGGAAATTCAGATGCCATCCCCCTGTGCTTGTTACCCTTTTCATGATATTTTCAGTGCCTGAAAAAATAAAGTACCAACATCTTGTGAACACAAAGCAAAAGCCTTTTTTATCAGAAGGATTATAATTCATTTTTTTTCTGCAGTAGGTGGGGCACAGAGTTCATTAATAGTAGCATTGTGATGCAGAAACAAAATGCTTTTTCATTATTATTTTACATCAGGACTGACCAAGCTAAATACTTGATAACTAGAGACCAGTAGATGAGATTTTCTAGTTGGCACATCCTCTGATGCTCTGGAAAACAGCAGTGTGTTCACACATAGCTCAAATGCACTCTAGTTCAGACACAGAAGATGTGGGGTTGTATTTCTCCTTCGTGTCATGGCTGAGTTAATTCCTTTGTGTGCAAATTTTAATTGTCTCATACACTTTGTTTACCATTCTAACAATATCAAATGTAAACTACAACAGCATAAGCAAAGACTCACTTCTTGCTCACTTAATCCCACTAAGCTCAGAACAGGACTCTTCTCCTAAGAAAAGCTGGCAGTTGCCAGGAGCTGTGGCTCCAATGGTTTGGGACGTGGTAGTTAATAACTGAGGGATAATTACGCAACACAAAAGGAATTCTCTTTTTATCTCTTTTTTATCTTTTAATTTGGCTGAAGAAATCTCATTAAAAGTTGGAGCCAAACATAAGCAGAAATCCTTCTGCCGTTGGACAGTGAAATATTCCCTGTCTATGCACCTTTGCACACCTGGTTGTGTGAAGGAGAAACCCACAAACTGTTTCTGTGGCACGTTGTTAGGCACTGCTTGTACTGAATTCTGCAGCCTTCAGCACACACAGACTTCGTGAAAGATGGCAAGATTTATAGAGCAAAACCGAAGGAAGAAGATTATTTTTTGCAAGCTTTGGAGGGTATGGATTAATAAATTCTAGTTGTCCCAGCTCTTAGGAATTCCATTCTGTCTAAATTTCAGTTCTGTTTTCTCCTTTCCCTCCCCGGTAGAGCTGAACCTGGGAATAGCATCACTCAATGGCTCGTTAGTTTGATAAAGTGGCATAAGTGACTCCAGCTCCGACGGGCACTTCCAGCTCCGGAACATTTACACGTCCCCAGGGAATTCTGAAAAACACCAGAAAGTCTTTAGGTACTGAATCACAGGCAAGTATTTTGAATCTTTAATTTTTTTTTATATATTCTTTTCTATGAGAATGTCAGAACTAAAATATGGAATATGCTTTTCCCACTTGGTTCCTATTACTTGTAAAGCATTCAAAATCTTCTGGAATAAAATTACCTCTCTGCCCTGCCAGGGAGAGCTCCACGGAGTATCAAGGGAGTCCCTCTGCTGGTGTTGCTTTCCATTTTTAACCCAAATATAATAATAAAAATGACTAAATATTAGACTGGGGCTGCACAATCTTAGATTCAGCATTTATTTGTTATCATGTTTATCCCAGTGGAGTTTTACTGCACATTTATATTTACACAAAAAGTGCTGAAATGTATGCCATAAATTAACGAGCTTATTGTCAGGTGTGACAGATTCATCACCATCATAATGTAAGTTTGTTTTAAAAGTTTGGTCATATGAGAGCAGGCAATTTGCATTTAGAAAAAAAAAAAATATTTGAAACAGAAATGCCAAGAGATAAGAGGCACAGGAAACTGAATTCATCCTGAAATTATCCTGCTTAATTTTCTACCCCAATTTCTGCATATTTTCCATGGTAGGAAAAACACTGAAGTAAATTTGTACAGTTAACCCCATAAACACCTGACGTTTCCCCTGGGTGGATTCAGGTCTGAAAATGAAGAATTAGACAGCTCAACATAAAAATACATTTCTATTTTGTTCCAGTATTCACTGGAGGTTTAATCACAGTTGTCGATGTGCTATTGCAGTGAACAATATTTTCACATTGAGTTATTTTACAGTTCATACAGCAGTAAGAAATATCTTAAGGTACCAACTGATTATTTCGACTTTATTTACTTCACAGGAAAGTGATGACATTAAAAATGTTGTATAAATAGCAAATACATTAAACAGCAACATCCCTCCTTTGCATTATGAATTGAAATGGCATTATTTTAAAACATTTGAAAAAAATAATCATAATTATATGTTATCAACACAGAGACAGATTACCTATTATTTTAACATAATTAATTTGAGCTCAGAGCATTTATGTTGCCATGTGTGTCATTATCCATTAAAATGCTAAAAATTGGGGTTTGAATCTTTAAGTTACTGTGACTGAGTTTTTTTGTCTAAATCCATCATTTGTCTCCACTTTCAACATCTGAAATTTTTTATTACAGTTTACATTTCTTTTTTTTTGCCTGTCCTGTAAGCCACATCCCAATCTCACTTGGGATATTCTTGCACCAGGGCCTTCAAGAGAGAGAAGCTTTTCCTCTTCAGTGACCACAAGCTTGCAAGCAAGGTTATATTCTTTCCTTACAATGCTGTTGGGGTTTTATGGGGGTTTTTTTGCATCTTATTGGTATGTTCTGTTCATTTATACATTTATATCACTGGTTTATATATTTTTCTTTTTCTCTTTTAAGCCTTTTAACCCTTCTCCAGCTACAGAAAGGCAAACAGAACAACAAATGGCATCATATTTAAAGGCTTGGGGTTTGTTCTCCTGTCTGGCTCAGCTGGTAATTTTCTTCTCCGCTACTTGGATAGGTTTGGGTTTGGTTTTTTCTGTGCTTGCAAGGTAGGATACTTTGCTCCTGTGTGATCTTAGATGATGGAGGTGTGGATGGAAGCTCTGTACGAAGGTAAAATCTACACATTTCTTGTTGTTCTGTCTCTGGGAATGCACTGAGGCCGCAGCTGTCCAACACTGTGCCTGGGAACGCCTGTCTCCAAGGCTCTGATGAGCCCTGACTTTTTTATGCCTCTGATTTTTCTTTTCCTTCTCTCTCATGATTGACATTTGTCTTTTCTGGGCCTTGTTTGCTTGCACTGCACTTGTAGGGAGCCTGGAGCACTGCAGTATTTTCATTTCAGTCAGGTTAAGGGTGACGAGGATTACACATGCACACTGATTTATGCCTCAAAGGCTGGAAATAGTGTC
Organism: Platyrinchus mystaceus; assembly: GCA_035041135.1. Taxonomy (NCBI): domain Eukaryota; kingdom Metazoa; phylum Chordata; class Aves; order Passeriformes; family Tyrannidae; genus Platyrinchus; species Platyrinchus mystaceus. Next base: position 13,287,085 of record JAWWLV010000057.1, read on the forward strand.
AAGTGTGATCTCAGCAGAGCTGGGCTCGATGACTCAAGTGCTCAGTGCAGTGTTACACTCTCAGACATCAATCCTCAGCCACTGAAATGGAAACTCGGTGTCCAGAACATCGCTCGATACAGCCCTGATCTGTGTTATTAGTTATTAAAAAGATAATAACAGCATTTCCAGTGTTCGTGCCAAAGCCAGAATTACAGAATCACAGAGTCGTCAAGGTTGGAAAAGACCTCCAAGACCATCAAGTCCAACCTGTGCCCGATCCCCACCTTGTCCCCCAGCCCAGAGCACTGAGTGCCACATCCAGGCGTTCCTTGGACACCTCCAGGGACGGGGATTCCACCACCTCCCTGGGCAGCCCCTTCTAATGCCTGAACACCCCTTCCATGAAGGAATTCTCCTGATATCCAACCTGAACCTCCCCTGGCACATCTTGAGGCCATTTCCTCTTGTCCTGTCGCTTGTTTCCTGGAAAGTGACTGTTCCCCCAAATGCATGTGGTGATTTTTTAAGTATTTCAAGATCTGCACTGCATTGGAGTCAGTGCCCACTGTTTTTTCTTCTTCTAACTATATATGTAAAAAAACAAACTGAGAGAGAGTGATTTGACAGCTAATATTCCCTTAGGATACAAAAGGCCAAGGATTTGAACCACAGGCACCCGCACTACAAGCTACTGCTGTCTCTGGTGCAGGTGCCTTCCTCCCTCTGGTTTTAACCAGAGCTGCCTGGACGTGAAGAACCAGCGCAGCCATTACCAAAATTCATATGTCCCTGTGAAATACATTAATTTGGCCCCATCTCATCTTCTCCTCCATAAAAACAGTCTGAGCATTCCCAGCCTGGCTATCTTTGCAGCATGCTGGGAAATACCAGAGGTGGGAAGAACAGCACAAGTGCAGTCCAGCAGAGATCTTCCCTTCCAAATGCCTCCAGCCCTTGCCAGCACAGGGAACTGAGCAGTTCAGTCTGCTACTGACCAAGCACTTTCTGCAAGGCAGCTGGAAGGACTGATGGAAGAGGTGGAGGGAATTCCTCTCTTGGATGCCATTTGGAGCAGCCCAGATCACCTGGAACCTTTTTCTGCACGTTAATTTAACGCATCTCATTAATAGAGTCCAATTGAATAATGTAGCAACTAACACACGAAGCCATTCCTATCTGACTCGGTGGTGCAAACTCAGAGCATCTTGTATCACTTAAATATTGTTGTCCTGACACCCGGGGGGAAGGAGAAGCACATCCACAGCTCTCTCCCTGCTGTGTTTGTTCTGGCAGTCAGGAGGGGCACACAGCCTGCCCTGCTGTCATCGCTGGTCCTTGGGTAAGTGAAAATCCACTTTTTTAACAACACACAATGCCTATTCTTTTCTAATCAAGTCCAGAAGGCTTGCAGTCTAATGAAAAGGCATTAAATTAAGGGAGAAAGAGATAAAAATAATATATGCCATGTTCCAAAACACACCTGTGGTTGCCACTATAACTGTTGGATAGACAGTCAGGCAGACACTCTGTCAGCTTTGGAAATGGGTCACAGTGTTCTGGAAAAAACAACAAAATGAGTTAAAAGTCAGTTTTCAGTTCGACAGCTCTATCTATACTGTGGAAAAAAAAATAGATTTGTGTTGATTACTTTTACTCTAGGATTTAATTTCTTTTGGATCTGTTCCCAAAAGAGTCTCATCAGCACTAACCATATTCTTATTTCTGTGCTATGATTTGTAGGGACTGGCTGTGTAGCCACAGTGACATAAAGGAGAGGTCCTAAGGCTTGGTAAAAAGGGGTGGAATATCAGAGCGGGTTTTTAGTAATTGCGCCAGAGCAGCCACTTTGGCTCTCTGGGCAGTTATCAGTGTTGTGATAACAACAACAACAAAAGAAACGATGTTGCATGAAGAACAGAAATGAGCAATTACTTGAACTTCTTTGCATTTAGAACATTCAGCAACCTGGCCTAGTGGACGCTGTCCCTGCTCATGGGGTGGGTGGAAAGAGCTGAGCTTTAAAATCCCTTCCAACCCAAACTTTTGTGGGATTCTGATGTAAACCAGAAATGTCCCAAAGCTTGAGGCTGGCTTTCCCTGTTTCTACTACCACAACATTTAACCCCAGTGTCAGCCCTAACTCCCTCAAGCTCTGCTAGGCTAGTTAAAAGCCTAATTTAAGACCCAGGGCTGGGTGGGTGCAGGGTGAGCCCTCAGCCCGCGGCCACGGCGGGAGCGCGGCCGCCTCAGCGCTGCCACAGCGGGGACAGGCACGGGCAGGGCTCGGGCTTTAATCCTGGGTTTAACGCTGAAGGTTTGGGGTTTAACAACGCCGCTTCGGCTCCTCAGGGCTGTCGCCGCCCGCGGCCGGCGGCCGCTGAGGGCACCGCCACAGCCTCTCCGCCGCCACTGAGCATGCTCGGCTCCCGCACATCCGCCCGCGCTCGGCGGCCGCGGGACGCGGCGGGAGCGGTGCTGGGCGGCAGCGGCTCCCCCGGCCACAGCCCCGCGCGGGAGGCGGCGAGCGCGGCGCGGAGCCGCCGCCATGAACGGCGGCGCGGGGGGGGCGGCGCCCGCCTTCCCCGGGCCCGTGCAGTGTAAGTGCCGCCGCGCCATGCGCGCTCCGGGGCCCGCGCGGCGGAAGCCCAGTTGAGCCGGGGCCTGGGCAGGCCCCGAAACCTGAGTAGCGCAGGAAACGGGCGGGAGCGGGGCCCGGGAACCTGGCTGTGGGGCGGGGGGGAACCCGGGAATCTGCGTGAGCGCTGCGGGCGCCGGGAAGTGGCGGGATCGGCGGTCCTTGGAGCCAGGGCGGTATCCAGTGCTCCGCGGGGCATGGGCAGTGGTCCATGGTCCTTGGAGCCAGGGCGGGATCCAGTGCTCCGCGGGGCCTGGGCAGTGGTCCATGGTCCATGGAGCCAGGGTGGTAGCCTGTAGTCCGCAGGTCCTGTGGTTCTTAGTCCATGGGTCTCGGGTGGTAGCCCATAGTCCGCGGGTCCTGGGCAGTGGTCCGTGATCCGTGGGTCTTGGGTTGTGGTCCATGGCTCCCGGGGAGTGGTCCATAGTCCATGGGTCCGGGGCAGTGGTGCATGGGTCCCAGGCAGGGGTCCGTGGTCAATACTCCATGGGTCCTAAGCAGTGGTCCGTGGTCCCTAATCCATGGGTCCAGGGAGTGGTCCATGGGTTCCAGGTGGTCAGTGATCCATAGTCCATAGTCTACAATCCATGGATCCTAGGCAGTCGTCCACAGTCCATGCTCCATAGTCCATGGTCCCCAGGCAGTGGTCCGTGTTGTATGGGATCCAGGCAGTGGTCCATGGTCTGTAGTCCATGCATCCCAGGTGGTGGTCCACGGGTCCCAGGCAGGTTCTGCAGAGCAATGCTGCAGCTCCTGGGCGAGTATCCCCTGCAGGACCCTGAGCCCTTTGGGGAAGCATCCCCCCACCCCACCTGGGGATCCCGCAGTGACTCCACAGCTCAGGTCATGTGTGCAGCAGGATGTCCCTGTGCCCCTGGGAGCAGTGTCACCACTCCCATTCCCTTGGGCAGAACTCCTGACCGCACTCCTGTCCCCACAGTCCCCGGCGGCACCACGGTGCTGGTGGAGCTCACCCCTGACATCCACATCTGCGGCATCTGCAAGCAGCAGTTCAACAACCTGGACGCCTTCGTGGGGCACAAGCAGAGCGGGTGCCAGCTGACCAGTGCCACGGCAGGGGCCACCAGCACCGTCCAGTTTGTGTCCGAGGAAACGGTGCCGTCCACACAGGCACAGACCACGACCAGGACCATCGCCTCGGAGACACAGACCATCACAGGTAGCAGTGTCACACACCAGCAGCTTCGAGGCACTTCACTCGTGCCAAGTCTGGCACTGAACAGGCTCCCCAGGGCAGTGGTCACAGCACCAAGGCTGCCAGAGCTCAAGGAGCGTTTGGATGATGCTCTCAGGCACATGGTGTGAGTCCTGGAGATGCTCTTGTGCAGGGCTAAGGATTTGACTCGATGATCGTTGTAGGTCCCTTCCAACTCAGCATAGTTTGTGCTTCTGTGAAGTGGCAACATGACACAGCCCTCTGCTCATGTGTCCCCATCACACTCAGCTAAAATAGCACTTCTCACATTAGTTGTCATGTACCCAAGGAAGAAAAATAGTGGTGTGCTGCCTCCTTGGGTTTGGAGTGACAATAGTTGCTTAATTTGCTAATTGAGATACACACTGTTGCAGAGAATTGCTCAAGTCTATTGTGTTGTATAACCAACTTGTGCAAACTAATTAAAATTGTCAATACTTGTGAAAAATAATGAAATTATTCTGCATTTCAATTTTTTTTAAGAGTGCTCTTGATGAAAAACAGACACAGAATTGTTGTCGGGCACCTATCCAGGCCTTTTTTTTGTGAGAACACTGCATTCTCTAACATAGCTCCCACAATTAATTGGCAGGAAAAATATTACTCAAAATTTCTGCCTATGTGAAGGCTCAAGTGAGGTCCTGATCCTAGAGACATTTAAATAAAATTAGGATTTTGTTCCGTGTATGAAGGTTCGCCCTTCTATATATAGTTTTATTTTATTTTGGTGTGGGACCTTAGTAAAATCCAAATTGTTTGACTTTAATTTGGATAGACAGATTAAGGCAGAGAATCTGGAAGAGCAGTGAAACAAACTGAATTCAGGGCTCACTTCCAGGAATTTTTGTATTACAATCCCTCAACTCAGTGTGAGTTTTGGATGAGTCATTTCTCTGCTTCATATTTACTCATCTTTAAAATGAGGGCAGTTCTATCCATTTGCCCTTTTGGGGTATAGGGTTGTTTAATTGATTTAAAAGCTGCTACTTTGGCTGAGGTAGTTTCACCTGTTATTCTTGTGAGTAACAGCTAAAAACAGTAGAGTTGAAAGAGGCTGAACTTTTTTAACAATTATAAAAAAAAATTGTTTGCATTATGCCTTTTTGACCACATTTGCCATATAAATAAGGATTTTTTTTTTTCTCCTTTGGGATATAGCACAGCCAGTGTTGAAAAACAAATATAGGTTTATTTGGTATTTGGAAGAGAAAAACCTTTTCCCTTTCCCCCTTCCTCAGGTAAACAGGAACACAGGAACAGGAATGGTGCTGGAAAAAAACCAGAATGGAGAAGTAATTACTGAAACTAAACAATAATTACATTTTTTTTTCTGATTAGAGAAGTTAATGTTCTCAAATTAAGCTGTTTTGTGTGTTTAGTTTCTGCTCCAGAGTTTGTTTTTGAGCATGGCTATCAAACGTACCTGCCCAGTGAGAGCAGTGAGCCTCCAGCTGCTGCTGTCGTGTCCACACCACCTAAAGCACGGTCCAAAAAATCCACTTCCTCACTCACACAGAAGAAACTGAACTGCTGCTACCCAGGTAAGATGGGGTTTGTACCTGCCTGCTTTTCATTTGAACACTGGGAGGTGTCCTGTAGGGATACACACGGTAGATTTGTCTGTCTTGAGCAGTTCAGATATGCAGAACCTAAAAGACAACCTACTTACTGAGGGTGTGATGAACTGCTAGTGATACCAGGAGTAGTTTTGCTGTTGATTTCACATGTCCTTAGACTTTGGTCCTACAGTGTGGTGTCCTCTGGTTATGCTGCAGTGGGTTTGAGAGGAGACTTTGGTCTCTGCCCACACTTGTGCCAATGTAAGAGTAGAATCTTGTTACCTTTTTGCTGGCTGCCATTGTTGTACAAGAGAAATGTTATACATGAATTTGGCATTTCCTGGTTTGCCTTTGGTCGTTAGCATTTTTATAAGGATGAATTGAACCATTTTTATAAAATGGTCTCTTGTTTGGAGACCTAATGAGTGAAAACCCTGCAGGACACAGAAAATGAGTGCAGAAACATCCATGTAGCTGATCAGTTCTGTTCATGGTGGCAGAAGGTTCAATCTCTTTTCTTAAACTTGCCTTCATTTGAAAGGCACATTTCAGATGCTGAGCATTCATTTCTGTGCTCTAGAACTGTAGCCCTTTCCACCTAAATAGAATTCCTGAATGGGGAGCTGTTACCTGAGTTCCCAGTTGCACTAACTTGAAGTCTTATGTGGAATTAATTAGTTCTGCCAGCATCTCCTGTGCACCGTAACGAGATCTTAGATCCTAGGCAGGGATTCCAGAGACCCTTGTTCCAAAGCTTTTAGAAAAAGGTTCTCCAAGGAGAAGCATTAGAAAACTGAAGTAAGCTGGTCACTATTTTAAGGAGATGTGAGTAAACAAGATGGGGATTTCATTCTCTGTTCATACTGAATTTTTTAAAAATGTTATTGAAAATAAACATAATGCCCATGATTTGGTAGTGTATTTTTATTATTTTGTTAGATTTTCCTTGAATGTAATGGTCTCAATCTTACCATTTCCAGGTTGCCAGTTCAAGACTTCCTATGGCATGAAGGATATGGAACGTCATCTACGAACACACACAGGTTTATATAGTTGCAGTATTTTAGTTTTGGTTGGTTTCCTCCTTTTAGCTTTTTGCCAAAAGATATTTTCCTATGATATAATGTCTCTATAGGTGGAATGTACACATGAGTCTGTACCTTCTGTTATTGAACTGCCCTGTGTCTGAGGCAAGCCATGTCCCACCATGGGCAGTCCCATGGACAGCTGTGAGACATGAACACTGAACACTGATTGAAGGCACAGAGGTGCAGACCATGTGTTTATCAGGTGCATGTGTTTATGTGGAGGGAGTGAATAAACCCAGAAGTTTATTCTTCATATGTAACAGTAATTCTATAATTTTACCTCCCTTCCCCCTAAACCTAAATTTATTGCACCTGTGCCTGCAGCCCTTCTGAAGCATAGAAGAGTAAGAACCCTTTAGCTAATAGGATGACTGGTGAAATGCAGTGTCCAGCTTCTGAAAACCAGTCCCTTTTCTATGGAGTGTTTAGTGTGCGTTTGTTTGTTCTATCACAACATCCTTATGACGCAAAAATTCACGACGTGTCGCCGCCCTTCCGCTCCTTCCAGGAGACAAGCCCCACAAGTGTGAGGTCTGCAGCAAGTGTTTCAGCAGGAAGGACAAGCTGAAGATGCACATGAGGTGCCACACGGGGGTGAAGCCCTACAAGTGCAAGCACTGCGAGTACGCGGCCGCCGACAGCAGCAGCCTCAACAAGCACCAGCGCATCCACTCCAACGAGCGCCCCTTCAAGTGCCAGATCTGCCCCTACGCCAGTCGCAACTCCAGCCAGCTCACTGTGCACCTCAGGTCCCACACAGGTACCTTCTCAGGCTTGTAAAGGTCCAATGCACGCAGGTACCCCCAAAATACCAGGCAGTGGAAGGATTTTGGGGAATTTGTTTCCAAAGTCGAGAACACGTTTAACATCTCGACACAAATCTGCACCGGGCCAAGGAAAAGACACACCCCCTATTCTACTCATGGCTTTTATCCTCCCTGGTCCCCCTGCTGTGGGGGCCTTCAGATGTTCCTACAAGACTTACCTTCTTTCATACCCAGGAGTGAGCTCCTCTGGAATGCAGGAGGAGAAAACATCTGAACCTGTCCCTGGGAAAGATGCCTTTTTCCAGGCAGGAGACCTTCCTTAAGCAAAAAAACCTAATCTCCTCCTAGTAAAATCTTCTGGAAGGGTCTTCTACAGTTACAGGCTAAAATTCAGATCTCTAAAGCTTTGAAGGTTGTAGGGGAGATTTAAAAAGTTATACAGGTGTCAGGATGCCCAAAAGGGCTGATTGGGATTCTCAAAATCACCGGTGCATCCACCTTCTTGTGAACTTCTTAGATATAGAATCTAGTAGGGCAATCCAGCTCTACTAGAAATACCTGGAAGCAATCAGAAGACAGGTCTGACTCTTGATAGACTTTCTGCTAAATTGATTTTGAAACTGCCTATTAGATGTCCTCGGACTGGTAGAACTGAAGGATCTAATTTATTGATTGATTAAGAGCATGGAAGTTTCTGTGTCTCTCAGATCTGGTCCACTCTATTAGAAACACTGAAATTACCTTATAATTGAACTAGTTATATCAGTACAAAACTTAGCTGCATAATTTAATCTTTCTTGCATCAGTAAAATAGCAAGTAATTAGCAATTTAAGTCACATTTTTTGGTGACCTTTCTGTGTGGTACCTTCCCTGTGCAGACTGATGAACATTAACAGTGTAGGATGAGCAGCCAGAACTGTATTGGAATTTTTGCTCTATGGATAGAAAGCTTCAGCCCCCAGGCCTATAAGCATGGCATCGTTTTCTACTTGCTTTGTTTGCAAAAGTTTGTCTTTTTTATAGCTGTTCCAAGAAGAGGTTTGCTGTAAAGATAGTGTTGTACTGTTGTCTTTGTACAGTTGTCTCTGTATTTTGTTTTTCATCTAATTCAGGGTAGTGGATTACTTTCTGTGTTGTCTTTTATACATTTGATTAGTTCTGTGAATTTTAGCTGCAAGGTGGTTATGGTTCACTGATTACTAGATTAGCTTTGAACCTGTCCTGCATCTGATTCTGGATTCGAGTCCTAAACAACAGTAGTTTGGATGTGTGCAAGGTGGGATTCATTTTGAGTAGATAAAGGAAATAAATCCCTTGTGCATTGTGAAGGAGGGGAGGGTTAAGCCACTGTTTCTCTAACAAAAAAGAATCTTTTATACTTCACAAATCTTCACAAATTTGCTGAAAGGAGGCACAAGAATTTTGAAAGTAATCATTTCATCCCTGTCAGGTTACAAAGCTGTTACGCACAAAACCAATTTTAGAAGAGAAGGACTGTAGCATATATTGCTTACTGGAATTAAATTAATTACTCTTAGAAGGTAAGTGTAATCTACATTGCTCAGAGTGAGATCATCTGCACAGCAGTACTCACTGAACTGGTCATCTAAGTATCAGTTTCCTGTTCATTGGAGTAAAACTTCTCTTAGAATTAATAATTCCAGAGTCAGACACAACTTTTGAAGTTAAATTCAGGCAGTGTCAATTATGTGTGGGCAGAAATGTAAAGAAATACACATAGCAGACCATTCTTTAAACAAACAAAACCAGCATACTTCGCTATATTCAGTAAAATTACCATTTTTTTTCATATATTGTGCTACCCTGTATATGAAAATTAAGTCATTGAAATATGAACTGTGCCTTCATCAGCAAAGCAGATAAAAATTCAGTAGCTGAGTGTGCAGCTGAGACTGTAAAATAAACTAGATGAACAAACAGTGCATCTTCATTAATAAAATCTGTTTAATACAGATAGTGCACTATGTATCTCAATTATTAAACAGATACATGGATTAGCACAGTAGGCCACAACTTGATTTGAAAAATATGCAGCTAAACCTATGACATATGTAGCTGGGTAAGCAAATTATGCAAAATTATACAGCTATCACAAACTCTATAAAATATTAACTTATAAATCAGCCATTTGCAGTTTGATTATTAAAGAGGATAAATGTTTGTTGAACTAAACACACTTTCTTTTTCCTTCTCTCACCAAGGGTGTCTCAGTACCTAATAACACAATTCTTCCACTTTTTCAAAATAATACCTGCCTAAAGACTTCTTGTTTGGGTATTTTAGTGAACTGCATATTTAGATTAAGAGAAAAAGGGAACAGTTATTTAGTTAGGTTGCTAAGCTGGCTTTGGATTTATTTTTTTTAATGACTTCAGAATGAACTCACTGGTCTTTCCTCTGGATTTGATTATGGATTAAGCAGAGCTCCACCTTAACATGGTCATGCATGTTGTGACATAAGCCTGCAAATAAAGAAAATACAAAATATTGGAATGGTTATTAGGGAGAATCACAAAAATAGGCTTACAGAGACCTTGCAGATGTGTGTTCCTTTTTCATGCTTTATCAGTTAAAAGTTTGAATGCAAACTGATCTTACACTACCTTGAGTGACCTGTGGAACATTACTGGGCATGCTACATGGTGCAAATATCTCTGTCTTGGTTGCTGCAATGCCAGAAGAACAAAAGCTCGGGGTTATTTCTCTATGTAAGCACATTTCCCCAGTCACATACTTTTTCACAGTCTCACACTTATCTTTTCCAGGTGAATTTATGTAGTTGTGATCCCTCTTTTTTTCCTTTTTTTCCCTTATATCTGTGGTACTGCTGTAGTTGTGCAGTCACCTGACACTGAGCTGACTATGGACTTCTGTCCCCACATCTCCCTCTGTTCTGCAGTTTCCAACTGCTTTCCTGTGCCAGCCACATGAACCAGGCAAAAAAAAAAACTCATCTGCTTTTCTGGTCAACTAATCTAACTCCCCATGGGAGCAAATGTACAGGGAAGGCAGTAAGGGATATATGGTTGAGCAGTAAGGCTGGTGCCCATTAAGCACTTGTATATGCAGCAACCTACCCTTTACATAGGCTTAAAGTTAACCTGCAAGCTTCCCTATCAATCTTGTGGTGTAATCCTGAGGCATGGATGTGTTTATGTTGTTTCCTTAGACTTAAAATTACAGTGTTTATTTTTATTAATTTTACACACTAGTTGAGATATTCTGTTGCTAAAGAGGGACAAATGAGAGACTTCAGTCACTTCTCTGGAGCACACTGAGCAGTTTTATACACAAAATGAACTAAAGATGGAGGATTTCTAAGGTTCAGTTGTGAAAAAGCAACAGATGTGGGCAAGTGTGCTCATGGAGAGTTGGCACACAAATAGGTCGGACCAGGTGATAATCCTGTACATTGAAGTTCTTGTCATCTGGAAAATTAACTGGGAGTTTAGAACAAGTCACCTGTACATAATTCATTAGATCTCAGTGTCTCATTGTAATTTGAACTGTGGGTTGTGTTGCAGGAGATGCTCCTTTCCAGTGTCAGATGTGCCCTGCTAAGTTTAAGATCAACTCTGACCTGAAGAGGCACATGCGTGTGCACTCCGGAGAGAAACCCTACAAGTGCGAGTTCTGCGAGGTCCGCTGCGCCATGAAGGGCAACCTGAAATCCCACATCCGGATCAAGCACAGCATGGAGAACACTCTCAAGTGTCCGGAGTGTGACTTTCAGTGCGGAAACAAAACCAGCCTTCGGCACCACATCCGAACTCACCAGCCCGAGCAGCCGGTGAAGTGCTCGGAGTGCAGCTACTCGTGCTCCAACAAGGCAGCGCTGAAGGTGCACGAGAGGATCCACTGCAAAGATCGGCCCTTCAAGTGTGAGTTCTGCAGCTTTGACACGAAGCAGCGCAGCAACCTGACCACCCACGTCAGGAAAGCTCATGGAGACAAAGTCAAGACCAAGAAACAGTCTATGGAGAAGAAGGAGGGAGACAGGCCAAAGCAAGGTGGCTCCAGGCAAGTTGCCAAATTGGATGCCAAGAAAGCATTTAAGTGTGACCTGTGTGATGCTTCCTTTGTCCGAGAAGATTCTCTCAGGAGTCATAAGAAGCAGCACAGTCTGTATAATGGATCTAAAAATAATGAACTGGCTGTCCTGCAGCTCCAGATGGACCCCGGCCGGCAGAACAGTGCCCCGATCACCGTCAGCCACCTCCAGGTCCCACTCCAGCCTGCTCAGGTTTCTCCATACAGTGAGGGGAGGCTCAAGATCATCGTGGGCCACCAGGTCCCTCAAACCAACAGTATTGTCCAGGCTGCCTCGGTGAACGTGCTGCCTCCTGCCCTGGTCAGCCAGAGCCAGGAGGAGCTGCCGGCCAGTGGCCGCCTGCAGCTGCTGGGCCAGGTGAGCCTGGTGGCCCCAGCCCCCCCTGCCATGGCCTCAGGGGACACCGGGCCCGTGGCACAGCCGGCAGTGCTGCTCACCACCCACGACCAGGGTGATGGCAGTGCCCTGCACCAGGCTCTGATTCCTGCTGCCCCCGTCAGCAGCCACGAGGCTGCTGCCAGCCAGGCCTTCATCACCAGCTCCGGCATCAGCTGCTCCGACTTGGAGGGCCTGAATGCCTTGATACAGGACGGGGCAACAGAAGTGACTGTGGTCAGTGATGGGGGGCAGAGTATAACGGTGTCCACTGCAGCTCCCCCTCCTCCCATCTTTTCTTCCTCCTCCCACACTGAAGCCCCAAAGCAGACCTACTCCATCATCCAGAGTGGAGCACACACAGCTCTGCTGTGCCCAGCAGACTCCATACCAGATTAGTCACAAACACTGTTCCTGCTCACGTCTCTCTCTCAGAGGCAGTGCTGAGCTCAGCAGAAATCCATAGGACATAAGTGACTGCAGGATTTATCCTCCAAAGCCAAATACCTTCCACCTCCACATTTTACTTGTCTGTACATGGAAACATTCTTGTTCCTGAAGGGGAGGATGTATTTATGTATATTTATGTGCCTCTCTTGAAATGGGAGGCTGTGTTCTTTGTAAAATATGAGCATCAAAGCAACTCTTGCCAGTGTCCCCAAGCAGTGAGATTCCCAGAGTATGGCTCTTGTAGTATGCTGCCTAAAATAAGAAATCCTCACCTTATGCTGAATTACTATCCCAACAGTCTTTTTCTTTTATACACACACAAAAAGACAAAAGTTTGAGCCACTCTGAAGTTTATTTTAGTGAAGTGTCTTTCAGTTCCGTGCTGTATGTGCATTCACTGCTCCTGTCTGATCTCTAAGAAATCCCTACTATTGGGTCTAATCCAGCCCTGGTAAAGTTTAATGGGGCTGTTCCTTAGTATCTGTAGAAATTGCTAGAACCTGGCACTTGGAAATACTTAGGCAGAAGACCAGGTGATTGTTTTTAGAAAACAAAAGAATTTGGTCCCTCCATCAGTAGTAACTAACTTTGTTAGCAAGAACACAATTGCAGATTATCTCCCTGGAACAGTGATCTCTGTCAGAGGTACCTGTGATTTAAAGGGAAGAATGACTGCAAATATATTTTTTACAAACACTCCTAACATTTTGTTTTTATTTTGATGCTGCCTATTTGGAGTTGCATGGGTGGTAAAAGTGCATTACAGTTTGGGTCTTGCTCATGAGGGGCTTGCATGTCAGAGACCCTGCTGATGGAGCCTTCCAAGGGCTACAGCTGGACAAGAAACTTCTGCCTGGGACATGGGACAGGAGGTGGTGGCCATGGGCTGAGGGGTTAGAGCTGGTGGCTGTACATGACTGCAAAGGGGTGGTAATCTGATCCTAAGATAAAAGTTTGGCTGTGATATCTGCATTTTGAGATGTGACAAGAACCAATACACCAGCTGTATTTGGACAAACTGCTGATACTGGTGGGGAAGGTGGGCAGGCTTTTGGGTGTGGAAAGTTACACCAAGCCTACAAACTTCCAAGTGCCAACGTACCACAATTTGGCAACTAAAAAAGGCAATTAATTTTCCCATACTCTTTGGTGTAAATGAACTCTGCAGGGAGGGTTTTGTGAGCTCCAAGTATTCTTTGTCATCCATAGGTGGTGCCAGAGGCCCAAAGAAACTTTGGAGTGTGCTCCGGTCTCCTAGATGATGTTTCCTGTTTAAGAGTTCCCTGCTCTTGACTCTGCCGGGTAAAAGCGTTTCCAAATTCACTTCTAGAAGAGGTTACCAAAAGCTTGGCTGTAAAAATCTTGCTCTCACTTAATATAAAAAGCAGCAAATAAAAATAAAAGACCGACATTTTCTACATGAAGCAGATCTGTGGCCAAAACTTCTCACAATTTATGTTAAACTGATAATTTTTTACTGCCTGTTAATTAGTCTTACTCTGTACATAGTTCACAGCTGCAGAATTGCCAGGCACTGCAAGAATGGCACAAAATGAGGGATTCTGAGGAAGCTGATGGTTTGAATTGCAATTTATGTGTGTTTGCCCTTGGCCACCAGCCCTGCACCCAGGGGATGCACCACCAGGGATCTCACCTTCAATCTAATGTCACACTTAACGTTACACAGCTCTGTTACCTGCACTGCAGTTTCACAAAAAGCCTTGTTTACCTTCTAAAATAGGAAACCAGTAGATTTGTCATATTGTAAAGACTCACCTTGGTCCTGGTCCTGCCTGTGCCTCTAAGATAGACAGGAAAGATAACAAAATGGTGTGAATGAATAGACAAAGCTTAGTGCTGCTTCTTTAACATTGTTTAGCTGATTGCATCATGTTTCACTGAACAATCTAGAGACTTCTTTCCTCCACCCTAAAAAAAAAGCAGCTGATAACCCAGGCTGATGTGGGGGCAATTTATTTTCAGTTTTCTCTTCCAATATTCCAGCTTTATTTCTGTGTATGACAGTAACAGTCTTTGTGTTTTGGAGCTGGCAGAAGCAGATTGTTTTAATCTCTGATATTCATTTAATACATTCTTCATGTTATCAACAGAACTATCCCTGGAGAGAGCCTGGTAATTCATAACAAGTGTCTCTTGTAGAGCTCACTGGCTTTCAAGCACATGGTAAATAAATCGTATCACTCCCTCCCCAGGGTTCTGCCAGAGCCTCAGAGCTCTGGAGCAAGTTGTCTTTTTCCTGGACAAAATACTGGAATGGATTTTTGTTCCTGCTGCCTGGGGATCCCCAACCTCCCCTGGTAAGTGTTGAGACCCAGGAGCATGACTTAGTCCTGCCCACTGGTTACAAAATGGGTGATGCTCTGGCTCTGAGAGGGAAATGTAAAACTAAATATTCCACAGTTTGTTTCCTCCAGGACATCCCTTGCAGGTTCTGTTTTCTGCACGGGCTTGTGCTTTTTACACAGTTTGCTTGTGGGTCCCAAGTGTGAGTTTACAGCCTGTTACCTCCTCCCTCCTCTGCAAGGGCGAATCTCTGGCTGCTTAAAGAGCTGAGGTGACACAGAGGCAGAGCAGTGGGCAGGCAGTGGAGCGTGGCCTGTGTGCATTTCAATAACCCAACCCCTGCTCTTGGGCCTTCCCAGCCTTTGGGGATTTTGTTGCTGTTACTTTATGATGCTGCTTTTTAAAGCCAGACCGAGTATCACATGAACAGAGGCTCATCCTCGAATGTGCTTCCCCCTCGAGTTTCTGAGAGGTAGAAACACTCAGCAGGAAAAAGAAATCCGAAGAAAAGTTTGTCTTGGACACCTTTAATTGTGTTTTGGGGAGGCTGGTGTGTGACTGAGCCCCAGTTCAGTGTTCCCAGCAAGGCTCGGTGTTGAGTTTTAGTAGGAAACCGGCAGCACTCCGGATTGAGCCCTACCAGTGGTGCTTAACCTTTTATGTGGTTTTGATAAAAACTTTAGCTGTCATTTGCATCAAAATGGCAGATTCCTGCTCAAAACCAGCCTCAATTTGTCCTGTGCACAGGGGGGTTACTGGATATGCAGATGCCCCTCCTGGATGGGTGAATGGAATCAAGTCCTCACCTGAGATGAGACCTAAAACCGGCAGAACTTGGCCCAGAGCTGGCTCCTTTGGGATCTGGGGCAAAACCAAACTTATATTGAATACACGAGGGGTTTGCAGTTAAAAAGTTGGGATCAAAATATTTCCCAATCATTTTGGCAGAGTTATTTATTGCTATTATCATCTGACTGTGCTGGAAAGTACATTCTGTTGTGGGGTTTAAAATGTTAGAGCCATGCCAAGACATTTTTTCTCTACATTACAAACAACTGTGGAAAGGCTTCTCTTTTTTTTAGATACCTTTATTTTAGTCTGTATTTCTGATTATTTATTTATTTTGTTTGCAGTCAGAATAGAGTCAGCTGTCCTTTTTGCAATGTGATGCTCTGGTGTCTGTAAAAATATTTGCTGTGTCCTCAATGGAAAGGGTTCTATCCTGTAATTTCAGGAATATTGACTGGATACTCTAATGGCTTTTTTACATCTCTAGTTGGAAAATCTTTAGCCTTGTTATTTAAATTTTAAGAAGAGAAACCAATATTGTTAAGAGAAACTGATGTCTCCTGTCTCTTACCCAATGACCTTTCATAAGGTGATAAAGGTTTCTATAGTGACCTGAGGAAATAATGGCTCAGGTATCATTGTGAATTAAAAATCTCTCTCAGGAAAAGCTTTCTTTTCTCTCTCAGGTATCCAATTCTGCCTTTGTCTTTATTCCACTTGCTAGACACGGAGAAGGACTCAGAAAACATACAGTATTTGGTTACATGGCTGTCTTTCATCTTTTAGAAACTTCACAATGTTGTGGGGAAGTAAAAAAAGTCCATGGCAAAGCGGAGTTGGATTTTTAAATGCTGTGTACCATGAGGGTAACATACTCCTGTTCAGGCTCTGCTGCTGTAATGCCACTGAATTCTGTGACCCATTTATTCCAGGAGTAATAAATAATTATTTATTATTTCAGGAGCTGTGTTTCCCTCTATAAAGACCAGGAATTTTGTTTTATTGCAGATTCAGCTTTGGCAGAGTTGTTTTCTCTAGCTTCCTAGTTTCAGGCCTCGTGTAAACCTTAAAGTGACATCTCTTTTGATTAGTGAGTGGGTGAATTCTGTAAGTAAAAGCTGAACATTATTTGAGAAATAATTACCTGAGGACCCATAGAGTTTTTTGGGGGTATGTTTTTTGTTGGTTAGTGTGTTTAGGTTTGGTTATAGTTTAAGGATACAAGGATCCATTTATGCCTCCTTGTGCTCCTGGATGAAACAACCTGTTTCATCAACATCTTTCAGTTTATCAAACCTGATGTGACAGACACCTAAAAAAAGCTTGGAGAGACAAACACTTTCAACTCGAGTTTCCATTGATGTCTTTCAAAAATGAAGGAAAGCTGTAAAAATCTGTGTTATCTGTATAGGCAGAATGTGGAATAATAGGCTGGCCCTGCAGAGCAGACTGAGGCTGTGTCCCCCTGGTGCTCTGAGCTGTCAGACAATTGTCTGTCATTTTGCTTTTGATCACAAACTGGAAGTTTAAGAAGCCTGGGAAATCCTGGGCCAGGTGAGGCAGAGCAAGGCCAGCAATGCCCAGTGGGTCTCCCAGCCTTGAGCCATCCCCTCATTCCACCTGGTGGTTTTATTTATACCTTTTAAATGTCAGACTGTGAAAGAAAATATCCACCCCACAGCTTTTAGCAGAGATCACAACTTCATCCTTCCAAAGTGTGTCTGCACTTACTGTTGCTGGCCAGATTTAATTATTATATTAGTAATATGTATTTTCCCTGGAGTTCTGTTGCTGAATTGTTGTGTTTTTCCCCACCTGGAGAAGCTGCACCTCAGAAGTATATTGTGAGGATGAGAATAACTTGGATACCTCAGTGATGAGTGAGATGCAAATACCCAGATAGATTCTGGAGATAGTCACAGCTTCCTGATGGCCCAGAGGAAAATCTGAAAGAACAGGAATGCATAAAGCTAAACTGCATAATGCATAGCAGTCATAATTAATAGATTAAAGTTCTTTGTGAAACATGCTTTTTTATTCTAATAAAGGGAAGGGACTACAAATGGTGGCAGTTTGAGAAAAGCAACGATGTAAGATGCCATGTTGAACTTGTAAAGCTAAAGAGGTGATAAAAGTGTACCTTGGTTTTAATTTTTTACAAGACTGATGTAAGACTTATTCTCTTCAATAGCAGCACTTTTCCTCATCTCTGGGCATATTGGATCGTTGTCGTTTTTGAAGTACATACAATTGCTGGGGGATTATTAAAGAGTTGCCAATCCTTGCTGCTTAGTCCCTCCTAAAAAGTTCAGAATTTATCGTGTGAATTAATTTGCCTAAGCAATGTTAAATTTTGCTTTTGTTGTAAGATCGTGCAGATCAGCCATTGATAGAACTTTAATTGGCTGGGAATGTTCATGATTTTTTTCCTTTTTTTTTAAAAAAAAAAAGCCTGCCAGCAAAATTGCTTTTTGGTGATGACTCTGCTTGAAAAGTGCTCTGCAGGGGCCCATTCCCAATTGATTATCTTTCACAGCTAATAGCTTCAAAGGCTATTTGGTGGACAGTCCAGTTTTACATTTAAATGTAAATCTCGATAGCCTTGACAGACTGATGATCAGAAAAAAGGGGAGGTAAAAACAGTAAAATAAATGTACAGCTGGTATAACTTTCACCAGCTCCTCCAGGAGCAATTGTAGTAAAATTAAAATGGTTACAGTTTTACAAAGCTCTTTAGAGTGGATGGTGAGTGAAAGCTTCCCTCAAAAGATCCAGCATTAATAAGTTGCTAAATAGCGTGTCAGCCTTAAAAGTTCAGTACAGTGTCAATGGCTCCCATTTGTGCTTCATTTGGAATTTCATTCGGATTCAGGAGTAAAGTTCAAAGCACTGAGGCCACCTGGGTAAAGGCAGTGTTATGACAAAGCTACAGCAGAGAAGTTCCGTGGAAAACCAAGTTCACATTTACAGCTGAGCCCTCGTGGCAGGTCAGGTGCCAGCGGGGTGAGGACACCCTGGATCAAGGGAGAGGTGCCACCACCACCGGGGTGGTCCTGCCTTTCAGGAGCTGCACTGACCCCGGATGGGTGAAGGCGGGATCTGAATTTTGACAGCCCTCATAAGTACCATCAAAGTGGCAGAAGGACAAAGCTAACAATGGTGGCAGAAGGAGGTTCCCTCACAACATGCCAACTGCCCCATCCTGTTATGGATTTTTACGTGGTGAGGGGCTACAGGCTTCAGCCTACAGCTTGACTTGGGAAGAGATGGAGCAATAACAGGACATCGAGGGTTGCATAGTTGAGGGCTCCTTCAGCAATGATATTCTTGTCATTTTGCTGTGGAATGACTGAACTGTAGCAGACTGGAGGACCCTGCAGAGGTGGCCCATGTGCTTGGTCATTGTTACTTTGCCTCTTGTGCCCTTTCTCTGAGCAGTGGCCTTTCCTTACACATCCTTACACATTCCTGTCATATCACAGATAACTTCTTTGTTGGCTTCTTTGCCTGAACTGCTTGTGCTTCTCTCCAAGAGTCATGGCCATGATATATTCGCATTCCAACTGCACCACGTTGAGAGAAGAGCACTCACTGAGGATGGAGCCAGCAGTCAATGCCACCCTATCATCTGGAACCCTGGGGAAAGGCACTTCGCAACAGAAAACTACTGAAATAGAAGGCTGTCCAAAAGTAACTCAAGTTTTTTACTTCATTACCATCTTGTTTAATTTCTGATGTGCTCCAGGACTCCTTACATGGCAATGGTTAATGAGGGTTTGAGCTGTGTGGTTGTGTGAGTCAGGGGCAAGTCCTGGACCACAGGACTGTTTGAGGGCTGCAGATGCAGCCTCTGCTCTGGCCCCGCTGGCCAACCCCACCATCTGCTCCCCTGCTGATGTCAAGGGCTCCAAGGCTGTGGGCAGGGAGCTACCCCTCTGTCTCATGCTAAAATATGCTCTAGAGGAGCTGTGATCCCCAGCTGCAACCTCAGACCGAGCCTGTTGCCAGTGCAAGTGCCACTGGTCCCTGTGCTGTGCTTCCACAGGCCGTGGGAAAAAAGGTGGGCAAGGAATTCCTCAGCTCCAAAACATCCCAACAGCTCTGAGAAGGTGCCTTTTTCTTGGTTTTAGACTTTGTTGCCATGGAAACTGAGCCACAGACACTCACTGCTCATTTCATAATCCCTCAGAGTCAAACCAGTTCACCACTGTCCAGTGTTTTCCAGACTTTTCCGAAGGAAGTAAAAGTAAGGGACAGAAAGGGAGAATGTTCAGCATAGAACCCATTGAGAAACAGGAAGTCAAGGAAGGAATGTCTGTCTATCTCTAAGGAAAATAGGAAGGCCGAGAATTAGGGATACTTGATGATGAAGGCATAATAGAAAAGGTGTTTATCCTGAGCAAGGGCAACCATGAGGGACTGGCCCCCTGTCCTCTACTCACCTTTTCCTATCGATTTCTGAATCACCTACACAAGGTGTATGGACTCGAGGTGGTTTGTACTTCTGCAGCCTCAATAACAGCTGGCACAGCTCATGCAGGTGTAGCATTGGAGCAACAGCCTGGTAGGAACTGAACCTCACTGGTGTCTCCAACTTGATCCCAGAGCTGGTTCAGCAGCTCAGTGCCCGTGTGGAGGAGTCAGAAGCACCTGAGAACCGAGCTAAAGCCCAAGTGTTTCAAAGAGGGAAAGTGAGTGCACACCTTGCACTTCTCTCTCAATACAAAATCGTTTGCAGGAGGAAAATG
>JAWWLV010000057.1:13307170-13439579 GCA_035041135.1 Platyrinchus mystaceus
CCCATATTTTCTTTTTCTTTTTATTCCTTTTTTTTTTTTTTTTTTTTTTTAATTTCTACAGCTCTATAAATCCTCTGCAATAAATCCCAAGCTCCCTTAGGAGTGCTGACCAGCACATTGATCATGGTAAAATGGTATCAAACTCGGTGAAAAGCCCACCTGCCTTTGATTCATCCTTCAGTCCTTCAGGGCAGGACTATGAATTAGCAATGCCCCCCCCCCAGCGAAATCATATCCTCCCTCCAATATAAAATTAATAAAAGTGCACAAAAGGTGTTTAACAAAAACTGACACATCCTCCTCCTTCCCCTGCTGGATTTATTCCCCCATATTTTGTTTATTCAGGGTGTACAAAGCCAAAGAGCCAGCAGATTCAAAAACAAGGCTCAGGCTGGGGCATTTTTTTGAGCCTCCAGTCCCCTGATGGGATGGGAGCAGATGGGCACGACTGGCAGCAGTGAAAGAGGAGGGTTCCTGGCACGGGGGATGGATGCAGTTTTTTGAGGGAAACCCCTCCATGTGGACACAGTGACTGAGGGGTGAAATCCCAGCTGGCACAGAGCAGTTGCAGCAAAGTATTTAAATTTGAATTAATCCTCTTTTCCTCCCTATGTAGATAAGTCTTTAATCATAAATCCAGCTATCAATCCAGTCTTTCCGAAAAGGTAGGATCCATAAAATCCACGCACAGAAATACAAGTTTCTATCTCTGTTAAGCTCTGAAAATATTATCCATGTGGCCACTGAACTTTGTAGTGACCTTTCCATTGGCTTCACCAGACTTTAGGTCAGATCCCTATTTAAAATTTGTCATATGACTGCTGCAGAAACCAGAAAACAGAAAATAATAGAAAAAAACAACTTTACTTGTTCTTTTTCCTTTTTGATGTGACAGTTTCCTGCTCTGGGTTCAGTTTTCCCAGATTTGTTTCAGAAGTCTTTGGCCTATTCATGCATAATTGGCCTATTTGCATGTGCAAATTTCTATTATTTGCCCTTTCATTGTATGCATTCAGTTTTTTCCTTTGGTAAATAGAAATACTTTGTATTTGGAGAAAAACTAAGCCATCCACACAATTCTTCTGTTTACTATGATAACTAACAGCAAATTTTAAAAACACAAATAAACAAACATGCTCCACATTAAAGCAGTACAGAAAATCCAGTTCATCAAAGGTTTTATGCTTTACACCTCTCCATGTCAGAAAGGTGTTCATTTCTTTAAATCACAAAGACCATCATTATTTTTGCTCATATTTAGACATAGAGACTGTACCATAAAATTAAGAATATTCCTCCCTTTCTTTCTGCATTATTGGTGGAAAACAACTACAAAAGAGAATTTCTTTGAAGAGAAAAAGCTTTATTTTAAAGAGGTATCATTTAAATGTATTATATAGTTTAAATATTTTATATAATTTACTGTATTAATGACTGGTAAAAATCTGGGTGTTCACTAATTTTATGTGCCCCTGTCCTGCTTCTTTGAGCTGGTTTGTCTGAAGGAGGAGGTGTCACTATGGTAATCAAGAGGAGTTTGGGGACTGTTTAACATTGCTGATGAGTTATGCCATCAATACCAAGCTGATTTCCAAGATAAACCCCAGGCTGAGGCAGGACAAAGCACAAGTTATGGCCAACTGTCTGTATGTGATCATCTTACAGTGATTATACAGCTCAGAGCTGCTTTTATCACTCGCCTGGTGATGCAGTTATTGTGGGTTTTGGAAAGAAAAGGATTAAATTAAGACAGTGTGGTGTTATCAGCTAAATTCTTTAGTCCAGCTCCTACTTGCTAAACAAATTGCTCAGTTCACGTTGAATGAATCTAAGAAAAATTGCAGTGTAAGGGATTTGTTAGAAAAGCAAATAAATTTGGTTACAGTTACAGAAACAAGGTGAGGCCCCTCTGTGACCACATCATCTTCTATGTACAAACATCTGATAATCTTATCAATGCAAAGATGCCTCCGTGCTGCATTTAAAAGCAAGCTGCCTTTATTCCAGCTCCCACTCAATTGAAATCTGCTATAAATACCTCCTTTATAACAGTGACCCAATATATAAATTGCTTAGTTCAAAAGAAAAGCTTTTTTTGGAGGAAGGGGGGAATGGAGTCAACGCAGTGTGTTGTAAAAGCTAAGTGGTTTTATTGGCACTTTAAAATACCCTTTTATGCTGAACTCTATCAGCTCTGATTATATATAACAACGGTAGTTATGTATTAAAAATGTGTGTCAATAGTTGTGGTAACACTGTGATTTGTCATTTGTGTGCCAGAGGTCCTAACAGGCTTGATTGACAAAATCTAGCCATGGCTTAAAGGGATCAGCCACTGGGGTACATTGTTTGTTTGGTGAATTGATAAGAGCAACTGTCTCAGTTATTTAAATAAGAAACCTCACATATATCAAGCATATAAATGCTAATGCGGTTTGCACTTGCACACCTCTCACAGACACCCTTTCATGAAGCTGAGACTGCCACAGCCACCAGCCTGTCCATTGCAGGAGGTTCTTGTGGGAGTTTATCCATCAAACAATGAATAAAACCTCTAGTAAAGATTAAGGAACAAGTTTACTCATATTTACACAGGAAGGCTGATACTCTTCTGTGCTCAGTGATTTAAGAGGTGCCCTCATTTCAGTGGTGATAGAACCTATGAACTCTTGCTCCCAAAACAACATCTCTACCACAGGAGGTAAAGATATGTCTCACTGAGAGGTATTAAACCTTGTACCTCCTCTTCTTGTGTGAGACTGTAGCCACTCATATATCTTGTCTTGCTAAACTTCTCGAATAAGAATCATATAAAGCAAGCTGTATCAAAATCACTTGCAAAGATCAGTCAAGCTTTTAAAAAGTTGCTTTTAAGCCAGTACTGTATTTAAAAGAGTGAATAAGGTTTCTTTGCACTGGACACAAGCAAAGCTGTCCTCAGACAGCAGGTGTGGAGCCTGTTCTGCTCAGTGAGGGCAACCTCTGCTTTCAGCCAGCTTGTTCCGCCTGTGTGTGAACTCAGGGGCTGTGAAATGAAACATCCCCCAGGACAGCTCACTCTTTGAATCCTCTCAGCTGTGTCCTACATAAATTATGGTACTCTGAGACTGGAGGAAGTAATTTAATGCTGGAATTCTCTGAAGGGTTTGCCTGCTTGTTTTGCTACAGTGTAGATGTGTTCTACGTTAGAGATAAACAGGGACTTTTGAAGACACCCCCCCCTTCTCTGCAGTCTGGTTCCCGTAGGAATTAGAACAATGACTTTATATTGATAACTGCTGAGTACTCAGTACTTTGATTTCTTTTCAGACCATCCTCAGGTGAACGCCAAGCTGAGTAAAGCCCATAGGTTCAACCAGGTGCTTCTTGTCCCTGGTAATTGTGCTTTGACTAACAGACCACAGCTGGAGAACATCCACCTTCCTTCTTCTCTCTGTATACCAGCTCCACCACCCTTGAAATCATGTTTTCAGGTGTTCCCAGATCCTTCTTACTGCTCTGACAGTCGCTGAGAAATGCCTATGTAAGACATTGATGTTCCCTGCTTTAGTCACCTCCTGGGGCAGAGGTACTGTGTGGTATCTGCAGTTGGTTTATGGAGCACTTGGATTCCCTGTGGCTGCTCTGATTTATCTTCCCCAAAAAGATGATGTCATTCTTGGTGGTTAAAGCTGTTGTGCTGTTCTGAGAGCCAGGATGATGGGGCCAAGCTTTCAGCAGCCTCCAGGACAGAGCAAGAGGCAGCTGGGAGCAGCGACTCTTGGAGCTACCTGGAAGAACACCCTGGCTCCTGCCCGAGCCCTGGGCTGGGCCGGCTCTGGGATGGAACATCCTGCCCACTGTTAGTCACAGCTGATATTGGTGAGTCCTCCTGGGGGTGGGAAATTTTAGGGTGACTAAAGTGCCCTTGTCCTATTTATAAAGCACCTCCTGCTCTGTCAGTGGCGTACAAATAGAAGATGAAAGAAATAATCTTCTTGAAACATTATTGTTTTAAATCTCCATTTATAACTCTGCGGTCTGGACTGATGGGGAGAGTCACAAAGGCTGGCCACCCCCTAATAAGGCCAATCACATCCTGCCTGCTCCCTATATCAGGAAGGAAGCAGTTTTCTCCAGGGCTGAGTCAGATCAGTGTCAGCTTTGACTCACCCTTTGGAAGTTTGTCTCTCTGCATTCATACACAGTGAAGTTCAACCTGTGAGATTTGCAAACTTTCTCTGTAAAAAGACAAGAGATGTCTCAGAGATTCCCTTCTTGCATCCATGTCACTTAGTTTAGAGACACCTGTTTTCAATTTTAAAAGTAGAAACACTGGTAATAATAGGGGTGGGGGGTTAATATTTTTTTAATTTAGTTTTTAAAAAGTTGAACTTTCTTTCTGAGCTACACATTTCACCACCAGTCTCTGGCTAACCATCATGTTACCAAGTGGTGCCCAGATGTTTCTGACTGTAAGTTCTGTGTTGAGGAACAGCACTATGCTGACCCTTCTGTTGGATAATTCAAAATGCATCCAATAAACCACTCAGCCAGTTCTGTGAGTAGCCTTAAGATGTCACTAACTGACTTGGCCTTGGCTTTTCCTGCTGGTTTGCTGTGGAGCTGGGGCTGGAGAAGCGGAAATAGGCTGTTATTTTTAACACATCTCCCCCTCCTATGGTGAGTGACAGACAAGGTGCTGATGTCAATTGGCTAGTGTTACAGGCATTAATTAAATCGGCTAAAAGTCCTTTTAGTTTCCATTTCCTTCTGCAGGGACAGCAGAAGGAAACCTCCAGAACTGGGAAGTGCTTGGGGAGAGGGCGAATGCTGTGCTTGGAGATGAAATCAGTCCCTGTCAGCTCATGGTGCATGTCCTGCATCAAATATTCCTCATGTGAAGGCCCAGCTGAACGCTTTTGTTGTGAAGGTTATGCCAAGTATCTCAGTGTTTTCACTCCTCTTTCATCCAAACCCCCATCTTTTTTCACAGTTCACCCCTCCCTGCTCTCCCCACGCCTTGCTCTGAGCTGCTGAAGCCCCTCTGTGGGGTCAGCTTGTTTCCAGAGTCTGCTTGTTCTCCCCTGCTTTGCCTGAGCTGAATCCTGGTTGTTCTACATTTCTTTTGGACTGTGATGGTTTGTAATGAAAGATCAGCATTGAACATGCATGGTGCATGGATGGATGCAACTGGAGACTTGTAGAAAAGTGTTTAGAGGGAGGATTGGTTTATCCCTGGTCCACAGCAGGTCCTTGAGCTCCTGGTACTGTGGGATGCTGCAGGGGGGGTTTTGGAGGCCTGGATAATCTTGGAGGAGTCAGCCAAAGTCTAGTACAACCTTATTTGTTATCCACCAAGCTGCTGTAACTGACTGCAAGGCTGGGCAGTGGCACATCTCTGGTAAAATCCACGAGTGTAAACCCCTGTAAACAGTGTTAATTCATATTTCATTTTACATTTGCAGTGGGGTAAGACTATACTAAGCCAGCTGATGCATGATAACCTGTGCCAGGCCTTGGGCTGCCAATTCTTTAGCTCTCAGCTGTTTTAGATCTCGTTGGTGCTGCCCTGAGCTTTGCCAAAATAAGAACAACCACTGACGACTCCCAGTGATCTCTAAATTAGATCTGTAGCATCCGTCACACTGACATCCACAGAGCTGGGATTGCTGCCAGAACTGTCTCCTCTGTTGAACAAGTCTTTGGGCACTCCAATGACTAGAATTTAATATGGAATTTCTACTCCAGTGCATTAAGACATGCTGCATGTCCCCTGAGCATCTGGCAATGAATAAGGTTAAACTGGGAAAGATATTCTATCATTCAGCTCCTTTGTCCATAATTACAGTTGTTAAACAGATATTGTATTTCTAAAACAAAAGTAATTGTGATTTTTCTTAATATTTTGTCAGATGATGCAGTTTAAGCTCTCCTTGCACAGCTTCCTGGCCAGCCAGTATAATACAGTATGAGCAACTCCATTTCTGTATCTTATTCATATAAGTAAAATATTTGTCAATTTCCAAGATTAAAGCACACTTTTCGGAAGTACAAATCTGTGACAAAATCTATCACGTCTGTTGGTTTGGGATTTTTATTTCTACTCCTCCGTCCTCTCTCAGAGAAACTTTTTCTTCTTGTAATTCTACCAGTGCGTAATTGGGATCTGGTCTGCATTTTACTTCCTTACCAGTAAAATTATTTTAACTAGTGGCATTGCAGGAGCCATCTGTTGCTCCTGCACAGCATATTCCCAGCAGCAAACAGGACAACCACAAGTCACATTCCAGCAGCTGAGGTGACACAAGTCGTATTGACAAAGCCATCCTCCTACAGCTCAGGTTTTGTCTCCTTTCACCTGGTGAGGATTCACAGCACCCTTATCTTGGCACAATTTGCCAGGACAGGAAAAGCTGCTGCCTGTCAGGTTCCTCAGAATTACCTTTCCTGAGGGAGAGAAAGATTCTGGGCAACGAGGGGGGACTGAACACCTCTTTAATAGTGCTCATTAATTAGGAAAATAAGTGAGTATAAAAAAAATTGCTTTCACATTGTGGAGTGAAACTTAAAAGTCACTGGTGTTAAATGTTTACATCTTCAAGAAAACAATGTATTCACATCTTATAAAATTTATTGTTTTAAAATAAAGAAAGTAATGGCTGGTAAACACCAGGCAATGTGTAAGAGCACAGTGACCATGCTGGCTCTGGGTTATGGTAGAGGTGTCTGATTCAAGGTTTACTACTCTACCATGGTTTCATGAACCTTTTTGTGACCCCAAGCAAGTTACTCCCATCTCACTATACTTCCATTTCCTCTTTCTGTAAAATGATATTAATAGCACTTCAGCTGCAGAGCAGGTTTATTGTACAAGGCTTAATGAATGTTTGTCTCCCTGTGATTGAGATTCTTTCCTGCTGGAGGCAAGAATTTTAAGCAGGTTGATTAAATAGAAAAGGTCTCTAACTCTGAAGCTCTTATTAAAAGCAGAAGGAATTATTTCTTAGGGAAATTCTAGTTTTATATCCATTAAAATTGTCTAAAACGTAGCAGCTTTAGTTCTTTGGTTATTTAGCAACTTCAGTCTTGTTTCCCTTAGAAATTCTGTGGAAGGATGCTCTGACTTTTGAAATGATCTAAGGCAATGCCAAGACAGACCCTGCTAAACTCTTCTTGCTCTGAGGAAAAAAAAAATCACAGCCGTCACATAGTCAGAAAACACTACACACAGAGTTCTAGAACTGTGGCCAAAAGTGAATTTGGGCTGTTTGGCCAGATCCAATCCCCTTCCCTAAGGCTGTGATGTTGGTGCAATGCTCTGGCAAGAGATTTCAAGTGCTGGGAGGTACAAGACTCTTGCTGTTTGCAAAGAGAAAACTCAGCAGCCCACAACAGTATGGATGAGGGAGGCTGTGCTGAGCTTGGAACACTAAATCAATCCAATAGGAAGCATTAAGACAACTTTAGGACAGTTTGACTGCCTTATGGAGGCCAGCAGTGATCACTTGTGATTGATATCCCAGAAACATCCCAAATGTCTTGCTCTTTGAAAGAGGGTCCCCACTCTTCCTGTGAAAGATTGCTGACAAAAGAAGTGGTTGTGTCCTCCTCTGCTAGAGGAGTCTGCAACTTTCACTAGTCCAGGTTGCTCAGAGCTCCATCCAACTTGGCTCTTCCCAGTGAATGTGGGGCAGTAAGCCTGAGAAGGTTTTTGTGGGGCAGCCTTGCAGCCAGATCTCCTTACAGCCCACGGTCTCACAAGCACTGAGCAGGAGGTGCTGCCCCTCTGACTGTAACACACATTTAACAGCCCTCTCTGGATTCAGATATTTATTACAAAGTGAACCTCCATGCTCCACTAAGAGGCTTTTACAAGCAGTTGCATGAACTGCCATTAACAGTTACATGAATTTAATCTCTCTTCTCTGGATATGATGAAAAGCTTGGCAAGAATTTAGACAGTGGCCAAGGCGAGTATTACAGAGCACTGTTTTGGGTCAGGGATTATAAAGCTGCTCCTGGTGGCCAGAGACAAAGATGTGATGTTTTAAGAGTCAGCCCCTACTAGTAACCACAGTGTTTCCATTATTATACAAACAGGGCTTAAAGTCCTTGTCTTTCTCCCTGATGTGTTAAAAGCAACTGCACTGGTTAATAAAGTTCAGGGGCGAGTTTTGTTTTCCCCAGAAAATGGAGTGGATGGACCCTCTTCAGAAAGCTGGGTGATGTAATATCTGTGACTTAGAGCTAAGAAAACTAATTCACAGTTTCCATGTTGCAACCAGAATGGTCAACGGAGACTTTATAAAACTGGCAAACAGAGAAAAAACACAGGGGAACGTATAAAGGAGTATTTTGCTGTGGGAGCAACAACTTTAATATACAGCACACACGTGGCCAGCAAATCTTCCTTTTTTTCCTTCTTTACTGTGATTCAGTGACCTGACATTTACTCTTACACCTAATCTGCCTCTCCTGTTCATGATATCAACTACCAAAAAATAGATCAATGTCAGGAGTCAGCAGGAGGACATGGGAGCAGTGCTTAGAGGGGGGGTTTATTGGTGTGCATGGAGGCAGATCTAGAACACCCAGGTGAGGTGTCACCAATGGGCTGGGAACACCCAGCCTACAGAACCTCTGAACCCACAGAACGTGAGGCAGAGCATGGTCTGACCCCTCTCCTCAGATACCCTGAGGCACAAAACCAGCCGAAATTGCTGAAATCATCCGCTGTTGTCAAACTTTGCAAAGTGAACAGCCTCGTGTCATCATCCTGCTGCACATCTGGAAGGAGGTTGGTTTGGAGCTGTTCAGAAGTGTTGCTGTAAAATCTAACCAGTGCCAGTTTTGGTGGGGGCTGGATTCCAGATAACAAATTAGCCTCTGTTCAGTGAGAAAACTTTTGAGGTTTTAAATTAATTCCTCATTTGCTTATGATTCTGTGTTAGGAGGAATGTGTTCTTTCTGTTTGCAAAGCAGCTCGTGGACAAAATGTTCAGCATCAGCCTAATCCTTCTGATGTTTGAGAGTCATTCATTTATGAAATCGTCATGTTATTCATACGCTGCTCAAGTAGAAGTTGCTACAAAATTGGCATGAAATCTCCCAACAGAAATCAGAGGTTTCATGGAGCTTTTGCTATGAAAGAATAATAACAACAATCACTTCTTGAAACCTGTTCAGAATGTCATAGTAAGTTTAGGATGTGTTAAAAAATCAAATAGACCTTTTCTGTCATTCAGTTCTCTCAAAATAAATTGTGAGAGTCTAATTCAGAGGTTGTAATTTTTTACTTCCATTACATTTTGGCATGCTGAGGCTATGAACCCAACAATCTTCCCATATTAAATATGTTTAATAATCTATAAAACTACCTTTTGTCCCTTATTCCCTGCTATGGGGATCTTTCAACATCAGTAAAGAATTCCGCATATAAAAATGGACTCAGATGGAGCCTGCAGTGAAAATCAGATTTACCCTCTTCTTTCAAGAAGAATCATGTTTTTTCAGGCTGTCTACAGAGTTGACAGAATCCATTAAAAACAGAGCTCCTCTTTTGCCATCCTTAGTTTTTAATTTTAATTAGAGTGGTTGTGTTTTCATAATAATGGTTGCAGAAGTTGTTCGGAGGGAAACTGCACATTTATGTAGACACTTTAATACAAAGTTTTATTCCAAGTTTATTAAAGACATTTTTGAAGGCACACTTCTTATGAAAAAAAACCACATATTTGTAGTTTTTAATGGTAACAGTTTATTTACTTATTTATTTCAGCTGCTGATTTGTAACTATTGCATCCCAAATCACTTTTCTTCCATCAGAGGAAGCAATCAGAAAAAGCTGCCATTGCCCCTCAAGGTTTCTCGTTAACTAATTGGAGTTTTTGGCTCTTTATCCTGATGATTAAAAGAACAGCTGAGTGGAAGTCAGAAAGCATTTACAGAGCTGACACACCCAGCCCTGCTCTTTGCTTTACCCTGATTAATTTAACAAACGAAACTCCAGTAAACTCACATAACTTTTTGCCTATACAAACCCACCGTTGCTCTATAGTTTGAAGTAAGCCTTGGGTAAACTGTCCTGTAGATAACTAAATCAGAAGAACAAAGGCTTTCCAAAAGCTTTTTGTCGAAAAGTGGCTTTCTGTAAAGTAACATTTTGTGCTGGGGCATATAGATTGTATGAAATGAAATGGCTCTTTTGGAGAAGTTGCCTTTATTTTCGAGTATGAGAAAAACAACTGTCACTGTTTACACTCTTCACTCAAGGTAAGCATGTTTGTCTAAAGTATTACTCCAGCCTGGCTTGCAAACACTTGAAGCTTGCTTACCGTTTTTCTATATATGGACTGCTCTGTGGAATTGTCTTTATCAAAACTTTTGGGAAAATCTTTAACAGAATCTGAGAGACTTGCCTAATTTATGCAGCCATGTCTTCTCCTTCTATTGATTCCCTCCATGATATATGTTTATCCTCCCTGCCTGTGAAAACCTGGAATTAAAAGTGAAGCTTTTCTATTTTATGCCTGTAATTGCCAGAAGAAAAGAGATGGGAGTTATGGGTAAGAGCTGGTTAGTGAGCTTTAAACAAATCATCTTGTAAAACCGAACACAAAACTGTCCCAAGTTTACAAGGCTGAAACTCCCAAACGGCAAAGCCTCACTTCACTGCAATGTTAAGAAACTGGTTTTAAAAAACGAACCATTCCCACACCTTTTGTGATGAAATAACACCAAGTGACCCAGCGAGCTCCCTGGGTTTGAGAGGGGAGAGAGAGTGTTGGGGACGTGGTCCCCACATCAAAACTGTCCTGGAGAGATCAACCATTGATGATTTAAATCTTCACTACTTTATCTCTTTGTTTGCTGCTTGGAATGCTATTGATACCTTCTTTGTCTTTGTAATTGTTTTAATTAGCCACCCAGCATGGGCCCCTGACAGTGCTTGTGATAGAGTATTATGGACAACCCAGCAGGACAGTGAGTCTGTTAACATGAAACACAGACATCATGGCAAGCTTAATTTCTTTTAGTTGTGTCACTTTTTTTCCTTGTCCTCTTTGTTTGCGTGTGTGCATTATTTCTGGAGAGAAGGAAAATAACTTCCCAAGTCCTTTGCCTTTTAAAAGGGGAAAGAAGCATGAAAACGCTCTCGCAAACATTTCTCGGGGATTGTACAATTAAAGCTGATATCACCACGTTGCTGGAGTCAAGACAAAGAATGAAACATTGCCCATATTGATTAGTCTTTTCACAAATCGTGTCTTCAGCAATTAGGCTGATATTTATGTCAGTTACTGTACTCTCGACCCTGTGAATTTCTTCTTAATTATTATTTTTTTGGCTCCGTGGTGTTATTTGTTCTTGTTGACCACATCCTTCTTTAGTAAGTGGAAATCTGCCTGTTCAATTATGGTGCAGATCTGCAACTCATTAGCAGTGAGCTTTGGTGCTGTTGCCATTTAAAGACGATTCTGTCATTTAACTTGTGTGAACTTCTGGCAATGTGTATGTTCTGGGGGGGAAAAAAAAAAAACAACAAAACCCAAAGTTTGGTTTTAGAGATAAACAATTCAATAGCATAAAAACCTCAAATCCATTCATAGTATAGTTTTCTTCCCCAAAAACAATTGTGCTTGGGATAGAGGAATGTGAATAGAGATGCTTCATGAAAGCACTAGTTTCCTTTGGGTTTGGTTTGTTCAAATTAGCCTAAGGTCAGTCCCTGCCAATTATTGCCCCACTTCAGCTGTTCTCTGGACATTAATAAAAGCATCTGCTGTATTAACCAGAAATCCAGTTTTGCACTCTCAGTGCAAGGATTTGGGGTGTTTTCCCCCACTGTGATGGATTTCCAGCTCCTTAGCCCGTGTGCTTCATCTTGTTGGCCTCCTTGAAATGTATCCCTGATAAAGTATAAGTTTGTGACTTGATGGACTAGACTGAAACCATTTTCCACTTTGACAGAGTTGAATGTAAACCCTAAATGCTTTGGAATTCCTATGTTGTGTTAACCTAAAGGCACTGCTTATTTTCGGTGTTACCAACTCTTGACTTTTCCACATCCCTCCAGCAAGACCAAAAGGTAGTGAGGGGAGAATTGTTTCCTAAGGAATATTTTAATCATGACTGTTTTGAAGAAACAGTGAAATGCAGCCTGTGGTGTCCACTTCAAGCCAAAAGCAAAGTGGAGGAGAGGAGTGGAGGAGAGGGAATGGGGGTGCAGTGGTGGTGCTGATCCTGCGCTCAAGCACCACAAGAGGTGAATCACTACCTTGAACTGAAGCCTTAAAATCAAAGGGTATTGCCCCGGGTGGAGGAGTGGTTGCACAGGGAGCATATCTGCTCCTTCCATGGTTTGCAGCTCAGCAGCTGAAGGCAAATTCTCATCCTTTTCTCTATCTGTTAATGCAGCAGCAATGAATCCTGAGAGGTGGAGGGTGCTCAGTCCTGGCTGGATGGGGCAGCAGGAACTGTAAAATTAAAGGACAGTTAAATTAAAGACATATTAACCACAGCTCCATAATTCAGTCCACCAGAAAAATTTCTTAATTTAAATAATGAAGATGAGAAATCCCCATTGCCATTAAAATAGTGAAAGAAAGCTCTTTATTAGAACAAGTAGACAAGTAATGTTGCCTTATGTAGAGCATGAGGGACATGAGTTCCTTCAGGAAAGGCAGCAGTAAGACATTCACTGCCATGTTTTACCCCTCTTCAAGACAGTCTAAAAGGTGTTTATATTAAGTTTCTCTGCACCATTTCCTTTTCTGTCAGATATGAGGGGAAAGAAAGGTCTGTAGGTTTCCTCAGCGTGGTTCAGTGGTGTTAGTGGGGTTGGGGAATGCAGAAATTCATTTGTCTCAAGAATTGCCAGTTTTTGTTTAAATTTATAAGTCATGGAGCAAATATCTTGGATGAACACTTCTTGTTTGACCTTGGGCTCCATGTTCAGCCCATGACGTGCCACAGCCTCCTCCCCCCATGCAAGAGCTGGAGCTTCTTTTGCTTTTCTAGAATGTCAGAGGGCTAAAAGCCTCTAAAGATTGCAAAGGGCTTAGAAGCTGCTTTGAATAAAGCTATTGGAGTTGAATGAAGGAAAACTGAGAGTATCTCTGATGGCAGTGCTTAGCCACCCTTTACAGAAAAATAGATAATCTTATTTATGTCTGTTTATGTCTATTTGTTTCTCTAAAGAGAAACATAACTCTGAGTAGCCCTCAGCTGTGGTGTGCCATGTGTACCGAACTCATAGGTGATATTTTAGTATTTTTAATCAAGAATAATTAAACACTGCAAGTGTCTTTGTGCTGTGAAATCATGCCTTTGCAAACTGGGATTTCTGCATTTCTGAAGTCTCCATTCGGATTACTTTGAATTTGGATGTGCATTTACTGCAGACAGAAGTGCTGGCACTGCTGATTAGGTAATTAGGTTCTGGTTTACTTATTTCCATATGCATTCATGGAATATGTGTGTACAAATTAAAGGTACAATTTGGTGTTTGATGCTCTTTACATCCCAAGTACGGTACATATTCCATTTGATAAACCTGAGTGTAAAGTAGATACTGATGTAGATGTGATGCCATAAATGCAGATGGCTGTGGATGGCATGAGTTCAGTGACATGACAAGTTAAAACAGATCATTGCTTTAATTATCTCAGACTCAAAATCATTTATTCAGAACCCACTGGAGTCAGTAGTGCCTCTTTCACTTATCCCACTGGTTTTCCTGTTTCCCCCTGGGACATGGATGCTGAGGCTGCTCAGGGCACCTCAGCCAAGGAAGGGGCACTGCAAGGGCAAGGACAGCTCCATCAGCTCCTACTTTCCTTTCCTCCACCGTCCTCTTCTATCATGTTGTTATGTTCTGGCCTCTCTGATAGACCAATATAGTTGTTGGGAGGTTTTTTGCTTCCAGCTTGGACCAGTGTGGTGATGTGGTGGAATGGGAGGGATGGAAATCTCCAGGGCTGGGTCCAACGGGAGAGACAGCTGGGGTGGCAGTGCCATGAGCTGCTTTTCCATGCTGAATGCTTTGTGGTACTGAACCATGCTTTAACATGACCATCCTTTGCAGGATGAGAGTTGGATGCCCTATAAAACCAATGGGAAGAGCTGGGTGCCCTCAGGGAAACTGGTTGAGCACTTGAATTCGATGCCTCCCTTGTAACAGCATAAGCAAAACCAGAACAAGTTGAACCCAGAAAGAATCCCTTGCATGCAAAAAGCTTATGGAAAGAGCAGAATTAGTCCAGTTTAAAGGAAGCTTGATGTGTTATTAAGAGATTAATGTACTCACTGTGATTAAGACGGAGCCATCGCTCTGGAGTCCATTTTCTTTTCACTGGTTATTTACTTGATTAAGGCTCCTATAAAGCAAGAGTGCAGAACTTTTTGTGTCCCTCTGTCTGACTCACAATTTATAAATAATAGCTGTGTTTACAAAACTCTCCAGGGTGAGGCAGTGTCTAAACTGAGTTTAATTAGTTCTTACTCAATATTTGGTAGGCAACAAAGGCCTATCCCAATGCCAGCAGAAATCAGTTGCTGTCTTCAGGGGATTCTGGGTTGGCTATCTGATTTGACCACTTTGGACAAATAATGTTATTTTTATGTTGGAAAGCTTGCATGGGAAAGCTTGGTAAGTTATCTGTAAGCTGCAGATGTTGGCACGGAACAATGTAGCCTGAAACATGTGGGCCTCTCCTCTCCCCAGGCAAACTTGTGTGTTGTAGAGTTTAAAAGAAAAATATTTTCTGTGTTGTGGCTTGATGTTCGCACTGGCAGAGCACACTATAACATATCTAATCTTAAATTTCTTGGGTTTTGCTAGTTAGTGTTCGGGCCTGTTATTAATGACCCAACTGCACAGGCTCCCAGCCCTGGACTGGGGAGGTGGAGATGCCCTTTGTGGGTGTGTGTTGGGGGGGTGGGGTGTTCCACCCTCAGATGTGAGCGTGGAGAGGGAGAACCTCTTGGAGAACACACCCTACCTTGGACAGAACAACAGTTTAAACCCATCGTGGTGGAGAAGCTGTGGTGGGGAGGGGATTTCTGGTACCCCGAGCAGTGGGGAGGGTCACTGTGAACCTGGAGAAAGGACTCGTGTCTGAACTGGGAGAAACACATGACGTAGCTAAAACTCCTCATTCCTTGCACAAGAGTTCTTGTAGTAAGGCATTTACCAAAAGGCAGCTTGAGTGTAAACAACTAATTGTAAAGGTCGAGTGATTATTTTCTGGTTTTCATTTTGAACTAGATGGTGAAATGTTTACATCTCCTATAGATATGATTGATGTGGAGAGCAAACAAGAAAAAAATCCTTCACTGGGTCAACAGGTTATTTAGAAAAGTGTAGCAAGGTTAATCCCAAAGCTTCTGTCCTTCTTAAGTGACCATTGTTATTTATGTATTCATAACCCTGGAAAAATCATAAAGACCTTTCCCCCCACTCCAGGAAGTTATACTCATGCATTTACCTGTTACAAATGACTAACTAAAGTAATCCACAATTTTTATGACCTCTCACTGCACTTTCAAATTAGTTTCTTTTCCTTTGTGAGAGCTTGGTGAGGTATTACTTTCTGCTCAGGTGTAACTGAAATCCTGGGTCATCCATTCAAGAATGTTGTTGCCTGTGAGATATTAATTGCTTCTCAAACCTTAGAACTACTCCAACTTCTAAAGGTTAATGGAGCAGATAGATTTAGGACATGTTCCTAACCACACAGGTTATCCTCCCTTCCAGAAATATGACACTCTCTGGAGATGGGTCATTCATTTTTATTGTTTAAAATGTAATGAAGCATGGCATTTATAATCCACTGGCTGGGAACATCTTACTTGGAAAAAAGAGGCCACAACATACAGCGCTTTAGTGGGTGTTAGCACATCCATCTTTGTTCTGTTCTCTGCAGACTGGCCACAGAGGTGCAGGTTTTAGTTAAAGCACCTGGTTACCCCTAAAGATCAAGGCTGGTGTGTCCTGCTGGGCCCCTGGTGCCCGTGGCCCTTCCAGGGTTTGGTGGTTCGCAAAGCTGCTGAGAGCGGCAGAGAGCTGTGGGGAGCTCAGAATGGACAGGAGGAGAACAGGACACCTGGCTGGCAGCAGGGAGAAGTAGCTGGTTCAGGTTTTCAGGCTGTGGGTCTGTGCTTTGTTCAGGAGCAAAGTCCTCTAGCATGGATGTTTCAGAACTTCCCAAGCCCCTTTGGAGTAGCCTCAACCCAACAGTAGTGTGTGGGACTGCAGCAGCTGGGCCTGTTTAGTCCAGAAAAGAGAAGACTGAGAGGGGATCTCATCAGTACATACAAATATCTTAAAGGCAAAGTCAAGAGGATGGAGCCACACTCTTATTGGTGGTGCCCAGTGACAGGATGAGGAGCAATGGCCATAAACTAAACTACAATAAGTTCCACCTCAACCTGAGGAAGAACTTCCTTCCATGAGGGTGGCAGAGCACTGGAACAGCTCCCCAGGGTGGGTGTGGAGTCTCCCTCTCTGGAGACATTCCAAACCCACCCAGACTCGTTCCTGTGTCACCTGCTCTGGGTGACCCTTCCTGGGTGGGCAGGGGGACTGGGTGATTCCAAAGGGCCCCTCGAACCCCAGCTGTTGAATCTGTGATTCTGAGCTCTGGGTTACGTAAGACTCAGTTGACACAAGCTTGTTTTCTGTGATGTAAAATATACTCAGCTGAAATTTGGAGTGAAATGTTAGTTTCTCCAAATATCAGTAGGCCAGGACCTCTGAACCCTGTGCCAGACCACGCTCCTGAACGGCAACAACAAATTCCTCATGTGAACTTTATTATCCACTCCTAATTTTCAGAAGTTATCTAAATTCTATCTATCATAAACCCTTGGCAAAGCAGCTGCTAAGTTTTGATAAATATTTGATAAGCCTCAGGATTTATGAGGAAGATTCATGAGGGTCCCTTCAGCCCTCCCACGCACACTGTGGGCTCTGGAATTTTAAAACTATTTGCACAGGTTGTGTGTTAGCAGGATGTGTGGACACGTGGCTGCCCATAGCATGGATCACTTCCAGCTTCTCTTTGCCTTACACCAATGGATGCAGTAGTTTGGCTCACCATGTTCTCCAACCCACTAGTTCTGGAAAATACAACCAAGGAGGTCTAAAACCTGGTTAAGAGTCATATCTTTTTACCCCAGTTAAGGTGCTGACTAAGAAATATAATCAATGTTCTGTGCAAAAAGAACATAAATACTTTTCCTGTCTTTCTGGTGTATGTCAGTGAAGTCAGATATTGTAGTAGGTTGAAACTGTGATAGAAAAATGTCATCCTTGTTGTTGTTATGATAGGCGGTATTAAAAATAACAATGGAAGATCTTAAATTAAAAAGGAAAACAATAAAGAAATTTCATCTTGGTGTGGGAGAGGTCCATGCAAACATGGAGCTTCAGGTGCCATCCCAGGGAAATCAGTCACATTCCGTGCAAAGGCAGGTGTCATCCAGACTTTTTCTTTCATTTAGAGATGAAGGCCCAAGTAAATACTGCCCTCAAATCTCTAAGTGGCAAACTTTATGCTTTAGGTTTTGATCTTGTGGAAGAGTCTGTTCAGCATTTCTGACTGCAGTGTCATTGCACTCCAGGCTGCGTTGTTAGTACTGGGTTTTACCTGTCTTGAGACAATGGCAAGAGTTTTTCATGTATTCATACTCCACTGAATACTCAAGAATATTCAAGAATATTCAGTGGAGTATGACTTTATTACTTCTATTAATTTATTTTAAATCTTTTTGTTTGTTTAGCTTCTTTTAATTTCTGAATTCTGAGTGTATTCACCTTTTCCACTCAAAAATGGGAGGTTCCTACTTCTTTCCTCCAGTTTCTCAGTAAGGCTTTTACACATCACAGCAGTTGCTCATCAAGTTCTCAGTCACAAAAAAGGAAATGGGTTGGACATAAGGAGAAATTTCTTCATGGAAAGGGTGGTCAAGCATTGGAAGGGGCTGCCCAGGGAGGTGGTGGAGTCCCCATCCCTGGAGGTGTCCAAGGAACAACAGGACATGACACAGTGCTCTGGGCTGGGGGACAAGGTGGGGATCGGGCACAGGTTGGACTCGATGGTCTTGGAAGACTTTTCCAACCTAAAGGATTCAGTGATTCAATATAAATCTACTGGAAGAGCCTGTAGAGTTTTTGCTGGGGGGTTTCTCCACCCTCCCCCAGGCAAAACACTATGGGTGGAAAGACCACAGTGATCTTGGTTGCACCCAGGGAGGGATGGTAAATTATGGGATACTCCTCATGGTCTCCTGCTGTGAAAACTTAACTTTATAGACTCCAGAATTGAGTCCAACAGTGTAAAATAGGAAGGGGCGAATTTTCCATCTTGATCACAGAGTGATATTGAGGATGAAATTATTTCAACACTTAGGGCAGATAGTAAATGGAAGGTCAGTAGATAAAGAGATTAAGAGCACCCCAAAGGTCAGCATGTCTTGCTGTGGAGCCAGGAAGAGGGTTGATGAGAGAGATGGGCATGGGGAGAGCAAGATGTTTGCTGGCTCCTGATACAGTTGATACAGTAAGGGCTCCTCTGCAGGCCTTAAAACAGCCACACAAGGGCCATAAAAACCACAAGAAGAGAACAGTTGTTTAACAGAATTTCTTCACTGCTGCATTTGGATTAATTGAATCCTGTTCGAGGCCTTATCAGGAAGAGCTGTCAGCAAAGAATTCCAATAATCCAATCAGGAGGTCACGAGTGCAAGAATAAGTATCTACAAATCGGATTGAGAGAGCCAAACCTGAAGCCAAGCAATATTCTAGAGATGACAGAATAGATGATTTCACCACATTGCTGATATAATTAATGGAGATTGATAAATTCATCCCAATAGCCATGTTTTGTTTGTTGTGCTGGAAAGGTGATAATCAAAAATCCTGATTAAAAAGGCAACAGAAAAATACAAGAAGTGTAAATTGGGTGGTAATAGCAGCTAAACAGTCACAACTGTCATGTTACAGTCTGTGAAATATTGTGAATATGAAGTATTTTTAAGGAAATGTCCAGTGTTAACACCACATTAAGTAAAAAGACAGTTGATAACTGAGCAACAGAGGAGTTAGAATTTGTTTAAAAAAAATAAAATCATTGGCCATGGTTGTGTCAAACAGCTGACTAAAAATAACAGCTATTCTGCAGTGTAGATGTTCAGGAATATCATCTGTATCGAACTGTTTTTAGGAAGAAATATTTCAAGTGGATGACTCAAACTTTAGTCACTTCTTGTTGCCTGTTTCCCACTGTATTTATCAGAGAAGTCTTTTAATCTGAGCTGTCTTATATAAAGCTGAAGTTGTCCATAACTGAATGAAATATAGTGAGCCCATCTTGCACCCTGGTTTCACCTGTCAGTCTGTTGATTTAAGTTTTGGGTTGGTTGGCTTTTTTTTCTTATAGGAAAGGATAGTCTCAAAATGAGAAATGCAATGTGTGCTCAGGACAGGGTATGACTAGGAAAAGCACTGTCCCAGTTGAAATTCAACCAGGACAGACCTGGAGACTTCTGATTCTCCACAGAAAAGGAATCTATGAATTCTGCTATTCAGTGCAACTTTAGATCTGTGAATCAGTAATGTGAAACCTAATGCCATGATATGTGCTGTGAACAGAGGCCTCCCCCCCCTCTTGTTGAAGAACAATTTCAATTTCCTGACTGCAGATGCAGGGAGTAAATACCCACATATCTATATAGTGCTTGCTTTATTCCTCTGTCTGTGTTACAAGATGGTATGATCTGCATATGCCAATAAAACAAAATGAACCAAAGATAAGAACCAGTGAAAAGTGCTAAATTCAACCTCCCTTACACAGGAATGACTGAGAGTAACTTTGTGATTTAAGCCAGTGTGACTGAGAGTTGATTTGGTCTATTGCTGACTGCAGAAAGGCTTTCCTGATCCAAGAGATGCCTCTCTATTGTAAAACCTTGTATTTCTAACCTTTAACATCTTACCAAGAGTACTGTCCATTGCTTTCACATCATTATCTGAGTTTAAATACCTCTCATCTGAGCTTAATCTTTAAACCTTGCTTAGTGCTACCTTCATACTTAATCATTCTCTTGCTTTGCAAAGCACTTGGGCATCATTCCGATGATAAATTTCAGCTTCATCAGCTACTGACCCACATATGCTCTGCAACTGCTTGTCCCCATAGGTCCTGGGGTAATGTTATAATTAAAGAGCAGCTGCTGGCATATATAGGCTCCATGGACTCTGTCATCAAAGGGCAACTGATGTCCCACATTAACTGAATGGATCTCTGAGGAATTTCAGTGATAGAAACCAAGTTTCCTTCTCAGGAGAAATTACAGCACATCTGCCTTGCCACTGCACTTGTCCTGGTGATTGTGTCCCATCCAGTTGTGCCTTTAGGTGTGGCCACTGAAGTCTTCAAGTACACAGGGGCCACCACCCATCACGCTGGGCATCCCCAAAAGTACCAGAGGTGCTGCTGTGCATGTCACATATTGAAGTTGTGTGGTTAATTACGCTTATTTACCCTTCTGATGATTAAAGGTAAATAGCAGAGAAATTTAAAACATCCTTTTATGCATCAACAAAAATGGAAAAAAGCAAGTAATCTTGTGTTTGGAGTATGATTAACCCGTGGAATTTACTGCAGTAGGATATTACTGAGGCAAATAGTTTAGTAGGATTTAGGGATTAGAGACATGAATAAGAAGAGTTACCTTCTCTAGATTTAGGAAAGGTAATTTCTTCCCAGTGCAACTCAATACATAAGGTCAGCAAAAAAACACCAGCATGAGGATGGGCAACATCTTCTCCAGCCCACGGCTTCCAGCAGATTTCCAAGACAAGCTTGGTCCTTCCTGGAGAAGGATGAGATATCAACGTGCTTGTCAATCAGGACAAAATACTGTACTGAGCACACAACTGCTCTCTGCTGTTGCAGGATTATTCTGTTCCTGTGGTTCAGGTCAGGACTATTTCACACCCTCAGCAGTTTGGGGCTTTGCCCTCCCATCCTTTTTTTTTTTTTTTATTCCTTTCTTCATTTCAGAAAGCCACTGCTCTTCCACAGCGATCATCATGACTAATGGGCAAGCTTATTTATTATAAAGTCTGTTAAAGGGTAGTTAACAAGCCCAGATTTCTATTTAACTGTCACACTGTAACCTGCTTGGAGCAGAGCTGCACTCTAAACATAATCACCTCTTAATGCTTCTTATTTATTTATTTAGAGGCAGTATAAACACCCTAGGCCAGAACCTCTGTGGATACATCAGCTGCCCCCAGCAGCCAGGATCTGCTGAAATCAATGGGGCTTTACTGATTTACATCCCCTGAGAATCTCCATGTAAAATAAATTCCAGGCAGGAGGTAGGAGATATATGTATATGCAGAAGCCAGATAAATTGGTGTGTTTGTACTACACACAGACATTTCAGGGTCAATAGTAGGTACAGAAATCAGAGTTCCTTTAAAGGAAAACTTAACTAGTAACCCAAGTTATTAAACCTGATTTATGTTTGTTAAAAAACAGTCAGCTGACAACTAACCGATGCATATCTTTATTTGCTTTGGTGTAATCCTGCATTTCTGTTTTGCACTCGTCGAGATGATGTTTCACTGTTTTCAGGTCAGAGTCTAATTTCAGCTGTCACAAGGAAGGCAGTGTCCGAGGCAGCACAGCCCTGCTTTGTGTGCATGCAAAGAAAACACAGATCTCTTGCAACACCAACCCCCCCACGCTCACAGTAGCTATAAACTGCCCCATCAACCTTAAAAACAACAAAATACCTTTAAATCAAGGAGTTGCAACATGCCTTTCAAGCTGTCATCCCAGCCAGGCAAGTTTTTAATAAGTTGGAGTAGTCCAAATTTCCCCACACACACACCCGCCGATTGAGGTTAGTCTTCAGAAAATGCTGTGCAGATTTTGATCCAAGTGAAATGAAGATGCATCCAGTTTTCTGAGACTGCAGTCAGTGGACTGTGCACAATTGAAAGCTGGATTAAGCTGAAAGAGTGAATTTTTACTAAGGAATGTTAGTATTGTATATTTTACATATGTAATCTTAACTGACTCATTTCTCTGCTGCTTCTCCTCCTCCCTAAGGACGAGAACAAACCAAAACTTACAACACAATTATTTTTGTGGGTTTTAGTGATGTAGCCTTGTCCCTTAAGCCATGACTACTGTACTATGACTTATTATAATGCTGCACCATGAAACACCTCATAAAGTTGTTATTTCCTCTGCTTTCTTCTGAACCTTTACAAGAAAATTGCTTTCAGTCTGCTCAAATCCTGTTCCTTTTCATAGCAAACTCTTCTAAATAACAGTATAATTAACTTAGGTTGATAAGAACAAACCAGAAAAATAAGGGAGATGTTTAACTTTCTTCCCTTCCCCCCCGTTTTGTTTATTGCTTTGTCACTTACCAAAAGTTGGAAGGAAAAAAAAAAGTAATTGGATGGTTTATAATTTGTGACCATTTAAAAGAATAAATGACCTGAATCAAAGGTCAAAGCCTTTGTGCTTTCTGCAGTAGAGAGGTTTTTGTTTTGTTTTTCCCTGAATCTTTTTATACTGGAAAGAAAAAAAAAAAGGAAAAAGAAAAAAATTAAAGCAGGCTGAAATAAAAATGTTCCCTGCGCATGTTCACGCACGAGATGGCTCCAGAAGGACCTTTGCAGCTTCTGATTTAAATGCCTTTTTCCTTAGAGCTTGCAAATATCAACAACATTCCTGCACACTGTAATCAAATACTTTCCCAAAAAGCCATGGAATGTGCCATAATTTGTCAAAGATCCTCACTGACAAGTTTTTAGTAAAGTCCACTACAGCAAACCCTCCTCGGCCCCCTTGACCCACGTAGCAAGAGACCTTTGACCCTATTTGGGCCTCTTTTATGAGCTTCTTTCACTCTGACCAGATGGCTAAACTATCAAAGGTTTTTATGAGTAAAAACTGCTTTTCAAACTCACAAGTTGTATATTTCTCTCCATGTTAATGTGAACTATCAACCCAGAGGCTTTAAATTGAAAACACAAAAGGTGCTGTGCAGCTGCCGGCACCTCGCATTGTGCCGGCTGGGTGGGGATGTTTGCAGAGTAAACAGCTGATGGCCACATGAAGACAGTTTAAGGCCAAATAGTTTTAAAAAACACCCATCGAAAACCCAATAAATTATTTTTGCCCCGGATATTGTTTTGAGCCTCTAACGTGGTGTTTGAATACTCATTCCCAGCTCCCGCCAGCCCACCCTCTCTCTCTCCTGCATGGAGGCCACTACCCCAGTAGCAAATTAGGACTAATTAGACCAAATTGTGTCAGAAACAAAAATAGAGAGATTACAGACTTCTCAATCAGTTTGAATTTCAATGCAAACATCTCTGAGCACCTGGACATCACTTTCTTGAAGCCAACTGAAGTGTCTTGTCCCTTGCTGTCCGTGTGCTGTCACAGTAGCACTGGGGAGGATTTTTGATCTGATATCATTAGTGGATATTTGTTACTGTACAGTTCTGATAATATTTTTCTCCCTTTTTTAATGTAATATACTCCTGTATATATCTTTTATATAAACTATTAATGTGCTACATGTGTTTCACAGCATTTGCTCTTCCTGTTTTTAACAGGTATTTAACAACTTTCAAATCAAAATACTATAAATCACAGGGAGATTAATAAAGAAAAATCATACCCTCACAGGCTTTCCCGAGACAGCTGGGGAATATAATCTGCTCTTCCTCTTTCTCACAGGTCTCCAGGAGCTCTTTTTTAACCCTTCCCATTCTGGCATGCCATTCTCTCCATGGAGTATTTGTTTCATTAAGAGAAAATCATAGATTGTCCAAGTGGCAGAACTGCACAGTTGGGAACAACTTAGTTTAACATTCTTAATTTTTTAATTACTCTTATGCAAGGTAATTCTTTAATTTACTTGGAAATTAGGGTCTTAATTGGCTATGTATCTTTTTAAGTCAAATATCCTTTCCTCTCACTTAAAATCACAAAAGGCTTTTTTTTTGGAGGAAAATAATGGTGTGCAAGCAGGATAAAAGATAAATATTGGCGAGAAGTCTCTACTTTGGTGACACCAGGGTGTCTGGTAACATCAGGCTCATAGATCATATGGTCATCTGTGTGTTCCAAAATCCCTTAGGCCAGGGCTGTGTCCTCTCTTCAGCAGCTGTTCAGACCTACTGTACTTACAGCTGTCAGTCATGCCAGCACATGTTACAAGTGAAGGTAATGTACAGAAAAATAGATGCAAAAATGTATCAATTATTCTCGTACCTGAGAGGAAAAAATCGGCTTATCCTTACCTTCTGTCTAAAGCTTTTCACTTTCTCAGATTTCTTTACATGTGACT
The DNA here is from genome assembly GCA_035041135.1 of Platyrinchus mystaceus. Taxonomy (NCBI): domain Eukaryota; kingdom Metazoa; phylum Chordata; class Aves; order Passeriformes; family Tyrannidae; genus Platyrinchus; species Platyrinchus mystaceus. Next base: position 13,331,543 of record JAWWLV010000057.1, read on the forward strand.
TGTTAATCCATCAGTCTTGTTTATCCAACCAGGTTTATTAATGACAAATGTTGCTGGCCTTGCTGAGTTATGACTGTAAACCGAAAGAATATGAGGGCCAAGGTGAAAAGGTGATTTCTTTATAACAGCTGTAATTTATCCTGGGCTTTGGCCAGGCCTTTGATTTTGGACTGGCCCTGGATATAGTATTCCTACTGATTGCATTAGAATAGCCCTCAGGGGTCATGCTGAATTCCAGGGCCCTGGAACCAGTTAGAAGAATGGAAGATGACCATATGTGCAGGGTTAGAGAATGATAATAAGGTGCAGCACAATACAAGCCCTGGTGTTGTGGAAATCCTCTGCTATGCCTTCTGCATGCTGTCATTCATATAAGCATTGCATAAGAAATGCATCCCAGCTTGGTCAGAAGGAGGAGAAAAGAAAGCAGGAAAAAAGAAATTAAGTCTCTTTCTTAGTCCTTGGGTTCATTAAATGTCTCCTGCAATGAGAGGGTTTGAGTGTATCATGTTACCTCTGTTCAGGTTTTGAAAGGAGAGGAGAGGCCGGTGCCATCTAAAGCAGCTTCAGCAATTGTTGTTCCCAAGTATCACTTCTTGTGCAAAAACCGTCTGATCCTTGTCCCACAAAGAAGGACGAGATGGAGAATATGAGGGGCTCATCTCTGGTTGTCACTTAGCTGAGTATTCCTGAAGTCAGGCATGGATAGGTTGTGTCCCATGGGATTACCAGCGCTGGTGCCAGGGGCAGGGCTGTCCACAGGTGATCTTCCCCTCCTGTGGGCTCTGCAGCTGGAGCACCCCCCAGGTGTAGGAAAACTCTCATCTCTTCCTTTTTCAGCCTGGCTCAAAACACATCTCAATCAGCAGCAAGTCCTCAGTGTTTCCTCTTGAAACTCTTTCATTTTCCATGGAATAATTAGAGGTTTAAATAGAGTTGTAAGGAGAGCACAAGAATGTGTGTAACTTTCCTAACTAGGGGTTAGGGCACTGTCTCAGGAGAGGAAGATGAGTATGAGGCTCTGCTTTAGCAAATATTTGCATTATTTTTATTAAGCAGTCACAGAGAAGTTACCACAGGAACTTTCTTTATTTTTTTGTAATGTTCTATTCTGAAGCACAGAATCATAAGAAACTACAGGAAATGGGAGGTCTGGGCTCACCTGCCCTCAACTCAGCTGGACTGCCACTTTGTATGTGCAAACAGCTGATTATCCTGCAATACCAGTTGTACAATTCAGTGATACACAGTGCTATGGACAAGTTTTCACAGGTGCAAGATTGCCTTTGAAAAGAGATCAATCCACCTCTTAAAGTAGTTTTATTAACTGTTGACAATTCCCATTATTTTTCAGGCCTGGCTGGTTACACTGTCACTTTTGGCAAATGCTGAAATAGCTGGTGATCTCTGCTGCCTTCAAAGGCTTTGGGGCAGGGCAATACTGTACCTGAAACACAGCTGGGCTCTCAGCCGGGGCAAAGCTGTTAATTGTGGGAGTACAGGGCTGGTTTTCTGGCTGCACGTAAACCTGTGCATGGTGCTGCTAATCCTGCTACCTGCCAGCCTGTCACTAAGTGCTGACACTGTGATTTGCAGCCACACATGCCCACTGTGACTCAAGTGATTGTTTTCACACAAATCAGTCTGTATGAAGACACAACAGAGCCTCAGATCTTCCTTGTACGTGCATCTTTTGGCCTCTGTGGTGTTTTATCATTACTACACATTAGTTTATTAATGGCCCAGATTTTAGCAACTTAATAAATTAAAATGCTCAATGCTCCATTAGGTTTTACCTAATGTCAATATGAACCTGCTCTTATTCACCTTGTCAGGACATGTCTGGGCATCTTCCAGAAGTGCAATAAACGCTGTTCCTAATCAATGTAATGCATGTCCATCCTCCTCCCTCAAAGGAAAAACTCAGGTGGTGGAGGAGCTGTCAGAAGGGAGAGACTAGGATTTTCTGGGAGGCAGGAAGGAGGATTGTTTGGGCCACATGCTGGTGGTTCTGTGCTGTTCATGGCCAACATTTCAGAAAATACAGCCTTAAATTCCTTTAGGTTCTGCGGGCACAATTAGCAGTAAGGCATCAATCTTCATTGGCAGAATGCAAGTTTCATTAATATGTAGAGGCTTTGGGGTTTCACCTCAAAAACCGCTCTCAATTTCTAATGAAGGATACAAAGGAAAACAGTAATGTTTATTTACATATCCTTGGTTCTGAACTGTGTTCCATATCATTTTCTGTAGTGCCCAGAGCCTAAAGGAAAGAGTATAAGGTGTACCTGAGTATTTGGGGAGTGGGAAATCAGTGGTCCTGTTAGAAATGCTAGATGTATAACTTTTAGCTCATCAGCTGATTAATTAAGAGGGATAAAAATCAGTTAGGCATAACTTTTAATCACAAGATTTAAAAAATTACTCGTACTCATTATTTATTTCTTTTACTCAAATATGAGTGGAAGATGTCCCTGCCCATGGCAGAGAGTAGAATAAGATGAACTTACTATTCCTGTCAACTGAGGCCATTCTATGATTCTCTTATTCTAAAAAATATTCTTTTTTTCTTCATAAATTTAGAATTTATAAGTCACTTTTGCACCAATTCTTAACCCACCAGGAGTTAGCAGTGCTCTGGTGGGGTGCAGCTGTATTCCCAAACCATTGCACCACTACAGCATAAACAAAAAGTACCTGAACAAGAGCAGGGCAGGAGGGGGATGTCAGAGCTGCAGTTTGTCAGGACACAAAGAGTGTTGACTGACAGATCCTTGCAGGTCTGGCTAGTGCAGCTCCCTGCCTGTGCTGTGTAATGCTCACTCTGGGTTGGTGGCAACTAGCTGAGAGGTGGGAGCAAACAAACAAGTAACTTCTTAAATTGTCTCAAGTAGATCCATTTGCACAGTGTGTGCCTGCAGCCCGATGTGTGCTCAGTCTACTGAAACTGCTGCTTGTTTGGCTAAAAATTTGGCACTGCTAATTTAAGCAGCTGCAGGAAAAAGAGCAATAATAAAATTGGGTTTCTCGGTTTGGGTCCCAGGAGGGCTGAGCAGAGCACTGGAATGAATAAGACAAAGTGAAATGAAAGGCCTTCACAGGTAACTGCACCTTGGGCTCACATAATGCAGAGCTCTGGTTTTATCTGCACATCTGACATGCCACTGGCCTCACTTGCAGAAAGCTGACCTTGTGTCAAACAAGACGATCTGACTGACATTTTCTATTTCTGGGAATGATTAATCTGTTTATAAAAAGTTCTGTTCTGAAAAGCATTGCAGTTTCCTTCTACGTTTTCATTGATTTCTTAAAGATTGAGTTACGTTTCCCATTTGTTGGAAGAATGAGAACTTGCAATTCAAAGAACCGCTGATCCTGGTGCTCTGGCCTGTGCTTTGTGAGGCATTGGAAGGGGCTGCCCAGGGAGGTAGTGGAGTTCCCATCCCTGAAAGTGTTCAAGGAACAACTGGATGTGGACTTAGTTCTATGTAGCTTTGTTTTTACCTTCACATCCAGTCCTGACAATAATCACATCTCAAAAGCCACGTGATGCCTTCTTTGCCCCACAGAATGGCAGTGCGGGTTCTTTTCAAATTTGTTTGCATTTCACTTTTTTTTTCAGCCCGTTCTGAGCTATAAATACTCTCAGGATCCATTAGGGTCATATCAGATACATTCATATTTCCCCTTCTTTGGGCATTCCAGCTTGCAGCTGAATCTGATAAGCGGATCAGTCACTGCCATGTCAGCAAAGAAGAGCAATGTTGTACCTTAATATTTGTCATCATTACCCAACACACCCATGCAGAGCAAGCTGTGAGGAATGCAGGTTTTCATGCTTTATCAGCTGTAACTAAACATCTGGTTAACAGAAAAAAAGAAAAAAAATCACTCAAAGTTAATGAAGGTTATGATTTCATATAATCCTTTTCAAGCAAAACAAATTCCACTGGAAGAATATAACAGATTAATTGTGGAACTGAATCAATTGAGGTTTTGCCATCAGTTATTTATAACCCATCCGGTTTCCATTCTAAGCTCAAACTTTGTTTTGTCACTGCCAGCAGGACTTTTGCATTTCTTTTTAAGTGTGCTCTCAAATGCATTCATTTGGTAGTTTCCTAGAAACATAACCTTTATTTTAGCTGTGAGTTCAAACAAATTAGTTCATTCTGTGTTACTGAAATGCTGTATTAACAAGTAGGAGGGAAAAGTATGAATTCCTTGAATTCAGTGCTTTTGACATGGGGTCCAGCTGCAGAGGTGGAGTTACACGGCCTTGTGTTGCCTTTCTCATCAGCAGATCTGAAATATTTCACACTCAGTAGGAAGATCTTTGCAATGCCCTGCCAGGATGAGGAAGGAAGTCTTAATTTCCCTTCCGTGGCTGGGAGGAAATGGGGCACACTGGTGTGGGGTGGAGAGAGCTGAAGTGGGCAGTGCTGTGCTGGGCAGGAGGACACTGACTCCAGGGACACCATCCCTGAGTGAAATTCTGCCCTGGGATCCCACAGCCAGGCCTGGTTTACTCCACACTGTTCCCTGGCCTCACCAGCTTCCCCTGATTTCCCAAGGAAATTGGGTTTACATGATTTTACTCCCCACACCTCTGTTTGTGTGCCCATCTCCCTCACCCCCCTCCCCGCTGCAAGGAATTGTCTGATTTCAACTAAATTTGAGATACAAATTGAGGTCCCAAAGGAAGATCAGTTTCCCAAGATTTCTGTGCATGGAGTGGAAGGAAGGAGCGTGTTGTTGTGTTGATGGAGCAGCTGCCTGGGTTTTCCATGGGAGAAATAGAATCCATGCTGTCAAAAGGCAATGGAAACCCAGCTGTATTCCCTGATTTTTTGTTGGTTTGTGGCATGGTAGAATTTTTAGGAGGAGTGAAAGGGAAAAGCCCAAGTGACTGTTGGCCAAATGCATCCTTCGATTCCACCCTGTAATTCCATTCCCAGATATCAATTCCAAGTCCAGGAGGAGCTGGAAATAGGCAAATTTGTCCAGACATCTATGCTTGATTGTATAAAGTCAAAGAAGATTGGTGTGAGAGGGAGGCAGGTGTTTGTGGAGCAGTGTGGTAAGGCATCAAGGAATGAGCCTCTGTGGATGCACAGACGCTGCTGGGAAGCCAAGGGCAAAGGAGGGAGATATTTCATGCTGGTGCTCTTGGAGAGATGGTTGAAGTTGGTTGGAAAGATGCTTGGAAAGAGCAGTAGAGAACACAGGCAATCTGACAGTACTGTCCTGGGAAGACAAAACCAGCAAACTGAAGCAGAGCAAAACAACAGAACAGTAGTTTCCCAAATTGAAAAGGGATGCACAGGTGCTTTAAAATCACTAAACGATTTCCTGGCACATGGGTAACAGAATTTTAGAAGGCATGGCAGGGGAAAAGTGCTTCAATTATTTAATGAAACCTCTGGCTTTTATTCACTATGAAATTATGATTTCCCTTAACGTAACTCAGACTATTAATTTCATTTCTAAAAGCAAAACTAAATTGAAGTGCCTGTTTTTTAAGAATGCTGCTCTCTGTGCCCCTGAGTCTGGGATTTAGCAGACTAATGGGATCAGTCATCCCCTACTTAAATACATCCTGGACAGCATTCACAGGAATGTCGTTGTTTGTGTCCAAAATGCGCTGTCATCCTCTTTTTTAACATCTCTGAAAATAAGTGAAGATTGCAGCAACTGCTGACGGTGCCAGGTCTCAGCAGGCCGTGCCTGCAGCAGCATCTCTCCCTCACACTGGCCCATGTCCCAGGAGGATCTGTTCTCCTTGACTTCCCCCTTTATCTCTTTCTAGGTTTGAGATTAAGTGATCCACGTTCAATGTGCCCAAACTCCCTTCCTGTTGCTCGTGACAGTCTGAGGCATCAGCTCTGTGCTGTGCTGTCCCAGTGCTCTTGGCACAAGCAGAGTTGTGCTAGATCTGATGCCACACTTGTGTTAGAGGGGGTGAGGGACAGTCATAACCAGCTGGGTTAGGGAATGGGCACCAGACAAAGCCTGGGAGTTGTAGGAGCAGTGCATTGGTGTCCAGCCTGTTGGAGAAAACACTGCTTGCGTCTCCACAAACTCAACACTGATATATTAAAATATCACCAGTGTTGGGTACCAGCAATTCAGTTCTGACCCCTAGAGCAAACTGAAACTTCTACAGAGAAATCTCAGTGGACTCAACTTTGTCCTCTGGTGCTGCAATGTAAATCCAGAGTAGTTTGCATTGATTAACCTGAGGAATGAAGCCACTGAAATCAATCATTTAGTGAGGAAGTACGATAGCAAATGGATTCAGGATCTTTCTGGAAGGAGAATATGAGCACAAAAATAGAGTTGCTTTGACACCTCGCTTTTAGCTGGATGAAGTTTCACATCCCTCCAAACGACACCCAGTTGTCTCCTCCGTGTAGCAAAGATCTCCCATTTCTTTCACAAAGCTTCTATGACTTATCTATTTTTGGTGGGTTTTTTCCCAGCTGTTGCTGTAAAATCTGTTATCTTTAATGTATTACCCTGAAAAACAACACACCTTTGAGAAGGCCAGTGGACTGTGACATAATTAGATGCAAAATGCACATCTAAAAGCTGTTTGCTTCCTGTAACACCAGGATAACTACTAATGAATCACCGACTCTGGGGATTCTCAGTTTGTAACTGGATACTCCACAAACTTCTTATCAGATCAACAATGATTTCTGTCAAAAAAGAGGGGGGGGAGAAAAGTGGGGGTGGGCAGGTTTTTTTTCCCTGAAACTAGAGTTTAGCCTATATGCACCGATTCTAAAGCATTTTTAGCATGTCAGGCAGAGTAGTCATGGTGAGTTTGAAGGGATAAGGGAAGATAAAGTGTATCAAAGCAGGATCTGACACTCATGATGCTATGCAGACCTTTCTTTCTGAGAGCATCTCGCAGGCTGGACTGACAGCAGGGATTAATCCATGCAATGGCAATAAACAATAGTTGAAGTGGGGTTGAGGCCTAACACCTGGATGTTGTGTTACCAGCAGCAAAGGAGCCTGTTTCATGCTGGGGATGAATAGATATGATTCTGACACTGTTGCTCTGCCAGCAACAGGTAAGACTTCTCAGACCTCTTTGTGAAAGGTTTTTATTCTTTTTTTCCCCCCTTCTTTTAGTACGTGAAAAAACCTCAGGCTGTCTGATTCAAATGAAATGCTTTAACATATTTCCATATGACCCTTGTTACCAGGTAGGAGAGGCTTAAACGCACACACTGACATTTTATGGTTATCTATAGATCCATATTTACCCAAACCACAGGATCAAGCTTTCCCTTGCTGGGCATCTACCACCCAAGGGGTGTAGCTGAGTTTCCCACACAGGACAGTGGGGACCCCTCTCCAAAGCTCCTGGGTGCTGGTGGAGGGACGAGTCCCCAGGGCCATCACGTTGCATTGTCCTCAGCAGAACCGAGTTTGTCACGTCCGCTCAAGCGTGTCGGCACTGCGGAGGGTGAGGGAAGGAGAGCATGAGGAAATCTTCCCTTATCAGCCTCTCTCCAGGGTTACCCTTTCTGGCAATAAACCTTGGCAAGAAAAAAAAAAATTGTGTAAAGAATCTGAAAGGCCTTTAAAGGACGTGGAGAGGCTGAAACTTCCCGGCGCACTGAGTGGTTCTGGGGAAGCCGCGGTGCAGCCGAACCGTGCTGTGAAGTTCACCGTGTGGGGGCTTTTCTCCATTTTTGACCTCATTTACTCTCGTGTATTATCTCTGACTCCTCAGGGTCAGCCTATGTAGGTCAGGGATTCATTGACATAGATGTTCATCTCTCTTCTTTACAAGGAAAAAAAGGCGGGGGGGTGCGAAAAGGGAAAGTGGGTTGGACAGACTGACAGAAGGCCCCAACAACCATGGCCCAAAAGTGATTCAGGGAGAGGATGGGAGAGCAGGCATGAGAGAGGGCACAGAGGGAAAGTGCTTCAAGAGCTCCTTTGGGCCAAGAATTGGGAAAATATACGTGTGGGAGCTATGGCACTGATTTGGAAGCACTTCACTGTGGTCTTCTGGGTACAGACCTGGTGTTTCCAGGCTGAGAGCAGAGAACTGGACACATGGCACACAGCTCTAGCTCTCTCCCCTTCTTCTCTTGGCAGACTCTCAGTTGCCTTGTAAGAGAGATTTACCAGCCAGAAAACTTGAAGGCAGAGGTTTCTGTGGACAAGCAGAAATGTCTTAGAAGGTTTCTCAGTCAAATACTGCCTCCTCTTGGATCCACATCTGTGTGCTGGACTGGGAAAAACAAAAAGATTCCCACTTCGAGTTCTTCATTTCAGATGAAGAAAAGTGTATGTGAAGGTTGGCACAGCTGGCACAGAAATGGCCTTAGAAGGACTTGTTCTTTTAACCTGTGTTTTCCAGGCAGTAGAAAGGAATTTCATGTCCTACAACATGCCTTGTGAGGGTACTCAAATGGTGGACTCTGCTGCACATCCAGTTTGCACCAAAATCCCAAATGTAGTTTTTTGAGTAGTTAATTTCTCAGTCTCTTGGCAATGAGCTACCACCAGTCCTGGCCGTGGGGATGGCACTTGCCTGGCTTACCAAGCAGATGAAAGGCTAGAGTTCTTCCAGCAGCTGGTTTCAGTGAAATTACTTGGAGAATTTAATTATCCTAGTCATATACTAGGATATCCCCTGAGAAAATGAAGGGAAATGTGATGTATTTGCTAATCTCTGCTCTGTTGCAAACAGGGTTTGCGTTCAGCAGCACCACACTATATGTGTTCAAGGTCCATTTGCTAAGTCAAGATCAAGAAAGATTTTGCTTAGGAAAGCAAGGAATTAAATCCAGATTCCCCCAAACCATATGCAAATTCCATCCTGCCAGTCTGGGCTCATCCACAGTGAATTAAATCAACATTTGGCAAGGGACAAGATCACTTTTGGCTGTAGTTTCCAGGAGGTACAAGTGGCTATTCCACTTTCACCCATCTCATTTAGCTCTTTTTAACCACCCAGCCCTTCAACAAAAATAGCACAGGGAAATATCAAATATAACTACTTTGTGAATTAACTGTTCTGTGTCAGCTTCTGCAGAGATATTTAAATAAGTAGCTATGATTTTTTTTCTTCTATCCCTATCTTTGTCTAGACAAATACTTAACACAATTTTGTTCCTTTCCTAATTGGCTTGTGTATTTAGATGTTCCAGAAGAGGTTTAGTACACACTGAATGCTTGCAAGGGCCAAAGTCTGAGGCTGGTAGGCAGTGAGATATCTGAAATACAGAAGTCTGTCTAATTCAGTCCCACTCATGTGTTACTGGAAGCCTTTCTGCTAAATTCAGGCTTACCATCAGCCTGTTAATGTTTACAATGTGGCTCTTTTGGAATAGATGGGAAGGATTTGCAAAGTGAATGTGCCTATAAAATCTCTTATTTACATGCATCATTTGAGTGATTGTGTGTGCAGAAGGACAATGACGTGAGTTGTTTCCTATGCAGTGTATTCAGCACTCTTTTTCATGCAGCAGCGTGGGCACAATGGGTTTTTAGGGGCATTCATCAGTGCCCTCCTCTGTAACCTGCCTCACAGAGTTTACAGCAACTTGATTTCAGAGAGTGTTAGATTTCCAAAAGTAAAAAAACAAATGCAGCAAACAAGGCTTGGTAACCTGGGCAGGCGGGGAAATGTCACAGCTGGGCAGCTGCTCAGCCTGGCAGAGCCTTCGGAGCCCATCCACTGCCTGATGCTTGGACCTCTTTGGGTCTTGGAGGATATTTTTTTGCCCATGTTTAGGCATTTAAAAACCTGTTTCTAGCAATAAAGGCCATGCTTGGGAAGGGAATGTCTTTCTATCGTTATTAATAGTGGAATGAGTGGTGGATGAGAATCAGAATCAGCTACAATTAAGTAGGAACCACACTGTGAAAAGTCTAATGGTGAAGCAGATGTGGGTTTTATCCTTGGATGTTTATCAAAACACATCATAGCTCAGGTACCAACTTGTGCCTTCCTCCTCTCTCAGCTTTGCCTGCCTTGTCCTTTCACGAGGACATAGGGTTGGTGACTTTTTCTTCAGGGCCCAGCACACAGAGGCTGCTCTGAACGTTCTGGAAGCTACTGCAATACAGATAATATATTCACAGTATTGGCTGGATGCATCCTGTAATAAAGCCTTTTAGCTAAAGAGCACCTAATAGCAGGAACATGCAAATCTTGCTCACAAACTTTTATCCATGATTTTTTTCTTGATCTAAACATAATATTCCTTCAGAGATCTACAACACCTTTTTATCCAACTGTTCCACACTGCTATCAAAACATTAACTCTGACATCTCTCAGCAGCACTGGATGGTGGATACACACCTTGTTCACTTACCATATTAAAAAAAAAAAAAAGACAAATGAAGTTTGGGTGATGAAAACTCCTTGTCACTGCAACAGAAATTAACCTTTTGTCAACAACTATTAACAGGAGGGTTGCAAAGCCCCCAACTGCCCAAACTGCGGAAACGGCTCCAAAGCAGCAGCGCTCTGACATCTGAATTTTAGTACACCAACCCCTTAGGAAGCTGATCAGAAGTGTGGGGGGGAGGGAAGTATTTGTGCAAAATGCTTTTATTTGACTGGTTTTTTTCTCCATTCAGGAAGAGTAGTTGCCCTAACAATGGCACGAATCCAGTGTATCGGTGAGTTGTATCCCTTGAACTCCAACTTACAGAACAAAAGACTTCTAAGAAGCATCCATGCAGCAGATGTTTAGTTATCTGAAGTGTCAGAATGCCAATTAGATATTGAACATGGCAGGAGGAGGGTGGAGTTTCCAAAACAAATGAATGATGAATAGGAACAGTTCCCGAGTTTGGTCTAAAGTCCTGCTGTTCTTTTGTAAAATGATTTGTGGCAAATTTGTTTTGTCACTGAGGCATAGTTCCCCTTCAGGATTTAAGTGATTTTTATAATCACTCCAAGGAAACTTAAAAAAAAAAAAAAAAAAAAAAAAAGTAAAAAAGAAAAGGAGAAAAAATATGAGGGTAAAATGCCCTATTTGTTATGAAGAACAGGGTCTAAAAATGAACATGTTTTAAAGTGTAACCAAATAATCCTGTCTTCCATGTGCTTCATAGGTAGGGGCTACTCCCCCCCTCAGTGAAATCCTAGCCTTGCATTGAAATAGAAAGGGGATTCTTTTTCAGGAGGGAGTGGGGGGTCAAAACATGAATGAATTTAGTGAAAATTGGTTTTGTTTCAGAGATTAAATTTTAAATATTTTTGCTAGTCAGTGCCAAGATAATCTTGTACATGGTGGCATGAAGGGGGTTAAAAAAAATCAAACGAGGTTACAAAATGCCTCTGTAGCTGACTTGCATTTTTATTGTCATTGACCTCAGTAAATCATTGTTAGAAATTAATATAACATGGACATTTTTAGCTCAGCGCTTTACGTGGCATTACGTTAAAATAGTCGTCTTTGACTTGCAAAATGCTCTTGATTATTCTTCTTAATAGTCACATACAACTTGTAAATGTACTTAGGACAACTGGTCCTCTGTGTGTCTTTGACAAATAAGAATAATACTAGACAGTATAAAATACCAGGCAAAGCAGCAGAGAGGAAATTGGACTTGCATTGACTTAAATAAGCAAGTGCTGTGACAAAATTGTTTAGTTCTCTTTTGACCTTTTGAGGTCACGTTTGACTATTTATGCTATCTCCTAGTGCTCTACTTCTCCCTGCCTGGTAACAATTATGTGTTTATGCTGTGCTTTGCCTTCCCAGTTGGTATATTAAACAATCACTAATTACTGCATAAAAATATACATTCCTGTTTTGGGGCTTCCTGTAAACACCCATCTGCTTCAAAACACTCTATTTTAAACAGCTGAATGAAAACCTACATGCTTGAGCCATGTTGGCTGATTTGTTTAAAACAAAGGCATAGAAATCAAAATATTAAAAATTGGCATCAATTTTTTTTCCATCCAGATTAGGGCTATAGAGAGCAAATAACAAAATTTATTTTGGGGAGGAGGGAGTTGAGTGATGTGATTAGATTGGGATTTTGTTTGCAGTAGTGCTGCCAAAGGAAAGTCTCAGCTGAACAGAATATTAATAGACATTTTGTGATTATCTTCAACTGTAGTATTGGGCCCTTTTTGTCTTAGGTGGGGTATTGCTAAGGAAGCTGAGTGCAAGTCCTCTCTTACTGTCCTATATATGACAACTCCTGTCAAATTCAGCGGGAAAGGCAGGAAGAATTAAAGGTCTCAGTGCTGTTTTTAAGAATTTGTTATGAAGTACTGAATGAGTTCTGCTACTTTGAGAGCAGAACTGTTCCCACTGAGGCCTAGAGATGTTACTCAATTCCAAAGGCTGCCAAGCCAAAGTGTAGTTAATCCAAGGTTGGATCCTGATGTCATATTCAAGCACTTATGTGAAAGAGATTTGATGTTTAAGATATTTGGAGATTCTGTCTTCTACTAACCAGCAGCTAGAAAATACTTACATAAAATATTGATGACAAGTTTTCATGAAAAGTAACCAACCACTGTAAAATTTCTTTGGTTTCTTTTTATTATTATTTTTTTTCTGCCTTCTTTTTTAATTGTATGTCCTTTAGTTTGGTGCTGCAACTTGAAAATAATTCAGGCAATTTATTGTTGCTACCATTGAGAGACAGATTGAGCAATTCCACCTGAGTATTTCAATGCATTTCAATAAGGCTGTTAAGCACCACAAAGGTCATGCACTTTGCCCACCTGGTACTTTGTTGTGTAGTGTTTAAAAATATGGAAGTCTTATGGAAAGTTGTTTACAAAATACAAATAATTTTCTTGCATTTTTAGTTTACAAACTCTACCTCCACATTGGATATTCCTCAGAGAAATCAGTTTGTGGCAGTGGCAATGCTGGATGAACCCTCTGCTTCCTGGGTACACTTGATCTTTCTGCTTGTGCTTTTAAAAATGATGCGAGGGCAGGTGGCTCAAAGTGAGTGTTAAGTGTGTCTCACCACCTCAAACATTTCTGGTTCTCCAGTTAAGCACATACACAAGTTGCTGTTGAAATCTGGTTATTTTCTTGCGATCTTGTGCTGAAATAAAATCAGCACCGCGTCCTTTAATGGATGCACGTGATACCCCAGGAGCAGGGGGCAAAGTGATGGGACAAGGACACCCCACAGTGAGGAACCAACCTGGGCTGACAGAACGTCGATGACGTTACAGTACGTAAAGCAGTGAAACGGGACAGGAAAGCCATTTCCCAGGCTATTTCCTGATTTCCTGCTCTCTGCATTCCTGCACATAAACCTTTAATTCATTTCAGAATGCAGAGGTCATGACAAAAAGTCAGAGGATAAATATACCCTTTTGACAAACAGAAGGTTGACAGGGATTTTTAGCCGGCCGTGTCTGGGGCCAGGTGTTTCCCATACACTGTATGGAAATGTGTCCCTCTCCGTGTCGTGTTAGGGTTGGAACTGTAAACACTCTGAAGCATTATGCTCCAAAATAAGTTCTTGATGGCAAGGCAGAAATGTTCACATCTGTATTTGTGACAGACCAATGGTCTGTCCAAGCAAGGAGACTTGGGGTTCCAGTGACGTGGGGACTGCATGGTGTGAAACAAGTCCCAGAATCATGGTTGGCTTCACAAATTTCACAGGATCTGTTTGCCAAAGGTCCCGTTTGAACACAGTGAATTGCAGCTAATGCAGAAATTACATACTTAATATTCTCTTATGATTGAGCAATGCAAATATTTGATTTTTAGTAACAAAGCAGCCAAAGATTTAACCCACAAAGGCCATGCTGTGATTTTACGATCTCTGGATCATTATATTGCAATTATTTTTTGGTGGTTTCTTATTATGAGAACAGGCTTGTTCTCATAGTCAAAAAGAAATACATACATCAGCCATGCTGCAGGACAGGCACCTATACCCTGTGCCTCTGAGGTTTGGAAAGGAAAAGGAAAAGAGGCACTGAGGTTCTGTCTTCCCTGAGGTGGCATGGCCAAAACTGATGTGAGTCTTGGTGGCATCAGTGGAAGGTGTCGAGTGAAGGGAGAGGAGTTTGATCACTGCTGTACAAAAGGAAATGGGTTGGATATCAGGAGGAATTTCTTCATGGAAAGGGTGGTCAGGCATTGGAAGGGGCTGCCCTGGAAGACAGAGGAGTCCCCATCCCTGGAGGTGTCCAAGGAATGTCTGGACGTGGCACTCAGTGCTCTGGGCTGGGTGACAAGGTGGGGATCGGGCACAGATTGGACTCAGTGATCCTGGAGGTCTTTTCCATCCTAAATGATTCTGTGATTTTGTAAAATATAGGGATCTTGAACAAAGTTAGAAAGTCAATGGCTGGGAGCTGCTGTTTAGCCAGGAATAAGGTACAAAGTTATGACTGGTGGCTGTTCTTTGCCCAGATAATCTACCCAGGCTAAACACTGAATTGTTCCTTACAGATACTTTTAAAATTAGTATTTACAGATACTCTTAAAAGTAATATTTGTGCTGTTGAAATGATGAAACAGAAGCATAGCACACACTGTGCTGTGCTGAGTCATGTAGTGAATCTTCCAACAGAGTGGCAGCAAAAATTCTGCAGTGAGAATGTAGAAAACATATGATTTGGTACCTGCCCAGGAGAATTGCACCCCAGAAAGTAAATGTTGCATCCCCCAAGGGTACAGTTGCTGTCCAGGAGTCCCAGCTCAGGCTAGTGGTGATGTGCCACAGTCCAAGTTAATAAAGTGCAGGAGTTTTGTTTAGCTAAAAAATCTTCAGGATTAGATGGCTCAACTTAACTTCAAGATCCTCTGATAAGCAGAGAGAAAATACACACTCTCAATTTGCTATTATTTGGAAAAGAAGAGCTTAAAGAGGAAAGGGATAACTGTGAGTGCCTGGGAGCAAGGAGGTTCAGTGGAATTACAGATGGTCCTTATAACCATAACGCCCTACAGGGCATCCCTGCTGAGACACTCTGGTTTAAAAGGTATCTCAGTACCTTTACGTTTTGTGAGATTTTTTTCCCCCAGAGCAAGAGAAAGATTTGGTCATTCAAATAAAAGTAAATAGGACCTGCCTTTAAAGAAATCATCAAAATATGAGGAGAAAAGGTCAGTCTCCCTACTGCAAGTGTAAGATCTTGTGTTCTGGTTCCACTTCCATGAGGTGTGGGACATGGCAATGATCTATTGAGCCAAAAAAATTCTGGACTGCTAAGTGAGGATAGGGAATAGCAAAAAAAAAAAAAAATTTTTGAGAGAAAATAGATGGGAAAAGAAAAATCAGTTTCTCTTTTTCTGCTCTGTTTAGCCCCCTCTTCAACCTTCTTAAGACTGTGTGTTTGTAATGCCCTCCCCGTGCTGAGGGTTAACAGTCACATACAGGACACAGCTGAGATGCACAGAAAGGGAGGGGTGGGTGGCACTGAGGAGCCCTTATCACCCAGATCAATGTTTCCTGCAATCCAAACCACTGTACTTTGCTTGAAATGAATTGATTGCAGTTGTCCAGATGTCATTGACTCCGAACATCCTCCAGAGTGACTTCTCCCCTTGAAAAATTAAAGACTGTTATGTACTTAGCCTCATAGATTAGGTCTCCCAAGGGACATCTGTGTGTTACTGTGCCTTAGTCTGCCAAGGGTGCTTGCAATGGTTGACCAGCACAAACACACTCTGCAGCCTGTTCTAAAAGTTGTTTGATAAAACCTGGAAAATACTACTGCAAACCAAAACAATCCTCTCTGCACATAACTATTATTATTTGCTTTAGAAGTCAGCTTGGTTTCATTAGATACCAAAGTTTGAAAGCAGCCTTCAAAGACAACCCTCCTTGTCCCCATTCCCCAAATAAGATGTGAAGGAGATAAATAGATTAGGGTCCTGTTTGCATATTGATAAGAAAAAGCTCATTACATCAATGTAACCAAATATCACTGCCATTACAGACTTTAAGGTCTTTATTAATATGAGGGCAGGGAAAAACCTGAGTGTTGAAATCAACTAATTAAAGGGTTTGGTCCCCTTCAGTTTTCATTATGTGATGTGAATTACTATTCATCATGTATTGAAAGAAGTCATGATGTCCTCTGAGACTGTTCAGCTGGCCTAAGGCTCCTTAAATTCCCCATGTGCTTAAAAATGCAACATTTCCCCCAAATTCTGGGCAATCTCTGCCAGATTGGACCTGTCTGTTCTGTGAGACTCACAGTAATGGACTTTGGTTTGTAGAAGATACTCAGCTGGCAGATGACCAGACATATACAGAGGAAACACACATGATAAACTCCACAGGATAATGAGGAACTGTATGATGTTCCTGCATGTTTCCATTTTTAATGGACTCGAGTGCCTGTAAAGCAGAAGGTGTAGTGTTATTTTGGTTTGGTTTCCTTTCTTGTCTTACAGTTTAAATACAGAACATTGAATCATGATGTGATGGCTATTTAGACCCAAATCCTTCAGGATTCTCATTTGCTTACTGTTTCACTACCTGTTCTAAGACATTGATAGTCTCACTCTAATAACCAGGTACTGTAATTTTATTATTACTTTTGTTATTAACAATATTATTAAGGAGTTTCTAGAGTATTAAACAGCTTTCTTCCCAGTGTAGACCTCAGTGGGAGAGGACAAGGCAGACTGACCTGAGGGACCCTTGTTATTTCTAGGTACACAGTGCATGTTCCCTCTTTAAGCTGCCAGCTTAGCATCTTTCATCACCATCCCCTTCCAGCCTTTTTTTTTTTTTTGCTTTGAAACATCTGTAATACAAAATCCAGTTCCCATCTGACCCCAAGCACCCCTGGAGTAATATGTTATTCAAGGGGAGTTACAGGCTGTGAAACAAGTCTGCTGGTACACACTGGCATAGAAACAGTGACACTGGCAATGCAAGGCTGAGATTCTTTAGGTGCTACCTGTAAAACTGGCATGGCAAGGTGGTATTTTTCACATCTGGAATTTGATGGCTTGAACATACCAGTGTGATAACACTGTTGTGAAAATTGTGACAAGGGCCTGCTTGCTGTGGAGCATTTGTTCAGCTCCCAAACTGGCTGGAACGATGAATAAACCCCAGTGTTTGCCCCTGGTAAACAGCAATTTATGCCCTTTGTCACAGACCAGGAAGCTGCCACAGAGGAAGGCAAAATACTTTTTGTTCCCTCCTTGTGTGGACTGAATTTGGGGATCTGCTTTGTTCTCTGTCTACCCTTCAAAAGAGAGGTGTTGGCCCAAGGGCTGTAACTTCACAAAGTAGTCTCATGCTGAGGAAAGTTGTGCTGCACAAGCCCTGCAAGGCTAAAAGGACTAAAATTGTATCTTAGCCACTGGAGTAATCAGGCAGGATTTTAAACATGTTCCCAAAGATGGATCTTCTCCTGGAACACCATTTATCAGGAATAATTGTGCTGACAGCTATGGAAACACTTGTATGATCTGATCCCAGAGTCACTAGGGGTAAATGCAATAAATTATCTTCTGGAGGAGTCAATTTAGATTTCCTTTACGTGTCAATGTATTTAGGAAGATTATCACATCAATGACAATTCATTTTGCTGCATGGCTTGTGTTGCTTCTGTTGGCTCCAAAAAAGTCATTGGGATACCATCTCCTTCACCAACCCCTTAAAGGAAATACTGTGTAATTCAAAACCAAAAATGCATGGGAACCAGCAATATAGGAGTCATCACATGCTCAGGGCTTGTATTCACTGTAGATAAGTGTGTTTGTCCCAGATCTCTCCACCTCCTCAATTTGCAGAACTGGGACAGAAAATCTCATTTGAAAACAAAAACTTGTGATATTTGGTTTTGTTGTTTTACTTAGCAAGTTTTAGATTCAGACCAAGCAGCTCTATCTCATCAAGCTTTGGAGCAAGGATAAGTGTGGAAGAGGCTTATGCACGGGATAAATCTGAGCTCACTGAAATTGGGAAAGCATCACAGAAAAGAGGGATTGTCCTCAGAGGCTTTGGGATGGTGCTTGGGATTTTCAGACCTCTGGGGAAGGTTGACAGGGATGCAGAAGGGGAGCACAAAATGCTGTTCCAGTTGAAACTGTGGAAAGCCAAAAGGGGGACAGTGAGAGAAGTCTCTAGTTCATTTCTATTTCCCTTTCCCTGCTGAAGTCTGTATTTTTTTTGGACAACCCTCTGTGAGTCTTGGCATCCAACATCTATAGCTCCAGGGCATACCTACAAGGCAGGCTGGACCAGGATCAGGGCAACCAGGACTCCCAGCTTCTTCCCAACCAGCTGGGAGCCAGGATGAGCAAAGATCCCCAGATCACAACACTTGTCTCCCAATCTTTCCTCATTCCTAGAAACCAAGAGTATTGTTCCCACCTGAAAGGTGGCCAGCAAAGCAGCATCCCTTTCATTCACCAGCTACTGGGGATTAAGGGACCATATTTACACTTTCAGGATTTCTCTTTTTTTGGAAGCTGAAGAGATTGAAATAGCTTTGGGAAAGGAGTTTCTAAATCCAGCGTTGCAATGAGGAGGATGTGAGTTTTGTTCAGCTCTTCACCTGACACTGTTTTCCTGTTTGGACGCCTCAAAGTCTTCTGGGTTTCTTCTTTTCTCTGGATAGTAGCAGATTTTAGTGCCCTTTTTGTGCATTATCTTAGCTCCAGGGGTGCAAACAGAGCAGCATTTCTATGCAGATGCTATTTTGTAATGTCAGTGATGATTTCTTTGAGTGTTGGTTGTCTCTGTCTGGACCGGCCGCTGGGATGGGAACAATGGCAGGTTCTGTGGTGTGATATTCAACACACAGGCTGTAAGGAAGCTGCTATCTAAGAACTGGTCAGACACAAAGTCTGCTTTGTGACCTTCCTTCTTCCTCTCCTCTTCACAAATTAGGTAACACAATGAAATTAAACTTGAGCCTTGCACTTTATTCATTTCTGATGGGTTTTCCATTTTCAAATTTCCCCTGAAAAAATAGCAGGGAGAATGTAGGAGGGTTATGGGATCTGACACAAAGAAAATCTGGAAAACTGCACTCAGATAACGGACAGAAGAATAGGTAAAAGCAAAGCTTATCTATATTTAACAGCTGAAAATGCAGAGAATTAAAAAAACCAAATCCCGTGTATCAACTATGAGGCACTGCCAGTATGTCCTTCCCAAAATCCATATGAGTGAGGACCTGTCCTGGGGAACAGCAAAGCAGTGTTTTCAAAGTTTCTTTTTTCTTTCTCCTCTCAGCAAATCCGGGACTCCAACCTGAATGATTGTTGCATGCTAAATAATATTAGCATTTAAATAGCCCAGCATTGTAGTTAACAACTGGGTGAGAGTAATGGGAGGATGGCAGCGCTGGGTTCACACCTCTGGCCACCGCCTCCTGCCCTCAGCTGCCTTGGGAGGGGGCAGCCCTTCTCCCCCTTTGTTTAAGACATTTGTAGGGATAATGAAGCTTTAGCAGCAGCTATAAAAAGCTAAAATCTTAGGCCTGTCTTTTAGGTTTTGCCTACAACTGTGTATAAACCCAAGGCTTGCTCGAAATATTACCCTGATCAAGTAACTCTCAACAGGCTGCTTGAAACATATTCAAAAATTCTCTTTTTAGTCCGTTTAATAAGCTTGACAGGCTTTTGCCCATAAGGAGACTGCCCAGAATATGTGTATACTCAGGTGTCCTCATTGTCACAGTTGATATATTGATATGTTGCCATGGAGGAAGGCTATTAATGAGAGGAAATTAAATTAGATCACCTCCGTGCGCATTTATCTGCACACAGCACAGCTTCAGTCTCGAGGAGAGGGAGTTCTTGTGGGAAAGCAATTAATAGATGCAGGTGCACAGAAAAAAAAAAAGCATTTCTTACAGGTCTCTGAAAGATGCAGATGATGTTGGGGTTTGTGTCACTCTTTCACATGCTAATTACCAAATTTCACAGATACCAGGTGATTTATTTGGCCAAAATTCATAATTAGCAAAATGTATTGTTTTTCCAGAGTTCCTTTCAAAAGGTAACAGAGATGCAGTTGTATGAGGTTGAGGATGTAAATCATTTGGAGCTCATGTAGTAAGCTGTGCAAGACACCATAGTCTTGGCTAAAGTGTCCCCCAGGAGAACGTGGGATAAAAAGGAGGTGTCCCAATGCCAGAAAATCCTGGAGTCTTGTGCAGCTCAGAGTGACGAGGGGCAACCTTTGTAAAACAAATATGTGTGATTAGCTGGGGAAGAGAAGGCTGTATTTAAAAGAAAATGGATCCTCTGAAGGAAGGACAGGAGCCCATGGGAAGAAGGGCCTTTGTGTCAACAGGAACTTTCTGCCCCAGATCCATGGAGATGGAGACGATGAGACATGGATAAAGCTTAACCAGATCCTCAGTAATGTTAGATTTGTTGGGTTGTTTGGTTTGGGTTTTTTTTTCCCTTCTGTTACATCTCTAGCAGTGTCTCAGCTCATACTACAGGAGTGGCTGCCCCTGAGAGCAGAGGCTGGAGCTGATATCCTGGCCACCAGTCAGTGTGAGCAGTGTGGGACAATAACCGAGCACGTGGACATGCAGTTGGAATCTTTAGACAATAAACCCTGAGACAGATTAAAATGTCAAAGATTGTGGCAATCTTTTCTTTAATTATGTATTTTTTGGTTACTGGGCCCTGCTCAGGGTTCAGCTTAGATGAACTGAGGCTGGTCAGGTGCTGGGGTGGTCCCCGTGGCACCACTCTGGTGGGCACTGGGATAACCAGCACCACATCCCACCTCCCCAGCTGTGGGAGGAGGGGGCTGTGGGGTGTCCAGACCACAGACCAGATTGGGAATTGGCCCCAGTAAAAGTAACGTGGAATTAATAGGAGTTTTAATGGTTTTTTTTGCTCTCAGACTGTAATTGCGCCGAGGGCTGGGCTTTCCCTGCCCAGACTTGCTGATGAGGTCTCTGTGTTGCCTCCCGTGGTTTTACTGGAGCTGGGTTTTGTGCCAGCTTGAAGGAGTTAAATTTGCCCCTGGAGGGATCCAGAGCCAAGGTAGGTGGGCAGGACCCTTCCCTCCAGTGTAGGATCCCAGCCTGTGGCTTTCCCCCCTTTTCATTCAGTTAATGAGGAAGGGAGAGTAATTATCAGCCTTTGGAATCTCTGACCAATCAATTCAGACTCTGTGACAATTCTTATTTTGCTTGATGGGGTGACAGATGGAATATTTTATAACTGTCCTCAGCTTAAAAACTAGAAAATTGAGCCTCAAGGTCACCAGAACTACAGTAAGGTACAACATGAGGTATTATCTATAGGAACTAAAAATCCACATTATGAACCATTTCTCAGTACTAAATGGCACAAACACTTTATTCTGGAAGTAAACTCATTAGATTATGACAATCAAATACATAAATTACACATTATCAACGTTTTAACAATAAACAAATTAATTAGATTTAAATAATGATGTCACCTAATTTGATTTTTAAATAGATCTTTTAAGTTTCTTGAGAGATGTACTTAAATTAACTCCGATTAAAAAAAATGTACAGTATATTTTCTGAGGTTTTGTCCCAAAGGGGAATGAGTTAATGATAACTTTTCCTTTTTGTTCTCTGCTCAACCACAGTCCAGACAAAATCTGAACAATAAATTTTGCTCCTGGGCTGAAATCCTGTATGACAGGTCAGAGCCCAGGGCGAAATTTCAGAGATGAGCCACATAAGCCCTGAAAATAGGAGCTGATAATGATAACAATCACTGACAAACCTTTAACCATGCCTGTGCTAGTGTGTGTCACTATAATACAATTTTGTATGTTAAACAACAGATGTCAAACAGAAGAAAGGAAAGAGGCCTTTGCTTTTCTTCTGTTGTGGACCTTGTTCTTCCAAAGCAGCCATTTTTTCAGTTGCCATGACAGTGTTAATAGGAGTTTATCATTTTCCCATGCCTGCTGCATACTAATGAGGGATCAATTCATGAATGTTATCTGTAAGGCTGGGAAGGGTCCAGCACCACAGCCCCTGGTGCTTTCAGAGCTTGGAGAGGCACCTCCAGCCACAGCCCTGAGCCGAGTTTTATAAGGAGCAGAGTTTTGCTGGTCACCTTTAATCCCTGGCTCTGTGGGGATATGCAGCAGACAGAGCTAATGAAGGAGGGTAGCCACCAAAAAGTTGGATTTGCTATTTCCTGATTTATCCCAGGGAAAAGCAGCTGTGAAATAGTCACAGAGATAAGGGAATCTCAGCTGCACAGCCTGGGGAAAGCAGAGATTTCTGTGAATTTGGCTTAACTTGGAGACCTGGAAACTTTTTTATTTGGAGTATTTTGTTCTAGGCAGAGTGAAAAGGCAAATCACACCTTGTGCAGAAAGCACAGGGTCTCAAAGGCATTTTGGTAGGGTATTGTTTGTGGTGGGATTGATTCTGCCCCCACCAACCACTTTCCTCAAATCCAGTGTGAAAATAGATGAAGCAACTGAGATTAAGAACTGATTGGAGAGCTGGTGGAGGCATGATTAATGTGATGCTAAACAGTTTTACTCTAGAAGTTAAGGAAAGTTTTGTTAATGTTATGATATAAAAAAATACAGTCCAGCCCAAAATGGAAAAATTCAGCCCCAGATGTGGTGGCTTTTCCTCCTCATCAGTTCATCAACTGCACTGGGAAATATGTTTTTGAATTGGTCATTATTGATGTTTATGCCAGGATTTATTAAAGGTAGCAAATTGAGATCAAAACAAGATATTATTTGAGCTGTATAAGACTTTCAAAGACATCATATATCAACACACTGATAATGCCATGGATTTCTAGATGTAAATTTTTCAGCCATTTTCTTTGTGTGTTTGTCTGTTTGTTTTGCTGCTATAAAAACCCAAAGAAAGGAGGGGAAAGAGTTTTCCCCTTTTCTCCACACGGATATATTTTTTTAAAGAAATCCGAAAGCATTTTGGTCTTTATTCTTTTTCTTTGTGTGTGTGTGTGTGTGTGTTATTTGCAGTTGTTCTTTTATCATTATCTTCAGGAAGCAGCATTACCATGCTGCAGATAAGAGGCACATCCAGATGTGCATATCAAAGGATGAACAACTACTTATTAAGAAAAACTTCTTTTGCGCCGAGCAAGGTTCAAAGGAACAGTAAAGTCTATGGCATAAGTGACAAAACTGTCTGGCAATTCTGTGCATTGTCAACCTAATGCACAAAACCGGGGGAGAAAACAATTTCAGGAGAAAGAAATGCTTGCGAAATGCTGGTAGAAAGACAAAAAGACACTCAACTTAAAGGGCAAACACCCTTCTAAGCAGTGACAACACCACCCATTCCTTTAATTCTTGGGCATTAAAAAAAAAATTAAAGTTGTTGAAATATGATTTTTTTGCCTGTAACCTATCTTTAACAAAAGGTTGCCAAAGGAAGGCAGATTAAGGCAGACTCGTGTTCCCATTTGTGTAATGCTGGGAAACGTATGAGGTTGCAGTGACTGTCTGGCAACATATTCATGTATTAGCCATATCTTCATAAAATATTCTGCTCTCTCTTTAAAACTAAAGGCAAAGCATATTTAGCTGTCTGTGTCACTGTCTGTTCTGTAATTGTGGCATAATTCAGAGTTTGGATCTGGACTTGGAGTAATCTTAAGCAGGGTGAGCCCTTCTCTAGCCATGAGTGTCATCAATGCCTGGGGCATTCCCAGCTCTGTCATGCTGAACCAGGACGGCAGAGACAAGCTGATGCTAAATGGTTTTACTGGTAAAATGGCTACAAGCAAAATTTTTCCCTTTTTTGCCCGAGCTGGTGCAGCCTCCTTTCTTTGGGTGTGCCTATCACAAAACATTAGGGGGCCAGGAGGAGATTTAATGAAGTCAATGCTGTTCTTTCTGATTCATTTGCAGGGTTTGACCACTAACAATGTGCTTTATCTGTTACATGGAGCAAAAGTACCGAATTCATTTCTGTTGCATGTTCAGGGTCATGGGTTTAGATCTGCTGAAGTGTGTGAAAATCAGCTTTTCCCCCCCTCTGTTTCTCTGTACTCTCCTTCTAAAATGTGGGAAGACATCTACAAGGAAGGGTTGTGTTTTCTCAGGTGGAATCTCTGCTTTCTGACAGCCCTCCAGTGTCAGTGAAATAGCTGGACATGAACATCTGAAATTATATGGCAATTTTAGGAGCTGCTGCATGTAAAAGTGCTGCTGAGGTTCAGGAGGTACTCAGGACTCATCCTGCAAGTGATGGGTGAAATTCAGTTGCAAGCAGCAATATTTTTTCCTGGTTCCTTGAAAGGCCTTTTGACAGATTGATTATTCCGAATCAATCTTTCCCTGTGAGTAAATAGAAATAAAATCATATTCAGGTTCACATCCTGGCAACAACACAAAATATGATAGTTTAGCCTCTGCCATAACCATTGCAGGTTCCTGAGCTCTTTTCATTTTTAGCTCTGTTGAAAATATGAGATTGCATAATACACCACTATGGTTTATATAACAGCCTCACATGGCTTTACGTTATAATTTCACATCGGTTTTACCTCAGAGTTTCTAACAGGTCAAGTAACCTTCTGATTTCATTTAAAGTTTCCATTATTCTCTCCTGAAAAGGAAAATCTAGCTCTTGTTTGGACAGCTTTGGTAACTCCAAAGGAAAAATTGGGCATTATAGTGAATACAAAAGATTCACTTTCCATGCATTAGGCTTTTGAATTGCTTTCTTAATGCAAAGTTGGACAGGAGAGTATAGGCAGGGGAAAAAAGATCATTTTGTGTCCATGGTCAGATGTCAATATTGACAAAAATAAATGGAATGTAACAATAGATCCTTGCAAAGATGAAGGTCATATGACTAAAATGTCTAACCAGACACTATGGCTGTATCTTATTGCTGTTTGTGATAAATCACTGAGCTTCCTTCTCCCTCCCCCCCCCCCGACCCGCTTTAGAACATGCAAAAAGAGAGTAAATCTGGGATTTCAGCCCATTTTAGGTAATAATATTGAAGGTGAATCAGAACTGAAGCACTTAGACAATAAAAATAAAATAAAATAAAAAAAAGCAAGAAATAAACCTAAGGAGGTCAGGATTGTTGGTCTCATTGTGGTCTGTGCACATCACTCCCCACTGCATGTCTTTAAATTTATTTCTTCCAGACTTAAATGATGCAAACTGCTCCCTCCCTCCACCCGGGGCACTGGGCTGAATTCCAGTTTGTAAATTGGGTTAATTAGTGATAGTCTGTAAACTCATTGTGGCTTAAACTGAGAGTTTTCTTCTCATCAGATTTTCTTGCCCGAGTCAATCCCTTTATAAAATCAGCCTTTGAGATCCTTCCAGGTTTTTCTTTTGCCTAATTAATATCATTGTTTTAAATATAAAAAGCAAATCAATAAGTCAGATGCTGTTCAGCATTCAAGCCTGTTCCCCTAGAGGTTCTTTCCAGTGTGAAGCAGCAAAACACAGCCCTGCACAGCCCTGTCAGCTCACATGTCTGTGCCACCTCATAGTGGCACTGAGAGGAGTGACCAAGGACTAAACCTCAAGCAAAACCTGCCTCGGTTCATAAAAATAATGGAAAACTCCATTTGTATTTGAGACCTTTGGCTCAGTGACCCTTGAGAGTGTTGAAGTGTCATCATTTTCAGTCTCCAAGCAGTTTCTCACATCATTGGTGTTCCTCTCTCTTCCTTTCTTATTATCTGAAGGTCCATAACAGAGGCATTGCTGGTTGTCTGGTAGCTTCCATGAGACTGAAAGATAAACTCTTCCATGCCCAGTGTTCCCTGTTCAGAAATATGGACAGACACTCACTGTAAACCAATTTAAAAAAAAATCAAAAAACCACTTCAAGTACTTTAATTTGCAGCTGATTTATATGCCTGATGAAAGCTGTTTTCTTGACATGAAATAATTTTTCTTTAAACAAATGACTCGTTTTTTTTTTTATTACCACTGCAGTCTGAAAAGTTCCTTATGTCTTGTCTTGCATGTGGAAAAATGGACCCTTAACTTCCCTCCAGAAGACAAAGCAGTGGACAAAGCTTTCCCAACCATGGCATTGTCCTCCCCGGGTGCTGAACAGCCCCACCAAGTTTGTTTCAATTATGCTGCCATTTCCTAACTCAATCCAAAATATTTCTTCAAAAGGCTCATCTGGTTTAGGGTCATGATCATAGGTGGAAGGTCAGTTAGTCATTTGCAGAGACATTCACTTCTCACTCAAATAATCTTTCATAAATCTTAAAGGAATGCAATAGTTTATGCCAGGAGAAGCAGGGGAGGAGCAAGAGAGGGGACGAGATACTCACGCAAAACCCATTTCTTCAAATTCAATCTGAGTTTTTCCTCTCTGTACCTGTGAAAAATGAGGCTGTTTCCTCACTGATGAAGGAAAAGGAGCTTCATTGTTTCTGAGCCCAAGAGGCTTCTGTCCAGCCAGGGTGCAGGATCTGCTAGGAGATTTAGTCAAGGTGCCCATATTCCCCGGTTATTTGTACTATATGCAGATAATAATGTTGGGCTTAGCCACGATCACCTCCGAGTGCCAGGACAGCTGTTGTGGGGGCGTGGAAGAAAAAGACTGGGAAAAATCCACCTGAAATTTAAACAAAAACAACGTGTCATGATCACTTTATATTCTGATTTGCTCAGTTCAGGATGTGGAGGCTGTGCCTGGCCCAGGCCATGTGAAGGGATCTCTGGATAAAACCTGAGGGCTCTAAGTGGCCCTGGCAGACCTGGAACAGGGTGTCCTGAGAGACCACCTCCATCTGGCTACAGGGGGATGCTCTGAACTGCCACCTCCTGTCCACCAGCACCTGGATCTCAAAAGCCACCTTGGCAGTGCTGCCAGTGGCTGTGCTGGGGGAACTGGCTGCCTAATCTCATCCCTGATGGGAGCATTTCAAGAGCTGGCAATTTTAATGCAATGCCAACAGGCTTTTGCAGAGATTTGGGCAAACTCATTTCTCTTATTCTGAATTTAAATAGTAACAATGTGGAAAACTCTTATTTAAAATGTGGTCAGTCTGGCTCCTAGACTGCAGTAAGTAGCCTGGGGCTTATCTGATTCTCGTCTAAATACAATGAGCCTGTCTCAGAAAGCCAAAAGTGCTGCCGCTGAATGGCAGAAGAAAAGTACATTAAACAGACAGTGAAACAAAACTTTTTACCGGATGAAAAGAGTAGAGGAAGAATTCCCGATGTACTGTTAGTTGTGCTGGAAAATGTACAGAAATTGTCTCAGTCCTTCAATTTTCTTGTGCAAAAAAAGTAAAAAAAAAAAAAAGGTTTAGTTATGCTTATTCCACGGGAGTGTTTCCCCTCACTTAGAATAGTTTGTGAAGCTGTTAGAAAGGATGTCAGGTGTTAGCAGCAATATATCCACATTGGTTTTGTTTCTTAAAAAAAAAATTACTAACTTCAAAAATCTATAGATTTATCCAGTGAAAGCAAAACTTTTAGTGCCTCTAATAAAAAATATATGGGCTGATTCTCCCCTCATGATTATTGGTAGAGCACAACAAAAGAGTTCTGAACATGGGTTTGATGATGAGGTGTGAAATGTTTCAGTGATTTGTTTTGTGTTTGTTCCTTTCATTTCTAGATCACTCATGACAAACAGCAATGTATCAGCAGGACGAGACAATTTACCACTGCATGAGCTAAAAGGGGGAAAAAGTTCCATACATTTTATATCCCTTTTGTAGTCACTATACTGCACCAAAGATGACCGTGGGTCACAGTGCTTGTGCTCAGCAGAGTTTATGTGTTAATAACTTCTTTGGATGATCTCACCCTATTTATTTTAGGGTCCTTAGATAAGGGTGACTGTTGTCTGGGATTTCTTTCCTAACAATCTCTTTCCTCATGTGACTCAAAAAATTACTTTCTTATTAAAATAAAAACCCCCCCAAACCCCTCAGCTGAAGGTTTTCCCCCTTCTCAACTGAATGGATTTTTCCTTTGTTTGTACATGACAATTTGGGGGGGGAGAGTTTTGTGCTTAAACTGCTCATGTGACTGTGTCACATGCGTATCAGCTACAAAAGGAGCTTTGGCATGTTATGTATAAATCTCCATTAAGAGAGAAAATAGGAAAGTTTTACGTGACTGGTATCTCATTCACAATAATTAACTCATTAACCATCTCAAACCACTGTACAATCAAGGTCAGAACAACCAGGTGAAAGAAACATTTTGGTCACGTTGTGGTACCT
Organism: Platyrinchus mystaceus; assembly: GCA_035041135.1. Lineage (NCBI taxonomy): Eukaryota > Metazoa > Chordata > Aves > Passeriformes > Tyrannidae > Platyrinchus > Platyrinchus mystaceus. Next base: position 13,359,683 of record JAWWLV010000057.1, read on the forward strand.
ACAGGGACAGTGAGTATTAGTATTCAGAGTCTCTAGTTGTGATAAAAAGTATGATGATATAAAGGAAGTCTTTATAAATTTTAAATTTAAAGCACTTTGTCCCAATTTATGCAGGAAAGGAGCCCCATGTGATAACATGGTGTCTGGCTCTCTCTGTAGACATTTCTCCTCGAGCAACTCTAGAATTTGTTGCCTGGTCTGACCTGAGTTTGATGGGGAGGCAGAAAGAAGTCTCAAAGGTTGTGATGTATTTCATGAAAGGAGCTGGATATCAGAGAAGGACATTTGTATTTCCAGACTGCAGGAATGTGTCAGCTGATGTGATCTAGTCCTTAGGGAACCTCTAACTAGGTGCTATCCCACCTCCTCTAACCCCAGCACAAAAAATACCTCGTGCTGTGTCTTCCTTGCCCACACTTTATTTTCCGGGGGGACTTGGGCAGCAGTAGAGCCCCAGAGGAAACCCAGAGCCTGGTGGGGAGGTGAGGTCACTGCTGACCTCCCTGAACACCAAAGCCCTTGTCTCCACTTAGTTTTCTTACTGTAAAATCCCCACTGCTGGGTCTAAAGTGACACATTCATGTAGGTGAAAACAAATCCTTGAAGGTCCTGGTTCAGGAAAGCTCTGAAACATGCACAGACTCAGAGATGTGTAAATCCCAGGATCTCAGGGGTTGTGTTTTCTTCCCACATTAGACCACAATCATGTTTCCAGTGTAAATCATTAATTTAAAAGTTGCTTTCCCTAAACATGCTCTTTTATACCAACAGCTGCTCTAACTGTAAGATCTCCCCCAGCAAGCAAATCCCTTACAGTGGACATCACCACAAGGGCGTGGGGACAACCAAGCCATTTTACTATAAGGTGGGGTTTTTTAATTTGAAATAGACACTGCAGTTTGTTCCCAGGCCTCCATATGCCAAAGACCCACAATCCCTTTTCATCTCCTACCACGTAAAACTCAAAAACAAGCTTCTGACACAGCCTGGATATCTTTATGTCACCCATTAGCATTTTGTGTTCATTTCAAGACAAAACTCTGCTGAAGGCAGGTTCCACTCTCTGAGAGAGTGTCACCACATCCCGGGCAATGCACAGGTAACTTGTTTTTCAGAAACCCAGTGTAACTGCTGTAGGATGGTGACTACTCAGGCAAGATTCCTGTTTTAATATTATGGGAACTCTCTGAAATGTCCTGTGCTCAGTCAGGGCTGAAGAAGTGCTCTGGTGACTTAGACATATCAGGTTTATTCCCTCAGCCAAGCATGTGTTCTCAGAGCAGGGAGAGTGGTGAGAGAGGTCTGAGAGAAAAAGACAGTCCAGGTGTCCTGATTTGCTTCTCTTCCCTTTTTGGCAGTCGCTGGAGCTGAGGGGTTGCTGTCATTAAGCTGTAAAAGCAGGAGTCTGCATGAGAAGGAAATGGGCACATAAAGCCATCTCCTACAAAAGGTGACATCCCTGAGATTATTCTGCTTTTAAGAGGCTTTTTAATTTGTCCATGGGTGAAAGGAAATGTGGCTTTTGTGCAGAGGTTCTGATAAATCTTTTTATGACAAGAGGCACTGGACAAGTTGTGGGGTCAGGTTCTCTGCAGGTGTGAAAAGGGTCTGGGGCCAACTGAGCCACACAGAGCTGTCAGCTGAGGGTATATCTCTGCTGCAGAGACAAGCAAAGCCTGGCTTAGCCTCCAAATGGCTTTGACAATACATTTTTGGGGTTTTTTTCTTCAATATCACAGCCTATCTGAGAGATACATTTCTCTTTTCATGACATGGTAATAATGTTGGAGCAGGGTGGAATCAGGAGGTGAAGGTGAAAAATAACAAGGAGGTGTTATCCCAAGAAATCTGTGTCAGTATCTGTACAGTTTCCACTTGGGATGAGTTTGCTCCAATGCTTGGGGCTGTAATTCGTTGCTGGGGTATGACAGGGGCTGGTTGTGCATCATCCCCAGAGGGAACTGTAATGTTCCCTAAAAACCTGGGGGTCCGTGTCCACCCTACTAGTGTTTGAAAGCAGACTTAAAGCATGTTGCTTTGTGGAGGGAGAGAATCCAACAGGCCAGTCCAGGCTGTGCATGACCACCCCAGCATTCCGACACATCGGCAAGCACCAGTGAGCCTTGAATTTGCAAGGTCACTCCAAGTTGCAAATTGATCCAGACCTGCCTCTGCATCTTCTGAATCAACTGGCTACATTATTTTGGTGCTTCATCTTCATTGAATGGAATCTTTTCTTTTTGGGGTGGTATGAAACTCCTGCTTGCACTTAGTTCCATCTGCAAGCAGCAGCTTGGTTTGGTATTCTGGGCAGTTTATAAAGGAAGTCTCACTGAAATTGCTGTTTAGAGTCATAACTGAAAGGCACTTCCTTTTATGCCTCACTTTCAATGCAGTTCTGATGGTTTCTAATCATAAATGCAACCTGGTCACTGCACTTGAAAAAGCTGGGAAAGCACATAAGCGATTCTGGTATTTTCTTCCATGAAAAATGCCCAACGTCCTGTATTTGCACAGTTGTTAATGTGATTTCACTCTGGCCTGCTAAGCTGTTTTCACTCTACTGTAGGTCTAATTGTACAGTTTTTCCACAGAGAAACCCCAGCTTTCCCCCTTTTCCTGCCACAGAACCTATCCTGCTGTGACCCTGCAGCCGGGCTCGGTGTCCCAGTGGGGTGTGGGGGGGGCACTTCCAGCCCCATTTCCTTCTCCAGGCAGGGAGCGGGGGGTCCCCAGGGCTTCCCCTGCTCCCCCCAGGCACTGCCTCCCTGGCTTTGCCAGCTTCCAGCCACACCTGCTCAAGGCCACTAAACCCTTTTATGAGAAAAACGCCTTAATACCTTCCAGTAAAAATCATTGCCGAGGCTCCCACCCCCCACCCCCCCCACCCCGTGCTCCCTTTCCATTCCCTCTGCACCTCCCAACCCAATTCCCTGCTGGCATGAGCAATCTCATCCCTGGGCTTGATACATTTGGTATAAACATTTCCTGAAGCTCATAAACACCTTTGTCATTTATCAGTGCAGTGAGAGATGTTTATTGCCCAAATAGAAAACTCTGATGGGATTAGTGCTCCTGGAGACTGATCCCATGTGGTGACACTTCTCAAAGAAGGGCCAAATTTGGGGCCAGGTTTTTATTTTGAATATGAGGGGGCCCCACTTTTAATTACTCATAGTGATGATTGCAGCTTCCAGCATGAGCTGGTGAGCACTGTCTGAGCAAAGCTCATTTTACAGCAGTTCTGGTATAGACCAAATTGAGGGAGGTAAAAGGAAAGGGTTGGGGCAGTGGGGGAGGAAGAGGAGATCTATAACTGGCATGTTAATAAAACTCCAGTTTGTCACTTCAGCAGCACACCCTGAGTGTAATAACTAAGCTTCCTTTCTATACCCCCTATGAGTTCCTTTGTATTGACAGATGCCATTTGTTCATTTACGACGTGATAATAAAAACCTTCAGCTTTACTGAATGTTGTTCTTTTCCTCCCCTGACACTGGGGCACCAAATGGTTTGTACTGCACTCAGCAGGCACTTTTCATTAAAGATCATGCCATGAAAATGAACTGTATTTGAAAACCATTTAGTAGCAAAAGTTCTGGAATTGAATAGGCTGCACATAAACCTTCCCTGGAGAGGGAGCAGCTTCCCGGGTGCCTCACACACGGATGCTTTATGTCCAGGCAGCATTTGGGAGTCCAACTGCTAAGACTCCTGTAGCAGTGATTGTATATTGGTATCAGTTTCCTGTGATTTTTTTTTTTTTTAATCTCTAGCTGACTTTAAATGCCTCAAAAATCTTTCTTTGGGCTTATCTGTGCTTGAAACTTGTGATTTCAAAGGTTTCCAGAAGTATTCACACACACAAATTACACCTAAAGTGTAAATTTGGATGGCTGAAACATAACATTTGAATTGATAATTAAGCCTTTATTCAGGAATGCTTGTAAACATCAGCTCAAACTATATTTTTGAGTACTAGTCAAAATTCAGGCTGGCAGCACCTGCAAATGTGACTTGATTTGCAAAGTTAGGAAATGCTTCAAATTCCCATTGACCTGATCAAAATACAAATGCACAGCTTAGGGCTTGATTCGCCTTTGAAAATTAGGCCCATACATTTGTAATAATTTGTCCAAAATGCAACACTGTAAAACAAGTTAAAAAATTGCAACAGATAAGCAAAGCAATGAACAAAATTTTTTCAACATATTCTATGAATTCATTTTTATCCTGGGGAATAAATAGTATTTCTCTCACATTCTGGGGAGGAATTATTTATAAGTTAATAGGCAGATGCAGGTTTTTCTAGGAGTAGTAAATTTAAGTTTATGATAACTAGTAATACATAGAAATAATCTGCATTAATTAATTATAATTATTATTTAAATAATAAAAATTATTATTGAAGCAAAAAGAATTAGCTTCATAATGAAATAATAATAAAAAACAGAACACAGTCACACACTTTTTAAATGCTGAGTGCTCTCAGCATTCTACCCAAGGCAAAACTCTACAAACACATCATTCGCTTTTGCAATGCTGCAATATGGCAGTGTTAGTCTATTATTATTATTATTATTTTAATCCCTCATATTTCACTGTATTTGGCAAAATAACTGTAAAAAAGGGTTTGTTAACCTCCCCAAAAAAGGTAATAATAACTGTTATCATCCTTCCCTGATCATTCAGGAGAGACTTTTATCACCAACATTATCACTTGTTGCCAAACAAGTAGGGAGATGTTAGCCCCGAGGATGGAATAGTTTGATCATGGGGAAACAATTTGCAGTGCACAGATCTCAGCTGGTTCCCTTTCATCTGCTCTCAGTTACTCAGAGACTCCCGAAAATCTGTTTTGTAGCTGTAATAAAATTCATTCTATGGTCTCGCACGCACACACCAAATGGTTTTGCCTAATTCCAAAGTGTTACAATCATCTGGAACAAAGAGAGGATTCATAAATTTGGAGGGAGAGTGTTTTGGTTTGTTTTTAAATCACATAAATAATATTTGTCTTGAAAAAAAATATCAAAGGGTGGGGGCCCTTCCTGTTTCATCCCTGAAGAAAAAAAAAAAAAATCCACCAGAAAATGGTCAACAGAAAAAATTGTTGAAAATATAAATCAACTTCAAATTTAAAGTGGTGTTAAAATTTTAATATTCAAAACTCAAACTATCACAGTAACACAACATTTTAAATTCTGTATCTCCATATTAAATACATAAAATTTTTTATCACTGACATTTTTTATGGTCACATTCCTAGAACTTCAGGAAAAGAAGGAATTTCTGGTATTAGCACAGGTAAAAGCCTCTGTGAAATCCCTTCCCGATCTGAAGTCTGTGGGATTCTCCACAATTATTTAAAGTCTGTATTTTTGTCCTTGTGCTCTTGGAGCAAATCCAGTGCCAAGACATCCTCTGACTCAAAGGGCCAAGAGATTCATTTGGACTTCAGATTGAACTCCTTTGTTTGAAGCACATGAGTAACTTCCTTGCTCAAGTGCTTTGCCGAATTGGGAATGTCACACTGACTTCAGATGACGCAAAACTGCTCCTGTGGCATTAGAAACGAAAATTTCCTTGGACTTTATTTGTTTGTAGTCCTGTAGTGAGCAGAGTTATATTCATTTAATGCAGTGTTGAACTCTATTTCTCTGTCTTCTAGTGTGATATTGAGATAAAAATGTTAAAACCCCATTTTTATTTCATTTTTATTCTCTGTCACATGTCATTTAAATTTCAACCTGTAACTCCACAGCCTGTGCATGAACTTCAGGCTTGGTATATGGCTTGCAACCCATGGAGTTTTACTAAGTACACTGGAAGTGTAGATAGAAGTGCAGAAAACATGAGTAAACTAAGGATGTGCTCATGGATTGTGTAGCAGGAGGTAGATTTGGGATTGGTTTCAATGCTGAATTAAAAGCCTTTTTTATTGGTTTATTTACAGAGAGATTAGATTTGGATTGTTTATCTTTCCATCTTTTAATGAAAGCCTATGAAATCTGGCTGGTTACAATCAGCTTCCAAACTGGATTCAGGAGATTATAGCTGCAGGGTATGGATTTATCTCTAGATTTACAACATCCATGTGAACATATAATCCATAGTACATGTGTTCTTACTTTGACTATTAAAAGCAACAGTTATATTTATTCAATAGCCCCTTTTCCTTAGTATGCCCACAACCAAGCAATTACTTATTGTCATGTTTTTGCTAGAATATAAATAATTTCAACTTAGTTGGAGCTGTCTATCAACTTCCAATTTGCTGCCTGAGCAGGGGCTGTTTCTCAAACTTTGATTACACCAGCAATATCTTTTGTGATATCTCTTAAGAAAGTGCCCTGTGACACCCTTTAAACCCCTGCACATCCGAATATAAGAAGTGGAAATAGATGTCTAATGTTTTTTCATATAATCTTATCTCTTCCTCTTGCACAAAAATGACTTTTGCTGGGTGACTGATAACATCTCTGTCTGAGCACAAAGCTGGGGTTAATTCAAAGGGTTCCTCGCTCTTCTCAGGCTCAACTGCTCCTCAGCGCAACGTGGGCCGTTATTGTGGTCATGCAGCAGCCAAAAAGAGAAAGTGCTTGGTTCACCCCAAAAAAGGAACTAGTGGAAACCTATCTACAGTAAATCACAGAGAGAGCAGTGCAGGCAGGGCTGGGGCACCAAGGAAAGCAAAGGAACCTTCCAATTCCGGCGAGAAAAAGCAAGGCAGTTGGGTTGGGTGAGGATGTCTCTCCAGACTGGGCTTGTGAGTTACATCAGTCCCTGAGAGAGATTTATTGTTCACTTCTTTACAAAGGGGACAGGTAATTTTCAAATGCTCAACTTCCAGCCAGCGAGTGATGGTGCAGAAGTGAATCCCAATGTGTGTGGTAAGAGAGAAGTTAAGAGGTCAGGCTGGTGATGGCTGAGGGCTGGTTGGTTTCTAGGAGCATTGTTTTCTGTCAGCTATAGAACTGTGGTTGTCTGCACCCCCCACCCCAAGACTCTGGTGTTTTACTCACTTTACTGACACTTATGAAACCCCTCACCATGACCCTCCCGATGTGTGTGAGGGGTTGGGCAGTTCACAGCTGACACAGGGCAGCTCCAGGCTGTGTCTCACTCTCCAGCTGCATTGAATACAAACAGCTGAGCAGGAGGGGATAATCCAGCCACCCATCTCCAGGAGCTGCTGTTGGAATTCATGGTTTGTTCTGTGTCCATGATTTGCTCACTGTGGCACAGGAGTCAGCACAGGTTCTGTGCAGGGCATGAAAGGGGCACGTGTGGCCTCTTACGGACTCATGACAACATCTCGTCCACCAGATTTAACATCTCCAGGTACTTTACACATCTCACTACACGCCACCATCAATGAAACTCCCACGATTCTGGCAGGAAGAGCGTGTTGGCTGAGGACACTGACAGCCCATGTTCATGTCCTCCCTCAACCAAACTTCCTGGGCAACCTTAAGCAACCTCCCTGCTCTCTCTCTGCCTCAGTTTCACCCTTTATGCAGGAAAATGTGCAGATGAAAAATGTTTCCCAATGGCAGTGTGATGTTGTGACATATCATATTCCGATGCTCTGTAATGGGGACCATATAAATTCCATGGCTACTTTATCTGATACAGCAGTCATGAGGCCTGTCTGAGGCCTGAAAGTTGCAGCTCTTGATAAGAAAACATTCCTGCTCTTGAAATTCCTTTTGGAGAAAAGAGTAAGGAAGGTCTCAGTCATGTTCTGGTGAGCAGGTGCCTGGGCAGTAGCAGATTGATGGTCACTGGCCCAGTGCTGGCACTTTGTTGGGTGAGAGTTACTGCCAATGTGCATCATGGTCCCTGGAGGAGGGGACCATGTAATTTGACAGGTACCTTCTGCCACCTTTCTGCAATGCCAAGGCCTTTCTCCAATGCCCTTGGAGCCCAAACCACTGGTCATCTCTTTTCAACAAACTAGACAGAAATTACTGTTCCCAGGGGTTTGGTTTGCGGTGTTTTTTAAAGCGAAATAATGGAAATTAGTTATTAAAATCTCATTTGAAAATTAAATTTTAATGTGTTTAAATAGGTAGAAAAGCTCTTGATTTTACCCACCGCAATACCCTCTGAATATCTTTGTTCACTGTGCGGTGACAGCTGACTGAACTCTGATACGGTGCTGTATTATTTATCTTGTGGTGTCAAACCAGCCAAAAGAACTCCAGAACACACATTTATTACTCCACGTGCAAACAAAAAAAAAAAGAGGTTTCCAGGTTACAAAAACCAATGGCAACACTGCAAGTGTCTCAGCCAGGCAGACAGGGTGACAGTGCCCATGCAAATCCCTGGAGAAATGCCATTAGTGCTCCTTCTGAGAGCTCAAACACATGAGCTTCTGATCCCATGGCACCAAAGTCAGAAGGACTTGTAGATTTTGTTCCCAAAATCTCCCCTTTCCCCTCTACCTTTTCATTTCATTTCTATCTGTACAGTCAGTCCTAGAGGGTTAATTTAAATAACGTGTTTATTACTCCAGCAGTTCACAAGAAACATGAATTGTCTAACTCTGTTTATAGAGCATGTAATCATTAGAATAAAATTACAACAAAGATCAAATCACCGTCTGTATTTAAAACTGACCTCAAGTCTTTCCTGGGACAGAAATACTGCTGTGAACACCTTGGATGATTTGCGCACCTAAACTACAGTCTTCTCCATTTTTAACAATATCCATCGTTATCTTTTGTTATGGTGGAGTTTGCTGTGTACTTTTATTTATATTTTGTTGCTATGGTAGTTGCTTTTGGTTTTGAAAGGTGGGGATGTATTGTCAGTCAACCTGAATCAGATTAATTGAGCTCCTTCTTATATAAAATCTCAAATCAATACGGTGTTCACCTTGTAAAATGCACTTTTTCTGGTTGTTGTTTAATGCCTCCCGAGATCAGATGCATTAAAATCCACGTGGAACTAACTTTTCTTTCTCTTCTCACCCCCACACTTCCCCATATGTGGTTTTGATTTTCCCCTCAGGGTACCTATGGGAGGTCTGGAAAACTCTTGGGAGCTTTCAAAGAATGTTAATATGTATAACACTGCATTTTTAGATTTAAATACTACATGTAAAGATCTTTCTTTTTGAGGATAAACAAGTAAAGCTGCTAGTTAAAAACTATTTGCAAGAAAAAGTTCTCTCCTACCATAAAAAAAAGCTTAATGACATTTAATTGTATTTCATGGCATTTGGCACCCATAGTATTAAGCATTTACAGTTCCTTGTAAAATGTCTGGGCAACACTGACTTTTAATTCTCCTGAGTTGTTCTTTTTATTCCTCCCCTTGATAACAAATTTCTACCTAATGCTCCAGTACAGCATTTGCTATTCAGTCCTTGAGCATTTTGTTTGCCTGAGAGCAGAATCTGGTTGGTGGTATCTGAGCTGATCTTAACAAACCTCATCTCCCTGCTTGATACTCACTGTGAGCACCGAGATTGCAATCATGACTGGGGGCAGAGCTTTTTTGCTATAAGTAATTCTACAGATAACAAGAATAAACATTTATAAGATCAAACTCTCCAGCTCAAGCACAAAGACCCAGCACCTTTGGGTAGATGGCAATTTTGTGGTGATGATCAACATGCATTAAGTTATTGGTTATAGCTGCACTCCCTCATTTTATCCTCACTTGAAAAGTTGGCTACTCAGTGCTTCAGATAAAGACTGTGAAATTTGATCACTGGAACTAAAATGGATGGCTTAGCTGCCTAATCTCCTCCATCCCGTTATCATCAGCTCCCAATCCCCTCCCCACACCATCTTCAAAATTGGGAAATAGCCCCAGACTTATGGGAATATGTGCTGGGTTAAAGTAAACAATTCTCACAGACTGTGTGGCCTCAGCCACAGGTGGACGTGGTGGTGAGTCCCAACCAGGGAACTTTTGGGAAGATTGTGGCACCTTTGTCTGTCAGATCAGCTTGTTAAAGTTGGTAACTGATTGTCTTGATAGTAATAGTATCTGAAAACATCTGATAATACATTGCTAACTTGTATAATCTGTCTTTATCCCAGCAAATTGCCTCTGAAGGCTAAATCCTCACAGACAAGGTGTGCATTTACAGGGAGAAGTTTAACATGTGCCAGGAGAATCAGATCTCTCTCATCACCCACTAGTGCAGCACATGGACAGGGTAAGAAAAGGTGTTCACAGCAGCACTTTGACCTCACTCCTGTGATGGAGATCAGGTGGGGTTTGGGGCTTTGTTTTGGGTTTGGATGTTTTTCCCTAAAAGGGACTATTTCTCTACAGATGCAAATTAATTACTTTTTTTTTCAGGATTGTTTATTGATCCCTTCCCTGTGGATACACAGACTCGAGGGGAGGAACAATCCCAGATGTGTTTCCTTTGTGCTGGATTTCTGACCTTCACCAGAGGGGATTCTGTGCCCATAACCTGTCAGAATCTTCTTCCAAAGAAAACTTCCCATCTTTGCCAAATGCACACAGGGTTGCTGCCTTGCCAGGGCATATGTTTGATTGATGGAACTTCCCTTATCAGAATCACCGAATGAGAAGAAAAAATAATAAGTTTACTACTGACATCACATGTCCCTTTGACATCTATCGACCTTACTGAGTTTCACAAAGGGGAAAACAGTTATCTACATTTTCCTGATACCAATAGTAAAGTACAACTAAAATCCTGGTTTAATATGAGGTGTTTATTCCATACTGCAGGAGCACATAGGCACTTACATAATATCCCTGATTTCAGTTGTATTAGGAGCTGAAAATAATTTTAGCAAATAAAAAGTGTTTTCCAAATTGCTACAATCTTTAGGTGAGAAAAGATAACAAAGTGAGACAGAAAGCAAATGGCTTGGGTTAATAAGCTGAACCTCTGGAATTTTTACCAATATATATTTATCATTAGGTCCTAACTGGACAACCTATTGGGCTGTCAATGTACCCCCTCTACATTCTGTGCTAATGCATTTCCAAAAGATATGAGCTGCTGCTAATTAAGCCAGTTGGGCTTAAGGAAATGATGGGCTATTTTAATATATCATTATTATACCTTATTTCTTCTATCTAATTTCAAATCAGCTGTCCTCTATCCAAAAAGAGAAGCATTTCAGACCCTGCATTCCCCATCCCCCTTACACAACCAAGGACATATTTAAAACTTAAGGGCAAATGTTCCATAAAACACTGCCCAACCCTTCGCAAATTCCCTGCATAACTCTCGAATGCATCCTCTAACTTTAGTCCATCCCTACTCCAAAGTTGTAATTTGCCCTCCAGTCGTTTTCTTTCTGTCTCTCTTTTTTTACAATCTTTGAGATGGCAATTAGCTCAAGAGATGCACTTAGAGCTTTGCTTCAATTACAGATCCCTCCTCTCCAGCTCTCTGCTCTAGTGGTTTATGCTAATTTAAACGTCCTTTTGCATGAAGCATCTATTCTTTAATTGTTCCATCCTTATCTGAGATTTGTCTCATGCTTTCCACCCATGGGTGTGGTGATCCACATCCCACATAGTCCCAAAAGGCAGAACTGACGTTTTGTTAAAGAAAATCCCTTGGGGCACAATCACCAATGCTAAAGGAAAAAAACTAGCAGTATTAATGCTGACCATTAATAGTCTTTTTCTCTCCATAGATCCGACAAAGCTTCACAAAGAGGAGTAAATGTTGTCATCTGCATTTTCGGGGTGAATGAACTGAGGCAAAGAGCAGAAAGTTACATCTTTTAGGTCTGGAAAAAGATTTGATATGGAGCAGTAGAGGTTTGGAGGATTTGATGGGTTGTGGATTTATGCCCTGTTTTTCCTTAGATGTTGATATAAAAGGGTGATATAGCTGATCTACAGGGGTTGGTATGACTTTCCTTTCTCCTGCATGTCCTTCACTTCAGTGGACTTTGTCTTAAATACATTCAGGGGATATTTGAATGAAATGTTTTACCTGCTGTGAACCTCAACACTTCTGGCTTCAGTTTAACTCTATCGGTGCATCCCATCCCAGGATGCCAAGGTATCACTTTTGTCTTTCCATGAAAACACTTTGGTACAGAACAGATTTAAGTGACATGCTGGGAGAGAAATATTAGGTTGAGATACCAGATATTAAGGTTTATAATGCTCTAAAACAGTGACTGGAAGAAGCAGCATGAGATGCCCTTCAGAACCTGAAGGAAGCAAAGAGTACCTCTCTCCATGCCAGCAGTCCTGGCTGGAAAATTATGCTGGACCTAGTGTCTGCAAAGACAAAATTGAATATGACACTTTCTTACTCCTCAGACCCCAAATTTCTGCTGCTGTATATTAAGCATCCCCCTTGTGAAGTTAAAGTAGCTCATAAAAGTGTTAAGTAAAAAGTCAAAACTTACATGGGAACAGTTACACTTTCTCTGTGTGGCCATAATGAGGTTATTTATGGTACATGTAGGAAAGATTAAAGGTTTTCATAATAAAGGAAAGCAAGAGCTCAAGAACTGGGTGCCTCCTAACAGCAGTGACTCTCAAGATGGGATAAATCACCCAAGCAACCATTAAAACTTCAAGAAGATTGCTTGTAAACCTCCAAGCAATGCCAATAAAGCATATTCCTTGCCACAGAACAGTCCATATGGTGGAGCTCAGCAGTTTTTCAAAATGGAGGGCTACTCACCCTTTAACCCTCCTGTCTTTTTCCTTCGAGGGCACAGTGCCAGTGAACCACTATGGAATCGATGTGATCTTTAAATGTGGGAGGGACATGGAGAGCAGGCCCAGGAGAAGGGAACTCACCACTCAGAGCATCTCCAGAGATGGGCTGGATTTCTGTGCTTAACAACTCAGTGCCATTTTTCATTGTGCTGCTTCTTGGGGGTCTCCCATCATCCTAGAGACACACTTTTATGGGCTTCAGGAAGTTAGGAAAATATTCCATGGCCCTTCAAGGTTCTGGTCCATTTGCATTTTAAAAAGTCAAGTCTGCCTTTTCCTTCCACTCTGAAAGGCCAAGTGAAAAGTGCAATAAATCACAGTGTGAGCTTGTGTGTGGCACAGCACCAGCAATGGTGTGGGACACAGCCAGGGATCCATTCACGAGCCCTACACCAGAGAAAAAAAACAAAACAAAGATATTGTTACTTTTTTTTTTTTCCTAATAGGTTGTTTTATGCTTGTATTATTTTTCTATTTCAGGAAAACCAAATCTAGATTTCCAGACGTGACCCTACTTGTTCAGGCTGTACAAAGGTAAGTTCTGAGGAAAGTGATGCAGGAGTTAATCTGGGCCAGCACTGGCCTAAGAATAATTCCCAGAGATGGATCATGTCTGGGACAAATTCTACAAGAGGATTTCCCTCATGTTTTATTTCTTTTTCCAGCCTTATGCAAGAGAAGTTGTCAGATCTGATCTTCGTGTTAATTCTCAAGCTTGATTTAAGAGAGTGGACCAAGTTTATGAAGAATTTTAATTCTGCAATCTGCAGTCTCCCCATGGCCATGTTCAGAGAGCTTCTGGGGAAGTCCAGGTACTCACTCATTTCCCACAACAGATTGATTCTCACTGGGGAGCTTCTGGTGTTGTTACACAACAAATAAAAATTATTATAATAAAGATCAGGAAAACCTACCCATACCCAAATCATTCATATTTAAGCAAATGTTCAGATTTTGGAAAATATTTTTTTTCCAGCCAATACTATAAGAAAATATTTCTGTTTTCATGAGTATTCTCAAAGCTGTGCTGGAGGAATTGCCTTATTCAGTTGAAATCAGTGAATATATTTGTACAACAACTTTGGTTCATACATGAACTAGGATTTAAGAACAGAGATGGATCCAAAGCTCCTGTCCATCCTAACTAGGCTGTCACGGTCCCCAGTACAATCTTTGGGTATCTCAGTGCCTGTTACACAGGCAACCTGCAGACCTGACTTTAAAGTAATGAGTGTTCAAGTCCCCTGAATGAAGGAATGAAGGAAAAGTTGAGAGGTTTAGAAAAACACCTCTAAAAATGAGGTGAGAATATCATAGGTTGATCAAACCAGAATCCTGCGCCTTTCTGGGGAGGAAAAGTTGGAAATATCAGTGTCAAAACTCTCACAGGCAACTTGGGGATCAGCACCCACACCCAGACAAGAGTGGGATGGGACCTGCCCCAGGACATGGAGGGTTACTGGGAATGAGCTTCCCAAGCAGGAGCACTTGTGGTGGTGAGGAAGGAGCTGGTGGGAGCAGTATCTGTGAAACTCCAGCGCTGTTCTCCTGCCATGGCTTGCACTAATCTAGGAAACTCTAGTCCAACACTCCTAGCATAGAAATGGGGACAGAGTTTCCTGTCTGGGGACACCAAATTATGTTTCATGCATAGACAAAGTGTATTTTCTTTGTCTGTGGGAAGGTCAAAGGCACTAAAGTGTCAGACCTACAGTCAGGGGAAGTGAATGGGGAACTAAAAAAATTGAAATATTAAATTTAAAAATGTGTGGCAAATGTGATGCAAGTTCACAAAAATCACATTTTTATTTATTTCCACTCCCTTACTCCTCAAAAACCTGTGTGTTGCCAGCACAGTGTCTGTATCTGACTTTTTTTTTTTTAAAGTGCTCTCATTCTGAATGAACCATCCAGAACCATCCAGCAATCCCCCCAGAAATGCCCATGAGATTTGAAGTGCGTCTAGAAATCTTTCAAAGGACCCCAAAGATAACTGCACTGGGTCTTCCATTACATTTCCATTTTATGGCATCTTTTTATATTCTGTAGTTGGCTTTTCTGAATAAAAATAAGGCAGCCTCTTAAGAGGCCTTTTTATTATTTGCATTTGGCAAAAAACAGCCTTAATGAGCTGTTAAGAGTCATTCCCCAGCCCTATTGTTGGCGATGCATGGGAGCTTGTAAAGTGCTGAAAAGCCAAAAGACAATTTATGATCCCTGATGCTGTCCCTTCCTGAGACAATTCCACAGAATGGAAGATATCTGGGGAGTAGGAAGTCCCATTATTTAAATGCCTGAGTAGCTTTTACTGGAGTCATAACTGTGGAATTTGCTGTTTTCATTTCAGAACTGTCCCCACTCCACCTTCCCTGTACCAGCAGCGATGTCGTGCCTGTGCTGCCTGTTCCTTCTGATCTGCAGTGCCAGAGAATAGGAAGATGACTCAAGGAAAACTCCCCATTCATTCATTCATTCATTCCCAGGGTTGAATAAATAGCACCAAATTCCACGCAGACACTAATCAGCTTATGAAACCGCTATTTTTTTTTTCCGCTTAATATCTGGAGGCCGTGGTCCTTTTGTCAGCACTGGTCACATCAGCCTGGTCCACCCAGATCTGGAACTCAGATTTACTGACACATGGCACAAGAGGGTTATTCAGCATGGTGGGGAAAAAGCCAGTCAAAGAGTTTCCCGAGGTTCGGCAGCAGAGGGATGAGAGGTTCTTGGCATTGTTTCCACTTTGGAAATGGGCAGCAGCCGGTGAATCTCGGAGGTGTTTGTCAGTGACTGACGGTGCTGAGGAGACAATCAAATATTTGTGACAAAGGCAAAGACCTTGGGTGTCATCATTGACACCCAGACGGCTCAAGAAAAAAGCAAATCTCGCATTCATTGTATCCTCCCTTACTGTAAATGACAAAATGACATCTTTTACCGGGCTCGTGTATTGATTGGCTTCAGCCATTACCAACTTAAATACTGTAAATGGGTGAGGGGTGGGTTTATCTGAGAGTAATTAAGTGATTCTCTTGCTGTCTGAGCACAAAGATGACCCAATGAGGCCTTACACCAGCACAATTGTTCCTATTTTGAGAGCTGTAATCGCTTCTACTATTAATAAAAAACAAGGAAGGCATTAATATAATGAAAGATTAAAAAGCCTCTTTTAAGACGTCATTTTTTATACAGGAGATATTCTCTTTTAACTGTATTCTCCATTCTGGACATTTAATCCCAGCACAACTCAGGTGTGCAATGAGCATCCTGTATGGTCATCCAGCACTTGGAATTGAAGCATATTTAAGAGTGGGAAGCCTAGCACTGGGTAACTCATTCCTTCCCTTCCTTTGGTCCCATGAGGGTGGTGAAAATCTCCAGTGAGGATGGAGGGAGCAGTCTCTGATTTTAGGTGCCACTATGGCACAAAAAACCTGGGCAGGGAGAATCCAGACCACAGTGACACTTGGCTTTTCATCTGGTTAAAAAGAGCACACACCATGGCCTTTGGTTGGATTTAGATGTATCATTTACAAGCTATTTTGTACTAAATAATAAAATGTGTCATTTGATTGTCATTCTTTTATTGATACACGTAATAGTTATTTATGTTCTACTGCAGCAGAATTGTGTCCAAAAATAAAGAAACTCAGTCACTCTTAAAATGCCAGAGCAGGTTCTATTTTTCAGCTCTGTCTCCCAGTAAGCATGAGAAAGGATCTGATCCTGCAGTGATTTTTCCATTGGTCTCTATTTTTTTTCAGGCACAATCAAATCTTTGAGTTTGATATTTGAAACCCCCTGAAACATCAGGATCTGACTCTGACCTCGTATCCTGAAATGAGTTGAGTGACTAATTTAGATTTTTCCTTCTTCCATTAACAGCAATATAACTGCTGTATAATTTTTTCTTCCACTGGGGAAATATTGCCTTGCTGTTTTGTTCCAGCCCGAGTCCTTTGTCTGGAATGTAATCATCAGCAATTACCCATGTGCTGAGCATTTTGTCACAGTTACTTACTGCTCACAGCCATACATAGTAAACAGTCAGATGTGGGGCTGTGAGAAGTGTGACAATAAAGTGATGCAAACCCACAGCAGCTGGATTCTTGGCTCCTCACTTGGCTCCTGAGTCTTTGAAAATGTTCTTTCCTTCTGTAATTTTATTTGCATAAAAACACAGCACAATAATTTGACGACTGCTCACCCTCATGCTGTGCGTAGGAACAAAGCAGCTTAATACTAAACTAAGCAATCAATTATATTTAAATTTTTTCTTCTGAAATTTTTTACTTCTTTCCTAGGCTGTGACTTACAAAAGTGACTTACAGTGCAGCTGGGTTATGCAGTAAAATGAGTAACACGCAGTGGTGAAAAGAAAAGGATTATTCTTCTGTTAACTCAGGGAACAAAGCTTCCCAATAAATGTCGTGTTCTGCCATGCACTGAGTGCTTTTGTCCAGTCATAGCACAAATCATACTGTTCCCAGTGCTCATCCCCAGCAGTATTCTTTAATGCTTAACTCAGTGACCTCACAAAAATAATTGGTGTGAAGCAAATTTACTTAGCCCTCCGCCTTTATTTGCAGAGTGAATGGCTCAGAGAATTGTGCATATTGTTTATGGAAATGAAGAGGGAGAAAGGAAAACAGAACGTTTCTCCCCAGCTAAAGATGGGCCCGTGCACAGAAGAAACACAGGGGCTTAGCATGATGTCCCTGCCTGCAGGATGGACACTTAATGAAAGATGCTGATCGACCAATACAACTGCAAATCAGTTCAGTGACTGTGAAAATCCAGCCCAGCTGCTGCGATTTCAAACAGTAAACGTTTCCAACGTTATCCTGAAGTTAAAATTTCAGGTTTAACCCTGAGCTTGGACTAGTAATCATCCCCCAGATGGGAGCTGTAATGATTTATGAGCAGCTTTCTGTTGATATACAAGAGAATGAGTAAGGGCAATTCTCACTCCTCTAGATAAATTTGTATAAAAAGTCCCTATTTGAAACTTTGGGTTTTTTTGGCATAACCTGGGTTCCAGCTCCCTATTCCTGTTTGCAACTCTGCTTTCAGGGTCCTTAGTGCTGACACAGTCCTTATCCTAAGCCTGGCAGCTTCAGAGGGTGATGAGGAACAGACACTGCTTATTTGTCTGCCTATATATTTATATGTATATATATGTAAATTCCTCCTGAAAAAAAAATCCCAACCCTTTAGTTTAAAGCAGGGTGATGGACGTACCAGAATAGTTTTGCTTGATGTGCATGTGATATAACCAGAGCACAAAAGCAGCTTACAAACAGCTTGCAGAGATTAGCTAACAAGAACTAAGCTATTCTTTTCAGAAGGTGTTATTAGCATATTTTTCATCAATACTATACTTAACAGCTACTACATAGCAGGAAGTGGTATTTAACCTCTTGTTCCAATGTAACGAGATTACTTTGGATGGTTATGTTACATTCCATTCATAAAGGCCCTCCTGTGTCCAGTTAATTAGATTCACTGTTTGGCAGCTTTAACTGGAAGAAAATGCAACAAAATGTATTTGGAATATTGCAGTTTTAAGCTTGGTTTGTCTCTCTTTAAGGGTGCACTGAGAGGGATACAAAACTTGATGCTGACAGATAAATGGCATCACTAGAATATTCTGCCAGGTGCTGATGAATATGGAGTTTTCACCAATTAAATCCCTAAAGTTTAACAGGAAACTAATTCTCAGTTATTTGAAGTAGATGAGCATCACCTGATGTTTGGAGGCATGAGCAGGTGAAACTATTTTTCCTTTGGTTTGTCTATAAAACTCTGAGCTATAATTCTGCTATAATTCTTTTGGTTTACAGTGAATTTAGGCTTGGTTTGGAAAATGGCAGGAGCATTTGGATCTGAATGTACAGGTGAATCTTATGGGATATTGTATTTCTATTCTGAACAACTCCTATAGTCCTAATATTTTCCTTTTTTTTTTTTTTTTCCCTTTTCCTGAAGAGTTTTTGTGAGTTGCAAGATGGGTGCCAGGAGTGTTATTTAAGAGATCCTACTTTAATTAACAAAAAATAATATGAAAGAAAAAAAATCCAAAACTGCTAGAAAGACTCTGAATGAAAACTCTGAAACACTGTGAATTTACTTGAAAAGTTCCATTTCAACAAATTTATTATTTTTCTGCTTTCAAAGATGATCAATTTAGAGTCAATTGTAATTTTTCCTTCTCTTTCCTGTACTTTTGTTTTCCCATTCCCCACTCCACTGCCACAATAGGAAATGAGAAAATACTGTTAAAAAATTAAAAAAAGACAAAACTCTTTAAAAAAAAAATTCAAATAACTTCTGAAAAGCAGCTTCAAAGTTCATTTCTTTGTTTTGCTTTGAAGACATCACGTATTTACTCATGACAGAGTTACAGACAAATCCCATGGAATTATTTCTGCAAATACAGAACGTAGAGCGCCTGAGCTGGATTTTCTGTGTCTCTTGGAGTTACCAGTGGATGTCTGTGGGGAATTCTGCTGTGTGAGGATCTGAGCTGTCTCCGGCAGGACTTCCCACGCAGTTTCTCCCGGTGTTTGTGTTCAGGTGAGCTGCGATGCCCCGTCCCAGCCCCGGCGGTGGGAGCTGTCCAGCAAGGGCTGAGCCCACTGCTCGAGCAGCTTCACCACCAGCAACAGCCAGGGATGCTCTGAAAGCCCCCAAAATGCTGCTTTGCTGTTTTACACTTGGCATAACCCCAAGGGATTGTTTGTCTTCATCTCCTGTAAATTGTCCAGAGTTGCATCAGCGTCCCAGAGCAGGAGCTGATAAGGGAATAGCGTGGGATGAGTCTCTCTCCACGGGCACAAACACACAGGCCTGGACATCCCTGGTGTTTGTCCTGGCCAAACCTTCTTCAGCCCAAGTTTTGGCTGCAGAGTGGTGCCTCTCACACCCAAAGAGCTTCCTGAAGAGTTCACCTGCACAGGCCACCCCGGGAATTCTGCTCTGTTTTGCTGTAAAACCCTGTGAAATTCTGCCACAGCATTTTAGAAGCTTCACTGTATCACCTCTGTGAAAAGAGCATCTGAAGAAGCCTCTCAGCCCACTTCTGCAGGTTTTTCTCAAGCATCTTTTCCTCCAGAAACCCTCCTGTATTTCAGGACCCCTTCCATCTCACCTCCCCCTGGTAAGCCATTAAACTCAAGACCAAAACACATCTGCTCCACTTTTCGTGTAAAAAGATAAGGGATAACTATATATGAGGGATCCATTTTTTGGCTGTAATTCAGCAAAGTACAAAGTCAGGTACCAAAGTTTAAATGCACATGTTCTCCTGGGATTACTTATATGCTTTAAGTTGGGCGCATGTTTGTTGAATCAGGACCTAAAATGATACTGCTCATATAAACTGTACTTAAAAGCTCATTCTAGAGCGTCATGGTAAAATAAATCTTTATCTTTGCTACTTAGGACTAGCAAAAAACAATATTATTGGTACTTTTCCTATATCAATTCATTCAAAGAGGAATGTTGTACAATCACAGAGAGCAGCTAACCATGCTTCATGATCAACCTGATAATTAATAGGAATAGAGAAAAAGCCCTGTATTTCTGAGTGCTGATCAGGCAGCAAAGGCACTCCAAACATCTGAAGAAAAAACAGTTTGTTAATTGCTGTCTAGACAGTTTATTGCTGCAATAAGATCAAAACACAGAATACTGAGGTTTGTGGTATGAATCATGCAGACTAAACAATTGTTTTATTGCATTTACAGAGCACTTGATTTATAATGCAGTCAGCTTGGTAATAAAATTCCTCCATTGTATATCCTGAATAATTTCACCTCTTTTCACATCTCTCTGGTTTAATTCTATATCAAGATGTCTTAAAAATGTCTGGATGGAGAGGGGATTACTGTCTTGTATATATAAAGTTACTTATCTTGGGTCTCTGCTGTATCATCACCAGGCATGCAGTGCTGATCCAGCGTTCTGCTGAGCCTGGATCAGCTGTTGGTCCTGTGCATACACCGAGGAACAGATTTATTGGGCTGCAGCCTGCAGTGAGTGCACCAGAGGGAAAGGAAGGCTGACCCATTGCGAGAGGTTTCATCCCCCTTCATGTTCAGCCAAAAGGGATCAATCAGGCAAGTGCCTTTTTTTTTTTTTATTGAGAAGAAAGATTCATGTCTCTGCTCCTGTGGGTATCTCTGAGGGTGAAGGGGAGCTTTTCTGGGAACCAAGAAACTTTTGGGATGATGGAAATTCTTCATTATTGTCTTTGTATAAGACATCCTTGTATTGCTTTAATTTCCTACTTCTGATGAGTTATAATCATCCCAATATCCATGAAAAGCAAAGAAATAATAGATCAGATTGTAGCTCTGGAGCAAAATCAAACCAGAGATGTAAATGTGGAGAATCCTAATTCCACATATTATTGCCATCCTCCTCGCATTGAATGCAGTGGGAATGTAGCCATTGACTTCACCAGATCACCATTGCACCTACAAATTTTGGGAACGGTTTCTTGATAAATCTGACAGTGCTGTGGTAAAGCAGGATGATATTCCTCACTTTATAAATTTCTGTTTACATAAGATTTTGAAGTAAAAGCTGTTGGGGTAAGTTTAGATGAGTATCTTTGATTCAGTATTGGGGGGAAACAATCCTTTGCAGAGTAATCCCTCAATTAAGATGGGTGCTGTCTTGTAATATCTTAACTTGGATACTGTCACTGTAGTTGTATTTCAAGTTAAACTCTTTAAAAGAGCATTTCTGCCAGGCCTCACTGGTAAAATATGCCTGAAGTGGAGAGGTCTCTTTGCATAAAGTCACACTTGGCTTCACCAGCAGAAGTTGATATTCCTGATGGTCAAATGAAATTACTTCTAAAATATCACTAGGTCTGTATCAGGACTGTCCCACCCAAAAAGCAGCTGCAGGGACTCTTCATTATCTCCTGGAACAAACTGCACTCTAGAGAAATGAGAAAAAACACTCTGGTATAAATTTTTACATCTTCATGATGTGTGGAAATTAGTCCTGGCTCTCCAAAACCTCCCAGCATCACACTGTGTGCCAGCCTGCCTTGTAACTCCTCTTGCAGCTCAGCAGGAAGACCAGAGTGGCTCCATTCCACACTGCATTTGGCCCTCCAGCTTCCACCCAGGGCAGAACTGACCTTCCTGAACATCCTCAGTGCATGAAGAGCCAAATTTGTAGGGGAGAGATGGTTCCTGAGAAGTGCAGAGGCAGGAGAGCATTGCAGAGGAAGAGCCCTGAAGGAAGGAGCCAGCACGGATAAAGGTTGGACACTGGGTACCACCCCAGACAATGTCTTGTGACTGATCCCACAGGCTTTGTGTTTCTGGAAAGCAGGTTTCTCCTCAGTCTCCAGAGTGTTCTCATCTTAGATGAGGAGGCTGTTGAAGGCTGATGCAGTTTTTAAAAAGACCCAGAGGCTCTTTGAGACCCAAACTCACGACCCCGTGAAGAAGAGAAAGACATTCAGATAAATACCATGTCCCCCAGAATACCCCTCCACAGAGCTCTTCTCTTTCTTCTCTAAATGACAGAGACACAAATACAACCAGAGAACAAGAAAGTGCCTTTTGAAATACCTGGTTTATTTTAAAAAGTACTGATAGTCTTAGACAAAAGCAAATATTAAAAGCCACCATGACAGGTCAGGGCAAGACAGGCAAACAGGCTTCTGGCAGCATAAATCGATGCCTTGTGAACAGAGAGAATACCTGAAATGTAAACAGAATTCAGTAACCCTGCAGGCAACCGAGGAACTGGTTGGTCACTTAGACCTAGAGATTTTCATTAATAAAATTGTAAAGTAAATCTACAACATCGATGTCGACAATGCAGAACTAAAGTTTTACAGTTTTGAAAGTCCAGATAAATGACTTGGTTGCTTTCTAACAAAAGCAAGAATCTGTTGCTGCCTGAGAGGATTTGACACTAAATTCACTGGTGGAAATAGCAGCAAAATACTCTTTTCAGAGTCCAACTTCTATGTGGGTGTTTTTTAAAGCTAAGTATTTAAAGAGTGTAAGAATATAAGTATTTCTAGAAAGGTGCTTTGGTTTTGTGTGTCAGGATACTGGCCCACATTGCTCCAGCTACCAGGGCTTTTTCATACAAATTCAGGCAATTTTCTCCTCAGGGTCTTCAGTGTTTCATGTGCAGCACAATGTCAGTCACCAGCATGTCAAGCAGGACTGGTGGCACCATCCCTGCATGTGTTGATGGGATGCTCTGGAGTCCACCCTCTGCTGTAGAGGACCTGGGCAGCTTGTACCACCCCACCGTGAGTGGCCAAAAGGCACTGACAAGAGCCTGGGTATTCTCATGAAGAACTCGAGGAGAAAAACATGAGAATTTGTTTTGCCCACTTTTCAGCCTGATTTTGACTCACTGATCCCTGATGGCCTTGAGCGTGTTATCTTAGAGAAGGACTTGACCCACCTGCTTGGAGTGTGGAGCCAGGCACAGATGATTTGTCCTCTGGTCCAAAAGTATCCTCAGGACAAAAGAGCTGAGGAATTTATGGTGGGGAAAGGCAGAGTGAGAGAAGGATTATGTCTAGGGAAAGGCAACAAAATATTGTAGATACTGTGAGCAACAGATGTAGGTGCTGAAAGGCATTAGAGACCAAAGCCCCAGGGAGTTGCAGATGGTGTGTGGCAGCCAATGCTGCTCTGGCAAAGCACCTTCTCTCCCATCAGCCCAACACAAGCTGTTCCAAGCACATGGATTCAGGGGCAACCAGCCCTTCATGCTTTCTTTTACATGGCTTTAAATGCTGTGAGAAGTATTTCTGTCGTTTATTGCTGCTCAATAAAGTTTTATCTTGTGCAAGTCATGATTTATTTACTCCATGTTGCAGAACAGACATGTGTGCTCTCCCACATCAGCACCCCTTTACCAGATTCATAAAATGTGTTAACAATTCATTTAAAATTCATATACAAGCTGAGTACAGTTCCTTCCCAGAGCTGCAGCAAGTAATAGAAAGCAGCACGTGCCCTGACATATGGCAGGCTGTCAACGTGTGCTCTGAAGGTCTGCTCAGCTGTAAGTGCTCCAGTGTGCTTTGGAACTGCTCTCCTGTCCAGCCACTCAAACAGCATTTCCCATTTATCACAGAGCTTTTGCTAATTTTCTTTCTCAGCTACCAGGAAAACACAGATTGTGAGAATAGTTGGTTTAGAGAATGACTGGTCAAGAGTTTATATCTCCAGCCTTTCAGTTTATGAACTGCCTGCTTAACAGGGGGCTTTCACCTGCCCTGAAGAGACGCAGCTTTTTGCTGGTCTATGTGTGAGTTACACAAGTAGAAAGGTGAGGTGAGAATCAAAATGTGCCCCTCTGGGAAAATCATCTTTGCCAGTCCTTCTGAAAGGTGCAGCCATTGTGTGGCTTCAGTGACCTTTTATTAATGGCTGTGAAATATCTCTGGTTATTCTCTTTACCTGGTTTTACTGCACAGTACCTGTTCACAGTGTACCTGCTCACAGCCCTGCTATTTTCATTTTCCAGTACCAGAGGACCCTGGCTCTGAACCTGACCCACAAATGTCTCACCTCCAGGCTCCTCTCAGCAAGATGCCCTACTTTGAACCTTGGCCAGGCAAAGAAGACTTATGGGAACACCACCTCAGACTTCATTATCCTAAGGTATCTCACAATATTTGCATAATTCCTAAGGAGATGTGAGGGATCTGTGATATCTCTGCAATGTCCCTGTTCCTATTTTGACAGGGTCATGCACTGGGAAGGACAGTCTGATGTTTGTGAATTCCAGAGGAAAAATTATTGATAATTTTGTGCTGACCTAAATAGTTACAATAAGATTTTGGGGTGTGGACAGGACCTAAGCATGTGCTTCAGGCCCTAAGTGTCCTTCAAAAGAGCACCAGCTGGGTGGCTCTGGCAGAGTCCTTGCTGCATTCCTCACCATGTTGCTACACACATTTGTGCAATATTTGGCTTATTTGTGCAACATAATTAATGAAACATGTCTCATTTGCACCAGCATCCTTAGGCACCCCAAAGCAAATGGGGGCCTTTGAAGTTTTAAGAGTCTTAAAAGCAGAAAATATTTACCACAAGTTTATTAAACCAAGCTTTACTGGTAATAAATTAGCAGGCTGTAGATGTGCCCTTATCTTGAGGAGCTGACATGTATCCATTAGAAAAACACAGTGACAATTTACAGTGTCCACAGCACCTTTCAGTCTTTCACTCACAAGCTGCTGATGCACTTTGCCACCAAAACCCCCAAGTTTGGTGAGCTGTCCCTTCCTGAGGCAGCTCCTCTGCAGAAAACAGCCATGAGTCAAGAGAGCCCTGTCCATGTCTCAGAAACCCATGGAAGTCTTATAACACCATCATGTCATTCCTTTTCCCGTAGCTACTGATCCATCCATGACTGGAAGTATTTTAGAGACACTGACCCAGTCTCAGTAATTGAGGCAGGGGTGGCTGATATGTCCTTTCTGCCCCTACACCTGCAGTTTAGCTTATGTGATCTTACCATGCATTTCAAACCCACAAACCACTGGGGGGATGTTTACAGATTTGCACATCCCCTACACTGCCCCATTGTATGGTAAATTATACTGGAGCCTCTCCTGAGCTCTTGAACAAAAGCCCATTGTTTGAGGGTGTTATATATCCCACTTGCTCTGCCCAGACTTACACTTGTATCAGGAAAGTGTAGGCGACTTCACATGAGAACTGTTTTCTAGTGTTTCTGTTTGGGTTTTTAATGGCATTTGTGCAGGTGCACAGCCTAAAAAAGGGCGCTTTTTTCTCAGTCTACAGAGCTGGTCCAAAATTCAGCTGGAGCAAGAGCCGTTTGCAGCAACATTTGACTTTCAACAGTGATCTCAAAATTCTGTGTTGCATCAGCAAGTATTGCTCAGTTTTACTTAATAAGGGTATGTTTGAGCATCTTTCCATTAAATAGGCTGTATAGGTGGGGGTCAGTTTGTACAGTTCAGCAAGACCTAAATCAAGTCCAATGCAGATGCACTTGAGGATGTGTGCAAATATTGATAAGTTTCTCCTCTCAGTGTAAATGCTGCCTTCAGTTAATAAACTATTATGTTTCATTGCAGGATCAAGCCTTATGTGTCAGGCAATAAATTCCTCATCATCAGTTCTTGGACATAACCTGATAACTACTCAAAAGGTCCAAAACCTCTGGACTGAACTGTGGCATCTGTGGCTTCAGGGCAGAAAGGGCTCAGAGCGTTCTTGCCCCATCACACCTTTCCCAGTCTCCATCCCTTAATTTTGCTGGCTCAGTTCCTTGAACTGGGTGACAGACTGATTTCACAGCGAGGTGGGCCAGCTTGGGAAGGACTGTGGTGCATGGAAGAAGCAAGTGGAGGGAGTTCTGGATTATTGGAAACCACAATTGCCTCCAAACTCGCAGTAACGCGAATCTGCAGATAAGGTCAGTCATAGCCCCAGCATGTAGCTGATGGCTGTTCCCATGGGAGAATCACTTCCCAGCAGGGTTGTGCAAGGGGCCGATACTCTGTCTTCCTAAATCCTGGAGGGCTGAAGCTTATCTGTATATCAAACAAGGCCCAGTTGGAGTCTTCCATGCAGAATTGTCCCTCTAATATAACTCAGCTGTGTATGTATTTCATTGCAAACAAAATATAGCTAAGACTTCCACCAGGTTCCCTCATCAGTGGCCACAGCATTAATGCTAAATGTTCATTTGACTTATGTGTGTTAAAAGAGGTGCATTGGATAGGATTCTGAATAAATGCAAATTTATTCAGAATCATCTGAAATATTTGGAGTTACAGGCACAAGTGGGATCTGAGTCAAGCCACTTGTCCTAGTTTCTGTCACCCAAACACTAGCCCTTTATAAATCATTAATTTCCAGACTGTTTATTATCCAGGGGAAGTAACAAAACAGTAGTATCACATAACACATCCTAAGAATGCCTTGTTCATTTTAAGAGCAAATAAAACTAAATAGCACCAAGTTGTTAGTGATGCAGTCTACAAGACCAACACAAAAAGGGGACCTTAATCAGG
This sequence comes from Platyrinchus mystaceus, assembly GCA_035041135.1. Lineage (NCBI taxonomy): Eukaryota > Metazoa > Chordata > Aves > Passeriformes > Tyrannidae > Platyrinchus > Platyrinchus mystaceus. The sequence goes on from JAWWLV010000057.1 coordinate 13,386,432, forward strand.
CGGAGGCCACAAAATAAACAGGGGAATGGGTGAAAAAAGAAGGGAAAAAAAGAGGTTGGACAAGACTGACCACACATAGACGTCTTCACATAGATATTCTTTGTTTACTGTCACATGGAAATTGCCTCTGCTCATTACATGGTGGGGTTTTGGGAGCGGGGATGGTTTCCACAGCTGCTGGAGCTGTTCCCCTCAGCTGCCTTTCTCACAGGAATAATTTAACACCTATTCCCAGGCAGAGAACAGAGCAGAGCCACTGTTTCAAAAAATAATCATCAAAATTAATTACTCTGTCAAGAAAGCAAACTTTTTGTGTTTTGTTAGCACGGCCCCTCCTCTAATGGGTTTGTCACCTGTCCCCCAGGAGCCCCTTGTGACCAGGCAGCGACATTAATTCCCAGCTGAAGATGAGGAAGAGCAGGAGTGATGTTTATCTGTGCTACAACTTCACTGGAGTTCACCTTTCTGAGCAGGCCCAGGGGTGCAGAGCAGAACCTGCTGTGGGGAGAGAGTGTTACAACACTCAGACACTGCCCAGAGATCCACTCGTGCACCTTGTTCCAAAATATCATGGCAGACTTGTAGGTTGGAATATCAGATATAACAGGTGGAAATTCTAATTTGTTTTGTAGCCTATCAATAGGTAGCGTTGACAGCTAAGAAATGCAGTTATCCTGGCAGATTTGCTATTACAGCAGAGCCAGAACCTGGGCAGCTTCAGTGAACATCACCAGCATGATTTTTTTAATCAATTTAGCTGAAATTCCTTCCACCTTTTCCTGGTAAAAAGCCCTTTGCTGGCCAATATTACAGAGTTTATATTGATCTGGGTGTTTTTCTGGTCTCAGTCGACACTACGTATTGTACTTGTAAAGTGATGTTAGCAAAACTGTAATCCAGGCCTCACACGTTATTTTGGTCCACATGTTATTTATTTTAATCTCCTCAGGTTCCAAAATACTATATATTTACGTCTGCCCTTTAAAGTTATTGTTAGCTACAAAATATTAGAAACATAGTTTCATCTATAAAATCTATAATTAAATTAATCTTTACCATATTTTCTTTTACATTGCACAGGAAACATTTTAGTCTGATGAATACCATGGATATATAATTAGTACTTTATGCCATAAACTAGATTATAACTTACACTGTCCACCCTGGCTCCAAAAATCCTTCAGATTTTAATTCAATTGCTGCCGTTTATCAGGATGAAAGCATTTGAATTCAATTATTGGTATGATTATTCAGTGTGGATTTATATAAGTTAGATGTGGTGGTAGTTTTAAACAGAAGTTTAGTGGAAGTCTCAAATTAGGCATTTGCATCTATATTTAGGCATCTACCAGATTTCAAATGCTGAACATCTGATTTTTCTAGCTGAGTTTTGCCTAAGTTAGGGTTTAAAGGAAATCAAGACTGCATGATGAAAGTAAAGGGAAACTAATTTTGGGGTATTTTTGAATTTCAATGGGAATTGGGCACCTGATATGCTTAGACTTTTGAAAGGCCTCTTATATGCCTAACTGTACCTTTCAGTGCCTAAATACCTTTCAAAATCTGGCAGGACACTGGCTAAGCATTTACCAGTAAACCCAATAAATTCTCCTTGTTCTTTTTTGATTTGTCCTTTCCGCTGCCTGAGAAACCTTTGAGATATTTTTGGCACCGAGACATCCTTTGAGGTAGATCTGCCCTTTTTAATTTTAGCTGAAGATAAGTTGGATGTAGTTGCAATTTAAAGACATTTTAAAAATGGGAACCTGGAATAAGCCATCATCATCTATATTTAGGCCTCTCCCAGATTTAAAGCCTGGTTTGGGGCTTGATCTCCTGCGGATCCCAGGGCTCCCCAGGGAGCAGGGCCAGGCCATTTATTCTCCTATTACAGAGCCAGCCCTGTGTTTATACCAGCTTGTTTAGCTTACTCCTAATGCACATCCTAAGATGTACCTCTAATACACATCCTAAGACATGTTTATGAAAATTCTTTATAAGCAAAATATTTTACTTCCATTGAGTAAGTTCAGATACAGAACAGTCTCAGAGCTACGGGCTGGTTCAACAATCTTCCTCTCTCCCTGTGCATCTTTTATTTAAAAATTCAGCCTTCAGCCCACCCACATCACCACAGCAAGACCCAATAACTGTAACATGTGGATTCTTGGTCAATTTTGTGCTGGTTTTGCTAACATTTTTCAAGAGGTAATTATTAGTCAGAAGATTAAACACTACTTAGAGCTGGGATTTGGACTCATATTTGGGTTTAATTCTTTAGATGTTTCTTCAGAGCAGAGACTATATCCCTTTATGAAGCCCATATTCCCGAAGTGGGATCCTCCACTGCCAGCTAATTGGGAAATCTGTTCCATCCAAGGGACTAAAATCAATGGCAGCATTGAACAGGCTGAGCATCAACACCTTGAACTTAAAAAGATCTTGGACATTTACAGAACCCACTGATTCCCTTTGTGGGTGCTCAGCACTTCTGGAAACCAGGCAAGAAGCTTTTAAAGATTAAACAATAGCCCGATTCCAGCAGGAAGTAAAATAATTTAAAATTTGCAGAGACACACATAAAAAGGGGACATGACATTCAAGACATATTTTATTATATTAGACAGCAAATTCATAGGAAATGCTTTCTCAGTGAAGTGATTTATTGAGCTGTGGGATTCATGGCCACTGAGACAAGGATTTTAAAAGTTTCATGCACAGATTGGATGAGAGATCTTTGTTTAACTCTTATTGCTCATGGCACTCCCACAAGGGTTGTTTAACTTCTGGCTTTGGGGTCTAATCTGAACTCTGATTTTCAAATTGAGACAAAACTTAATGTGGTGGGTGATTATCTTGCTGGCCTTTTACCATCTTCCCTGAGCATCAAATGATGTCTAGTATCAAAACTAGTTATGGGATGAGAAAGGCACCTTCCCCTCCCCCTGGTTTACTCATTTCTGTTGTCCTAAAACCAAGTTTTGGTGTTTAGACACTGCAGGGAAGGTACAGTGCAAATGCTCCTCCAAGAGATTCTGTCTCTCAAAAGTAAAGGTGATGAGCTCTAAAGCACAGCAATAACCAGCTGTCCGGATGAAAGTTTTCTTCCCTGGATGCTGTGATTTGTCCCCAGAGTCTTACCCCACATGGACCTGCTCCCACACACCCTAATCTCAGATTCATCAGGATTCAGGTGGGTACTGAACTCAGCCTTCTCTTGCGTTATTTATGTTTATTCTTTCCTGAAAAAAAAAATAAATTTTACATGCTTTTTAAACCCATAAATATAATGAATCAAAGGCAATTTGGCAAATCTGTTTCATGGCTGGAGGCCCACTGTGGATCTGCCTACTTAGTTAAACTCAGTCTTGCTGAGGCATCCTTCCACCTCGAGGAATCTGTCACTTGGAGCCAATCAATCACAGGGACATCCCATCCTTTCCCCAGCCCCAGAATGTTTCACTTTGTTCACCCATTCCCTCACTTCCTGCCATCTATCTCCCTCAACATTTCTTTTCCTTCTTTTAATACCTGTTCCAAGTTGTATCTCCACAATCCATTTACCCGCTGTGATGATCACACTAAAAGCAGAAAGAGGCTGAAGTTCGTATTCCCAGCAGGCTGAAAGCTGATTTCCTGCCTGTTTTATTCATCATGCATCATTGATAGTGCCTGGAAAACTGAAAATATCCATTGGGTTTGGATGAATAAATTTCACATAAGAGTGAGATAAACACCACGTTTTGCCTCATAGGTATTCAGAGGGAAAAAAGCAACAAAACACCCCCCCGCCCCCAGATTTTAGCTTCAATTACCCCAAAAGCTCCAAAATTACCTTAAAGTTGTCAGAGATTGTAATATATAAATAGATATATTTACACACAGAGGCTATGTATATAAATACTGGAAATATCAATATGCTGGAAATATATATATATATATGTATGATATATATATACTGGAAATGTTCTGTTTACTTTCTGAGGGTTTGTGACCTTAGGATGAACCACACCGAGACCCCCTATTTTCAGGCTTTTCTTTATTATCACATATTTTAAGATTACTTTACAGATCTGCAAAAGAAAGACTTCTCTTACAACCATTTGTTTCTCTAGGAACTTCAGGTCTAAATGAAACCTCAAATATCGTGGGAGTTAGTAACCCAAAACCAAAGAGTTTGTATCAAGAAACTTCTTGATATGAACAGTGAGTGCTCTGAATAGTCGTCATTCATTTTCAGAACTGCCATCAGCTGGCTGTGTAACAGTAGATCCCCAAAATTATGAAAGTTTGCAAAAATATCCCCTCACACTGGTGAATTAAAACATTTTCCCCTTGATTTTTGTGCACACATGGATGGTTCGTCCATCATATTTCACAGATAAGACATAATTACATGGAAGGCTTGATTTACTTGTAAGGATTAATTGCCAGAGTTCCAGGACCCTTTGGATGACATTTTCAGGTGGGACTGTTGAGGTGTCCTGGACAGGGCTAGGAGTTGGACTTGATGATCCCTGTGGGTCCCTTCCAGCTCAGGAAATTCTGTGATTCTATGAAATAAATTAAATTTTAAATTTTCTACGAAATCAAATTAAATTTATTCAAGTTTTTCTTGAATAAATGTTGAAAGCAGAGGGTGAGGTAGAAGGGAGCTGGTGAACCACCAGTGTTATGGGGCCAGAGCCTCAGCTGTTTCCCATCACACACCACTGCTGCTGAGAACATCCACCCCTCCCACCAGAGCTCTCGGTGTGCCTGAGGAACAAGCCAAAGGCTTGGAGGATGCATGGGGGGAGAAGATACTGTGGAGTAATGGAAGAGCTGGACATCTCACTCCTTAGGATTTATTAAGGCTAAAAAGGTAAATTTATTGATTCCTTTGTCCATCCCCTCTTGGTATTGCAGTCATGTTCCCTGGCTAGGCTGGGAGCTGGTAAATCAGCACCTTCAGGGTGCAAATTCATTGCAGAGCCATGGCAGATATAGGAGGGGAGGCTGCAACACCCCCTGGGGACTCGCAAACCTGGTGTTTGTGCTGTGACATGGTCAAACCTTGCCTTGTTACATGAAATTGCAAGTCCTTCTTAAGTCTTTATTTGGTGTTGGTGCTCCTGATTAACTCTCTGGAGACACCTAAATATTGGAAAAGCTGCTTAACCTTGGGGGGCACCCCCAGTTCTTCACTACAAAGCAGGGGAGCAGAGCCTTTTAAACAGTTATGCTCATCCTATACAATCCATGATTTGAGGTGAATCCAGCCTAGCCCAGCAAACTGTATCCTGGGTTACTCGGAGTATTTCTTGCCAGGCTGTTTGTTTGTGCATGGCCGCCCCAGGCTATTGCAGCAAAATTCCTTGTGCTGAAGCAACTCCATTCATACAGGCAGGGTCTGGAATAACCCCCAGTGAGGCCACGCACAGCTCAGAGCTGCAGATGTAAACCCTGAGTGGTCTGAAATCAGTTTGCTTTATGTACCACCCTGTTAATGCTATTAAAACCAGAGAGAAACAAAGCTGGAGGGAGAAATTCCCATGGTTTATATTTACACCATGTATCCAACAGACTTCCCCCCTTCTCCGGAAGAGTTACAGAACACATTAATTGAGCTTCAGGGTGGCTGATAATTACATAATTGCAGACTAATTTCCCCTTTCCTAGAGGTGAAGTTACACTGGTGGCAAAAAAACCCCTGCACAGTCTTCTCAAAAGCAGAAATGCTCCTGCATACAGGAGACCTGATCCTGCCTTGTCCAGGGTTGGTGGGAGCCTGTTGAAAGGGAGAGATGTGAGTGGGGCAGGTATTGGGGATGGCAGGAGGCTGCAGTCCACAACTGAGGGGTCCAACCCTTGTAGAGACTCCCCTCCTCACTGGACGGACCCACAAGCACTTTTTGTGGCTGTGGTCTGAGGAAATGAGCCAGCTGAACCAGCAACTTTTTTTTTTACTGGGTTATTTTTCAGCCAGTGCAGCATAAAAAGAACAAAAGAGAGGTGGGAGCACAGGCTGGTTCAGCCATGATGCTGTTTAGTGCTGATACTCAAATGGCATGAACTAAACTGGGAAGCTTTGGCTCTGTGAACACAAAAACCCCATCTAAAGACTTGCTGCCACTTCTCTTCCTCTGTCCATCTCTGGCTGGAAAGAGGGAGGGCAGAAAACAGGTATTTTGGCTCATCCCAAACTATAACTTCACCCTGAAAGCACAGACCAGGTCTCCTAATGGTGAGAGACACCTGGGCTTTGACATTTCCTGGTTTTTTACAGCCCTGAGCACACTGAGTGCCCAGCACAAATAGCAGGGGGGAATGAGGGTGAGGGGCTGCTCCCTGATTGTTTGTGGTGGTGATACCATTTCTGAGAGTGGCATTAGCACCCAAAATTCAAGCCCTTCAGCCTTGATTTCACCCTTACTCATGAGTTCAGACAACCACTCTCTTACAGCCTATGTGGGAGAACCAGGACTGGGTGTTTCCTATGGGGTGGGTGAGGCTGTGCCTCCTCAGCACCCAATTCTTTCATTGCATCATCCCCAGGTACCACCCTGCACCTTGAGCAGGTCTTTCAGCCCTCAGGCAATAATTTTATGCTGTCTTTGACATGGCTGTAGGGATGATAAATACATGTGCATTTCTTAGGATTACCTCAGGTGGTCTCTGAATACCCAAGTGCTTCCTAATCTTTTGCTTTTTCCAGAAAAAAAGAAAAAAAAGATTTCTCAGCCATCTTAAAACCTGTAGCTTCAGACTCAAATTGCAGCTTGAAAAGGTTTGTAGGAAACAAGTCTGCAAATGTATTTAGTGTATGAAAAATGATTTTCTAAAAAACATACAAGATGTTCTATTTCACCTAATTCTCTGTATTGATTTCTGCGGCATCATCTTCTTCCTTCCCTTTTTCATCTTTTAATGCATTTCTATTTCTTCTGGACACACAAAAAACCCTGTTTCTTTTACAGAAAAGAACAAAGAAGTTTTCCTTCACAATCAGTAATTTTGTTTTCTTTTGTAATTGTAAAAAGAAACTCCTGAAAAATCAATATACTGTTGCAAAGTCGTACACAACCGGGAATGGAGCAAGCTTAGTAAATAAAGGAAATTGCAATTTTTTTCCTCTCTTTGGTCACCCTTTGGTAAACTCGAGGTGACTGTCAATCTATCTAGTGCTTTTCTCCCTTCCCCCCCTGAAAATTTTAAAGTTAACCTCGGAGATGAAAAGAAAAGTTTGCAAAGAATTGTTCTTGGAGCCAAAATTCCTGATGTCCTAAATTAAAGCAACCCCCACCCTGAAGTGGCTGTCTCCTTAAAGTAATCTGACTCCCCTCAATTAACCAGCACCGAGATAAAGATTGCTCATGCTGAAGATGTCACATAACACCAGGCTTAGAAATTGGAAAATCTCAGCTAAAGGAAAGATACCTGTTCAGCTGCATCAATAGTTTCAACATATATCAATATTTGGAGATGATTTACTCTCTTAATGTGCAAAATTGAGTGAATTTATGCACCTAAACCTGACAAAGAAGGGCTTCTTGTGGAATAACCCCTTTAATTAAAATGTATAAGGGAGCATTTACTCGGGGAAGCTTTGTGAGAGCTTGGAACTGTGAGGCTTTTTGCAAGGCACAATGTCATCTGCAAAATATACACGGGGAGTTTGGAAGCTCAGATGTGAGCTGCTTACAGATCCAAGGGGGGCAGAAAAAGATGTTTTACCAACTTGATTTGCACCTGCAATTAAACAGACACACAGGCCAGGCTAATTTACACTGAAACTTAATTGCAAGCATAAATCTTGTGTATACAAATGACATATAAATAAAACCCCTCCTAGATACCCATGATCTGTTACACAAAGGAGCCAAGAGTCCCATATCTCCTGTTTTTCATGGTTATAGGTCTCTCTTTGGGCCACAGAATCACTTTAATGCATTTATCTTTTTGCCTAAAAATACCTAATGGTGGGATGTCAAAAAAATAAATCAGGATCCAATTTGTCCTGGCACACCTTTAAACAGGGATGTTGTTAACAATTAATCAGCAAAGGAGTGTGAGGAAACACAAGTATGTGGGTTACAATTTATTAACTGCAATCCAGCATCCTGTAAAGGTGCTTTGCTGCTCTTGAGTTTTTGTGAAGGGGGCCAGGACTGTTTATAATGAATAGGTCAAGGGATTATAGATTTGATGAGGCCATTTTTTAATCTTCTAAACCGTATTTTATGTGTGGAAGGCACTTTGAGACTCCAGGGCTGAGCATTGTCCAACTGCACCAGTACTTTTTACATGAGTGGCGAGTTCTCGATGAAGTCAAAAGGAGAAGGCCAAGAAAGGGAACATCCAAAAAAGAACAAAAAACAACCCAAATTGTGTGTTTCCCCTAAAAATACCTCGCACATAACAACTTATTTCCATATAAACTTGAATGTTTGAGGGCTTTTGAGCAGCCTGGAAAATTATATCAAATGAGAGTAAGATGCAGAAAGACCTAAAGTCATTTCATGCTTGGACCAGAATGGAGCACCCTCTCAATAGTGTTGATGCCTTCATGGAGGCTTACACTGAAATAGGACTGGGTGCTCTGAGGGTTGGATTTTAATTTCATTTTGTCACATGGCTGGTCAGTTAAGAGGCAGCACGCTGGATTTTTGTTTCTCTTCCACAAAATATAATCACTAGGTTTTTCCCACTTGGGTTATGAGCCTGCTGTTATTTTGATAAGCCTGTTTATGGTGTGACCTACTTAAGCAGAGCTCTGATGGCTGGAGGCTCTCGGTAGTGCAAAGACTAAAGGCCACAAACAGGAAAAGATATCATATGAAAAAGAAAAAGTTTTCAGGCTTTTGTCCTTTACATGCTGCAAGGTGTCAAGCACTGAACCAGCGCCGAGACCATTGTTCAACCAACTGCTCTTTTCAAATGGAAATGTCTGCAAAAGCCATGTCAGCAAAAGGAATTCTTTGCTTAAACTGTGGCTCCTAGCTTATATCCCACAATAAAACCTGAGGCCTATTACTCCATATTAGGACTTGTTACTAGGTTTTAAAGCTCCTTTCGGGCACAGTTTTAGCCTAATCTGGCTGTATCGCTACCAAGGTTACGTTGCCTTTGACTTGCATCAGGAGTCCGGTTAATAGATTTCACTTCTGCAACTGTCTGTTACTAAATATCTTCCTGGAGAGACACGGGCCTGGCCACGTCCACACAGGAAACAGGATCAGGGATTTCCAAAGGTCTGTTGATTTTTCAGCTTTCATGCTCTGAAGATATATTTCCTTTGAAGTGTCTCAAACAGGGTAGTATCCAATTATATTTGTAATCCCAATCTAATTCAATCAGGGACTCCAATTATAGCTGATCTGTCTCTTAATCTAGTTAAAGTCTGTAGAGTAGACAGTACCTTAGCTAACATAACTACATTAAAATTTAAGCTGTTGATCCAGGGACAACCAAGTTACAGCCAGAACTAGCTGAAAAGTGGGAGGTTTGCAATGGAAATGGGCTAATCCTCATTTAATGTCCAAACCCTGCACCAGTTCTTGCAGCCAAATCTCTGCCAAGTTTCTAATTATAAAGGTCCTTAAAAAGTACTTTTGGGCTGAGCCGAATACAACTGTTTTAGCCTTGACTGCATCATCTACACTGCCAAAGGGAATAATCAGAAAGCATTAAAGGGCTGGTAGGTATAAAAGCAGGCCTATTGTAAAATAGATAGATATTGGGGAACTTTGCAAATGGTCACAGGGCCGTGCTGATCCAGAGTGACTTTGGAAGACACATCACTCTGGTTACCTAATGTCAAACCATCAGTTTCTGCACCAGTTTGATCAGCCAGAGTGAATGGGGTTACACTGAAATAACTGAACTTCATAGACAGGAATGCTGTAGAGTTGTGGGTTTTTGTTTTGATTGTTTGGAGTTTTTTAATTTCTCCCAGAACTATCTGGCTGGAGTGACCTTGGCCAACAAACCAGCAAAGAGGTCCTATTGTGTTTAATCATACTTGGGGGCAGCTATTAAATTTAATTAGTTCTGTCACAACTGCCAGTTGCTCAGTTTCAATGTATTTACCCACCCGTTCCAGGCTCCCTCTTTCAGTTTTAAGGGATGTACTTAAGCTGCCTTGATGAAGACTGAAGTCTGTTTGAACCATTTTGGGAGACAATGCATGAACCAACACTCAACAATCGTTTCCTTTGTTTGAAGAGAAAATTGTGTAGCAGTACTGTCTCTTGCTGAAAGTGGTGTCTGAAAGCAGGGCCACCTTGCAGAAAACGTCTGTTTTCCCCAGTTTGACCTGAATTTTATGATCTTACTTACTTAGAAAGGCATGTGCATTCTCTTAAATACAGTAATAAGGTACATGGAGATACAGCATCCAGAAGGAATAAACATTCTGGGATTTATAGCATTATACCTATAATTTGAATGTTTGGAGATGAATCTTATTGTGTAAAACAATCAAATAATATCAAAAGTGTAATCTTAACTTCAGTGGGTTCATTCTGCTGTGGCACTTCAGCACCTCTGTGAAAATCCAGAAAAAATCCCTTTAATAATTCACATTTTTTCCTTGTTTCTTTCAGGCTCTTATTTGGACAATTTTGTGCTGACTTATATTCAGGGTTTTTAGTGTCAATGTTTTGGTTTTGTTTTTTTCCTATCGACTTCCAACCATAACAGGTGAAGACAGGGGACTTGGGGATTTTTCAGTCGTCGATAATTTTTATTTATTTACTAAAAACTGAGGTTATCAAAGACCAGATGCCACCTCCAAAATCTGCTAATGCTCTGAATCTCCACTAACAATTAGTTGTCAGTCCTTCACAAAGTGTGGCATGAACCAAATTCACCCATATGGAAACTGGCCACATTTAGGCCTGGGATGTAACTGATAAAAGTAATTGGAAAAATTGCTGTAGCAGAAGAAATGGAATTAGGTCTACCACATTAGAAAAAAAAATCTTATTAATCATAGTCATAAAAGCAGAAAATGAAAGCTAATTTTACTAAGTAAAAACCCCCTGCTAAGTGGTATTTTGACATCTGAAAGTAATTCAGTTTCGATCTTGGTGCTTCACTGACAGGAACAAGGAAATTCATAATTCTCTCCCCAAGTTGCTGTTTCAAGACATCTCCACACAGATGATCACAGATTTTCTTTGCAAGCACCAGGAACATGAACCTGGGAACACAGACCTTTAGGAACCAAACCCAGTCCTTTGCTAGGACAAGCAACGTCCTCCATGTGCCTTTCACGAGCTGCCTTTCAGGATAAAACAGTGGTACAGTGTCACAACAAATGGATTATGAAGCAACACTACTTGCAATTTAGTCGTGGTTATCTGAGACGATGAGGATACAGGGGGAGGTTGTGCTCATTTGTTACCTACTAAGTTGTATTTAGCACTGCCATCTAATTCAGTATTTCATCATCACAGTCAGATATGGTTTGGTATTCACTGAAAAAATATGCCTCATAATCCAAACTCATCGGCCTACTTCCTAACCATGAAGGGAATTTACCATTCCAAGACCCTCACACCACTGCTGGCCCTACATCCCCTTGTAAAAAGGGATAATAATTAGACATCTCCAAAGGCTCCATTACAGCTTAGTGCTAAAAAAAGGGTTTGTGTACCTTGTCTGGAAGGAAACGATCTCACAGGATTCCTGTTACTATCTGTGATGTATCGTTGGGCCATGAAATTCAATGAAGACAGCAGGACAAAGACAAGTTACACCTACCTCTGATCTTAGGTTTATTCAGAAGCAAGTAAGTGTTTGAAATTGAACAAATATTGCAGAGGAGGGGGAATGCCATTCACTGAACACACAGGTAATCCATTCCTTAGAATGGTTTGTATTCTTGGGGAGAGCTGGATCTCTCATTCTCCAGATTGCATCTGAGGCTTAATACAAGATATTACACAGGGACACTTCTCATGCTGTGAGAAAGAGAGCTGATAATGTTTACTCTTGTGTTGAAGAAACGCTTGGGCATTTTAACAAACACCCAGAGATTTGTTTGTTTGCCTGCCCAGCCCACATGCCTCTCATTCCTCCTGGCCGGAGCCAGTTGTGGCTCTTTCAAAAAGTTACAATTCCTATGTTATTGTGGGAGAGCTGAGGTTTTGAAAGGAAGTTGCTTCCTGCATCTTCAGTCAGATGTATCTTTGGATGTAACAGCCCAGAACCCTTGGGAATCAGCTGTCAATTAGGGAGACCATAATGAAGGTGCCATTTCTGTGATGTTTATAAGAGCTTCGAATTGGCAGCCCAAGAACCAGAGACTGGGTTTAAAGACAGAGGGTAACGATTTTTTTACTCATTACATCTCCACCTTGTCTCTTTCTCCTTCTCCTTTCCATACTGTAATGGAGCTGTGAAAATCTTGCCACCTCGGAACTCCTCCTTCAGTCTCATCATCAATGTGTAAATATTATTCCTAAAGCATTATAACACAAAATAATGCAATCCCTTCCCAGCAATCCCAGCTAACGGAGCTGGAGGGAACAGTGAGGCAATGGCAGAGTCACAACCCCTAAAGCAAAAGGACTTGTTGCTATCACAGAGTTCCAAACCAGGATAAACAGCTGCTCACAATTAACATGAAAATACTTCTGTGATGCTGTTACATGGACACTGTTTAATGACAGAAGGAAAATATGAAGTTCTGTTGGTAACTTAGTTGCAGCTCTTCATTACTGGTTTACTTAGTATTTTTACTTTTAAATATTGAGGACAGTGTCTAAGGGAATGCAGTGTGTCTATCTGTCATGTTTTAAATATTCTAAAAATATTAAAAATTACTAAAATTATTTAAATAATCTTCTTTCAATATGCCTTTAGGATGTTTAAAAGAGCTGGTGTCAAAGATTTAAGCACAATAGCTAAAAAAAAAAAAAAAAAAAAAAAAAATACAACCCCCCAACCCAGAAGCAAATTCAGGAGAGTTTCTAACTTTAACCTGAAGCTCACTAAAGAACAGGTGTACCCTGTAATTATATTGGCCTGCTAATACATATATAAAGTAGGACCATTGCTCTGGTGATGGCAGTTGTGTTTGCATTAACAATTCCCAGATGGAAGGTACTTCAGCAAAATTGTGGCTACATTAATTACAGCTGGACTAAAAGCATCACTAGGTCAAGACTGTTCCCCAAGCAGTCAGGTGAGGAAACCTGTTCCTGAAGGTTTGTGCTCCATCATTCTCCCACTCTTTGATGTTTCCCCTTCTCAGTCCCATATCTGGAGGGACAGTGGCTGAAGGGCCAGCAGTGCCTCTGTGCTCTCTGCCTTGCTGGCTGCCATGTGGGGAAGGTTTGAACTATAACTCTTTCTTCCAATGACTACATTAATTTGGATCCTTCTTCTCTCTCCAGATGCTGATGGTCACACAATTTGCATAAACTCATGTCTTCAAAACTACTCCCCCATGACTGGGTTTGACTGAAGCAGTCAGCAGCTTCAAAAAAGGAAGATGGATGGATGGACCAAGGAAAAATGTATTTTCTTATAAAGGAGGAAAAAATATATCCCTTCATTCTCACAGTTATAAAGGTATAAAAACCTGTTTAAAGAGAGTGCCTCCTGACTTTAGATTCAGTTACAGTCTGGAGGAGTCAGAGCACTCACCAACATGCAATTCAACATACTTATTAACTGCTTCTGAATTTGAATGTCTCTGTCCCTGCATTCAATCTTGATTAACTGGCCCAACAATGAACGTTAATTACCCTGATTTACATTGCCTACAGAGCTATGGTCAACTTCATATCAGCAAACTTGGGGCTTCCTAAACATGTTCCAACAGGGAACATTCAAATTGTCTTCCATGCAGTGGAGATAAGCCCTGGGAGCCTAGACTGGGAGATTTATCTTGCAATGAGCTGCAGTAAGGAACAGGGGAAAGAATACAGAAGCAAAGTGAACTGCTGGGCCTCAAAGTATAGTAAGATTTTTTTCCCGTGCTCCAAGTCATAAAGATGTACATTATACAAAGTGTAACTTAAGAAACAGCATTTTTTATTTATATAGCTGTAGATAATACCTAGTGCAACTTAGGAAAAGGCATTTTTAGTTACACTTAGATACTGAACATAGAAAAAAATAATTACTAGCTAAGTTTTAAACTTGTGTATTCTTCCCAGCAATAAACTGGGCTGATCAGAGTAGGACAGTGCAGGATTTAAAACAGTGTTCTTTACTTTGGTGGGAGTTAGTAAGTGTGTGTATAGAGACACATACACACATATATATATATATATACAATATACATGCATCTCCCAACAAACACGCTTATCAGGTTTTTCCATAGTCATGGCCATTTTGCAGTGACATTCCTGAGGACAGGAATTTCCCGGGCTGGGCAGAGCTGTGGTTCCTGCCGCTGGCAGCAGTTTCTTGTGGCAATGAGTTCCACGTGCTCATAACACAGGGCGTTAAAAAAGCTCCCTGTTATCACCCCGAGGCGGGGTGGCTGCTCTTGGAAACACGCCTATCAAGAATGATGCCTCAGCTCTGTTGGTGGTAGAAGATTGTTCCTCTGGACTTTTCTTAAAAAAATAAATAAATGTCAAGCCCGAAAAGGAAGCCTGCTAGTTTTCAAGTCCAGGAGCTGTAATCATGCTAATCCATATGATCTTGCTAAAGCCAAGCAACTTGCCTTTTGCATATGATGTAATCATCAGTGCAGCCTATTTATAACTACCACAGGCTGGGAACACCTTCCCAGAAAATACAATCAGGACAGCTTTCCTTTGGTCACATTCCCCCTCTTCCTCCCTGTATTTTTCAGCTGATTGTGCTCTTTCTCCTAATTTTGCTGTTATCCCAGCCTTAAATACAGCAACTTTTTAATTTTTATTTTAAACTAATGCTTTCCCTGTATTGTATTTTTTTCAGTGTGTTAGAGCTGTGCTGAGTGGAATCCCAGTCCTCTGAAATCAATACCAAAACTTCCATTGATTTCATATAATATATTCCTTTAAATTCAGTACAAATGCTCCCCATGAGCTGTCTATTTTAAGTATGGATCTACTGTACTGGGCTGTCAGTCTCTCAGCTTGATACATAAACCAGCGTGTTTCAATAAATTTTTTGGTGTGGGTTGGTGCCTTTATGTGTAATAACTGAAAATCTGTTGGTTATACTGAGCATAACAAGTGTAAAAGGAGAAAATTCATCAATGTGAATATCTATCTGTGGATCAATTGGTATCAATCTTGTTTAACAGTCTATTTCCTCGGGACACACTTTGGAAACAAAGAGCATTTCAAACTGCTGGTTAAACAAACAAATACAGAGAAGCTCTTTGGGCAACATGGGGGTGGAGTAAGCACCAGACAAAAATTGTCAGGGATTTTAAATACCTGTTAATCTCTTCTATTTTATATTAGTAAAGACAGAGTTTCTCTTGATGTAATGTGCCCATGAAAGTGCATCAGGAGTGGGGGGTTGTAAAACCATTATTTGCTTGCAGAGGAAAGGGGGAGGAAAGTGGCCTGGAAAACAAAATTTGTCCCCTGACCTCCATGTTCAATAGTTGTCCAAGGAGGAGGGTGACACCTTCTGCTCTGCAAGATTTTTTCGAAGGTTTGTGTTATCCTTAGCTAAATAAAACCCCCTTGTGAGACACTATAAAAACAGAACCAAACCCCAAGAGGATATATAACTAATTAGATCAGGATGCATTGTTTACCCTGGTCTACAACATTAAGATCTTCTCATGCCTGTCCCATCCAGGTCCCCTCTCCTCAAGCACCACAAAAAAAAAAAAAAAAAAAAGAAAAAAGATAATCCTGACCAGTACTTGGCATGGCTGTATCATGTGCACAGGCATAAATTTTAGAACAGAGTAAATGTTGTACAAACCCCAGAGGTTTTTGTTGGGTAAAAGTGCTGGTAAAGCAACAGGTAAAATGAGCCTGTGGTGTTGAGCAATGTCCTGTGGCGATTGTGTGGCTGCCTGAGGTACCAGCGCTTCCTCCCTCCTGCTGTCTAGTAACATTCGGATTTTCCACTCTACATCACCCTCCTGAACCGCCCCATAACCTTGGGTGGGTGTTTATCTGCACAGCAGCTTCAGAGCTTAGGGAACCCCCAGTTCACAAGCAGGAAACTGAGGCACAGACCCTGGTAAACTGTTTGCTGATGAATGCAATGGAACTGCATGTTGAGCCTGACTTGACCTGAGCCTAGTTCTCCTGAACCCTTACCCAGTGTCCTGCTCCTCCAAATCAACAAAATCATCCCTTCACCAAAATCAGTCTCTCCAAAGTTTTCTAACAATACATTTCATTTTTCATAGATAGACCCGCTGTGTGTGTGTGTGTTGCTCCACATGAAATCAGAAAGCAGTCACATCTCCCACAAAGATTTTGCAATCTCTATATACTCAAGGATCTTCACATTTTTTCCTATGCAGGATCCGTCTCGCTTCAGTGGGGGTCAGAGTGGTTGAAGTGACTCTGCTCTATGACACTTGGGGGCTTTACAGCACAGTAAATTCGAGCCTCAGCTGAAGTGGGTTCTGCAGTCACCTCCAGCCACATGGACTGTCCCCCCGTGTGCCATCCAACCCCAGGGCCACCCAGCTGGGGCTCGTGGAGAGGATTTAAGCGTGGTGTGGTGGTGTGTGTTCACATGGAACCCAATAGCACAAGAGGGGAGTGAAAACGAAAATGATTCCACCATGTACTAACACAGTCAACTTAGCACAGGAAAACACTTTCCAAGTGTTGCTTTATCACTTATTTCAACTTTTTCACATGAAACTTTTACGTGTGTAACGTTTTTACTTGCTGTTAAAAATACCCTTGGCTCGATTTTGCCGGCTTCCCAGAAAGTGAGACTTTTTATAAAGAGTCTCTAAACAACTGAACCAACGCCAGCATAATTACGCGCCGTCTGAATACGCTTTTAAAGCCCCTCGAGTTGCACACCCCACCGGGGGATTCGGGGTTTGTCCGCTCCGACTATCAGCGCTCTTCCCTTTTCCACCTTATCGAGCGACAAAGGGAAGAATTAGCATTGTCCCGGGCTTCTGCTTGCTTTGAGAAGGGGAGGGGGACGGACACTTTTAAAGGGGAGTCTTTTAAAGCACAATGTAAAAAGCGCAGGTGAGACAACAAAGGTATTGTCGGTCGGGAGCCCGGCCGACCGTGCTGCCGGGTTGTTTGTTTACTCTGGGAGGTGGCCGGTGCCCCCCACCTAAAGCCGGGGGGGCGGCCCCGGTCCCCGCGGGACTCTCGCCTTTGTGGCCCGGCGGGGCGGGCCGGGCGCGGGGACTACATGGCCCAGCGTGCCCCGCTGCGCGGATCAATGGGGCTGATTTGAATAATCTGTGAGCCCTTGGACTCAGGCCAATCAGCCGTCAGGGACCCATGATAAATCGCAATGCATTATTGATAATCATAATTACTCTGACATGCGCATTCCGCCCAATGGGGGTAATTTCCCAACTCTAGGAATTTGTTGTGAAGAGGAAAATAATTGCTACTATTTTGCTCCCGATGCTGGTGCACCATGTCGCGACGGAAGCAGGCGAAGCCCCAGCACATCAACTCCGAGGAGCAGCCCCCAGATGCTGCAAGTGGTGAGTGCAGGGGGGGGCGCGGAGCCGCCGCGGGTCCCGACTTGGCTGATGCGCGGAGGCGGCGGCGGGCGCGGGGGGCGCTTCCCGGGGAGCTTTTTCCACCCTCGTGCTTCATCCCGCTCTCTTTTCCCCCCGCGGGCTCTGCCAGGAGCCCGACCCCGGGGCTCCCCCAAGCTTTTTGGGGGCACTGAACTCCCCGCGCCCCTGCGGAGCCCCGCGCGGTGTTATTCCGTGGGGCTGACCGGAGCACCTCGTTATTTTTTGGGCGGGGGGGAAGCTCGGCTTTGGGCCGCTCCGGAGCGCAGCCCTGCGCGGGGCTGCCCGAGGGGTCCCTTGCCCTGCCCGGCCGGTGGCTCCCCCAATGCCCCGCACGCACCCCCCGGTCCTGCGGAGCCTCCGCCGGGTCCCGCGTGGGGGGCGCGGGGGGCGCCGGCCCCGCTGCGGCCGCGCTGGGGGTGCAGCCTCATGGGAGGGGAACCCCAAAGATGCCCTGAGGCGGAGAGAATTGGGGGGGGAGGGCGGGGGGCAAACGGGTGGGGGGAGCAGAGGAAGAAATTGCGGACAACTTCGGAGGGGTAGGAAATGGCTCGAGTTCGGTTTACTTGATCTATTCAGCACTTTCTCGGGAGTTATTTGATGATTTTTGTGGGGCTTTGGGGAAAAAAAAAAAAGGGAAAAACCCTCCACGCTCGGACTATTTTTGTTGGAGATCACAATCGCCCTGGACCTTTTGTAGCTTGACCTCCAGCCATCTTTGATTTCCGACTTCCTAAAATAACTCCGGTGAGCTAATGTGGGGTGTGCGTGAGCGCTTTGTATTTGGGCGGCGTGGGGGACTTTGCCACCGCAAATCGCTGTCCCCTTTTTTGGGGAGCTCGCAGCCCTGGGCCCTGCAACGGGAGAAGTAGAAATTTTGGCTCAAATGAGCCCAGAGCTCCCGGTGGGGTGGGCGTGCAATGCAGGAGACGGAGGGGGCACTCGCTGGTGGCCCCCGCGGGAGCGGGGAAGGGCCGGGGCTCCCGGAGCGTGCCCGGTTCCCGCGGCGGAGCAGCATCTTCCCGCTGCGGGGCTGGCGACTCCCTGGCTCTGGTGCGGGCTCTGCCCCCGCTATCACCGCCCTCGGAGCCGCGGGGCCGGGGACGCTCCTGCGGTGCCCGTCCCGCTCCCAGCCGGGACTGCGGCCGGGAGGAGGGCACGTCCCGTCCCGGGTGGGAAGCGGGGCTGACCTTGGCTGCGTTTGTTCACAGTTGTTGTGGTCGTTGTGCCCAAACGTTTCTGTGTGTCCCCCAAGAACTTTCTTTGGTTCTCTGCCATCCTTCAGGACTGGTTTTGTTTCCATCCCTAGAACTGATCAATACCCCTGCACGTTACAGGAGCTTCTTATTCCCAGCCCGCAGGAGGTTTGGGCTCTTCAATTTTTTTTCCTCCTCCCCCCTCTCTTCTTTGAGTCGAAATGTGCAATTGTTGGGTCCGGTTAATGGTGACTTAAGAAACAGCATGCTGGCCAGAAGGCAATAAATCCCATGTTTAATGCATGACTGTTTTCCTTTGTGCATATGGTTAGGTTGGGGGATGGAAGTGATGTTTCCACATGTAAATCTCTGCCCGCTGCTGGAAAGGCACCTCCGGCCCCGCGCTGAAACAAAAGGGTTAATCACTCCTGATGCGGCCGCTGGGGCGGGGGAGGTGTGCGGGAGGGAGGGAGGATCGCTCCACACCGCGCTCTCCGGGGCAATGGCCAGCTGCTTTTTTGTTGTTGTTGTTGGAGCTTTTTTTTTACCCCATTCTCTTTTAACAACCAAACCCTGGCTGAAATCCCTCCGGGAGCCGCTGCACAGGCCGGGGCACCTGGTGAAGCTCTGGCCGTGCCTGGGGGGGCTTCTCCTGCCGCTCATGGGTTTGGGGGATTTAGGGGTCGGAGCTGCCGTGCGCTGACCGGTCGGGACCCTCCGGAGCCGCCCGGGACGGTGAACGGTGCAGGTCCCGCATTGAGCCCCGTCCTGCGGGATCTCCGCTCACAGAAATACAAACCTTGGCTACGGCTCCGATGGCTCGGACCGCCCGCCAATATCCAGAATAGTCTTGCTATTCCCCGCTCCAGGTGTGCCCGTAAATAATAAGTGATGAAGCTGCATAACAAAGTCGAAATTCCGCAAGGATTTGTTTGGGGCATTATCGAGGATATACCCATAATCGTAATAATAAAATCAAGCCCTTATCTCCTCTTTTGCAAGTGTTCCCTTTTTTTTTGCAACGCGATTTGGGACCCACCTCTGTGAACAATGCAGCGGGTTAAAGTGTCCCGCGAACCTGGGGATCCATTAACAGGTCAAAAAATCAGCAGGTGGTCACTGAAGAATAATGCTACATACTGAAAATTAGCATTTCCACAAAGAGCTTGAAATACCCATTGTGCTGGATTGCTGCCACTAAAAATCGGATTCATTCTTAAAAATACAGTATCAAACTGCAACTTTAATTTTTTTTCTCACTGCAAAATTAGGGATTTACTTTATTTAAATCCGCGCTTGGTGCGCTGAGCTCTGTAGAAGTGGAGAGGGGTTTTGAACGAGGAAAACCAAGTTTTGCGGTGGTTTATTTTATGTTTAATTTGTGTTGCCCGAAGCTGCTGTCGCGGGACAGGCTGGCCCGGCCCGGAGTCTCGGGGCGCAGGAGCATCCCCGGGGGTGCTGCAGCTGTGTGAAGGGGTGAGGGTGCCGGGGGGGGCGGAGGGGGGCGATGCCCGGCTTGTGTTTTTCCTTTTACGTAAGTGAAACATTATATTGGTTGTAGGGATGGAGCCCTTTCGCTGGGCTCGGCGGCATGTGACGTTTTGACAGAGCTGCTGCTCTAACCTTTGCCTCCTCCTGCTTGCTGTGGGTGGTAAGTTGATGTCAGGCTCACAATTAGGACTCTCATGCAATTGACCTTGGCAGCGGGGTTTGTGCCGTTTAGCTCGCTCTTAAACACTGTACTAGTGTTAAGTGTGGTCCGGGGCCGCCGCCTGCGCGGCAGCGGGAGGGGCGGCGCGGCCGCCGGGCAGGTAGGGCGGCCGGGGGGCTTTGGGGGGAACCGCGGCTTTTGGGGGGGCTCGGAGCACTGAGGGGCAAACTCGACAACACACCACTCGTCCTGTGGGTGATGTGTGGGTCGCTGTTGGCTCAGGTGGCTGCCGGGGGGTCGCGGTGGCCCCGCCCGGGGGTGGCCGGTCCCGCGGGCCGTGAGTGCCCTCCACCGACCGGCTCCGGGCAGCGCCCGCAGGTAACTCCAGCCGCTTCCCAAGGGCCGACCCGGCGCTCGGGGGGCTCAGAGCCCCTTCCAGGCGCCGTCGGTGGGACGGGAGCGGGGCTGCGCCCTCGGGAGCCGCCGCCTCGGAGCTTCGCTTTCCCCGCGTGTTGTAACGCTCGTTTTGCTCCTCAGAAGCGTTTTATTCGCGATAGTTCGTTCTGTCTTCGGCCGATTATGTCGCTTGAATAGGTGGGTCACCGAAAGGGTGAATCAGTAGGTATGCAATAAAATAATTAAAGCCTTGATAGATAACCTGAAAGCACGTGAAATCCTGATTGTAGGTGTAACGCGTTTCTGGTTCGTTCTTGGGTAGAAAAATGCAGCTGATGAATTCAGCGTAGAGAACATCAAGGCCTGTGGCATATTTCTGTAAGTAGTCAGTCGTGTGTTTTACTTACTCAAGGAAGTGATTCTGTCATAGTTACAGTTAAATAAAATGCGTTAAATGTTTGATAGTGGGAGAAAAAGAGAGTAACTTCTTGGGCAGTTTGCAGTTCTTGGAAGTCCCAGATTTTCGGCTGGGAACGGAAAAAAAGCATCAAGGGAGCACAATGCCTGAGAGCAACAGGGAGCTGATGGCAGAGTTTCATGTCTAGGACTGGAGTGGAGGGTCGATAATCAAGTCTTTATGAGTTAATTTCAACCGAAGACATATATGGTTTTGTTAACGTTAAAAATAGTGCATCGGTTGTAGTCTGTAGGTGAAAGTAAGCTCACCAAAGATATTAAAACTCCTGGAAAAAAAAGAGTGGGAAAACTTGAGCTCAATTTCATCCCAATTCAAGTGAAATACAGTTGGAAAAAACAAGTCAGTAGTGGCTCAGTTGAGTGACAGAGCAGCAACACCCTTCTTGAAATCACATCAAACCAGACTTATTTCACTCTTTTCTGGTTCCCTTAAGAAAAAAAAAAGAAATTATTCGAGCTGTGTGGATTTTATCAGCCTTCCTTGTCGATGACCGCCTTGTCCTGCACAATAGTGGATTTTTTCCATCCATTTGTCAGTGATTCAATCTAACCCCCCTGCTGGGTTTACTGCATTCTTCTAACTTATTGGATAACTAGATGCTGAGAGATAACATTCCTGAAATTCGGGGGTGGGGAGATAAAAAAAACACAGTAGAAGTCCTATCCCTGGGAAGCCTTTGGAGAGGGTTAAGTGAAGTACACAAGCAACTGTTGTGGCAGGGTAAATCCTTGTACAGTACGTGGGCAGAGCTGGTTTCTTGGCATGGAAACCCCCTGATTTCAGACCGTTAATTCATGTTAGTGATAACTGCTGAGGTTTTGGGGAGCTGAGGTGCTCTGATTGCAGCCCTTGGTGCCAGGGAGCGGATATACCTAGAAATCAAGATGAGTTTTACAGAAGCTGTTAATGTTTTTAAAGAAACAGTAAATTGCTCCTTAGTTATTCCAGGTACTACACAGTAACCCAGAGTCCTGCTTCAGAATTTATCTAAAATTCTTTGTGAGACGGGGGAAGATATTATATCCACTTTTTCTGAGGTAGAAAGGAAAATAAGGCATAACTTCCCTATTTGTCATGCAGCAAGTCGTTTCAAGCCCTGACTGAATTTATTTGGAGTCCTAAACTAGAGCCTTACTGTCAGGGGGACTGGAAACTAAAATATGTGACTGTGGCAGCAAAAGCTGGCAGGGACAGGGCTCCCAACCTGCCTGCTGCTGCCCATCACAGGTACCTTCAGTTTACTGGAGTTTTCTTTCTCTGAGGTGGCAACTGCTGCTTAGGACCAGAAAAATTGCCAGAGGTCCTCAGAATTAGGAAACTGAGGAGCATGGGCTGTGCTGGAGGTTGGAAAAGTGGCATTGAATTTAGTGTGGTCTTATCAGTGGAACAGTAGAAATAAAGTACTATCAAGGGAAGGGGAATAAATGATCAGATGCCTTGAAGAAGTTAAAGTTTGAGGACTTGTCTAGACATTATACTGGAATATGTCCTTGGGGGTAGGCAAGAGTCTTTGGTGCAGACATTTCTGCTCTGCTGGAAAAAGGAAAACCTGAGGTTATTTTGTAACGTGTAAACTGTATAGTTTGGCCTGGAAGATGAGACTGTTAACTTAAGGATTTGGAAAAGAGATTTTCATGTTTTAGTATATTCTATGAAACACCCATGTAATGGATGGAAACAGGAAAGCAGTCAAGTAAAGACCTCTCAAGTCAGTGCACAGAGTAGTTCTGGAAGTTTGTTGTCTTTTTTTTCAACATAGGTACTTTCCCATTATAGCTGCTTGGAGTCTTGTAAAATGAGTTTAAATAATCTGTTCTTGGTTGACTCTGTTGTCCAGGTTCTGAATTATGTGCTAGTTTTACTTGTCTGCAGACTAGATTTCTCTGTATGTTTTTGCATAGAGTTAAACCAACGTTAGAGGCATCAATTTAATGACAGGATGGGAGATATGTGCTTTACTTATTTCACTTACAGAAGTTTGGGCTGAAGGAGAGGGGGGGAAAAAGCATTTGATTCTCCCTGTTCAGATAGGAGGCATCCAGACATTTTTGATCATACCAGTGCTGAGAACCCCTTTCCTCCCTGTTCAAGGACCTGAAGTGTATGTGATTTTTTTACAGATTTGGATTTATCGCTCTAGAGATCATAGCAGAATGGGCCTCTGATGCTTGCAATGTTTTGTAATTGGTCAAATGTTTATTTTTTTTAAAATAAACTTTCACGTACACCTTCTGCCACACAACATGAAACCATTGAAGTTTGATGTGTTGAATAGACATCTAATGCCGTTGTTCGGCTAAGAAGTGTTAAGGTTTGCAATAATTCTCCCTTACAGACCTTTTACACCTCCCTCAAACAGCAAGTTGATGTGCTTGGACATCCTTCCCCTCCACCGTGCCCTGTACAGGATATACACATGTATCAGATGTGTGGTTCGGTTACACCTCTAAAATGAAAGCCGCAAGTAGCTCGTGTGCTTGCAGAGTCTGGGGTTCACCCTGTGAAATGGTGTGGGCCGGTAATGTGGCACCAGGGGTGAATTACTGGAGCCACGAGGCCGGAGCAGGACAGATCTCAACACAAGTTCTCAGCGTAGCACAGGTCTGGTGTGTGCCCCGCTGGGCCTATTGGAGGTGAAGTTACTTAGTTACTGCACCCTTGTCACCCATGAAAATTACCCCCTTAATGGGAGTTTCGGGAGGTTTCAGCTGATGGGGGCTGGAATACAGCTGGAGCCTTTCCCACTTCCCCTTCAGCTATAAAGCTTTACCTCCTGAGCACTCCTGCCCCCCCCTTGCCCTGAGTACTGGCCTGCCTCGAGCTGGGTGTGGAGTTTGTTGTTTGAAGGATGGCAAGACTGAGCAAAAACATCCTGTTTTGGCTTAGAGTTTCTGTTAACCTCTATTCCAGTTCTGATGTTTCCCCGAATGATTTTCTTTTTTTTTGGCTGTGTGCACACTCTGCTCAGTCCGTTCTGGGGGGTGCTGGTGGTGGAAGGGCAGGAGCGGACGTGGAGCCAGCTTGGCTTTTTCTGCCCCTTCCCAAGAGTGGGTGAGTTGCAGATGCAATGAAACGGGGTCTGAAACGACTTAGTGTGTTTTGCAAGCAGGACTTGTTACTTGGATTATTTGTTTTAATAATCACCAGTATCAATGTGGGCTCATACCCATGTGTGGGGTTAATCATATCTTCTTTACTACTGTGTCCTTTTAGAGGTGGAGTTTTTTTAAAGGTTTTAGAAGCTAATATTGGCCTTTTGTCAACTCTTTTCAGTTGTAATTACTTTCATGATGGTGGAGTGAAAGTCATTTATTACATCAGTGTACAATTAAGAATTAGTCTGAAGTTCCCGTGTTAACAGTCTTGTATGAATTTCTGAGAGGTGGTTAACAAATATTTAGAACCTGAAGTACAAACACCAAAGAAGCTTATGTGGTGTTTTGCTCAGTGTTATTATGCTTTTTTTGTCTGCCTTTTGCTGCAGACGCTGCACTGTTTCTTTTTACCTGTATAAAGGGATTTTGGATAAACCTCTTTTCATTGAGCCTTGTGAGAGTCCTTTATATTATTGTTTTTATTGAAAACACAGCTGAGATGCAGATTTCTCTTTGGCTGCAAAGGGTTTGGCATCAACATAAAGAGCAGGACTTGATTAATTTGCAAACTTGATCCCAGTGTTTTGTATCTTTTAACTTGAAATTCAGGTGAAGTCGGTGATCTTAAGAATAGTGAATACTCAGTCTAAATCTAGCAATTAATAATGTGACTTTCTTTTATTTTAAGGGAGTCCACAAAACGTCCCAGGTGATAGAGATGGTGAAATGAGTTCCAAAAGGTGCCGCACGGAGGAAACTAAAATCTGTGAGAAATGCTGTGCAGAATTCTTTGTTCTCTCTGAATTCCTTGAGCATAAGAAAAATTGCACTAAAAATCCACCTGTTCTAATCATGAATGACAGTGAGGGAACAGTACCCCCCGAGAGCTTCTCTGAAGCTTCTCTAGGGAACTTTCCAAGTGACCGAATGGATAGCAGGACACGCAAGGACATTCAGGCAAAGGGCTGCACTGGTTCTATGGAAAAGAGAGAAGGAAAAATGGATGCTGAATCAGTTGGAGGAATGTACCTTAAAATAGAACCCCCTGTCACACCTGCGGCTCCCGGACTAAGCTATCTACCAAAATCCAAAGTACCAAACACTAATGTGACTTTGCAGACGATACGTGGCACTAAAGTGGCTGTGAACCAGCGGACCTCCGATGCCATCTCTTCCTCAGCAGCCAGTTTCAATGCTATCCCCATGATCCTGGAGCAACTTGTGTGTTTGCAGCAGCAGCAACTCCAGCAGATTCAGCTGACGGAGCAAATCCGCATTCAGATTGCCATGATGGCTCCCCACGCCCTGCATCCTTCTATAGCAGCTGCTACTGATCCACTAAAAGCTCTGGGCGCTCACATGTCTCAGCAGCTGTCGGCTGCTGTGGCTTTAATTGGACAGAAAGCTGGAAGCCAGAGCCTATCACTGGAATCCTTGAAGCAAGGAAAACTACCTCATTCTAACACTGGCATTGCAGCTGCCAGCTCGCTGGCTGCTGGGCTGTCCTCCTCCTTCCCTCTGAAGCCAGAGGGAAGCCGAAGCCTCCCTGGCTCCATTTCTCAGTTCCCGAATCCTTTGCTACCTCAGTCCTCCAACTCTGTCATCTTCCAAAATCCGCTTTCAGCCGTTTCTTCTGTCATAGATTCCTCGAAGAAGGGGAAGGGGAAACCTCCCAACATTAGTGTGTCTGAAAGCAAACCGAATGCAGAAGAGCCGTTCTTCAAACACAAGTGTAAATTCTGTGGGAAGGTCTTTGGCAATGACAGTGCCCTGCAGATCCACCTCCGCTCCCACACCGGAGAAAGGCCCTATAAGTGTAACATCTGTGGGAACCGCTTCAC
Organism: Platyrinchus mystaceus; assembly: GCA_035041135.1. Classification (NCBI taxonomy): domain Eukaryota; kingdom Metazoa; phylum Chordata; class Aves; order Passeriformes; family Tyrannidae; genus Platyrinchus; species Platyrinchus mystaceus. Next base: position 13,412,724 of record JAWWLV010000057.1, read on the forward strand.
AACCAAAGGAAACCTTAAAGTGCATTTTCAGCGTCACAAAGACAAATATCCCCACATAAAGATGAATCCTTACCCAGTTCCTGAGCACCTGGACAATGTTCCCACTAGCACTGGAATCCCATACGGGATGTCTGTGCCACTGGATGAGTCTAACCTAATTGTGGATAGCAAACCTCTCCTAACAACTCTGCCTACCTCTGCAGCCACGGGTGCACCTCAGACCATCTCCAGCCTAGCAGGCATTAAGGAGTCTCTGCCTGGTACCTTCTCAAGTGATCTGCAGTCAAGGCCGTCTCCAGAAAGTGAGGGTGGCTCCTCCTCATCGGGGGCAGTCGGTCATGAGTCGGGAACAGAGCAGAGCTTGAGCTCACCACAAGCCACCTGTAGTGTGAGCATCTTCCATGTAAGTGGGTCAAACGAACAAGGCTCAGAGACATCGAAGCTTCAGCAACTGGTTGAAAATATTGACAAATCTACTGCTGACCCCAACGAGTGCCTGATCTGTCACAGAGTGCTGAGCTGCCAGAGTTCACTCAAAATGCATTATCGTACTCACACCGGGGAGAGGCCATTCAAGTGTAAGATCTGCGGCCGTGCTTTCTCCACTAAAGGGAACCTTAAAACTCACTATGGTGTCCACCGGGCCAATACTCCTCTGAAGATGCAGCATTCGTGTCCTATTTGCCAGAAGAAGTTTACAAATGCAGTTGTGCTGCAGCAGCATATCCGCATGCACATGGGGGGACAGATCCCCAACACACCAATGCCAGAGAACACCTGCGACAGCACCGATGTGGATCCTGCCGGGGCTGAGAAGAACGGAGACATCAGTCGCCCAGATGAGACTGTGGAAAGCATAGAGATGGAAGAGGACATGGACCCTCAGGATGGCCCTAGGAGTTCTTCAAAACCTCCTACTCCATTTGATGCACAATCAGAGTTGCCAGCCACAGCAGCCTCCTTCTCTGGTGTTACTGCCCTGGAGAATCAGATGAAGATTGTCACCTCTTTGAATTTGCAGCGGCAAAGCAGTTTGAAGTCTAGTGACAACGGCTCAGCAGAAAGCGATGGCATGACAAATGATTCGTCCTCTGTGGCAGGAGACCCAGATTATCAGAACGGCAGGAGTCCTGCTGCCTCTGAGTCTGCGTCTCTCCACGCTCTGTCCCCAGCCAACAGCCAAGCTGAGAGCGTGAGGTCAAAGTCACCTGCCTTCAACAACCAAGAAGATTCAGGCACGGGAAATAAAACAGAGGGTCCTGAGAATGCTCCTGCAGAAATGGAAGGGGTTGTTGGTGCTTTGGATTTAACTTACGGCAATATTGGTCGGAAGGTCATTAAAGAAGAACCCGGGTTACACTTTGCAAATGGAGAATATGGTGAGTAACTCGAAATGCTGGTGATAATTTGGGGTGGGGCAGTAGGACTGGAGGAAATTCATCTCTAAAAAGGACCAACAGGAAACAAAACCTTCTCAGCTTTCCCCTTTTCTTTCTCCTCTGTTAGGATAAGGGCATATGCCCTGTTAAGTTTCTCTGACTAAGTCAGACTCAAAATTCAAAGACTTAAGTACTGTCATCTCCTGCAAGGGGTAGCATAGAGGTTCTTAAAATTAGTAGAGATCATGCACTTAGTGTATTTCATGGGCTCACCTAATACTTCCTTATATCGCTTTAAAGTCACACATTTTTGTTTTGTGGGAAAACTGCTTATCCCAGGAATGTGTCATGGAAACTCTGAAATTGTCTGTGGGCTTTTCAGGCTCTTCAGCATTAAGGTTAATGTTTATCTAAATTTGACCTGAAAGCAAGACTTTCTAGCTCATAAGCTCACCAACAAAGAAAAGGGATGATTTGTTTTGGGGTATCCCAGGAAGTGTAGCAGCAGCCCTGTCATGTGTCTCTGGAGGGCTCTGCAGATGTGCTCTTCAGGCTTGTGCAGCTCCACAGGCAGGGTCTCTGGATCCTCAGCCAGACTTAAGCTTTGAAGCAGAATGAGTTTGGGATAAACATTATCTTTGCTTTCTTTCCAGGTCGAAGTAGTATTCCAGCTGCTTTCGTTAGAGCCCCCCCAGCCCTGATAAAGATGGAGATGCCCAGCGATCGCCCCATTAGCACTGGCCACTTCATTGGCCCCCCAGCTCTGTCCCCAGGGGTTGCCCCTCTCCTCGTGCCACGACCCAAGTTCTGCCGTCCCGCCAAACAGCACATCTGCACTACATGTGGGAAGAACTTCTCCTCTGCCAGCGCCCTGCAGATCCATGAGCGGACCCACACTGGGGAGAAGCCGTTTGCCTGCACCATCTGTGGGAGAGCCTTCACCACAAAAGGAAACCTGAAGGTAGGTCCATCTCTATGGCGTTGATCTCCTTTCTTGGTGAAACTCATCCTGGAGATGGAAAGACTTGCTAATATTTGACCTGCCTTTGGGGGTAACATTTCTTTTAGTTCCTCACATGGTTATCTTTGACTTTTGTCTCTCCTTCCTGGGTTTCTTCACACAGTTTCTCACTAAAAACTGTACTGAGATTGCCTGCAGGTCTTCACTTCTGTCCTTGACTTTCCTTTTGGGATGGAAGGGAAGGCTTAGCCCTTAGTAAGCAGATTGCTTTTTTCTTTTTCTTTTGGATTTGGATGTGTCAAGACACAAACACTTCATAGGCTGAATGCTACAAAATTCTGCCTGCAGAGTAAATGCATTACACTGCACTGCTTGAAACACTGTGAGATGAGGAGGGATTAAAACAGGATAATCCTGAGATGGCACAAAGTAGTTGGGGATTGTGTCTTGCTGAAGAAGTGCTGTGAGTCTGTCCTTATTGTCAGATGAATCTGTTTGCCCTGTGAGGGACTTGCAGCTCCCTCACCCTCACAGAGGCTTCTCCCTTCCTGTAAGAAACTCTTCAAGCTCTTCAGTCCTCCTGTATAAATGGGAGATAAAATACTCTGCAGTTTGCAAGCAGTCCCTTGCTGGAAGCAACAGCAGAATGTGGTATGGAAGATTTCAGCTTAGGTGAAATCTTCCACATTATTTGGTGTTTCTCTTCCACATTATTTGGTGTTTCTCTTCCAAATTGCTTGGTGGTTGTTTTTCATTAACCAGTATTTTTTTTTTAGTGTAGTCTGTTCACAGCAGATAATGTGGCTTTTATTTTGGGGGAGAGAGCGGCCTCTTTGCCAACTCCACTTAAAATAATTGTAAAACACAGTCCTATGAGCCCTTGAGCAGTAACCTCTAGAGATCCATGGTAATGTCAGGTAGTGGAATGACTCCATCTTACACATGCCAGGAAGGGAACGTTGACAAAAACTACCCAACTGAAACACTTACCTTAATGCAAATATGACTTCTTTTGGGCAGCTTGCCTGTAAGCAAAGTAGAACTTGGGTATGCCATGAAAGAACCGCAATAATAATGATTCTCTTCACTTTTTGCCCCCCTCTGGAAGGTCCATGTGGGAACTCACATGTGGAATAACTCTGCCAGGCGGGGAAGAAGGCTTTCAATTGATAATCCCATGGCTCTGCTGGGGAATGATCCCAAGAAGGTATCTGAAATGTTCCCAAAGGATATAATGCCTCCCTCAGTGAGCATTGACCCCACGGTGTGGAATCAGTACGCAGCAGTGCTCAGCAATGGCATCGCCATGAAGACCAATGAGATCTCGGTGATCCAGAGCGGTGGTTTGCCCACCCTCCCGGTCACCATCGGGGGTGGCTCGGCCATAAACACTGCTACGGTCTCCAAAATAGATGGGACCCAGTCTGGGACTGGTTCTGAAACAGAGAAGGCCAGTGGTGCTGCTGCAGACAATGTGCCAAAACACCAGTTCCCTCACTTCATGGAGGAGAACAAAATTGCTGTTAGTTAAAAACTCTAGTGAAGTTGACATACAGAAAGAACAAATATATATATACGCAAACATATATTTTTAAGAGATTCCACTTCAGCCTCCTATTTTCCTATTGACGTGCAAATGATTTTATGGTTGTCTTTGTAAGAGTTGCCCAGAGTACAATCATGATATTGCTTTGCAAATAGTAAATAATAAAGATTAGGATTTCCTTCTATTTGGAAAGATGCGGGTCTTGCAAAGTAGTTCTTGCGTGTGACTTTAATGTGTACAGCCTTACAGAAGTTTCTACAACTTGAAATTCCAAAGGTTAGAGTATTTACCTCTGTTTAGAGTGATACTTGGGGGTTTTGAATAGAGTGGAAGCAACCTACTGTTGATGGAAAAGCTTCTATTTACTGATGAGAAATGAAAACTATTAATGCGGGTAAATATCCTAGAATGTCTGCTACCCTCCTAGGAAGAATTTTTCTGTTTGGATTTTTGGCTCTGTGTGGTTTCTGAATGTACTTTTTACTATAATGGCTATAAAAACTACAGGTTTTTTTTTTAATTACTTTTTTTTTTTGCCTCAGAAGTTCTATGGAAAGAAAGATGCTGTTTTTCTTTAGTCACTGCTCCTAAGTAATTAATTCTCTGTGTTGTTGACTGCTGCTTATTTAATACTACTACTAGGACAGTCCTTCAAGTGTAGTGCCAAAATTCCTACTTCCAAAGATGTGCAGTTTTTCCTAGATGTTTTATTTCAATACCAAGAGCCCCAAACAAGCATGGGTGGGTATGTATATACTTTTTTTTGTTTGTTTCCTCTTGAAAGGGAAGACTTGCCTTGGGAAGTCAGGTCTAAAAGCTCTGCAAGGAATCTCAGGTGACTGTTGCAATTTGGCATGGGAACTGGTTTCCTTAGCAAGAGACTTTTTTATTTTTTTTTTCATTTGGGTAATTTAGGAGATCAGTCTGTGTAAACCTGTATTTAAATATGAAGTATTCATGCTTAGGTTAAATGTTTTGTGGGTTTTTGGATGGCATTCCTACTCTGGTCATTAAGTTTCTTGGTGGTCTGTGAATTTGCATTCTACCAAAATGGTAATTAATGATCCATGTGTGTTGTATGAAGGTTGCTGGGATAGTCATCTGGATTCTAAGTTATCTACCTCATTTTTTCCTTTTGTAGTTGTAGTGTCTATTTTTCTATTAATGACCACTGTAATGACTGAGATTCAAGCAGATGCTTCCATGCACTATCTGAAACCAAAACCTGATGTATTAGTGGAAGCACCTGAAGAGTTACTGGACTGACCTTTCACTATTCCTCTGACGCCTGCTGGAACTGGATGTGTAATGGGATCTGAACCAGACTGGAAAGTGAGCAATTGGTATGGAAGGACTGAAGGATGGAGAGACATCTCACTGTTGACTGCAGGAAATCTTCAAGTCCAGTCTCTGTTGTGGAAGGCCCCAGAAATGCAGATTACCAAAAGTTTGTGTAATGTTGTTGCACCTGATTCTTGCTTATGATCTCTGTATGCCGAGTTGTGCCTTTCCTGCTGGACTTGTAAGTAAGAACATACCAGTACCTGTTTACACTGTAAAATGGATATTGTTACATAGACCATGCAAAAGGCATCCCAATTGTCACGTTTCTACATTGTGAATGTATGACTTTTGAGAACTCTGTAGTTTTGAGTATCTACTGATGCGTTTCTGTTGACATTTTTGAGAATAAATTTTGGGATGGCTTTTTCACACTTAGTGCTTTAATTTTTCTGGCGAAGCTTTTGTCTCCTGAAGAGCGAGTTCAAGAGGCAGGATGCTGTCTCACTCCAGGGACTTGAAATCCATGGCCTAGTTATGCTTGAGTTTGTTACTTTAAACAGCAGGAACTAGGTAGGAGCGGAGGGGTCTCTAGATCAGTTCCTTAGGAACAGCTGGGGTTTGATACAGGGATTGGTACGTGCTAGGGATGTTCATTTCCACACTAGAATAGAGTGACAGGAATATGTACAACAATTCCTGTACTGTGATCACCCTAGAAAGGGAAAAGAATATTAAGTTGTCAAATTGCTGGTGCCTGAAGACATTGACTGCACAAAAAAAAGGATAAATAACTTCCCCTAAAGAGCAAAGGAAAACAGTTCTGAGAATAGCCCTGATATAATGAAAAAGTACTGAGGTTCTGATTCTTGCAACTTAAACTAACAAATGTATTTTGGGCCTGGGAGGTAACAGTGGAGGAAAATGGTGCAGAAACAATGATGTTTCCAGCACTGGAGCTGACTGCACAATATTTGGGAGTGCAAAGAAAGGCAGAAAGGAAACACCTGTTCTCTAGGCTCTACCACCAGGCTGGGAAAAGGTGTGGGGAGGGCAAAATAAACATAGGAACAGAAGGAAAGATAACAGTGGATGTGCTGGAAGGTAGAAAGCATGCAGTGATTCATTAAAGTATGAAGTTGTTTACTGTAGTCCCTGGGGGCAAAATATTTGGTGCAAGAGGAGATGTGGCCCTTCTCTGCTCAGGGAAATCAAGGGATGAGAATCTGAACCCCAGTGAGGAATACAGCAAGTGGTGGTAAGTAAAAACTACACTCGTGCCAGTGTGGATACTGTGTGCAACTCCTGAGCTTATGACCTGCTTTGAGAGCAGTTGTTGCTCTGGGTACCTGGATGGGTTTGGTGATGGAGCTGCTGCTCTGTCCCTTCAAACGGTGGGCAGGATTTAAGGCTGGTTCCTCACTCTGGTGCTGAGGATGTGCTGCCTCTGCAGGATTAACTGCAGCAGCTCGAGGAACAATGTGGTGGGAAAGAGGAGGTGTTGGGTTTAGAGGAGAGGTGGATCATGTCTAAAGACCTGCCCTAACTGGGAAATTGCTCTCCAGGATGGGCCAATCATGGCTATTGTGAAGAAGTGCCCTGGCTTCAAAAGAACCTGTGATAAAAGGCCTGCTCTTTGCTGATAGCTCGATACCAAGTGGTACCGTAATGCCATGAAAACACATTATTAGCAGGAGGAAGAGAGCAGCTTTTCTAGCAGGAAGCCAACAAAACCTGCTGTCCTGGGGCTTTGTAACTTGATGGTATCTGTTGATGTCTCCTCATCCAAACAGTTCCTGAGGTTTGTGGTCTCCTTCTCTCTTAAATATAGACTCTGTACTTGTGCCATAAGGGCTGAGTACACCTTACTGCTTTACCTCAAAAGCTGCCAAGCTGTGGGGCTCTGCCTGCCTTTTCATGGCCGTCTGTAAGAGTATAATTACATATTCAGACCTCTGCTGCCTTTAATTTGGTCAGCAGGTGGGAGATGACAAGGGAAGAGATTTTTAAAGCGTGAGTGCTGGTTTAGAAATAAAATGTCAGGAAACTGATGGACAGCAAGAGATTTTGGCAAGCAGGTGTATGATATCCCTGCAGCAGAGGGTTACTCAGGGGAATCAGGTTGATTCATCCAATGCCTGCCTTGGCTGAGCAGCCAGCAGTGAGATCAAATGATGTGACTTGGCACAGAGACACTGCAGGCCTTTGCTCTCTAGGCCACCGTGTCAAGTGCTTGCTGTGCCCAAAGCTGCAGCTCTGCTCAGTGATGAGGCAGCTCCTGCTGGAGCGTGGCAGGATCCCTGGCTAAGCCCCTGCCAGCGAGTCATGGATCTGATCACAAAACGTGGAGAACGGGTAGGACTATCGCTCCCATCCCCACAGCAGAAGCAGCCTGTGCCACAGGAGTGTTTCTGCTGGAGGGAGCTGCAGGGGAGACTATTTACAAAGCAGGCAAGACTGGTAATTACCTGCTCTCCCAGGTGCAAGAGCTGAGCCAACACCTTCTGAAACTCAGCGTGGTAACTCCCCACACTGGCAAGTGTGTTCAGTTTACAGTAAAGTTGCATCTTAACAATTAAAAAAGACAGCTGATTCTCCTGTTCCCTTTGCTGATGTAAATTAGGAACAAGTTACCAAAGCTAATGTAGCTCTAGTGGTGTGAGAGCAGAGTGAGCACGGTATGTGTGCTGTCTCTGCTCATTAGCCTCTCTTCTTGCCTAAAGGACTTTCTTGTTCTTATTTGTTATTGCTTACTTTGCTCATCGTGCAGAGGATTTGCAGGCTGTTGCTTTTGTGTAAGTAGCATATTTTCTTGCATGAGCTGAGGTAAACACTGGCTTACTTCAAATGCTAAATTTGAACCTCAAAGTTTTATTGCTTTAAAAAGAAAAAAGCACATTAGCTCTTATGTATTAGCTCTGGTATTCCTCTAAAGAAAGCTTTCTTTTAACTTACCCTTTGTGTTCAAAACTTTCCAAAAAGTCAATGGGAACTTTGAGGAGTGAGTTTGTCTGACAGTCATATAGAGAACCAACTTTCCTGGCTGAGCTCAGTGAGGCCAATTGCCTTCACAGCTGGCAGGGAGGAGATGGGAGCCTTGCTGGGCTGCTGATAAATACAGCGTGGAGCAAAGGGTGAATGACCACTGAACTTGGATCAGCAGAGGGGAAAGGACCTGGCTGAGATGCTTGTGCCGATAGGATGGCAGAGATGGCCTGAAACAGAGGAAAAGGGATGAGTACTGCATTGATTTTTTTATTTTTGTACTGTTTACTGCTGGGTTTGCTGTCTGTCTGGAATCAGGGAAGGCAATGGCTTCTGTCTGCAAAATACCAGCTCAGGCAGAAAGCTGCCTTATAGTCTGTGTGATCCTGTGAGGTTACTGCTCAGTGCTGAGGCTTTTTGGTGATTTTTGTGTAGTGTGCTCAGCTCAGAGGCCTCTTCTCTGTGTGCCCTTCCCAGGGGCTCCCCGGTGAGGGCTCTGCAGCGTTGGGGTGTGGGTGAGCTGGACTCACGTGTGTTCAGCTTCAGCTCACAGTCACCACTGACCTAGAAAAGCGTCTGGCGCTGCACAGCCACAGCAGGCCAGGAAGCAACTCAGGGGCAGAGATAGAACCAGCAATTACGCACTCCTGGAGCCTATTACCATATTATCTATTTCTTTATCCTATCTTCTGTTTTCTGCACTTTAAGTTAATTGTTTATAAAGGACAGTGTTCTTTGCAATATTTTGATTGCTGTTAATGCTGCCAATACTCGAAGCTGTCCGGTTTATTGGAAAGCATGTTTGTTTATGCCTGTTGTGTTATAACTGGTGGTGTGCTGGACATCTAGCCAATCTATGGCAGTATCCCTCTGCTGTCAAACTTCTTTATTAGCATCTCTGTTGTCATATCGCACAGTCCAGCAATTGACTCTCTGACTTAATTGCTTCATGCACAAAATGTCTCAATTCAGAATCAGAATAGGTGGATGGGCCTTATTTTCCAATGCTTGGTTTTGGCAAAATCCAGACATGACTTAAGATCTGTGTAAAACTCTCTCTCTAAAGAAAACTAAAAAAGCAAATCAAGTAAAATTCACAGTGTCTAGTGCTATTATATAAATATTTAGTCAAGTATGGAATCTAAATCACAGAATCATTTAGGTTGGAAAAGACCCCCAAGACCATTGAGTCCAACTTTAGAATCAGTCCCGAAATCTTTTATGCACATTATCTTCCTAGATACTCATTGACTTTGCAGTCCTATGTGTGTGATGACAGAGGATGCTTTTAAATTGAGTTACCTGAATTTGCTTTATAGCCCTTCACAGTCCTGTAGATCCACTTGGCAATGTTTGTTTTAGAAAAATTTGTCTCCATGCAGTCTAGATGTTCAGAATACCAAACATAACTTTTTAATATTTTTTTTTGACACATTTTTTTTCCCCATGAAACCAGTTTGATTACTTAGGTCCTTAAAGTTCAGCACAAATTCAGGTGGTTTACTGCTTTGGAGTACCTAAATATCTGTATATATTAAAAGTACTCCAGTCCTCTCAACTCATGACATCCAGATTTGGAAAACATAAAATTTACTCATTACTTATTCTTCTGTTTCCCAACTCAATTCTTTCAGTCCTAAATGACAAAATAACCACTTTATGTAGATTTTTGGTTTGTTGTGTTTGGTTTTTTTTTTTTCTAAATTTGGAAATATAAAATGTGTAAAAAATACCAATTTATTTTCCCTTTATAGCTTTACATTTTTTATCACACTCACAGGATGCGTAACACAAAACCAGTAGTCAGATCATTTCAACAGCTAACAAAATACAAATACAAACAACAAATGAGAGTTCATTTTTCTAGAAAGCCTTTTTCTTTCTTCAGTTCTTTGAGGACACATTTGACAGCTGTCCTCTCTCAATGACATTTTGACTATTACGGTTTTAAAAATAAGGTACTGAAGGGTTGTTTTCTTCTTGAGCCACAACATATAATTATGCGAGGAAGAAAAAGATCCTACACAAAGACTGCACTTCCTCAGATCAGTGTGAGCAGTATCTGCTCTCCAACTTCATTATGAGAATGCCAAATGTTCTCTCCATAGCAGAGCCCATGGCAGTAGGAGCTTTATTGTAGTTTCCCTTAGCAAGTGTTGATGGATTTATGGAGGGCTTCATTAAATATAGGCTTAAAGGATATCCGCTATCGCCCACTTGTCAAAAGGAGAAATAATATCAAAGCCATGCGTGCAGATCAGAGCTGCAGGTGTTAACAGTGCATGATAATCTGGGAGTGTTTAACTCCCCAATTAATTGCCGTGGTCTTGTCTGAGCCCAGACGTTTAAAAGATAAATTTAAAAGATGAATGCACCTCGTGTAGGCTGGGGGCACATGTACAATGATACCACATTGCTAATGGTTCGTGTTTCAGCGTCCCACTTTGTGTTTCTTTACTCTGAAATGCTCCTTCCCAGTGCCAGCTCTGTGTGCGTGCGGAGCTGAGCCTTGGGAATGGGCATCTTTTGCATGTTTGCTCTGATTTTGAGGGATTGAATGTCACAGTCCAAGCTTGTTTCAGTACTGCTTCAAGAAAGAGTGGTATTTCAGCACACCAAACCCTCTCTGCTGGTCACTGGTGGGAGGGAGTCAGGAGCCTGGGGAGATGCCGCAGTGTACGAGCTGCGCTGCACAGCTCCTGCAGGGCTGCGAGTTTGCAAACCCTTAGCAACAAAATCCCTGCTCCTGCCCACTGCCTTCCCTGTGAATGGTGCAGCTGCAAACACAGCCCTGAAACAAAGCTCCCAATACCGTGGGCAATGGGCTACACTTTCAGACAAAGAGGGTGCACTCTGGTATTTGTAAAATATGCACTTATGAAATCAGATAATAACAGGTACAAAGAATAATGGCACAACTCCGGTTGCCTGTGGAATCATAAACATTTTGTTCAACCAGTTGCACACCTTTAGTCTGAGCCAACTCCTTAGATATCAGAATTATCTATAATTTGGTACTCATGCTTAGGGAAAAAAACTAAATGTAGTTCCAAAACTGAATTAATTTTTCAGCATATAAAATGTCAAACAGAATATCATTATTATGACCTTCCTCTGTGTTCATTAAAAGAAAAAAAGCAAAACTAGAGTCCTATTCATAAAAAGCTCAATTATATATTTAGTAGCACAACTATAATGGAAGAAAATTTATAGCACATTGTAATAGGTAATGTACATAGGTAATGAGTACAATTTGCAAGTGCGTTGTCAAAACCACCCATCCATTGTTTGAGTGGGAAACTGGCACAAGGACTTGCTCCTTGGAGGAATATGGGCACACCCCCAAAATACAGTTTATTTACATGTTCTTTAATCACTGGAGCTTAGAGACCTGGATGCATTTGAGGATCAGTGAAAGCCATTGGAAGGCATCACCTGTGGGTGAGGAGCTGCTGTCACAGGCACGGAGGAGGAGACAAAGCCTTGGGGACAAGGAATTGGCAGAGCTCTGTACCACAGAGGTACAGTGGAGAACTGGAGGAGAAAGGCAAAAGATAAGGCTGGAAAGGCTTCCAAAACCACTGGGGACCATGATGGTACAGGGCCACGGACACAGAAATTTGTTTGATTTAGACACGTCCTGGAGCCAGTTGTGTTCATAGGCTGTGCTTTGCCAGATTGAGCTTCCCCTTGTCTTTGTGAGCTCGAATGTCAGATCATGAGAGACTCAAGATCATTCAGTGCATAAAACATAAGTCTCCTGGCAAAGTAAGTGCTTGTGCTGCCTTCTCTGGGAAAAGAGATTAAATCATCCCAATCAACAATTTGGTAGTTTTATACAACCCTTTGCATTAAAAATGAGAGCTCAACCTTGGACTTGCCAATAACCAGTTTCTTGGTTTGAAATGGGATTTACAATGTGCAGGGCTGAGAACAATGACAGCATTTGATGAACTGTCCCTACAGGACAACCTCAGAGGAGGCCAAGTGGTCCAGAACTGATTGTAAGACAAATCACTTGGTGGGGATGAGGGGGAGCAGAAGGGAGTATAAAACTGCTTGCTGTACTGTTAATTTAATCATCTGGGGGGAAAAAAGGTCCTGGGAGAAAAAAACCAAAACACAGATAATGATTTAAAATGATGGAAAATAAATGAGCTCCTTTTAATTAGCAGTGATGCCATGTGAATTTTGCAGCTTGCAGGGCTCCTTTGTGAGCCTCAAGTTACGTGCTTGCAAAAATAAAACATCAGAACAATCCAGTGGCATCAGGAAAACCAAAATAGGTTTCATTTCACTTGATTTAACAAATCTAACTTCCCAGTTCTAGGCTAGAGGTTTTCCCTTGGACATTCCTTCTCAACAGGCAAATGAAAATCAAAGGCTTGGAAACCAGGAGAGCTTGTACCTGCTGTGAGTGGTGAAATCACAAATGAAATCTTTACAGCAAAGCTAATGTTATGCCAGAAATACATCAAGGAGTGGGTTTAGCCCATTGGGTTACAGCCTAGTCTAGATCCTTCACAGTGATTTTCTAACTAAAAATCAAAAGTGTTTCAATACAAGGCAAAAAATCAGAGTGCCCGTAAGGGAGGCTTTGAAAGTTTGTTTGGCTCCTCAGATGCTGTGTAAGTCTGCAGGCTGCAGTGCATCCCTTTGCTCCTCTTTTAGGATTCCTGGGGCTGAGTCAGTCAGTTGTTTGCCCTCCCACGTTCTTGAATGTTGGAGTTGAGCCATGTGCAGAAATGACAGAGAGGAAGTTTAGCTGGTTCATGTAAGGGAGGGATGTCATTAATTACTGTCTGATCACAAAATTATCAAGGGCCAAGATGTGGTGCTTAAAGAATGATGGATGTTTTAAAATCAAGTGGCATTTTCACCTCAAAGCAAATACCAGTGGCATTTGATAAGTTTTATTTTAACCAAGGCTGGAGGCCAGGATTGGCATTTCAGCCAGGTACAGCATCAGGCCAGTGGTTTTGTGGCAATGGTGTGGTCAAGTACAATGTCCTGTTTAGGTTCTTCAGTTGCTCCTTTTATTAAATCATCATTTGCAGTGAATTCTATCATGCTATCTTTTCTTTCATATGAAAAAAATATTTCAGATGTTGAAGATGAGAAAAAATGGAGCAAATATGTTTCATGAGCTGAAGTGTTTGTGGGAGGAGAAGGGATTTCTGTTTCTACTTCAATTGTCCCCATGAGGGGATAAGAACAGTAGATTGAGAGATAAGAAATTAAAACATGGTGTTACTTAATTGAAATACAGCCTAAAAGTCAGTTCTACAAAAAGTTTTGTAATAAGACAGCCCTAGTTAGGATGGCATTGGAAACATCTGCCTAAACAGTCTCAGTGCTGGTGCCTGAAGCTGGTGTAACTCTTCATTGCATTGATGAAATGTCCTCATTACAAAATGTTAGGATGACTCTGCTTCAACTGTAAGGGAAAATTAAATGACAATTGCTGGTGTAATCCACAGTGTAACCTGAGCTAGAGCGCAGTGAGGGATGGAAAGAAAAAAGCTGCCCAGAAACTCTGATGTGACTCACTCTTCTTTGCTCCTCTTTTTTTTTTTACATATATTGAGTTCTTTTCTTGATAGTCTTCCTTTTTCACTGGGAAAGTACTATAAACTACATATAAGATTACCTTGAGCTCATTTTAAGATATATGCAAACATCCATCATCTTAAAGAAAGCCAGAAGCTGGTCAGTTTGGTATATGCTACTTTCTAGTATGTTAAAACAAAACAAAACAACAAAAAACCAAAACAAAAAACAAAACAAAACCCCAAACAAACAAACAAAAACAAAAAAAAACCCCAAAAGGTGATTTTGAACTTAGGTACACTGGGGCTTACCCATTCCTTCTCTGCTGTTGATTATTGTGACTGTGGTGTTTTAGTTCTGCAGAGCCTTGAGGTCTTGAGGTTATTTGTCAAAGGAAGGGTTTTGCAAACTGTTTGTAAAGGGATGAGAAATAAGCCACCCAAGGACTGGAAAGAGGTTCAGGTTTTTTGGTGACTGCAGGTGTAAGGTGAGCTGGATGTGCGGATCTGACTGTTTCATGCAATCTTTACCTGTGCTGGGCATTTCCTGCATCTGTAGAGGTGCACCAGGGTAAATTTGGGTGGTTTGAGACAGGAAGAAGCTTCTCTGGCACGAGTGACAGCCCCCAGCATGTTTCTGCCCTCACTGCCGTGGCTGTGCAGGTGGTGGGAGCAAACTTGGATGCGATGCCCACAGGGCTGGAGCCTCTGCCCAAAGCACCTGCAACAGCCACCTCCACAACTACTGCTCGGCGCAGGCAGGGCTTCAGCAAAGGTCTGCCACTCACATTGTGATTCCCCTCGAGGCGAATCCATCTGAAGAAGCCTTGGATCCAAGCCCATGTCCGCCCAAGGCTGCAGGGCTCTCGCTAGTGCTGCCTGGCTGTTCCCAGGCTGTGCTCAGCATCCAGCTCCTAATGAGATTTGCTTGGAATAAATAAATAAATCGAGGAGCTCTTCCAGGCAGATGTTTTCTGTAAAACCAGCCCTTTTTACAGAGCTGATGTAGAGCACAGCCACGAAGAGAAGAAAGCATCAGAGGGGAACGTGAGGAAGCGATTTGGAAGGGGTGGGGGCTGGTACCCATGGACCAGCTGTGACACTGTGACACAGGGCCATCGCCTCACCAGTTACACAGTTGGAAGCAATTTTTTCTTTGTTACTGTTGCTGACATTTTTTTCAGTCACTTGGTGGTTTTCTCCACTGACACAGTTCTGGTAGCTGAACAGATACCATTACCCTGTTAGACTTCCCTATTTGTGGTTTTCTAGATGTGCTTTAGTATTCCACATTGTAAGAAGGATGTGTTATATGAATATTTATCCTGACCAATTTTTTTCCTGATAGTATCACTTGGAAAGTGTAATTCATTTGACCAGAACCATTGCAGTACCAGTTTCTCATCTGCCTTATGAAATAAGTCTCTGTCACTGGGAATTTTGTTTTTCATGTTTGGAAGAATGAATAAGGTCAACAGCACAAAAGGTAATGGGTTGGATATGAGCAGGTGTGCAGTGCCTAAAAAGTCTTTTAATTTCTTGTTTATGGCAAAGAAGAACATGAAGATATGGAGATGGCAGGAGGAAGATGAAGTGGAGATAGAAGAGTTGAAGTGAGGTGAGATGAGTAGACAGAGAAGATGGAACAGGTGTCAAAGGCACGTAGGGCAGAGTTTTGCTGGGACAAGAATGTGAAGCAACCATGAAGAAAAAATCACGGTGGCATCCAGGACCCCTGTCTGATAAAATCCAAAGTACATATTTCAGCTTCTGTACCCAGTGCTTTTTTTGAATCTGACTTGTATACTTAGATTTAATGAAGATTTAGTCACCATGAATGTAAAGAGATGCTTGAAGTCATAAACAGAAAAGAAAGGGTGGAGCAATTTGTGCCCAAATTGTCAGAGGAAATCTGAATTGGGATCCAGAAATAAGTGTTGCCAGGAGTGGGGGAAGGTCACTGAGCAAGAAGGATGTGAGGAGCAGTAGCCCCATAAAGCACAGTCCTGTAACATGAATGGAGGGATGGTATAAAGAAGCGGAGATCAAGCTCGGAGCTCCGTGCTGGCTGCGCAAGGCTGAGGACACACGGGATGTGCAGCGGGCCTTTCCCCTGGGGTGAAAGCGAGGAGGCCTCAGGTGCGGAGGTGCTGGGCACAGGTGGGCAGCGGGGCCGGTACGGGAGTGCCGGGTCTCGAGAGATGATGAGAAACGGAGATGGGGTGCGAGGAGATGGGGCAGGATAAGGTGAAGCGCCTCAGGTGCGGCCTTGGGGTAGAGCAGGTGCCGGCCGAGGGGAGGGCAGGGCAGGACTGGGTTTGGCAGGGCACGGCAGGGCTGCCCGGACCAGGGCGGAGCGGACCCGAGCCCGCGGGGCCGAACAGGGCCGGGCGCTCCGGGACAGGCGGTCGGAGGGAGAGTCGCG
The DNA here is from genome assembly GCA_035041135.1 of Platyrinchus mystaceus. Taxonomy (NCBI): domain Eukaryota; kingdom Metazoa; phylum Chordata; class Aves; order Passeriformes; family Tyrannidae; genus Platyrinchus; species Platyrinchus mystaceus. The sequence continues at coordinate 13,428,850 of JAWWLV010000057.1, forward strand.
ACCCGCCGCCCGGTACCCCGGGAGGAGACACCCGGCCCCGGTGCCGGCGCGGAGGGCGGAGCGGGCGGCGGGGCGGGCGCGGCACCTGCGTGCTGGGAGGCGGCGGCGCCGGGCGGCCCTCGGCGCTGCCGCCAGACGGCGGCGGGCCCGGCTCGGCGCTGCTGGGAGCGCATCCCGCCCGCTCCGCTGCGCTCCGCCCCGGCACCGCGGCCATGACCGACAACATCCCGCTGCAGCCCGTCCGCCAGAAGAAGCGCATGGACAGCAAGCACCGCGGCGGGTGAGCCGAGCCGGGGGCACCGGGGTTTTGGTGCTGCGGGGGCGGGCGGCGCGACCCCCGGGGCGGCGGGGGGGGCCGCGCTCGGGAGCCCGTGCGGGATGCGCGGGGCGGGCGGGGCGCGGGGGCGGCCGCGCTGCGAGCCCCGGGAGGGGGAGGAGGAGGAGGAAGGGGAGGCAGGCAGGCAGGCAGGAGGCAGGCGGGTGCTGACAGGTTGCTCCTGACGCCATTGCCTGGCACGCCCGGGCGCAGGGCAGGATCCTGCGGGCCGGCGTTGGCCGCGGGGAGCGGGGACAGCCCCCGGCAGCCCCTCGCCGGGGGACGGGGCGGCCCGGCCGGCCCGCACCGCATCCCCAGCCCCGCACAGCCCGCGGACAAAGCCCTGCCCGGGTGGCAGCCGGGGGTCGCAGCCAAGGAGGGCACCCGCCCTGCCCGAGTCCTGCTTGTCATCCATCCCCGCTGCGCGCATGGCTCGAGGCTGGAGAATCCCTCGGCCTTGGACCATAAATGGTGTGTGTGGATCTGTAACAAAGGGCCTGGCTGGAAGCTCTGATTAACTGTATCAGCTACAGCAATACAATATCCTTGGTGTGCGATGTTGCAATATCCTGAGTGTGGGATGCGTTCCTGAAGGAGATATATGTATATATTTGTACTGGTATTCCCCTGCAGGAAGTTAAATAAGAAAAATGGTCCTATTTCGTTATGAAATTGCACCACTATGCAGACAGGTTGGCTTGCACGCAGTGGGATATACAGGGTATCCAAGTTACCTGGCTGTCAGTTACTGCTGCATTTCATTTGTCCCTAGATAATTTTTGTTTGTTTGTTTGTTTTGTTTGTTTGTTTTAAACGGGGTGATTGGCATTAGCAAAATAAAACATCTAAGGAAATCCTCACTGTTAGAACAAGGGGAAATATTTGCATTTTCATTGTTTGTTATGGTTTTGGTTGATAGTTTTCATTCCGATTCCTGCAATTGACATTGTTGTATATAGTTTATTCAGTATTATTTATTATTTATTCAGTATTAGAATTATGCATTGTTTCTGTAACTAATGTAGCAGTGCCAGTTGAGCTGGAGGAGTGTGTGATGCAGCAAGTAATTCCCCAGTGCCTCTGTCACATGCATCACTGAGCAAGTACCACAAGGTGCAGCCACCATGGCATTACATTTGGTGACGTGATTGAAGGGATCAGAGAGAGGTGAAGGCCTGAGAAATTTCCTAAAGCTTCTTCCTATAGAATGATTTCTTTTCCAGAAGTTCTCTAATCTCCACCAAGACCTTCTTGGGTGTTACAGTGTGGTTAGTACTGTCTAACAGAGATTGCCCTCATCTAACCTAAGCTATGGTTTGTTGGGCTCTACCTGACTCACAATCATAGGGATGGTTGCCAGTGTTAGTGAAAAATTGCAGCAGCATGTGAAGGAAGATTGCCTAGGATTTTTCTCCATGGCAGTTTAAATAACTTGGATTTGGGGTTTCTCTGTGGTGTGGTAGCTGTTGGGGATGGGACTTGTCATATGTAAGGAACCCTTGTTCTACTGATGAGTAGTCTGTGACCTGTGAGTAGTTTGGATAGTAGTTGGATTAAATGATAGTGTGGATAAGAAAGCACTGAAGTCAAGCAAATCCAAACCAGTACTATACACCAAAGAACAGATCAGCCAGCAGCAGGGTCCCTGGTGACACATCCAGAACTGAGTCCTGGGAATTCTAAGCCATAATCAAGACCTCCTTTTTTTCTGTTCACTCTGAGGAAAAACACAAAAGCCATTCAAGTTATGTTCCTTGCTACATGTGAAAACTCAGGGGTAAGCAAATCTTGAAAGGCTTCACCTTAGCATAGCCTTAACTCATTTCTACTGTGGGGGTTTTCCCCCCACCAGTGAGGCCAAGTTCTCAGACAGAGGTTTTTGTCAATGTGGTCTTCTGGAATGGGGAGCAAATTTGTGGTCATGTACTGAAGGACTTTGTAGACATCTTCGCTTCTGTTAATGTAGTAATGAGAAATGCCTAATTCTCATGTAGGGCTGGTGTCATCCAGCAAGGCTTTCATTACCCTCAGCCTTTCACATACTTTGAAGAGAAGCCAGGAAGGAACTCGCTCAGTAGCCTTGCAGAGATGAATGATGGCTCACAAGGCTGAGGTCTGTGTCACAGAGAAGCCATGAGCTTAATGAACCGAGTGGGAGCAGTGGTTATCTGTTCCTGAGCTTGACTTTGATGCGGCTCTTCCTTGCTTCCATCAAAGGCTAAGCTCCAGATTGTGCAGCTGTGTGCCTTGGATTCAGCCATCTTCTCCCAAATGCTTTGCAGCACTCTGGAACCACTATGAGCTATGTGCCAGCTAGGAGGGAGGGATGGCATTAATTGCAGAGGGACTCTTGGTGGCATGGCAAGTGAGCCTGAGCTTCCCAGGGGCCCAGTTCTTCTGGGAAGGGAGCTACAAGTTCCTGAAGAACCCCGGGTGCCCCGTTCGGCGCATGACACAAGTTTTTCCCTAAATAGCTCATGGTGTCAGTCCACAATCCTGCAAGGCTTTTTTGGAAACCAGCAAACTGCTGTGCTCTTGCTGCTGCTACGATGTAAAAGGCCTTGATCCGGAAATGTGGGGGAAAGGATGGGGAATGAGGCAGGGAAGGAGGAGCTCTACAGTAACGCTCCATGGGACCGTTCCATTGTACATGCCTGTGTACTCTGGCTCTGTTTAAAATGGCAAATTCCATTTCAAAGTCAACAGAGAGTGATGGGAGCTCCTGCCCTCCATCTGCCTGCGTGTGGGTGTGCCTTGGCACGTGCAGAGCTGGGCTGCTTTCCCACAGCCGAGCTGTTTTGCTGGATGGCAGGGGTGGGCTGCAGGAATAGCAGCTCTCCTGGCCCCTTCCTGAGCCGCCACAGCTGTGCCAGTGCACAGTCTGAGATGGGAATGTTCAGAATGTTTCATGTGGAGGTGCATAAAAAGGCTGGGCAGTTTTGCATGGCTCTGGCTTTCTTTATCCATGAAAAATTCGTTATATGCTTTGGAAATAATGTCATGTGGGAGGTTGGTTTGTATATTAAAGATGCCAAGGACTTACTAGCACAGCCCGTGAGGGTCATAGAAACATCATCTGAGAAATGTGGCTGTTTTAGAAGTGACTAAATTTGTCAATGAACTTCAGCACTAATTTGACAAATACTACCCTCGTATTAGACAAATTTGGCACTTCTTTTCCATTAGGTTTGTTTTGCATGAAAAATGCTTATGAAAGCATTTTTCACTTGATCTTCAAATACTTCTCCATCAAACGTGCTGCTTTTATAAATAAAACCTGCTTCTTGGTAATGGCTGTTCATCTGGCATCTAACATTCAATCTGTCATATTGCTGCTTCTTACATCATCACTAAGGATGCATTTTTGTAAGCAAACACAATCCCAAGTGAAGTACAGAGCAGACCTGTTCTTCAGCACCTCCCATTCATTTAGATCCCTGTGCTGATAAAGGAACACATCATTTATAGGACTCAAAGTTTCAGATACAGTTCTAACAGGTCTACAAAATGCTTTTGAGTGGTTGTGACTTTATTTGGAGATTTGTGAGCTTATTTCTTCTTTATTTTTGCCAAGTTATGATTTAAAATGTGAATAGCACAGTGCTGTGTAAGCTGCCTTCATGTATTTTTCATGTTCTTTCTGTAAGGTGATAATTTTTAGAAGTTCATGGTTTACCCTGACTTGCTAGTTTATTATGCTTCAGGGGTTATTGCAGTAACTGTTCTTCAATGCTTCAGTTGCAAAATGGAGAAGGAGAAATGTTTAGGAATGTGTATTAATTTCTAAACTTTTTTAGAAAACTGCTCACATTTCTGTAACTTTGTGATTCCTGTTCCTGGAAAATGTGTATTAATTTTATCAGCATTTCTGAGCAGTGATGTAAACTTTCAGCTGTTTTTCTAGACAATCTTTCTCTTTCAAGGATGTTGTCTTCTGATTTCTTGATGACAAGTGTTTTATTATTCCTATTAATGCCAATAGTTCTCTGCCAGAAACTTCCTCCTGTGACACTGCCCTTCCTGAGCAGAAAACTTTGGAATAATGTGATGGCCTGAGCAGCCCCTTCCCTCATCATCTGGGTCTCTAAGCTTGATACTTAAAAATAGGGATGGCATCCAAAGAAACAGAACTACAGATCACAGAACTACACAATGCCTGTAAAATTCTTTCAGGGAGGAACAAGTGATTTAACTGGAAAAAGGACTTTAATGAGCACGAGGCTGGTCTGAAAACACATTTGTATGTGCTCAGAGTACTTTGATTCTGGTATCCAACTAAATGGATTTGTCAGAATGGTGGGGTCTTTTTTTGAGGTTAAGGTTATTCAATTTTAAGAGGAGAAAAGGAAGAGTGTCTGAAATGTTCCCTGTTAGGTTCACCATCCATCTTTCTGCTTCTTCTTTCCCTTTTGCTCTCAGTATGAGCTGTGTTTTGCCCCCCCCATCATGTGGGTCTCCCATGTTGGATATTTAGCAGTAAATGTGCTTGTGGAGATTGGTGTTTGCTTGCATTGCAACATCTTCAGGTGTGAGACAGAAAGGGCTCTGGCAGTGGGACTGTCCTGCCAGCACAGGAACCTGCCCTTAGTCTGTGAAAACACAATCTGCCACTGTACCACCTTCTTTTTTTGCAAAGTGCTTTCTAAGGCTCAAAGATGTCATATAGAGGATCTTAAAGCAGAAATAAGGAGCTTATTAATGTGTTCTTCCCCAGTGCAGTTTAACAAGTCATTGAGAAGTTAAAAAAATGTAAAGATTAGTCGAATGAGTATCTTTGGAAGGAGTGATAAACATCCGCCTGTAAGAATGAGCACATTGTTCTGTGCTTGAGAAATGTCTGTGTTTTTACCAAAAAATCATTTTCTATCTTATTTCAGCAAGCCATGGGCTGGCACTTGAGGAATGAGTGTGTGAGATAACATTCCTGCTATCCCAGGGTTTGGATGGTGGTTTTCTGCCCTGTGCCCAGCCAGCAAAACACAGGAGGGAAAAACAAGGTCATAGAATAGGTGAGATTTAAATGCCAGCACTAGGGTTGACCAGGTGCCTTCCTAACAAAAGTTCTTTGAATGACTGGGGTAAAAGTCAGCATTTGCCAGGATTTTCAGGCATTGGTGCCTGAGTTCCTGGCTGAGGCTGCAGCTCTGGAGGAGGCTCCCAGCCCGTGACGTGATGGGATTCCTGAGCGCTGATGAACCTCCCCAGTCAGTGTTGCAACGTGTGGCTCTGGGAGTGCTGGTTGTAGTATTGTGTTCATTTGTTGGTTTGGTTTTTTTTTAATTAAATCCTTTACATAGAAACTTCATGCTGAAAGGCAGTGTAAGAGACTTCATAGTAAAAATGCTGGATATTCTTTACTTGAGCATTGATAATACTGATATTTGCCTTCAAAACTTGCTGGACAGGAAGTTTTCTTTTGTTTGTCTAATTAGGTTTTCAGTTTGCTTTCCCTGTAATTCAGGAGGTTGCAAAAACTGTGACTTGAGCCAGGCAGGAATTTCACAAATGCGTTATTTTTACACATCAGATTCTCCCGTGCCCTTTCTTGCTTTTACTTGGGGCTGCATTATTTTTAGGTTGTTTCTTAAACCTTGTAGTAACACAGCATTTGTAAATTAAAATTCTTACAGCAAGGAGTGTCTTTGTGGTGGGAACGCTACGAGAGGTCATGACTTTGATTACAGAAATCAAATTTTGGGTAATTTCACTTTTGTGCAGTTTCCTTCTCCTTCCCTGACTTTGTAGGTGCTCTCAATTTTGGGGGCTGCTGTTTTTTACACCAGTGTAAGCAATTTTGCGGTGCTAGGTGTTAGCATTCACAGAGTAGTGAATTTCTAGTGATTTCAAAACTGAAAGACTAAAAGCAATGTAATGGTATGTAAACAGCTGGTCAGAGCACACTCTTCTTAAGCTAAAATATTTTGATTACTTTTTGGGGTTTGTTTGCCTTTTTCTTTTACATCAACGAAGAAAACACACTGATAAGTCACTGAACTTATTAAAAGTCTGAAAGTCTGCCTTGGACATTTAGGTATTGGTTTGAAGATGAGCTCAGATATTTGCAAAGTTCTTTAGAGCATATGGGTGAATATTATTTTGTAAAAAATATTCCCAGGACAAGTAAAAAATATATTAAATTGACAGTAGTGCCCTCTTTGAGCCTTACTTATCCTATTGCAAATATTATGATATAGGTGTGTGGGTATTTTTGCTGTTGAGTACAATCCTTATAAGAGGCCCAACCTAAAAAATAAACAAAGGTAACTGGTTTCAGATGTCTGATTACAAGGACTGACTGACTCTGTAAATGCAAAGCACATTGTGATGAAATGGGGTGTGTGGACACCAGATTTGCTCCCTTGGGCAAAGCCTATTTTTTGGAGCCTTTTCTTCATTGTGAAAGAAGGAAAACCACTTTTTTCCCCCTTTTTCTTTCTTTTTTTCTTTTCTATAAAGCATGTCTGTTTCCTATTGTGATCCAAATACCACCATTTCAACTATTTTCTGTTAAAATATATTTGGGATGCCAGTGAACATTTGTCTTAGGTCTTCATCTGCAAACACAAAAAAACCCTGTAATTAAAAGGTATCAAGCTAATAAAATACACTTCTGAAGTAGAGTTTATGAATTTGAGTGTTTAACACCAACTTTGCTGTTTGCCTCATGTTGGTAACAAACTGCCTTTCAGATGTGACTTTGTAAACAAATGTGTGGGGGAAAAAGATCTGTTAGTTTTTCTTAACAAGCAATAATAGTTTGTAGAGTTGACAAAAATTGAGAATTTCAGGGGCAAACATAACATTTTGAAGTGGGTTACATTTGGAGTACTTATGTTAATTATGGTTGTGTGCTACTACCTTGAGAATAGTCAAATATGAAAGTCTATTGGCTTAGAAACATTACAAATTCAGAATAATATGTAATATCCCTGTACAGAGGAAAGCAGAGATGAGAGTGGTGCTGCAAGTCTGTAGGAAATCAGATGCCTCTTGTAGATACCTGAACATTAAAACATCTCCAGTTATTTTATTCCAGTAATTTGATTTATGTGTTCCCTGCTATCAGGGTTTAAACTATTGGCCTTGCCCACTGTGTTTATTTCTCTGATTTTCCTGCATTCTCCTAATTTTCTCTTTTTCAGCAAATGCAGATCAGAGCTGGCAACTGCAGTGGTGTTGGTAAAACTGAGCTGTACACTGTCAGTGATACCTGGTGTAGGTGAAAGCAGTAGGATCATTACTGAATCTGGGGGACCTTACACACCCTCTGGTTTTGGAATGGAGGAGTTGACTTAACCTGGAGCTGTAGGAGACTGTTGGGCACCATCCAAAACTTGTGATTTCATGTTCCTTCAGTGCCAACATGGAAGTGCTCTGTAATGCTCTGCTGTCTTGTCAGCATTTTGTTCTCAAAACCTTTTTGAGCAAGAAAACCACTTTTCCTGTGTTTGGGTGGCATTTCTACACTTGGGGCTTAGGTTGTGCTTGAGTACAGAGTAGAGAAAATCCACCTTGCCAGGGCTCACCTGTCACTCTTCATGAAATAGAATAATGACTAAGTAATTTGATTATGCAAAAACTCTTTTATCTAGTTTTAAAAGCTCATGAGAAATTGTCTTGCAAGTCTGCCTTGTGAAGTTAATGTCTGTGTCTGCTCATGGAGCACTGGATCACATGGTGACACCTCTTCTTTATTCCTGAAAGCAAAGTTGATTTTTAACTCCCCTTCTGTACTGAAGTAACTGACTTAACTGATTATTTGCATCCAGCAGGGCATAAAACATTTTAAAAAATGGTTCCTTGTAGGAAACCACCTTCTGTGTGGCGAGTTGTGCACTCTGATCATGGTGCTGCATGTATCTTCTGGCAAGACAGGCACTTCAAGAGCTGAATGCTTTGTGTACTTCCTTAAATAGTTATTTCTTTGTTAGCTGGGCATTTAAGTGAACTTTTGTGTCAGAATGGTTGATTCAAGAACAGATCTTTGTGGTGCTTTCTGGAAAGATATTTGTAAGAGCTCTGAAGCTTTTGGTTATCAATCTGGCTGATGCTGACTTTCCCAAATGTCAGTGAAATTCAATAGGGCTGTTTTTAAAGGAACAAGGAGGGTTGAGAAGAGATTGGCTTTCAGAAAGAAGCAGTGACAACAGGAAAATAACCTTTTGGGGGTTTGGGAGGGTACAGTGCTGTGATTTTGAACAGAGAGGCTTTTTCAAGGTACAAGAGGGGATTTCTGATATATCTTTACATCTTCTGTGTAGGGACTTATGCTCTCTTTGATTCCTTGTCTTGAGTAAGGATTTGTAACACCAAGCAATGTTAGTTTTGTTCACTAAAATTACCAGGAGCAGGGATTTCTTGCTGGCCTTAGTGCCAGGCTGAAGGTTCTGCGAGGCACCTGGAGCTGGTGGCAGGCAGGCTCTCACCTGTGGAAAGAAAAGGTCTGGGGCAAATGTGTGTAACTCAGAAAAGTGTGTTAAAAATGAATGAATGAATGAATTAATTAATGTTCCTTCTACAGGTGTTGTGAGTGCTTAAGATGCTGTGGGAGGAGAGACCCGAGGCCTCGCACTGTTTGGCTCGGCCATCCCGAGAAGAGAGACCAGAGATACCCTCGCAATGTGATCAACAATCAGAAATACAACTTCTTCACGTTTCTCCCTGGGGTAAGCGTGAATAAAGTTGCTTTTCATCATCCCACCCTAATGCTTTCCCCACTTTCAGTGGTTTTGCAGTAGACAAGTGCAGAACCTGGAGCTGGAGGAAATCGTGTTTGGATTGGGGTTTGGTTGGCTTCCTGCAAAGGTTGCCTTAGGGCAGACACAGATCTGTCCTGAGTGGCCAGGACTACTTTAAGACTGCCCCAAGTTGGCATTTAGTCACTGGAAGAGCATGCAAAAAAGTTTCTGGTGATTAGGTGAATAGGCATAACATCTAAACTCCATTAATCTCCTCCATCCTCTTCTTTTCTCGTTTTTTAGGTGTTGTTTAACCAGTTCAAATACTTCTTCAACCTTTATTTCTTGCTTTTGGCCTGCTCTCAGTTCGTCGTTGAGATGAGGCTCGGTGCACTTTACACGTACTGGGTTCCTCTGGTAGGTCATTGAAGGTTTATTTATTCAAGAAAGTTGAAAAAAAAAGTTTTAAAGCCCATTCTTAGGTCTCTACATGTGTCTTCATGTTTAAATACTGCAGAAACATTCTACCTTTCATTTCATTACTATATTAATGAATTAGATAATGCATTTAAACCCAGATACATGTGCTAGAAACCTTCAGCTTCCAACATCACCTTGCCCCCTTCTGAAAATGAAAAAGTTCCTTATTGACAGAGATAATCAGTACATGGTTGCAATTTTCAACAATACAGGTTGTAAAAAGTTCATTTTCTGTGATGGATGAGGAGAGTTTTAACTGTTTAGTGAGTCTGAGCTCAATAATGTCTGGTAAAAACATGACTTTGTGATACTAACCCCATAAAGAATTGTTTTGCATTGATTTAGTAATTTTTTTATACAGTGAAGGGTGTGATGTGGGCCTTTTCCTCATGACAAATGGCAATGAAATGACTACTCATATCCACAGAAAAGTAGGACTGAAACCCTAATCAGGCAAACATGTAATTATACCATGAGCAGTGCACATTAATATCTTCAGAGTGCTTATTTGTGCAGGTTGAGTGTATGAGTACATACACAGGAAGGCACATGCCTTCTAAATTTATGTATCTGTATATATAAATTTCTGTATAGATTTCTATAAAATAAAGAAAGGTGAGCTAACTTTGATGGCTCTGTGGTGGCAGGAGTACTGAGTTTTGAGGGATCCTCTCTTCCAGTGCACTCCTGTGTAGCCCCTCTCAGTTACCTGTGAAATGAGATTAAATATGTTATTTACATTCTTCAGATAAACTTTACAAAGATTTGCCTGGGGAGAGAATCACAGTAAAACTGAAAAACAACCATATTTTTTTGAGCAATGAGTTTTTTTTAAGCAGCTCTTGTCAGTTTGGTGTTGGGAGTCCTGCACAGCAGCACATACCACTGTAACGATTTAGGAAGATAAGACGGGATAAGGAAATGCAGATTGTTGGCATTGGCACTGACAAATATTGCTCTTATTAGAGGCAGATGTGATTTTTCCTGACCTTTCCATCCATTCTGTGTCCCCCCTCCGTGCTCCTTGCAGGGGTTTGTGCTGGCTGTGACGGTGATCCGGGAGGCGGCGGAGGAGATCCGATGTTACATGCGGGACAAGGAAGTGAACTCGCAGATCTACAGCAAGCTCACAGCCAGAGGTCGGCCCGGCGGCTCCAGCACCCCCTGCATCCTGCTGCCACTCACTCCAACGCTGCTGGCAGGCAGAGCCAGAGCCCTGGGAGTGGAGATGGGGTTGTGGGCACATGGTGGCCGCT